>CM046874.1:301635387-302287887 GCA_025667525.1 Glebionis coronaria
CTTCTTTTTCCGAAATAGGGTATTTTTCCGAGAAAGCCAGTTTTTCTGAAGATTGCTAGTTTATCCGAATTAGTAGGTTTTTCCGAAAATAGGTCTTTTATCCGAAATTATTTGTTTTTCTGAAATTCCATATTATTCCGAAATAAGGGAGTTTATCCGAATATAGCTAGTTTTTCCGAAAAACTTCTTATTTCGAAAATTCTTTATTTTTCCGAAGATATGCTTTTATCCGAATTTTTCCTGTTATCCGAAATTAGCTTGTTTTTCCGAAAATTTTGATTTATCCGAATTAGCTCTGTTATTCTGAAATAGTTGTGTTTTTCCGAAAATTTTGATTTATCCGAATTTAAGTCTTTATTCCAAAAATTTTAGTTTTTTTCGAAAAAGTTTGTTTTCATTTTGTTTTATTTCCAGTTCTATTTTTATTAATGTTTTTAGCTTTTTTTATTTAATTTTCAAAGTCTTTAATTTTTAGGTTAATATTTGCAAGCTTTATTCTTGTTTTATTTTCCCTTTACTCAACGACATTTACATTTACATTTTACTTTTAGTTTTAAATATAGATAATCATTTTCTTTTCTATTTCACCAAGAACAACTGAGTCACACTTTCAACTATAATCAATTCGATAAGACCGGAACTACGAATTTATTTTTATACTAGGAAAATCCGTGTATTAAATGGCGCCGCTGCCGGCCCTTTTCGTGAAGATTAATGGTTTATTGTGAGAGACGCGTTGGATTTTGGGATCCGTTCACTTTTAGACGTTATTTTTCTTTTCAAATTTTCAAAATTTTTCAACAATCCATAAAAAGGTAAAAATTTCAAAAATCCAAAAACATTTAAAAACTCATAAAAAGCATTTCTTTTTCAAAGTTTTGCTCCAAAAAATTTTTCTTTTCACGTTAACCATTATTTTTCTATTTCTTTGCTTTTCTTTTCTTGTGTAGGTGTATGCGTACTCGTTCACGCAATAGGAAGTCCATTCAAGCCGCTACTATTGATCCTCCTGTTATAGAGACTCCCGTTGTCAACACAATGGAGAATCGTCCAATGATCGAGCTCTTGCCATCACATGTCGAAGGCAACGATGATGCGATTGTGGTGCCGGCTATTGATGCCAACAACTTCGAGCTCAAGTCCGGTTTGATTCAAATGGTTTCCGCAACACCTTTCTTAGGTCTCACTCATGATGATCCACACGATCACTGATTGTAGTGTTTTACTACTCTTTAGGAAAAGAGCGTAAATAGCGGAAAGTATTAAGTACAACGGTTTAGGAAAACCGTGCACTAATGACCCTCAATCAAATAAAAAGAGAGAAAAGATTCGTTTCCCAAGGAGGTATGGTGTTGTGAATTAACTTGTATGTATTTGAGATTAATATTGAGAAGAATGGGGATGAGAAGATGAAAGACGGTTACGTTAAAATTTAAACTACGACGAAAACGTAAAGCCGTGAAAAACTACCCAAATTAAAAATTATTAAAACCAAAAACAAAATATCAAAAAGGCTAAAAACAAGTCTCAAATAATATAAACAAAGATAAAAATCCAACAAAGATATTTTAAAACCTTTTATTAATTAAATAATTAATTTTAAATGCTAACTAAAGCCCTAAAATTAAATTTAACTAATTCAAATGTCTAAAATATGATTTTATTGAATAATTACTTAACTTATATTATTAGAAGACTAAAAAGTAATTTTCTAAAAATTAAAACCTATTAAAACTATTTTTAAAACTCTAAAAATGGTTAAAGATGATTAAAACCTAATTAAACTTAAAATAATTATAAAAATAAATCTATAAGTTATAAGAATATTCTAAAAATGAAAATAGTCCTAATTAATGATAAAGAATCTAGGAAAAATGAAAAAGAAAGAAAAATAAAATTTTGAAAATTAAATAATAAAATAATATTAAAATATTGCTAAAAATAAAAAGTTTATAAAATTTGAAATAAAAAATTTCTAAAAATCCTAATTAATATAACTAAGAGAAAAACACTAATTAGAGCTCCTAAACCTTTTTTAATAATTTTATAAAAATCTTTAAAGTTTATGAAAAACCTTAAAATAATATAAAATTAAAAATTAAAGTTTATAAAACCAAAATAAGATGTAAACCTGAAGTTATAAATTAAAAAGCTAAAAACTATTTTTCTAAAAAAATAAAACTCTTTTTGGTATTTTTTAATGATTTAATAAAAACGTATAATAAATAAATGATAAAAAATAATCTATTAAAGGAAAAATTATGAAAATAGCTAGGAAAATCAACAACTCTACTACTTCCCTAGGAAAAATAAGAAAAGCTAAATTTGCTTAATAGATAAGCTGGAAATGAGGGAAAAAGCTACGGCTTAATAAATAAGCTAGAAACCAAATGACTTTAAGTAATAAACCTTTCCCTTCTATACACAAGATAAATGCTAGCACACTGGTAAGAGCCTTGAACCCTCCAACGAGAGGTCAGGGGTTCGAAGCCAGGCTAGTGGATTTTTTTGCTATTTATTATTTTTTTAATTTTTTCCTTTTTCAATCTAGCTGACACTTGAAACAAGCTAATATTCTACTCCAATAACCTTTTAAACACAAGATTAAACTAGAATGATTATAGAAAACGTGGGCTGTATGTTCTTGAACACAAGCAGGATAGCTTAATGTTCTTGCTTTCTGATTAGCCAAGAGGACTTGACAAGTGGCTTATTTGGATGCTTATTTTGGACAATGGGGGCACTCTTGTGCTCCTTTGAGCACAGGAAGTCAAAACAAGCTGAAATAAACACTTAAGCACACAAGAAATCAAGAACAAAACACACACAGGCTCATGTTAAGTATCTGTGACAGATTATGCAGGTCTGTGGGCTTATGTGCTAATAACTTGCTTTCTAGTGGACTTTAGGACCTCAGATTAAACACACTAGATCACCAAATAGCACACAATCAATTACAAACCTTGAATCACCCAATTACTTCACAGAAATCAAAAATCAAGCACCAAAATAATAAGAAAAACAAGCAGAATGAGAATTATGCAGATTTTACTTTACTTTTTCCTTTTTTAACACACAAACCTAGCTTAAACTTGTACCAATCTAACTACAAACTAACTAGCAACTAATCTTAACCCTTTTTAAACTTAGCTAACACGTTTTATAGATCAATCAAAGATCAAGTGTTCTGCTAAAACCCTTTGCCAAACACTACTTTAAAAACTTGTAAACCAAAATTATCAAACCAAAACACTCTAATCCTATTCAAACTGGTTCCAAAGATCATGTATCATGCATACCATCACAAAAGACATGAATCAAGCAATATAAACACCAAACCACCACTTAACAAATAAGATCACACAATACTTCAATTTTCTGAAATTTTAACAAAGGAAAAAGGAATACCTTAGGGTCTTACATCCAAGACCCTAGAGGATATAAATCCTCCTCCCTACCAGCGCGGGCTGGTGCTGAACAAAATCAACAAGTCTTGTACACCTGTTTATGACAAATCAAACAAACAAGAACAAGCAATATGATATAATACTGATTTTTGTTTTCTTCTTTCTTAATCCTTAAAAACTTTTCCAAAACTTTTCTCAACACGTTTTCTAAAACCTAACATCACCAATAACATGAACCATAAACACCAAATCCTTATAACAAATTCTCCCAAAAATCCTTAGATTTTCAGAAACTTTAACAAACTTTTGAAAATCAAAATTAGTTAACCAATTAAACTTGGAACTCAGAATCAAGCATAAACCCAACACACAACTTTTTATAAACTAAAAAGGAATTACAATTGAATTTTTCAAATACCAAACTTTTATTTCATAAAAAAGGGATTACAAGGATTTTATGCTTAAAACTGGAACAAGGGTGTGTGAACAGGCTCACACCCCTTTTATACTAAGCTAAGAAGGATCTAGAATCCAAATAACTAAACCCTAATACAAGAAAAATCCTAAAATGCCCTCAAAACTTTCTAGACGATTTTGGTGTTGATGAGCTGCCCTTTTTGATCTCTACCCTTCATTTATGCGTTGTGGCTAAGCAATAAACCGTGGCCCTTGATTTAGGACACGTCATGTGCCTTGGAGCCAAAGGAATGCTCCTATTGGTGGACGGGGAATTGGGGGTGGGGTCCTCAAGTGGTGGGATTGGGTATTTTGTGCGTGGGAAGGGTTTCTGCGTGTGGGAATTACACGTGTGCCAAGGGAATTGAATTTTACCCTAGGTTAAGTGAGGGTAAATTCTGGGCTGTAAGAATGATGAACAGTAACTATTTAGATCCGAAAATGGGGGAAACAAAGGTGTTAAGCGGGGTTTTTGGTTTAAATGTTTCAGGTTGGCATATTTGGTCCTTGTTGTTTGAGATTTTTGGCATTTCATGTTTTCAAGCCCTAAAAACGAGTTTGCTTTGTTAATATCTTCCATGACTTGTCACTTTTGGCACCAAGTTTTGGAAAAGGGTTTCAAGGGATTGTTTTTGTCATTTTTGAATATTTCAAGGGCTGTTTTTGGACAATCTTGATCTTCAAAGGTCTTCAATGTGTCTTTCACTTCATGAGGGACCATAATTGGCAATTTGAGATTGTTGAGGGACTAATCTTGCCATTTCTTCAAAGTTGAAGGACCTTTTTGCAATTTTGACAAACTTAAGGGACCAAACTTGTAATTATCAATATACAAGGGTTTTAAGTGTCATTTCTTCATTCTTGGAGGATCAATCTTGTTTTGTCTTCAAGTCTTCAAGGGTATTTGATGAAAATTCCATGATTAGGGCCCGTTTCTTTGTACGGCTTCGTTTCTCGTGTCCGTTTTTCCTTGTATCTTGTGATCTTTTGTCTTTTTCACGATATCCATACCTAAAACACACAAGTAAACAAACACAAGCATATATATGGTATTTTATGACATTTTAGTGCATTTAAAGCCCGAAAAGAACGATGAGATCATGTATAAATGCCATCTCATCACTCCCCCATACTAAGCCATTGCCGTGTCCTCACGCAATGCTAGAATAAAGTATCTAAGCATCACCAAAGTTCAATTTAACCTTTATTGAAGAGTAAAAGACTTGCAACATACTACGATGATGTGTAAAGACATAATGTATGATTTTCATCACCAAAATGTGACTTTTAGGGTCAAAGAATAGAAACAAGTCAATGTCCCTTAGAGTAAATTTCGTCATCCTTGATTGTCATACATTCCATGCTATGTGCAAAAACAAGATCATTGTTGGTACAAGTCACAATGCTAACACTACTCATACGTTCAAATTGTGTAATACTTTTTCTCCCCGCAATCCTAGTTATTATAAAAGGAAATGGGTTACTAGCATTTTTTATCTATTTGTCATGGATCACAAGTGATTCATATTGACTTATTTGAGTAGTTATTAGTCCGAAAGCAAAGTAGCACGATTTGATCAATAGTTAGCCGAAGGACAAAATCTTTTAAAACGGCTTCTCGTGTATCTCCTTAAGTTCATATCTTGGCATAACTCGTTTCACGATTTGAGACCTTTCTCGGACCGATATTTGGCATGTACTTCATACTTCAAATCTTGGGAAGACGTTCTTGAAATTATGGTCTTCTCTTCATATATTTGGAATTTCTTCACTTGACGTTTTTGAGAGATTCTTCATATAGGACCACGACTTCATCATTTTTCTTCAATCTTTACTTTGGATTTTGATATACAACGATCCGCCTCCTTTTCGGACTTGGATATATTTATCATCATACCTTGTTAGGGTCTTTTTGGATAGACTTTCTCCATTCTTTAGGGGAGTAATTGCTTCTCGTCGTGTGTCTCGATCCTTCATATTGATTTTGGAATAATGATACTTCACATCATCTTTGGATCTTTAGCAAAAATAGAGCTCCTCATGCCTTGTTAGGGCCTTTTTGGATGATCGCCAATCTTCACGTCCCGCTTCAATAAGTTATGCCTTGGCTATGAACTCTATTCAACCCCGAGCAACTTTTAAACGATCTTGCGCTAGAGGCTGAGTAACCTTTCAAATCGTACGACCTTACTTATTGCAATTATGATTTATTCCTAATGCATTGATCTTATGGGAAGAAAAAGCCACAATTAAAAACATATGAGTTTTTGAAAGAACACTTTCATGTTCTACGTTTAGCATGATCACTTGTCTAACTCTATCATTTCTCGTTCTTCACTATATAAAGACCTCTAATTAAAGAGACTCGTGAATACTTAGCCATGCAAGTCAAAATTAAGCCAAATTTGGATTAGCTTTCATTAAGACTATATCAAATCAAAGTTTTGGGTTTTCAAGCCACCTATAGGATCTTGCACTTTCTTGGACTTTTTCAAGTTTAGAGAATGCGTTTTAAAGTTCCCTTGATAAGTGACTTTCTAGAATCAATTATAGGAACTTGCGAAAAGTTCTTGTTCTTAACCCGAATGAATTAAGACTTTCGCGTTTTAAAGCTCCCTATATAAAAGTCTAGCAAAACTTGAATTGAGCGGGTTAAGGAATGTAAATGGCTCCAAATGCCCATCAAGTCAAAAATTAACTCTTATTCTACCCATCGGAAAATATACATTCGTGTCTTAAAAACACTTATGAAAACTAAGAAAAATTTTAAAATTTGGCCATTTTTAGCCTTATTAGCAAAACAAAACATTGAAAGTTGGAAAACGTGAGGGCGTAGCAAAGCAAGTACCTATTCACCCCCCATACTAAAAGTAAACATTGTCCTCAATGTTTCGAGTCTAAAGGTGGAGCACCCCCATACTAGAGACGAAGAATCGAATGCTTAGGATCTAGCATGGAAAGGGTGATCAACAATATATCTAAAGCCGTTTATTAATTATGCTAAAAGATAATTGTTAGAACAATAAAGGATATGTCATGGATTCGTGAAAAACTTCTTCAAACGAACGATGGAGGCTCACGTAAACGAACACGAGAGTCTTCAATCGTAGATGATGATGATGATCTAGATAACACAATCACAAACAACCACGAGACAACGAGTTGGAAGGGTACAAGTCCCCTTATTAGTGAACAAAAAGCATAAAGATAAGCATGGGATCTCCCCCACGAGGCACCTCGTTTTTGATTACCGAGTCATGAGCTCGACTCGATCCCCTCAAAATGTGAACATTTAGGGAAATCATGGTGTGGTCAATTTTTGATGGGGCTTACATGATAAACAAGGCCCAAAAGCAACCGGTATAAAGGACTAAGTCCTTAGATGATGCAAAATACCGGGGTCGAAAATGGCGTTCTCGTTTCCATTGGAAAAACAAATTAACACCACTCCAACATGTGCCATAAACTCAAAGAGTTTGGAGAAAATAGATGAGAAGTAGAAGGGTGAGACAATTGGTAAGACAAACGTTTGAGCTACTCGAGGTAGACTCGCACCAAGCAAATAGATAGTTTTTCCATTTATTGCATCGGTGGAAGACCGAGATTTCCCTTTACATGAAATTCCGGGATCGAATATCTCATCCTCGGTGGACAAGGATGAGGGAACATAAGGGGCTTCCCCCATACTAGAACCACACAAAACATCGTCAAAAGGAGTAGACGAGTTTGTAGCACTCAAATCACGCGGTGATGACGGAGTTAGATTTGTAGAAAAATCAATTAAATCACATTTAAGATCTTTTCCTTTTTTATCTTTTAAACTCTCCTTATGAAAACCATTTTTGATTATGTCGAAAATATTCGGTGTTTCTAAGACGATGTTAGTCACACTAAAAATTCTCACATTTTGAAACCGTTTTGGTTTTGGTGGTGGCAAGTTCTCAAAACGTTTATCGACGAAGAAAACCTCCCCATCGGGGCCAACATATTCATCATCCGAAAGATCTTCCGTAGAAACCGGCAACTTATCAACACTTTTCAAGAATGAATGTTCGAGATGAGGCGAAGGATTTTTCGATTCAAGTATTGATGGTTTCTTCTTTGTAGGCTTAGCACTCATAACCTCCACCGGCGGAGGAAATGGTAAATTGTTTTTGGAGACATTCCCTAAAACTCTTGGTGAAAATTCTTTGCAAACGACATTGGTCGAGTCACCATGGTTTAAAGTTGCAATAGAATATACATGAGAAAGATTGGAGTTTTGTGTTGCATTGATGACAAGTTCTTCTTCATTGAAACGAAGGGTGATTTTTTGAGCATGAACATCGATAAGTGCTCTTGATGTATCCAAAAATGAACGACCCAAAATGAGAGGAACTTTTCGATCGATGGGAATGTCTACAACGATAAAGTCAACGGGATAGTAAAACTTTCCGACTTTAACGAAAACGTCCTCGGCTACTCCACATGCCATGATCGTAGAATGATCGGCCATCTCGATGGACATGTTCGAAGGAGTAAGAGCCGGAAGTGAAAGCGATTTGAAAATCTCGAGAGGCATTAAATTAATACTAGCACCAAGATCGGCCAAGGCGTAGCATTCCTCCATATCTTGAATAGCACACGGAATCAAAAATTTACCGGGATCACCGACTTTTTGTGGTATGCGGCTTAGAAAAACCGATGAACAACTAGACGATTGTTGTAACTTTTCTTTGTTGTTTAGCATACTTTTGAAGTTTGCGGCGAATCGAGGCATCATGATAAGAGCGTCGACAAAACTTATGTTAAAATGCAAATCACGAAACATTTTCATAAATAGCTCAAATTGATAATTGTTCCTTTCTTGTGCTTTTTCTTTGTTTCGTCTCGAAGGGTAAGGTAAAGGTGGTGTGGGTTGGTCATTAGGCAACGGCCTTGGAAACTCGGGTTCCACAATTGGTATTGGTCCAACCGTAGGTGTGGTTTGAGCGGTACTTCGTGGGATTGTAATATGCTCCTTTTCGACCATCACCTCGGGTTCTTTCTCGATTTCCTTCTCCTTAGAAGTACTTGGACGAGAGATTGGCTCCTTGAAAGTTTTACCACTTCGTGTAGTAATAACCTTCATTTCTCCCTTCGGGTTTGCAATGGTATCACTAGGAAGACCACCCGAAGAAGAGGGCTTACACATGATTGCTTCGAACATCTTAGCCATTCGGTCCTCAAATTTTGATTGCCTAGCATCCGCTTTTAATAACTCTTGCTTAATCTCATGTTGTCCTAATTCCATCTTTTGTTGGTTTTGTTGAAGACGTTGGACATTTCCTTCCATTTTATTTGCATGAGTTTTAAGTTCATTAGCAAGTTCATTTTTAAGCTCGTTTTTCAACTCGGACCTTAAGCTAATCATCTCAAGTTGCATATTATCAAATTTAGCATCATTTGCTTTTGCATAATCTAAAAATTCTCCTTGCAAATTTTTCGTGTGAGCATTTTGAAAACCTTGAGTAGTGTTTTGAAAATCACGGTTTTGGTTTTGATTAGAGATTTGTCCATTCCCACTTTGATAATTCCCTTTGTTGTAATTGCGTGTGTTGCCTTGGTAATTACCTTGGTTGTTGTTTCGATAATTGTTAACATTTTGGTTTGGTGGAGCTTGATTTTGGCGGGAACCTTGGCCGTTTTGGTTGTAAGTTCCCGTTGCTACATAAGCACTCGAAGTGTTACCATCCGCGGTAATGCACTCGGAAAGATCATGAGCTCCTCCACACGATAAACAACTCTTAGCAACCGCTTTAACCGAAGCGGAATTGGAAGCTTCTTGAGCTTTCCAATGGGACATTAGATTAGCAAATCTATCAAAAAACCGATTTTCCTCATTAGCTTCATCATGTAAGGCGTTAATGCTACGAGACGATTGTGACGAAGATGACGAACCCATATTGGCAACACTCGGTGTGTTACGAGGGCTATAAACCTTAGATCGATTTTCAATGATTTGTAAAGCCTCATTTGTCGTCTTGCACAAAAAATTACCACCCGCGGCGGCATTCAAATAATCTCGTTCATGATCATTAAGCCCATTATAAAAGGTATCAATTTGATGCAATTCCGAAAAATCATGGTGAGGACATTCATGTAACATCTCTTTAAATCGTTCCCATGCCATTGAAAAACTTTCATTGTTACGTTGCACAAATCGTGAAATCTCATTTTTTAAGTGTGTTGTTTTCGATGGTGGAAAAAACTTGTTCACAAACTTAGAAACGAGATCGGCCCATGTCAAAATCGAATTTGGCGGTTCTTTCTCGAGCCAAATTTTAGCGGGTCCATCCAACGAATATGGAAACAACATCATCTTAATGGCGTCATGTGGAACATCCTTAAATTTGCTAGTGGCGGTGAGACGGTTGAAATTCCTAATGTGGTAATGCGGGTTGTCTTTCTCGTGACCTCTAAACTTATTTGCTTGCAACATCGACATTAAACCCGTCTTAATCTCGAAATTCTCCGCAAGGATGGCGGGAATAACAATGGCCTCTCCAAAACCCTCGGTGGGTGCTTGTAGCAACTCCATCATAGTACGATTAGCCATTACGACTTCTTGTTCTATAATAGGTTCAACAATTGGAGGTTCTTCAACAATCAACGATCCTTGATTTGCTTGCTTTTGAAGACGTTTACGAGCTCGTTTTGCTTGATTACGAGTGATCATAAACTTCACGAAGAATGGGAGGTGAGCAAAGAAGATTCTTTTTGGTTGTTTTGTGAATTTTCAATTTTTTTGTGTTTTTGATGATATTTAATTTTTTTGGATTTTGGTGTATCTTCGTAGACAACGATCTACAAAATCTCTCCTCGAATCAAACTCTTGATTAAAGAAGCCTCAAAGGAATGAAAACGATCACGTGGAGTGAACGCCTTCGAATGACTTTAGAACTTTGGTGAAAACCAAATTGTTCACGAGGGTTTAATCACAAAGAAAACCAAGCAAATATAGTATACGTATTAATACTTTGGGCGGCAAAACCCTCGATTAGCCTTCAATCTCAAAATACTCACAAGCAAGCGGGGAAACGAGGCGGCGCGAAGCACTTAAGAGCCTTTTTCCTTAGGGTATATTTTATAATACCCGCCTTATACCCACCTTATAGTTCGTATTCTTCAAAATCGAGCTTCACGAAAGTATTTATCTATTTTTGCCTTTTCTTTTTGTTTGAGATTCGAATACAATAATTAGGAGATCAAATCCCAATTAAGGTTGTGTTTTCACACTTTTGGAGATATTGTATATTGGTTGTGATACTTAATACAATATATTAATAATATTCACAAAGAAAAACCAAGAAAACCGATAATACGTGGTAAGGGAGTTCCACTTAACACAAATACTATTTATGGATAATATCAAAAACAAAAGCTTCCAAATTAAAGCACAACACACCTCCCCGGCAGCGGCGCCAAAATGATTGTAGTGTTTTACTACTCTTTAGGAAAAGAGCGTAAATAGCGGAAAGTATTAAGTACAACGGTTTAGGAAGACCGTGCACTAATGACCCTCAATCAAATAAAAAGAGAGAAAAGATTCGTTTCCCAAGGAGGTATGGTGTTGTGAATTAACTTGTATGTATTTGAGATTAATATTGAGAAGAATGGGGATGAGAAGATGAAAGACGGTTACGTTAAAATTTAAACTACGACGAAAACGTAAAGCCGTGAAAAACTACCCAAATTAAAAATTATTAAAACCAAAAACAAAATATCAAAAAGGCTAAAAACAAGTCTCAAATAATATAAACAAAGATAAAAATCCAACAAAGATATTTTAAAACCTTTTATTAATTAAATAATTAATTTTAAATGCTAACTAAAGCCCTAAAATTAAATTTAACTAATTCAAATGTCTAAAATATGATTTTATTGAATAATTACTTAACTTATATTATTAGAAGACTAAAAAGTAATTTTCTAAAAATTAAAACCTATTAAAACTATTTTTAAAACTCTAAAAATGGTTAAAGATGATTAAAACCTAATTAAACTTAAAATAATTATAAAAATAAATCTATAAGTTATAAGAATATTCTAAAAATGAAAATAGTCCTAATTAATGATAAAGAATCTAGGAAAAATGAAAAAGAAAGAAAAATAAAATTTTGAAAATTAAATAATAAAATAATATTAAAATATTGCTAAAAATAAAAAGTTTATAAAATTTGAAATAAAAAATTTCTAAAAATCCTAATTAATATAACTAAGAGAAAAACACTAATTAGAGCTCCTAAACCTTTTTTAATAATTTTATAAAAATCTTTAAAGTTTATGAAAAACCTTAAAATAATATAAAATTAAAAATTAAAGTTTATAAAACCAAAATAAGATGTAAACCTCAAGTTATAAATTAAAAAGCTAAAAACTATTTTTCTAAAAAAATAAAACTCTTTTTGGTATTTTTTAATGATTTAATAAAAACGTATAATAAATAAATGATAAAAAATAATCTATTAAAGGAAAAATTATGAAAATAGCTAGGAAAATCAACAACTCTACTACTTCCCTAGGAAAAATAAGAAAAGCTAAATTTGCTTAATAGATAAGCTGGAAATGAGGGAAAAAGCTACGGCTTAATAAATAAGCTAGAAACCAAATGACTTTAAGTAATAAACCTTTCCCTTCTATACACAAGATAAATGCTAGCACACTGGTAAGAGCCTTGAACCCTCCAACGAGAGGTCAGGGGTTCGAAGCCAGGCTAGTGGATTTTTTTGCTATTTATTTTTTTTTTAATTTTTTCCTTTTTCAATCTAGCTGACACTTGAAACAAGCTAATATTCTACTCCAATAACCTTTTAAACACAAGATTAAACTAGAATGATTATAGAAAACGTGGGCTGTATGTTCTTGAACACAAGCAGGATAGCTTAATGTTCTTGCTTTCTGATTAGCCAAGAGGACTTGACAAGTGGCTTATTTGGATGCTTATTTTGGACAATGGGGGCACTCTTGTGCTCCTTTGAGCACAGGAAGTCAAAACAAGCTGAAATAAACACTTAAGCACACAAGAAATCAAGAACAAAACACACACAGGCTCATGTTAAGTATCTGTGACAGATTATGCAGGTCTGTGGGCTTATGTGCTAATAACTTGCTTTCTAGTGGACTTTAGGACCTCAGATTAAACACACTAGATCACCAAATAGCACACAATCAATTACAAACCTTGAATCACCCAATTACTTCACAGAAATCAAAAATCAAGCACCAAAATAATAAGAAAAACAAGCAGAATGAGAATTATGCAGATTTTACTTTACTTTTTCCTTTTTTAACACACAAACCTAGCTTAAACTTGTACCAATCTAACTACAAACTAACTAGCAACTAATCTTAACCCTTTTTAAACTTAGCTAACACGTTTTATAGATCAATCAAAGATCAAGTGTTCTGCTAAAACCCTTTGCCAAACACTACTTTAAAAACTTGTAAACCAAAATTATCAAACCAAAACACTCTAATCCTATTCAAACTGGTTCCAAAGATCATGTATCATGCATACCATCACAAAAGACATGAATCAAGCAATATAAACACCAAACCACCACTTAACAAATAAGATCACACAATACTTCAATTTTCTGAAATTTTAACAAAGGAAAAAGGAATACCTTAGGGTCTTACATCCAAGACCCTAGAGGATATAAATCCTCCTCCCTACCAGCCCGGGCTGGTGCTGAACAAAATCAACCAGTCTTGTACACCTGTTTATGACAAATCAAACAAACAAGAACAAGCAATATGATATAATACTGATTTTTGTTTTCTTCTTTCTTAATCCTTAAAAACTTTTCCAAAACCTTTCTCAACACGTTTTCTAAAACCTAACATCACCAATAACATGAACCATAAACACCAAATCCTTATAACAAATTCTCCCAAAAATCCTTAGATTTTCAGAAACTTTAACAAACTTTTGAAAATCAAAATTAGTTAACCAATTAAACTTGGAACTCAGAATCAAGCATAAACCCAACACACAACTTTTTATAAACTAAAAAGGAATTACAATTGAATTTTTCAAATACCAAACTTTTATTTCATAAAAAAGGGATTACAAGGATTTTATGCTTAAAACTGGAACAAGGGTGTGTGAACAGGCTCACACCCCTTTTATACTAAGCTAAGAAGGATCTAGAATCCAAATAACTAAACCCTAATACAAGAAAAATCCTAAAATGCCCTCAAAACTTTCTAGACGATTTTGGTGTTGATGAGCTGCCCTTTTTGATCTCTACCCTTCATTTATGCGTTGTGGCTAAGCAATAAACCGTGGCCCTTGATTTAGGACACGTCATGTGCCTTGGAGCCAAAGGAATGCTCCTATTGGTGGACGGGGAATTGGGGGTGGGGTCCTCAAGTGGTGGGATTGGGTATTTTGTGCGTGGGAAGGGTTTCTGCGTGTGGGAATTACACGTGTGCCAAGGGAATTGAATTTTACCCTAGGTTAAGTGAGGGTAAATTCTGGGCTGTAAGAATGATGAACAGTAACTATTTAGATCCGAAAATGGGGGAAACAAAGGTGTTAAGCGGGGTTTTTGGTTTAAATGTTTCAGGTTGGCATATTTGGTCCTTGTTGTTTGAGATTTTTGGCATTTCATGTTTTCAAGCCCTAAAAACGAGTTTGCTTTGTTAATATCTTCCATGACTTGTCACTTTTGGCACCAAGTTTTGGAAAAGGGTTTCAAGGGATTGTTTTTGTCATTTTTGAATATTTCAAGGGCTGTTTTTGGACAATCTTGATCTTCAAAGGTCTTCAATGTGTCTTTCACTTCATGAGGGACCATAATTGGCAATTTGAGATTGTTGAGGGACTAATCTTGCCATTTCTTCAAAGTTGAAGGACCTTTTTGCAATTTTGACAAACTTAAGGGACCAAACTTGTAATTATCAATATACAAGGGTTTTAAGTGTCATTTCTTCATTCTTGGAGGATCAATCTTGTTTTGTCTTCAAGTCTTCAAGGGTATTTGATGAAAATTCCATGATTAGGGCCCGTTTCTTTGTACGGCTTCGTTTCTCGTGTCCGTTTTTCCTTGTATCTTGTGATCTTTTGTCTTTTTCACGATATCCATACCTAAAACACACAAGTAAACAAACACAAGCATATATATGGTATTTTATGACATTTTAGTGCATTTAAAGCCCGAAAAGAACGATGAGATCATGTATAAATGCCATCTCATCAATCACATTAAAAGGTTCGTACACTTATCCAATACTGTTAAATACAATGGAGTTTCACAAGAGGCAATTCGTTTGCTCCTATTTCCTTTTTCCCTGGAGGAACAAGCCCGGACTTGGCTTGATAAGGAACCACCCCAGAGTATTGTCACATGGACGGACCTTGAGACCAAGTTTATCAATTATTTTTTCCCACCCTTATGTACTACCGCTTTGCGGAATGACATTATCAACTTTGAACAAAAATACGGTGAGACATTTAGTGAATCTTGGGATCGTTTTAAGGAACTTTTAAGAAAGTGTCCACAACACGGTTTTACAAAGGTACATCAAATTAATACTTTTTATAATGGATTAACTTTGAGTGACCAAGATTCACTAAATAGTGCTTTGGGGGGGGGGGGTAATATTCTTGTCAAGACTATGAATGAGGCTTGGGCTATTATTGAAAATAAGGCTAAAGTCCAAACCAAGAGTGTTAGGGCTACTATGGCTAGTGCCAGTGAGAGTGAGTTGACCAATCATCTTAAGGAACTTACTTCAGCTGTAAAACAACTTGTTTTAAGAGATAACTCTCCTAATCAACATGCCCATGCTCTCAATATTACTTGTGAAACTTGTGGTGGACCACACTCTTATGCTAATTGTGATAAAGCTTATGATCAATCTCATGGGGAAGTGTATGCTTACAACAACATCGAGAGAGTCTATTTCAAGCCTAATGTCGATGTTAATCACTTGTCTTACAACTAGACAAATTACTTGGCTCCACCCGGTTTTCAACAAAGACCACACCCACCCACCCATAACAGCCAAGGGCCACCAAGAGCAAATGTTCAACAAAATGCAAATGTGAGGGGCTACAATGCAAATCAAGGAGCTTATCCAATGCAAAACCAAGGCTTTCAAAACCAAGGTTTCAATCCTCAAGGCTTTCCACCATATAACCAATACCCAAACCAAGGTTATCAAAAATAAGGGTTCAATTTACCTCATCCGCACATGTATTTGATTCTACAAAAATTAACCGATCATGAGAAAACCATGAAGGAAATGAAAGAGTCCACGGATATGAAATTCATTCAAATGTTTCAAACCCTTCGTCCTCAAGGTGCTCTTCCTTCTACAACCGAAACAAACCCTAGAGCGAATGTGAGTACTATTACTACACGCAGTGGAGCAACTCTAGTAGGACCTTCTATCCCTCCCCAAGTTACTCCATCTACACCTCCTCCACCTCCATTTATCCCGCCTACTTCCACGCCTAGTACTAGTTCTCCATTATCGTCTTCACCAACCTCACCTACCACCTCTAAACCTTCTACATCTCAACCTTCACCTTCTATACCTACACCACCTAAACCCAACATCCCTTATCCTTCTCGGTTAGACAAGTGCAAATTGCTTACTAAAGAGGATGCTCAAGTTACTTCTTTTATGAATATGATTACACAAATGAACTTTAACATTAGCCTCGTTGAAGCACTTGTCCAAATGCCGAAATTTATGAAAGCATTCAAGGAATTGTTTAATAAGAAGGAGAAGAGGCTGAGTTTGTCAACACACGCTTAAATGAAAACTGTTCTGCAGTCCTTCTTAAAGAACTTCTGGAAAAACTTGGAGATGTGTTGCCTTGCATTTTTAACAAAGTTGAAGAATTTACTGCCTTAGCCGACCTCGGGGCAAGTATAAATTTGATGCCATTAAGTGTTTGGAAAAAGTTATCATTACCCGACCTTACACCAACAAAGATGACTCTTGAGTTAGCAAATCGAACTCTCGCTTACCCCGTTGGTATTGCCGAAGATGTTTTCGTTAAAGTTGGTACCTTCACTTTTCTGGTCGATTTTGTTGTTGTTGATTATGAAATTGGACCCTCGTATTCCGTTAATACTTGGACGGCCATTCTTGAGAACCGGAAAAGCTTTAGTCGATGTTACCAAAGGTGAATTAATATTAAGGGTCGGGAATGATGCACAAGTCTTTAAGATGTGGAAGATTACAAGTAAATCAAATGGAAAAGAATCAGTGAAAATGATTGATGTGCTTCAAGAAGAGCTTACTACTACTTTGGAGAGTATAAAGCTTGATGATTTTGTTGTATATGACAATCCTCTTTTCGAGTCTTGCTATGATAATCCACTTTTCCAAGACGATGTGGATGATTCTGATGATTCTCTCTCCAATTTGGATCCCCCACCAATTTATGATTCTCCACCAATCTATGATGACTATGATGATGATTCTAGTTCCGATGTAGATGATTATGAAGATTTTGCTTTAGAGTATAAAGACATGCCAACTTATGATGATTTTGATGATGTTGATACTCTTTCGAGTGATTCTTCACATGATGACCTTGCTCCTACTTTTGATGAAGATCCTCCGCCAACAATGCTTGATCCTACTTTGGATGACTACTCATTTGAGGAAGATTTTGCTACTTTTCTCAATACATACTTCCCCAATGAGAATGAGTCTCCTCCTTTGGACTTTGATTATGGTCTTTATCCTCCTTCGGATATTAAGAAACCCGTTTGAAGGGAGAAGAAACCGGAAGACACCAACATCCGCAGTACTTATGTTTTGACACCTCTCTATCCACCTTCGTCGGATGAGATTGTGCGATTTATGAGAGGATCTTCTTCAAGTTCTACTAAGTCTAAGTCTTATTTTCCCCTAAAAGAAAAGGTGTTCGATTCGGGTATCATAATTTTTAAGCCATCTCAGTATCCATCTTATGAAATAAAAGGAAGATTTTTGGAACCAATGGAGCTATGCTTACACTTCATCCTACTTTCTACCACTGTGCTCAACAACTGCTTAAGGGAACCTCGCCTACTCTTCTTTGGCTTGTCTTGTTCACCTTAAGCTTGTGCTATTTGATGGACGAAAACCATGTATCTGATCCCGGTGGATGTTTTTCAAGCTTCTTACCATACTAATCAAGGTCGAGTCAGGATCATGACTCGGTGAACAAAAACAATCGCTTCTCGGGAGGCAACCCGAGTATCTATCATTTTTATCTGTTTTTTTATAATAACTGTAGGGGGAGACCCTACTATGTGTTTGTTGTTTTCTTTCTTATCATGTGTAGGGATTCGAGCTTTCAAAGATGCATTCTTGATGACTTTTGACAATCCGTGATTCTGTATACCGTCTTCCCGGTTCTATCCTAAACTCTTTTGATTCACTATTTTATATTCTTCAATATTAAAATAGGAATCACTTTTGTTGTCTTTTCCTTAGCAAGATTTAAACAACGTGCACAGTGTCCTAAGTGTAGAGGGAGTTTACTTCCACATGCTTAAACATTGAGGACAATGTTTATATTAAGTGTAGGGGGACTTCTATCGAAGTTAAGTGGGATTTTCCTTGTATTTGTCCTCATTTTAATCGGAAAATTGATTTTTCGACATTTTTCAAAATTTTTGATCTATTTTGGCCTAGTTGTATTTTCCTTTGTTTTCGTTATTTTCTTTCATTAGAATAAATTTTAATAAAATGGTTTTAGTAAGTTTAGATGTCTTTGATATATTAGGCCCGTCTTGAATCTTTTGACTCAACCCGAATTTACTTATCCAAGTTTACTCTAGCTAGTACCCTTAACGTTTTTAAGTCAAGTTTTGCTAGGATTTTATATAAGGAACTTTAAAACGCGAAAGTCTGAACTCTTACGGGTTAAGAACAAGAACTTTTCGCAAGTTCCTATAATTGATCCTAGAAAGTCGTTTATCAAGGGAACTTTTTAAATGCGAATTCTAAACTTGAAAAAGTCTAAGAAGCTGCAAGATCCTATAGATGACTTGAAAACCCAAAACTTTGATTTAATAGGCTAAGCATCCACGAGTCTCATTCCTTGAGATTTTAAATTATGGAGAACGAGAGATGATAGAGTCAATTATAAGTTTTGTATTCTTTCATGACTTTATGTGAGTTAATTATGAGCTTTTTCTCCCATCGCTTGTTAGTAAATATAATTGCAATAAGTAAGGTTGTACGATTTGAAAAGTTACTCAGCTTCTAGCACAAGATCGTTTAAAAGTTGCTCGGTATTGATTAGAGTTCATAGACAAGGCATAACTTATTGAAGCGGGATGTGAAGATTGGCGTGTCCTAAAAGGCCCCAACAAGGCATGAGGGCTACATTTTGTTGCTAAAGATCCAAAGTGATGTGAAGAATCATTTATCAAAAATCAATATGAAGGATCAAGACACACGACGAAAAACAAATACTCCCCTAAAGATCATGGAGAAGTCTATTCGAAAAGACCCAAGCAAGGTATGAGGATACATAGATCCAAGTCCTAAAAGGAGGCGGATCGTTGTATATCAAAATCCCAAATAAAGATTGGAGAAAATGAAGAAGTCGTGGTCCAAGTTTGAAGAATCTCTCAAAAACTTCAAGTGAAGAAATTCCTATTATTAAGAGAAGATCATTATTTCATGAACGTCTCTCAAGATTCGAAGTATGAAGTCAATGCCAAATATCGGTCCGAGAAAGGTCTCAAACGTGAAGCGAGTTATGCCAAGATATGAACTTTATGAGGTTTCGAGAAGCAGTTTTAAAAGATTTTGTCCTTTAGCTAACTATTGATTAAATCGTCCTACTTTATTTTCAGCCTTAATAAACTATCGAAATAAGTCAACAATGCATCTTCGTGATCATTCAAGACAACAATAAAATATAAGAGATACACCTAGGAATAAGGGAGTCTAAGTGAATAATTGAGCCACATGAGTTTGTGTTAGTTTGCTAACTTATAATAACAATGATCTTGTTTTTAAGCTTAGCATGGGGAACGTGAAACTTGAGAGTGATAAACATTCATGACAACCCAAAGCCCTAATGTAAGTCTTTGATTTCTTTACTTATTTTCTTCCTTCAAATATTTTGTAATTTTCAATCTCTTTAAGTTTCCTTAATTTTTTGAGTTTAAAAAAGGCCAAGGTGGGTTAATTATGATGGAAAATGTAAATC
The DNA here is from genome assembly GCA_025667525.1 of Glebionis coronaria. Lineage (NCBI taxonomy): Eukaryota > Viridiplantae > Streptophyta > Magnoliopsida > Asterales > Asteraceae > Glebionis > Glebionis coronaria. The sequence continues at coordinate 301,655,452 of CM046874.1, forward strand.
TTGCTTTGTAATTAATGCATTGCATGAGGGCATTGCAATGGTCAAGTGTAGGGGATTTGATAGGTGTGAAAACACCCATCCTTTTACCACTTAACTATAATAATAACCAAGCCAAAACGTGTATTTAATGTCGTAAAAGTCGGAATTATGCGTGGTTTGTGTTTTTATTGTGTTTTAGGACCAAAAGATGAAAAAGGAAGAAAAAACGAGCTTTCACGGGCTTTTATCGATGAAAAAGACAAAAGACGAAGTCAAAATATCGAGAGTGCAAAAAGAACTGAAGTCCAAGGCCTATTCTAAAGATTTATGGAAGAAAAAATCTAAAGACGAAAGTTTAATGAAGTCGAAGAACCAAGTCTAATAAAAGAAGAAAATTATAGGACGAGTTCAATTCATATCGACAAATCCCGAGACAACGTCAAGAAAGACGAAGAATTTAAATCGAGTCGAGACAAGAAGAAAGAAAGAAGAAAACAACACTCCTTCTATTTCCTCCTATAAATACCTCCTAATATGTCATTAGGAGGTAGTAGTTAATTAGTATGTAATTAGGAGTATATTAATATTACTTTCTCTCTCTAGCATTTCTTTATATGTTTTAAGCTTTTACATTAATCTTGTATTGAATCTCTTAATCTTAATCTTTAATCCAAGTTTTTTAATAGTCATTCTCATTCTTCCTTTCTTTTTAATATATTGTCTTGATTTAGATAATCATGTAGTTAGCTTAATCTTTATGCTTATTGCTTTATTGATGTGTTTGATTGATTATGTTTATTGGTTTTTATGTGTTTGATTTTTATAGCTTATTGTGTTTGGTGCTTATTGTTTGATTTTGCTTATTTTGGATTAAGTGTTTTTATTAGTTTATTTTATAAAAAGTTGATTTTAATTTTTAGACTAATTAGTGTTTTTCAAGTTTTTGATTTGTGGTTTAATTAGTTTTTCTTAAAAGTGTTTTAGATTAAGTTTTGGTTAATTGCTTATTTGTTTTTAGCTTAATCGTAGCTTTTTACCTAGCTTTTAGATTTATTTGTTACTGCTATAGATCTTCGGAAAAGGGTTTAGGAATTCCGAAAATTCCCCCTTTTTCTGAAATAGGTTTTCCCGAAAATTTTATTTTTATTTCATTTTTTCTGAAATTATTGCTTTTATCCGAAATTCCCTTTTATTCCGAAATAGTGCCATTATTACGAAAAAGCTTCTTTTTACGAAATAGGGTATTTTTCCGAGAAAGCCAGTTTTTCCGAAGATTGCTAGTTTATCCGAATTAGTAGGTTTTTCCGAAAATAAGTCTTTTATCCGAAATTATTTGTTTTTCCGAAATTCCATATTATTCCGAAATAAGGGAGTTTATCCGAATATAGCTAGTTTTTCCCAAAAAACTTCTTATTCCGAAAATTCTTTATTTTTTCGAAGATAGGCTTTTATCCGAATTTTTCCTGTTATCCAAAATTAGCTTGTTTTTCCGAAAATTTTGATTTATCCGAATTAGTTCTGTTATTCCGAAATAGTTGTGTTTTTCCGAAAATTTTGATTTATCCGAATTTAAGTCTTTATTCCAAAAAATTTAGTTTTTTTCGAAAAAGTTTGTTTTCATTTTGTTTTATTTTCAGTTCTATTTTTATTAAAGTTTTTAGCTTTTGTCATTTAATTTTCAAAGTCTTTAATTTTTAGGGTAATATTTGCAAGCTTTATTCTTGTTTTATCTTCCCTTTACTCAACGACATTTACATTTACATTTTACTTTTAGTTTTAAATATAGATAATCATTTTATTTTCTATTTCACCAAGAACAACTGAGTCACACTTTCAACTGTAATCAATTCGATAAGACCGGAACTACGGATTTATTTTTATACTAGGAAAATCCGTGTATTAACTACTCGTGAACAAAGAGAGGAAATAGAGAAAAAAAGAGGAGTGAATCAAGCCTATGTATCAATGATCAAGATATGAATGACAATCTTTAAGTTGTTGTGACAGAGAGCTTGTGTCATATATAGTGGTTCATGACGTGCCTTTCCACGTAAGACGAAACAACTTTGGTAATGAACGATATCAAGCTCTTTTTGTTATGTAGACTAAGAACACTTTAAACTAAATGTCTTAAACTTTTACAAAACATGAGCAAAGATATAGATTAACTTTCTCTCCCTCGTGATCGGATTTAGATCATTGTTAAGGATTACAACAACAATATCCTTGGAATATTTCAATTCCACATGTGTAATGTCCTAACTACATCATATGATATAATTGGATGTCTCAAAGGATATCAATCAACTTAGAGATGAGCTCAATTGCACACACTACACATGATCTAAGGCCTACATACTGTAAAAGGTTGCAAACCATGAAAATCATTTTCGATACTTTAAGCTACGACTAACTCACATTACACCACCCATATGAGTCAAGTATCCGAGACCATGAAGGTTTGAGAGGGTGAAAGAATAGAATCACATAAAATAAGAAAATTTCAAGGCAAGGATGTCAAGATCAAGCACATAGTCAAGTAATGATAAAAGGGCGTGGGACAAAATCATACCTTAGCCGCAAGTGTATTATGACAACCCCTAAATTTTAAAAGTATGATATATATATTGTTTAATGGAAATGGAAAATCCATTAGAAATTTTTGCTTTTTATGCATTACTTGGTAAGATGAACTACTTTTCCCAACCTAATTACCATATCAACATATTCCTATATGTTGTAAACATAACAAGTATAAGTTTATGAGTGATTTAACAAGCATAATTATAAATAAGAACATTTTAAGAAATATAATGATACCCTAAATTCCCTTAGAAACCCTAGAATCCCTATAAATAAATAATGAGCTTAAAGATGACAAAAATATGAATACATAATACATATGAACAAGTAAACAAGGAATAAGAATAAAGAATATACTATCATATAGAAAGTATAAAGTTATATAAAGAATAAGTAAGAATAAGCTATACAAAGCTAAAGTACAAATAAGTGTACATAATAGTCTAGATCATCACCTAAAAACCTTTATAAACAATATTCTAAGCAATGTAATTATACAAGAACTAGAATATATAATCAATAAAATAAACTAATTCTAACCTACTATACAAAGAAAAGTTAAGCAACCAGAAAGTACTAATATTCACTAATCTCAAGCTAATTACAAGAAAATGACTTAAAACCAAGATTAGCATATAAAAACATTCTATAATGAGTTAAAGTCTAATCTTTTGAAAGTAATTATAAAACTCAACTAAGTATCATATTAAGGTAATACATTTATTTTAAACTAAGTTACAAATTATTAAAGCATAAAGTATAAGTTTTCAAAGCATAGGATCTTAAGCTCCCATAATTAACCCTAGATTATGATTACTATATATAAACCCTTAAACTAAGAAAGTAGAATCTATAGAAGTTATAAACATATCATATAAGACCTAGAATAAGTGTACACAAAGATATAAACCCTAATTACCCAAAATAGAAAGTCATTAGGATTAGTAACCTGAAAACCCTTATATTAAGAAATAGTCTTTTAGGACAAGTCTACAAATACTTATAGGACTTCATTAAGGTTATATGATTATGATAAGACAATGTAAAAGTACCCTAATGCACAAGGTACAAGATTTCAATGCATGACTTGTAAATTAGGTCAAAATAAGTATTTTCACCCTTTAGACATGTTTACCTAAACTAAACCATTAAACCAAGTATGAGAACTCTTTGGACACTTAAGACACAATGTCTAGGACCTAAATTAAGTTTACATCAGTAGCTAAGAGGAGGATAATCATATTTACTGATATTAAACCCTAGATCATTAGAAAACCCTAATCTACAAAAGTATACTTCCCATTTTCACATCAAACCTTTGTTAAATTCAAACCAAGGACCCAAATCTCTTAAATAGAATGTCTAAACCCTAAATAAGCCCTAATATTTCACTAATAACTTTACTAAGTCCTTAATCACAAAAAACACAAACCATACATTACAAGCCATAGTTTCTAAACCCGGTTTTGTATTTTCCCTCCAAAGCTCATTTTTAAACCATTTCCATCCATTCCAAGTTTGAAAACCATATATTTATAAGTCCTAAGATATCTTAGAAGTGCCTACAAGTAGGTGAATAACCTCCTTGCTTGCTACACATCACCATTCCTATCCTAACGTTGTCGTGACCTTATATTAACCACAAGTGAAGATTAGATCAAAGCTAGGACCTAATATAAAAACCGAGTATTTTCATCTATGAACTATGTATATTAATCTTGTGAATAAATAATACCTTGTTTTTATGCTAAATTGTTTTGTTTTTCTTACATGACTTATGTGATGTAGCATACATAGCAAGGTGTACAAACTCACACAACTCACACTATCAATTCTACTTGTGTTTATGAGATGTGAAGACCTTATATATATATATATCAATTCTAAGTATTAAAAGTAATAATATAAGCACCATAATCTCAAATATAACTATGATGCCCTAAATTCCCATAGAAACCCTAGAATCTTTTTAAATGAGTTGTAAACTCAAGAATAGTAAACTATGAATGGACAATATATATGAATAAGTAATTATGGATTATAAACAAGTTAACTATACTTTGAAGACATAATAATACCTAAGAATGATAAAAACAAACTATACAAAGCTAAGTATAAGTAGAAGTACATAATAGTCTAGATCACTACCTAGAAACCCTTGTAAACAATGTTTCAAGCAATATAACTACATAATATATACGTAAAAGTATCAAATATAATATACTAATTATAATCTATCATATAAAGGAAAGGTAATAGATCACAAAACACTAATACTCACTAATCCAAGGCTAATTACAAGTTAAGACCTCGTAACAAAGATTAGCATATAAAATCCACTTCACATTGAATTAGAGTCTAACATTTTGCAACTAATTAAAAAACTCAAATAAGTATCATAATAAGTTAATACATTTATCTTAAACTAAGATACAAATTATTAAAGCATAAAGTAAAAGTTTCAAAGCATAGGACCCTAAGCTCACTTAATTATCCCTAAGATATGATTAACCTATATAAACCCTTAAACAAAGAATGTAGAAACCCTAGAAGTCATAAACATACTATATAAGACTTATAATAAGCTTAAATTAAGATATAAATCCTAATTACCCAAGATAGAAAGTCATTAGGCTTAATGATCTAAAAACCCTTATATTAAGAAATCTACATAGAATCACTACCTAGTCTTTTAGGACAAGTCTACAAACACTCATAAAACTTCATTAAGGTTATAAGATTATATTAAGACAATGTACAAGTATCCTAATTCACAAGTTACAAGATTTCAATGCATGACTTGTAAATTAGGTCAAAATAGGTAATCTCACCCTTTAGACATGTTTACTTAGAATAACTTAATAAAACCAATGTAGGAACGTCATGAACACATTTAAAACAATTTAGGATGTATAAATGAGTTTACATCAGTAGCTAGTTGAAGGATAATAACTTTTACTAAGACTTAACCATAAATTATTAGAAATCCTAACCCGCCTAAGTTTTCTTCCTAAATTCACATCAAACCTTTGTTAAATTTCAAACCAAAGGCCCAAACTTCTTAATTACAATTTCTAAACCCTAATTATACCCTAACCCATCACTAGTCACATTCCTAAATCTTTAATCACCAAAATGACAAAGTATAAAGTTACAAGCCCTAATTTAGGACCCGCTTTTACATTTTCCTTAACCTATTCAAAACCATTTCCCTCATAAATTAAAACATAGGCCAGATATTATGGGATAGTTTGAGATATTTTCCAAGTAGGTGCATCACCCACTTGTAGATGAAACCTAACATTCTTATCCTTTAAATTTTGTGGCATAATAAGGACCTTAAGCTTAGATATTTTGTTTCTAGCTTCCATGAGTCATTACTAGACTTCCCTAGATTCGCTTAGTCACTAATATACAGGCCATACACGTTTCATGGCAAAACTTGGAGCCTAAGTGTTAGAAACTACTATAAATAGGGCATATACCTTTCATTTGAAACTTGCACCCCGTTTTCTTATAATCTCCTAACCATTCTTCATATCCACCTCTATATACGTCCTAGGACATCCCCCAAGACCATAAACTAGGTCTAGAAGGTAGCCATTGAAGCTCTTGAAGCTTTGATAGCAAGTAGTGTTCATAGGAAGCCATAAGGAGCCATTTTGGAGCTACCTAGGTAATTTCTATGTTAGCTATGATTTGATCTTGTTATAATGAGTTCTTAGACTTTATTTAATTCCAAAATAATGTTATAAAGATAATCTAAAAGAAATTAGAGCTTTTGATCATTTTAAATGAAAGTTATAAGCTAAAGATGTCATAAAACCCTAGTTTTGTAATTTACATGAAATAATAAGCAAAAAACCATTTTAAAATCTATACTTCTTGAGAAATTCTTTTATTATGATTATAAATGTTTTTTGAAACTTTGTTTTAAAATCCTAGATCATTTGGTCCATTTTTGAGGTTGTTATGTGATTTTTACAAGTATAGGGACTAAAACTGTCATTTTTAAAACTATTTAACATTTTGGGCCAAAAGTGTCATTTTGTGAAAGTTAAAGCTATAAGAATAAATATTTGAAAGTTTGAGCCCCTAAGGTTAAATATTGAGGGTTTAAATTGTAAATAATGAAACTATATACTTTAGGGGTTAAAAGTGTAATTAAGCTAAAGTATTAACTAAAAGGGCTATTTTGCCAAATTTGAAACTAAAGAAGATCAGTTATAAATATGTGGAAGTAATGAAAGTATCATGTTGGTAGGGAGCTTTGTACAAAGATGTTCCATCTCGATATTACGTTTTGACTGAGTGGTTGGGTTTACGATTTAAAGTGCCCTCGCTCCTCAAACGTTTATAGAATGGCTTCCGAGTATGATGGCCCGAACAATGGTGCTAGAATTAAAACTAAATATTAATCAAAGAATACATAACTAATAGTTAAAATTATTAAACTAAAGACAAAGACTTGGTATATATATATATATATATATATATATCTTTATATTATATATAGGTATAACTATGATTTGATACCACATTCCTAATCCCAGTCATATGTGACATGACAGCTATTAACCAATAGTATTTCAGAAATTCCTAAAACATCTAAATTTTCCACGTTTTATATGATTTGAAATCGCAACTTCTTTGAAAAACGCGTTTTGGAAACACAGTTTTTAAAATCGCGTTTTGAAACGAAGTTCTAATATGGATTTTCAAAAATTATGTAAACAAAGTGTCAAATGCAAGATTTGAACTTGTGACCTGTGGTTAACAAATGACTAGGTTTACCACTAAGCTAGACTACTTTTGATATTTTTCTATCCAAGGCAATGTTAATAAATTCTAAAAAAACAAAAATAATAAATCCTAAAAACATGTTGAAATCTTTTTTATTTTCTAAAATATATACATATATTAATATTAATCACGTACATAAAATATTATCATGTTTTTTCCCAAAACCCTAATATCTTCTCCTTTTTTTGTAAATCCAGAAGTTGATCGAACAACTACCCTAATCAACTTCCTCCTTTTTTTTATGCGGAGTCTGTTTTTTATTTGTGATGGTTTTCATCTTTACTAGGCTGGTGTCAATGATACTGCCGCGGACGTTAAGATAAGATGATTTATACATATGATACAGGGCTGGTTATCATCTTTTTTGTATAGTAACATATGATTTAAACTGCAGGCTGGATTTTCCTCTCTTCATTTGGAAGTAAGTTTGTTTGTTTGAAACTGAATTGCATTTTACTGATCTTAGTATCAAATTCATGTTTTGGGTATTTTACTTGGTCTTTCTAACTATGTGTCTCAGGTTTTATTGTGTCAGGTTTTATTTAACCACTGAACTTACTAATCTCATTAGCAACATTGTTTTTTATGACCATGATCAACATAATTACGCTTCTTTTGGCGACGTTATGTCATCTGACGCCTTCTTTATCCTTATTAAATAAGGATGAAGATCAATTATTAAAAACTTTTGTACGATCAGTTTTGTTAACTTTTAGTTATACAATCTGCAGGGTGCATTAAGGTTGATGAAGTTAATGGATTGTTCTTCCTTTCTGACACAAATCACCATCGTATAATTGTGTTCGCTAGCAATGAGGAGATCTGAGATTCTGTATGTAAGGAAATCTATTTTCAACTCACATGTCAATATTACAAGGGCTTCCATAAAGTTTGTGTTATAATACCATTTCTTTCCAGATCGGATCTTCTTCTGGGTTCGAGGATGGATACTTAGGCACTGCTTGAAAGCTGATATTTTGAATCGCCTTCCAAGGTGCAATCTTCCCGTGGATCACACCATTAATGAAGGGCCAACCATCAACACATGGTTGTATGGTCGGAGCCTACAAACCAACCATAAACGACACTTTGTCTTATGCAACATGCACAATACACATATGATAGATTCGTAGACTCATGGTTGTGAAGTGGTAGATGTTCATTTTCAGGTGCAATATGACTTTATTTAAGGTAGAAACTTCGACACAAATTATAGCTACCCCTTTTCTGCAATATGGGTGTTTGGCAGATGTTATAACAGTAGCCAAACACCCATTCTGCTGCAAAAGGGGTGATGGTTTTCTTGGTGTTTGGCATTCTTACAACTATATTTCTTGACTAAAATTTCAGGGAATAAGAAGGTGGATCTGATGGTTGTATTTTAAGACCTGAGTAGGTTGTACACACGCCAATAATGGACGATGGTGGTAACTAAAGTGGTTGACGAGAATGTGTGGTAAGCAACACAATAAAGCAACTATCAAATGGCGGATATGAAACTTTCTAAATTTTTATTTGTTTAACAGGTAAGTGAATTTTAGTTTGATGGGTACGTGAGGGGAATCTATATGCAGGATACATTTTCAAACTGCTTATGTGTTTTTAAAAACTATGTTTTGTTAAAAATTTAATAACTCACATCCTATTAGCGATGGTTGACACATAATAGGCATGATGGCAAACTTAAAAATGATGTTATCCAAACACTTGGTGGTGTTAAAGGAATTTTGGAGCATACCCTATTCAATGAAACATAGTAAGTCATGCTTTACTCTTACATAATTTTCATTCTCTTACACTTTTAAAACATGGGAGGGTCTAATTACAAAGGTATACAACATAAATACCGACATTAAGCCTACAATTGTGCCCTTGCTCATAAGCAGGAACAAGAAAATGTGAGCTTCAGGTTCGGATGTGAGGCTTTATGTTAAAAAATCATTATGCTTTTTCATTACAAGAAATTTTAATGTTATGGTAAACCACATGGGATCAGTAATCTTATTAGATGAATCTTTTTCATGAAAACGGAAATTGGATGACACTGAATTTTTGAATGCTTTCTCTCGTGCATACATACGTGCATGTTATTAATTAAATGGACTATAAAATGTGTATTCCTTTTTTGTATGGCGGTTTAGTTAGCCTTACTTGCTCTTTTCAGGCACGTGCACATTAACGGACCCATGTCAAGCATCCTCTAATACCACTATTAGCCTAACAGTTTTACCAGAAGGTCACCTGGATAGAAGAAGTTCAAATACACATGTCAAAGACGTCATTCTGAGAAGTTCTTCGCACACCGCATGTAAGTATGCTGATACAACATGTTTTCCTTTTGTGGTCAAACCCAACACAAAATTGTGGCATTCAGTTTTAACTAGATGTGTGCTTTTTTTCTTTTTGTAGGCGTACCCTTAATTTTATCCGCTTCTGAAACCCCTTCTCATAGCAGAAGTATTCTACCGGGGTTTAACACTAACCCGCTTAAATAGATTTGTTAGCCAACAAGTTTGTCCAAATACCCATGTGATCAGAAGACTTGCAATGAATCAGGTGTTCCTGACACTCGAAGAAATATAAATTGTCTCATTACCAGTACGGATGTCACATAAACGAGCTCTAAAAGTAATGAAGATACGATGATGGTGTCAAGATATTATATCATTAAATGCTTTGTAGTGTTCTGAATGTTAAAAGCAAGTATTTGACTGATAATTTGATCAAACATAAATCATACAACGCAAATTAAGAAGAAAACATTGACCAGCTATTCTTTGATCGTTTACAACGAAACCTGCTGATAAGCATTGAAACAAGAAGGATAAAGTTCATTTTTTGAGCCTGTGGTTAGTAAAACGAGTTCAGTAACGAAAATGAGAAGTGCAAAAGTGACGAGTGCAGGTTAGAGAAGCGGTAGATTAACAATGATTCTTTAGTAGTTAGCGATCTAAAACTTAACAAAGTCAATAACGATGATTTTAGGCAAAAAGTTGATGAAAAGGACGTCCAAAGTGATGGGAAGATCCCCTTAAGTAATAAGTATGATGAATTTGGAAATAAATTTGGCGTGGGTAAGATTCTCACAGATGTTATGTTAGAGGAAGAGGGTGTGGACTGTGGATGAATTTCTTAAAGAGTATGTCCCGGCATAAGACATTCACTAATCCACCCTTTACCACGACCATTTAAATCAATTTACATGGCGTGGAACTTTAATCAATCTGGGGGTTTGCAAATTCATTTTCGTCAAGGGCATTTTTTGTGTGAGGATGAAGCTTGCCTTTCTAAGAAGTTCATATTCGTCAAGGTCAGTTATTAGCAATAGGGAACTAAGGTATACATGATTGGCTGTGTCGAGCTGCCCTTCAGAAGTAATCTGAATCATTATTTTGCAAGAACGACAGTAATCTCAACGCATAGCTGCAGAAATATATTTACTACTTTGCAGGTGAAACCTTGCTAAATATGCGGGGATGTTTGTGTCCCTGATGCTATATTAACATGTTCTCGCTGCAAAGTACGCGTGTGCATCTATAAGAATCCTCTTCTTCCATCCATCTTTTAAACAAACACGAAAGAGAAATACAGTAACAAAGGCAAAATAAGCGCAGCCGCTAAGGAAAGAAAGAAGATGTGCGTTCGACCACTTAAAATTCTTGATGTAGTTCAAATCTTTATATACCTTTTATTGACAAACTCATTTATTTGGTGCAGCAATTAACTTAGTTTTTTTTCTGTTGCAGCAATTCATTTCAGGACACATAGTGGACTGTGCATTCACAGTTGCATTTAATCCATGGGTAAAAGTAAGAACATTTGTGTGATTGTAAAGATATTAAGTCGAATTTTACACTGTATGGGGAGTTCAAGTAACCAACATGTACCTTCACCTCCTTACTTGTGCTTTCCTATATGAGTATTTTAATTTTTCTTATAATGTGCTGTCATTCTATTTCTTTATTTAGCTGTATGAATGGATGATGCAACAACATTGGTTTTGTTTTGATTTTCCATTTATATGGTCGCATGGTTAATGTTTCCTTAGCTGTTTTGTATTGCTGAATGGTAGAACAGAAGTTTGAAGAAGAGAAAAAGGGATTGGAAACAAAGCTACAGGTAAAACTGTGACAAAATGAATAACCACATTCCATAAGTAAATCTTCACTAAAATATTAGTGAGCAATGACCTCTTTCGTTTACCATATTTCTATATTGTTTATATCTTTATTTTTGCAGTTGGATTGCAAACACGAAGCTGCCAATGCATTTGCTGAAGCAGGTCATGCCTATAAGAAAATAAAATCCCACAAGGTTCAGATTCTAAAACTGAATAACCATGAAAGCATATTTCTAAAAAATAAAAATGAACAAAGCATAACGTATAAGCATAACATATTCAGATGGTTACCTAATTCAGAGTAAGCCATTCTCACAAATATATCGTGACCACCCTTCGAGCTTGCCGTGATATCTAATAGGTCATTCAAACAAATAAAGCAACCACTTCATTCGCCTATGATATCAGTATTTATATATGTTGTACAAGTGCATTTCAGTAGGCATATCGCTTTACATTCTGTTAAAGACTGTGGTTGCCCGTTGCACTAAAAAATTCCAACCAAACTACTATACCTCATTAAAAATAAAAGTCTGATATAAGTAGAACGTATACAACTATATTCAATCATTTCCCAACCCGCTTATCTTCCCACATATACTATTTTCAGACCCATTAAACTCTATATACGCAGGACCAAGTAGTGGCATTTATGCGCAAAATGCTCCACAAAAAACAGATTTTGATCATTTATCGATTTCCTTATAACCAGGGTTTAGGGAACCCAATCAACGCCACAGTTATAATGTTATTATATGCAGCTCTAGACGCCTAATGTTGCTCTTTTTTTTGCTCTAGATGCTAAATGTAGCTTTCTTTTATTTTTGTTCGTCTCTCTGCTGATATCATTCAGGCATTTGGCCTATATGCTAACTGGTACATGTTGCTCTTTTTTTTCCAACTTCATTGATTTCAGTTATCAATGAATCCTATCTAATATTTGCATGAGATGGTAGATCTAGGTTTAATGACATGCCAATGGGAGATGCCATATCGACATAATGATGCTATGATCTACATCTTGTGTGGCTTATGTTAGCTCTAATAGTTTATTTTTTTCATAACTATTTCGAATCTGTATCATGTTTTTACAAATCTATGTATTAATTTCTTTTGTGGTTTTAGTGGATGTTCATGTCGATTTTCCAGTCGATTTTTAAGTCGATTTCCCAGTCGATTTTCTAGTCGATTTTAGTGGACGGTGGATGCAGGTGTGAAACGGTGAAAACATGGATGTTCAAGTCGATTTTCCTCGCTCAAAAGGTAAATATGTCTACTTCTTTCCCCACACCTATTCAAGCGCAGACCTGGCCTGGCCTACTACAATGCAAAATAACGACATAGTGGCAATTGCAAAAACTATGTATGGTAAAACACTAGGAATATATGATTCAAGCTTTCATGTTCACTTCTTCATTACAACTATAGCAGTCGTCTACCTGGAGGGAACCCGTATCGTCCTCTGCAACTCTCTATCGCATCCCCATTTTAGGAAATGGTATGTTTTTTAATTTGTCTTCTTTTCAGAAGAAATTGGGTTCTTACAGTGACGGAGCCAGGATTGTTTAACCGGGTAGGCCGAAACAAAAAAACGAAAAAAGATACCAAAAGTTACGATAAAAGTTTTAAAAGTCATACAATAAGTGTTTTTTATTTCAACCGAACACGGTGTTTTGTAGCACAAATATCATGTAAAACTCTATCTAAACTAAAAGATTTATAATATTTTTTCAATATAAACGGTATCTAGTACATTCACACAACAAATCACAGCTATTGGTTGATCTTTCTATAAGGTTCTAAGTCATATTATCATAGTGAGACTAGATGATCTGATATCTTTTACTAATATTAACCACTAAATGACTAAAACACTAAAATTAGAAAAATATCTAACCACTGTATGTGTTAATGTATATTATTAATCATAGTATCATGTAATGAGTATTTTGACCCGAATACCGATTTCAAACCCGAATCATTTCTAGAATTGTATCGATTCCTGGTACCCGAATCCTGTTCGATACGGGACTAGAAAATAAGGTGAAAAAAATGCAGGATCACTAATTCGGTACGGGATCGATACATAACTTTCTAGTCGGGAAAAAATCGAGAGCACTAAATCGGGACGGGTTCAGGATGAGATTGGTCCCGAGCTGTTCTAAACATAAACAAAATGCGTATTTAACAAAAGTAAAACAACAAATACATCAAGTATAATAATAAAGAAAATGTGAAAGATTTTAAAGCTACATACCTAATTAGTTATATAATCAATCTGAGATTGAAGTTTTGAATGTTACGAATGGAGGTGGATGTAAAATTTTTGATCAAACTTTTCATATTCTCCTAATTTTCAAGTGGTTACGCCAAAATGATTATGTGTTTGACTGGACTTTTTACTTAAGGTGGGCCATTTAATATTTTACGTACAATTTCATACGAAACATATTCTATCACTAGAACTTTTAAAAATTCTGGGGTTGGTTTTGGCCCACCTAGATACACACGTACCTCCGTCCCTGGGTTCTTATACATATCCTGTTCACTTTCAATGTAAAAGAAATTGCTGCCATTGTTGGAGTTTAGTCTAACTGAGATATAGCTTCTTAATAACAATGTATATGAGATAATGTGTAAGGTCCAATTTCTGTAAGTACTACATGCAGGTGAACGACGAATGTTTGTGCTATCCTTTCAATGCTTGCCATTCTGAGTCAGAAGTCGGGTATGGATCAGTAACGATTAAGATATAGTTGTTCAGAAGTCACTGCCCTTCCGAACTTATCGATAAACGATAATAATCGCCATTGCAAACGTTGATGCGATTCAACCTTTGATTCATGTTATTAAGATGCAGTCACGGCTTTATTTAACTTGTCAATATTTCATGAAAACAAGGCGCACATTGTGCAAGCATGTGCTGTGAGGTACCTTGTAGAATTGATGGATCCTGCAGATGGGATGGTTGACAAGGCGGTTTCCGTTTGGTCAAATCTTGCAACTATTCCCGAGGGAAGAGCAGCGATAGGTTTTGCAATATGGTCTTACAGGAAGGTGTTGTCCCACTATTGGTTGCTTTGTCACAGTCTGGTACACTCCAAGAGCGAAAGAAAAGGTGCCAGACTACAACTCAATGATCAAGCTCCCATATCTTCAAGGGAGAAACAGTAATTGCAGCAAACCCATATGCTGATGAAAATTGGTCTCCCCTCGCCGATTGAGGACAGTCAAAGTTCCAAGCATAATCAACGATCACAGGTAGGCTGCATAACTATTAGAACTACATCATGTATGTACAAATATATCTTTCTTAAAACAACTCATAACATAGCCTTTTAATATTACAGGATAGACAAAACATGTGCATGAAAGGTCTGATTGTACTAAAGTATACAGTAACATTTTTATATTGGTTTTTTTGTCAACCATATTTTGTGAAGTTGCAAAACAAATCTGTGTGTGTCATGAAAGCAATTCAAATCTCTTATATGGTTCAGCTCATGTGGTTAGATGACAAGTTGTATCAATACATAATTTTCCAAATCATATGCACCTTCTCTGAACGAGTAAATAAAAATTTAACGCTTGGAAGTAATGTGTAATACATTCTGTGTACTATATAATTTTTGTACGCTTGGAAGTAATGTGTAATATATAATTTTTGTACCATTAAGTGTGTGTATGACATTCTGTGATACATGTATCGAAAGATAAACTCGCATCATCTATCTAAACTTACATCATAATTGTATTACTACGTAATTTTTATAAAAGTAAAGATATTAACATGAACTTGTGTGTTAAAATTCTTTTAGCGATGTTCCTCTCTTGGGGTGTCATTCGCTTCGGTTCTCGGGTTGTTCGATTTATTCGATTCGGGTTAATAAGTTAATTTTTTATCTGGGTTAAACCAAAAACCTAACCGAACCAAAACCGAATTTGAATTAGTTTGGTTCTCGGGTTGACCCGAATAACCAGGAATATCTTAATTATCCGAACTTTTTAAAAAATACATAATTATTTAGCGAAAAAAAAATTAAATATAAAAATTGTAATTTTATATTAAGATTAAATTTTAATAATTATTTTATATATATAAAAATATATATTTGTATAAGTTCGATTTTCGGTTCAGTTTTCGGGTCCGATTGTCAAACCCATATCTAACCCGAACCGAATTTGTAGTTCGGTTCAATTATGACCCACAACCCGAATTTTATTTTCGGTTCGATTTTTATGAACCGAATTTGTAGTTCGGTTC
Organism: Glebionis coronaria; assembly: GCA_025667525.1. Lineage (NCBI taxonomy): Eukaryota > Viridiplantae > Streptophyta > Magnoliopsida > Asterales > Asteraceae > Glebionis > Glebionis coronaria. The sequence continues at coordinate 301,671,201 of CM046874.1, forward strand.
AGTTTTTATAGGTCAAACCCAAACAACGGACACCCCTACTTCTCTCCCTCTCTTTAACGTGTTTTGTATTTTTAAAATGCCAACATGAATTGTTTGTAATAAATATTTAATAGCTACAAATGAACCAAACATGATTTTAACCGATAGGCGTTAAACAATATAGGATTAGAGAGTAGAGTGATTTTGATATGAATAGTTTGCACCGACTCTGACATATAAGAAAATAGTCGTTTTAGAATTAGTCGAATCGCAATGTCAAATCAAAAATTCATATAACAAAAAAAGAAAAAGATATGGATAATTTTGACAACTAAACTCAATTTTATTTTTAATAATCTTTTAATGATGTGGAATCTTGTCACTCATTTATAACCTTCATATTACGGAATATTATTATCAAATGGTACTAAATACTAATTAAAAACTTTGCAACCGATGTTTATATAACCTCAACTTTCAAATAGTACAAAAGTGTTGAAAACGAGTTAGTTAAAGTTGTAATTAGGCTCTTTTAAATTTAGAATTTCTTCCATATTTTGTAATTACGATCAGTACAACTGCAATACAAAGTGTCTTCATACTATAAAAATATATATGGAAAAAATTTACAACTTTGGACTCTTAAAGATATTAAAAGAACAACCTCAATAATAACATTATTATTAAAAAGTAAAATATTCTTATAAAGTAATATTAAATAGCAAAAAAAAGTAAACATATACTATGATAAAACATCCTAAAAGCTACACAACCCTATGTCCAATTATAATTAAAAACAATGATAAAAAAATATAAATTACTACTACTAATAATAACAAAATTACAAAAATCTATAAGGCTAACATGAAACTACAGAATGGAAGACGATATTAAACTTTTTCGAAAAAATCTAACTTCACATTAAATAGCTTGCACCAGTGTTGTAATAATTGATGCTGACGTCGCCTAATCGTTAGACCGAGATGCACCGTTATGATTTTTACTAATCGGCTCATTAAGTGGTTTGGTCGAAAATTGGCTAACATATCGATTAATCGGACAACAAACGGCCTAATCGTGCATAAATAATCCAAATAGGACAAAAATGGATAAATCAAGTCCAACTGCCAACAGATATACGAAAAATAATTTAAAAAAAGAATTACGAAACGAACCCGCCCATTGGGCGGGTTATGCCGCTAGTATATATATATATATATATATATATATATATATATATATATATATATATATATATATATATATATATATATATATATATATATATATATATATATATATATATATATATATATATATATATATATATATATATATATATATATATATATATATATATATATATATATATATATATATATATATATATATATATATATATATATATGTATATATATATATATATATATATATATATATATATATATATATATATATATATATATATATATATATATATATATATATATATATATATATATATATATATATATATATATATATATATATATATATATATATATATATATATATATATATATATATATATATATATATATATATATATATATATATATATATATATATATATATATATATATATATATATATATATATATATATATATATATATATATATATACATATATGTTGACCCAAGTTTGTGAGACTAAGCTGTTTGCCTATGACTGATATATATTTGACGTGATTCAGACTCCGTAGGCCAAGGTGAGTTCATAACCTCACTTTTAATGTTTTGTAAATGATTTGAAGACGCGTGAGGGGGATATATGCTAAAACTAGAATACATGTGTTTTTGTGAACTATACGCTTTTACTGAAATATGTTATTGCACAAATTTCATAAGTCATTGAACACTTTATGTGTGCGGTAATATGGTGAATATATCTATTGGAAGTAACGATCCTGTTTGTGTTACCCTTTCTGTGGGTAATCAAGCATACTTTATTATAACTAATGGGTAATCTGTACCTACAGATTACTTCTCATGACATTCTGTCATGATAGTCACTTCGGTGAATTCTCGTTAGTTTTGATGTTATGAGCTTAGTGCAATAAAATACTGTTTTATGTAGTATCGTAGCTCGAAGTGGTAGACATGTACTCAAAACTATTATTACAACTATGAATTCACTCAACCATTGTGTTGACTTGTAAGCATATATTTTAGGTATTAGTGACTGATAGCATAGAGAAGCACAAGGATGGCATGAAGAGGCACAAGATTGAAATTATTGATATAGATTTTGGGAACCTCATATTGTAAAACTATGATTTTTAATGATATATAAAGAAAGTTAATTTCATCACTCTTTTTAATTGTTTTCTATCATTATAACTTGTGTTCTATGAAGTAATACCCCAAATTAGCTTCCGCTGCTATAAGATAAAAATGGGGTGTTACAGATTGGTACTCAGAGTCATGGTTATAGAGAACAAGAATTAAAATCTTGACTATAACTACTTTTCTGAATAATTTCGAGAAAGTCCTTTGTGCCAATTCCAGTGCTGCTACAAGAATGAGGTAATACTATACTAGTACTGCTACCCTTCAAAACAATGTATCAGTGATATTATGTTTATGTGTACATAATATAATGTAACTATTATAAATAAGTTATGATATTTATCGACATCTCCAGAAATATGTATTCATATCTTCCTCCTATTAGCATCATATCGGGTTCAGAAGATTCGTATTCTACAAGTATTATTGACGACTACCTTAAGTATAATAATCCCTATATTTAAGAAGTTCTTCCCGAGTGAAGATATTATAGATGAAATTAAAGGACTTAGGAAAGATCAAAGAATCATACAACGAGATTTTAAGAAAACTAGAAGGACCCAAGTCCAAGTTGTAGAGAAGACAAGAGATATACGATGAAGAAATTGTTCAAGCTCGACTAATGATTGCTACCCTAGAGTTAATCACTGAGGACATTCAAATTAGACATCATCCGAAGTCTTTTTTATGCCATCAAGGAAACTCCAGAAGAAGAAATGAAGAAATTAGACTAGAATTTGTGAATTTTACAGAGCCAAATAGCTGACAAGCTAATTTATAAATATTCTCAATTTTATGTCTTTACTTTTATGTTAACAGAGATGCTTGTCCTGTAAATATAAACAAGACAAGTTGTTAATAAATATGTTATGAGCTATTTATGCTTAAATAAGATAAATTATGATTGTCCTATTTAAATGAACCGATCCTTCATTAAAATAAGAAACTTTTAAATTATTGAACCATAATTTTCTAAATATTGTTCACACGAGTCTTATCAATTCGTAGAAATAATATCTTAAAAAGTTTTGGGCTTAAGTGTATAGCTCATACATAAATGTATTTTTCTCAATATATAAGACGTTTTTTTGTTGATTTTATAATTATACGATAGTACCAAAATAGGAACCATTATGAATAATTTGTCAATTGATTCAATACCCTTATGTATGAAGATTTTGACAAATATATCATTCTCACCCTCTGTTATCTTGTGTGTGTTGATAGAATGGCACCCACGAGAGCATCGACATCTGCAACGGTAAGAATGACTCAAGAAGAAATTAGGCAATTGGTAGCTGATAGTGTTGCTATAGCTCTGCAAGCACAAGCTACTAACATTCCTAATGTTGAAAGAAATAATGTTCAAAGAGAAATTCCTGTAGCCAAGAGATGTAGCTACAAGGAATTCATTAACTGTCAACCTTTTAACTTCAAAGGATCTGAATGTGCTGTTAGTCTCATTCGTTGGTTTGAGAGAACTGAATCAATATTTGCTTGAAGTGATTGTACTGAGGACTGCAAAGTGAAGTTTGCTACTAGTACACTAACTGATGAAGCATTATCCTGGTGGAATTCATTTTCTCAACCCATCGAAATTGAAGAAGCTTATAAGACCACCTGGTCTGAATTTAAGAAGCTGTTGATAAAGAAGTATTGTCCTAGAAATGAGATCAGAAAGATGGAAGAAGAATTTTATCAACTTAAGGTGGAAGGAAATGATCTGAAGACTTACATAAGAAGATTCCAAGAACTAACACTATTATGTCCAACTATGGTGCCAGATTCTGAGAAACTTATTGTTGATACAAAAGTTGGATGGACCGAGTTGGACCCGAATTAGGCTTAATTCGGGGTCTTGTAGGTTCCGGCTCTTGCACCAAGTGAATCTTGTTTAAGGACCCTGCACACTAAGAACATACACCGTTAGGCTTACCGTGGGCGCTTGTCCCACGATTAGACTCCGGCGTGAGAGAAAGTAATCGGTTTGAGTATATGTGAGGGTTTAGAGTATTGTGTGTATCGTCCCTTTGTGGAACCTCGGGGGTTCCTTTTATACCCGAGAGAGTCCTGGCTGAGCTCTCCTACTCTTGCGGCCTAAGAAAAAGATAACAGATCAAAATAGCTTGATCCTTATCATGTAACTAAGGTAAGTGTATATCCCTTTTCCTTAGGCGAATATAATCATAGGATAAATTATATTCTGCTTTATCCTGTCGCAAGGCGACTATGATTTGGTTAAGTAATCCACCGCTGTACGACAGTGGCTTACTGGGCCTCCTAGGCCTCGCGTGTGTTACGCAGCGATAATCCATACCGAATGGATACGGGTAGTACCTATAGGTCGGGTTGTATAACCCGAATAGGGACTATACGTCATCATGTCCTCCCAATCTAGTGGTCGTAGGTTCCAACCACGGCTACTAGACTATTAACCTGCTAAGTGGGCAATCGCAATGTTCAATACCCCAGAAGTTTCAAATTCTCCCGCCAAGGGCACATTCATCCCCCTTTTCACCTAATCCCCTCGAAAACCGAGAAAAACGCCTGTCACGTCATTAACCTTCCACCGTTTGATGATGATAGTGGAATACACGTGGGACAAATCCGAAGAAGTGGAATAGTGAACCGAGTGCCTATATATATCACCGCCGCTTTTTGACTGCCCAATTTTATCAGTAAAATACTTTCATTATCAAACTCTCATCTCCGCCATTCGAAACAAGATACTCCCAAGGTAACCATCTACGAATCTTTATTGTTTCGACATACACATACAACCATGGTTAGATAATTATCTGAGATCACGTCCACTATGACCATCGAGGAGTTAGACCGGTTCACGTCGGACTACTATATCCCCGATTAGTTGCACCCCGAAGTATCGAATCCTCACCGAAACATTAGACAGGCGCCCGAGGGCAAAATAGGAATGTACACCAGGTTCTTCGACTACGCCAACCACCGAATCCCTATGTCACGCTTTCTCATCAGTATCCTTACACATTATGAGATCCACGTATCCCAATTACACCGTATAGGAGCGGCGAAAATATCCAAATTTGAAGTCAACTGTCGCACCCTAGATATAGAACCAACCGTGAACCTATTCTGTGTCTTCTACCAACGCCTACTGTCGAATGGATGAGTGTCGTTTGCCAAACGGAAGGGTGGTCTCCAATGATACGTCGAGAAGGTAGACTCACTAAGGAATTGGAACGACTCCTTCTTTTGGATTGACAACGCTGCCTACCCATTCCAATACCCATTTCTGACCTCCAGAACGTTGAGAAAGGACCCAATGCCTGGCCCCACCACGTATAGCGCCGCAGATGCTGACATTTTAAACAACAATCGCATTCCTATTCAGGCCTATCCTGAAGCTCTGTTGTGCATTTTAGGACTGAGTCGCGCAATCATCTGTGGTGAGCGCGAGGTTCCCATACTTCCGCGATCCTCGTGGCCAGGGTTAGTGGTCTCCTCAACGTTCTTCATACCATTTTGTAAGTATTTTTACCTTCTAACTATCTAACAAAACTTTTTGCTTGTCAACAATGTGCGATGCAGTGATGGATATTCTTGATCTTGTTCGTGAGAGCTTCCCAGAAGATCTGAATGTTTTTACTCACCCCTTGAAGCAAAATGAAGAGTCATTACAGGTTCGTGCTGAGAGAAACACTACGGAGCTCGATGTCAGAGAGGCATCAGCTGCCCATGCACAGGAGGATATGGACGCGGGGCAACAACAACAACAAAAGCAACAGGTACACCAGCAGCTACCGCACCAAGAGGAAAGTCCCTCCTTATCGGAGTTTAACTTCTACGAAAATGCTGAGATATGTGCTGAACAGTTTGAGAAGGAAGAAGATGTTGCCATAAGTTTGTCCCGAAAGAGGCAAAGGAGCCCCCTACCACCTATCGGAAATTAGCTCGCATAGAGGGCGGGTCTTCCATCGCAGCCATTCAGGAGCCCCAAGAAGAAGAAACCCTCGCCGAGCACCCCTCTGAGGAGGATACGGGTGACAACTTTGATGGTACTCCTCCACAGACTCCACCAGCCAGTCTCAACCTAAGGTAAATGTTGTGAAGTATATCCCCATATGTAACTGGTCATCACTTCATTTATTTATATATTGCTAATACTCTCGAGTTCTTCATACAGTATTGACCAGGAGAATCCAACTCTCGCAAATGTCGGCGCGACTTCCCCCCCAAAGAATACTTCTGCAGCAGGGGAAGCGCGCATGTGGAGGATCCCATATTTGGTCCAGAGTGGAACCTGCCAAGGTCTTCTGATTTGACCGGCGCATTTAACTGCGCTAGTTTCCTTGACTACATCGTACCTCCTGGGCAGGCGAGTGTTCTTCATGGGTATAGTGATGCCGCCCTTGCCGATAAGGTAAGCTATGTGGCATCGTAGAACGTGACCCTGATGTTACGAGTGAGGAGGAGATTCATGGAATTATCCACACAGGTCAGAGCTTCAGAGGAAAGATTTGCCCAAGCCAGCGAAGCAAAGGCTAAAGCTCTTCATGAGTTACAAGGAAAGAGCGCCGAGGAGGTTAAGAGGGGTAAACAGGATGCTACCATAATTTTTATGCTGACTAAGGAGAGGAACAGTCTTGCTGCCTCTCTATCATATGAGGGCGCCCAATTGAACCAACTAAGGGCTTCCAACGAGGATACGATAGGGTACTTTGAGATTTACAGGGACCAGTTGTTTGTTGTTGTGGATTCTTTGGGTGCGCGGGTGAAAGACAGCGTGGGGGACCTTGCAGGCCAGCTAAAGCGCATGAGTATTGAGTATGACGAAGACCTGTACCCACGTCTTATGCGTGAGGTGGCAGAGAAGCGCTGGTTGGTGCGTCGTGGCTTACGCCTGGCGGCTATGGGTGCCCTCTAGGATCCGACTCTGCGGGCCACCTTTACCCAGTCCATTATAGCAGCCATTAATAAGGGCACCTCTACTGGTTTGGAGAAGGCCCACAAAGCTGATCTGCTGAAGACGGATCTGAAGGATGTGGTATTTTATGATCCTTATGCAAGGTCCAAGACCACCACGAGCATGTAAAAAATGAAGGTATGTCATGTGCCCTCTTTTGGTCTAGGTAGAGACAATGTGGAGCTTCCCTTGGAGACTGTGATGGAAGGATTAACATTGGCCCGTCACAAGCTCGAAGACGTAGAGACCCAACCAGATTACCATTTGAAGCCCTCCAGGGAGCAGCTGACAGTCCTGGTGTTTTCTCACCCCCGTGATGCGGACAACCCCTTCCATATTGCGAAGGAGGCCCCCCTATCTGAAGTGCTTGAAGCGCACGCTAGTCGTGCTACAGCCAAGAGAGCCGTAATGGGTCTAGAGGCTTCTTTATCTGCTGGTGTTACCCACCTTGCTGCCATGGTCCCTGTACTTCCATTGCCCTTACTAGAGAGAGATGCGCGGCTACTAGAGCTGATGGGAAAAGAACATGAAGGAGCATTGGAAATCTGCCTATCGCCCTCTTGTCTTGAAGCTGAAGAGGTCTTTATCTGACTCAGATATTTTTTCAAACATATGATATGATATAACAATTTGTTATCTGAATTTTTATGTGCGTGTGTTCGCACTCAGTCTGTAATAACGTAGACATTTTGTGTGTATGACTTAGTTTTTGCTCCACGCTTTAAATTTGTAACGCGACATTTGTTTGCTTTATGAATTTGGTGTAATTGCTCAAATGGTCCCTATGGGTGAGGCATGCGCATTACATGCGGTATACCGCTACTACCCTAGGGACGACCAGGGGAGGCTGGCCCGTTGTTAGGTGTGCATAAGTGTGTCTTCATTCAGGCTCAACATAAATATACTGGCTGTAAAAAAACTTGCTACGACGTCATGAATAGCAAGGGGACTAACAAGGATACATGATCCATGGCCGATAGGGTTGCATCCATCTTACACGACGAGTCTAATTAGTAGGTTAGACCCTTTCCTCTTATTTCTCCTGGAAATGTTGTGTACGCGTACGCCAGTAGGCATGATGTGATATACAAATTATATGTGTAAAAAATATTTAAGAATGTGTCGTGGAACTAGCTACGGACCACGAATTTTATTAATACTTGCAAGATTTTGAGTACATGATAATGAATATAAAAAAACAATACATGTGTTAAAGGTAGCACTTTTTCAGATGGCAAATATTCCAAGTCCTTCTTAGGTCGCGACCTTCCATGTCGCGCAGTCGTTACGCACCATCTCCCAAAGCTTTTGTCACCATGTAAGTCCCCTCCCACTTGGGTCCAAGTTTGCCTGTATTTTCTGCGCGTCTAGCTGCATTCGTGCGGTATACGAAGTCTCCTAGTATGAACTAAGTCTTTCGCATCCTAGTGTCGTAGTAGGCCTTTATTTTAGATTTTGCCTTAGCTTCACTGATCGCTGCCAACTCCCACCTCTCATCAATTATGTCCATGTTCAATCGTAATTCGCCGTCGTTCGTAATCATGTCGACTTCCGTTGTGTGGAGTGTTGGCAATCCTATCTCCGCTGGGATACCCGCCTCCGTCCCGTATGTTAGGGCAAAGGGGGTATCTCCGGTTGCGGTTTTTATCATGGTGCGGTGCGCCCATAACACGTGTGATAATTCATCAACCCATTTCTTGTTCTCCTCCCCCCAATCGTGCTTTAATGCCGTCTCCTAGGCTCCTATTCGCTCTTTCAACTAGCCCATTAGATTGTGGAGGGGATACGGATGCAAATAACTGCTTTATGTTGTTTTTCACACACCAGTCTTTAAATGGGTTCTCCGTGAATTGTTTTTCATTATTAGAAACGATTTCCCCAGGTAGCCCAAAGCGACATACTATATTATCCCAAACGAACATTTTCACTTGGTTGCCAATGATTGTTGCCACCGCTTTGGCCTCGATCCACCTAGTGAAGTAGTCCATTGCAACTATTAGGAACTTAATTCCTCCGGCCGCCATGGGGAAAGGTCTTGTGATATCGATTCCCCATTTATAAAATTGCCAAGGAGAGGTAATGGGTGTTAGCTATTGCTAGGGCAGGCGCAACACTGGTCTGTGCACTTGGCAGTCGTTGCATTTTGAAATGAGTGTCTGCGCAACCGAGTGCATTGTTGGCCAGTAATATCCGCTGCAGAGTGCTTTTGCCACCACTAACCTGGGTCATGCGTGCATGCCGCAGGACCCCTCATGTATCTCGCTGATGACATATTGCGCTTGCTGCGGTCCTATACATCGTAGCCATGGATGGAGGAACGATCGTTTATAAAGGATCCCGTCCCTAACCTCAAACTGTCTCGAGCATCTGCGTATTCGTCGCGCCTCGGTTTCGTTCGATGGGAGTAGTCCATTTGTCTAGTATTCCATGATCGGTGTCATCCATGTAGGACCTACTTCTTCTACGACCGATGCAACTTCCTCCTCCCTTATGGATTTTTCTTTGAGGATTTCTTCCAACACCTGTTTTGATAAGTGTGCGAAGCTGGTGGATGCTATCTTACTGAGGGCGTCAGCTTTTTTGTTCTTCCCTCTTGGTACTTGGCGTATCAGGAACTTATTGAATCCCTTGATTAATGACTTGACTTTTTGCAAGTAGAGTATCATATTTTCCTCCTTGGCTTCGTACTAGCCTAGTATGTGATTCGCCACTAAGCGGGAGTCCACATTTGCCTCAAGATTGCGCACACCCATACAGGTTGCGATTTGCAGGCTTGTTATGAGTGCCTCATATTCTGCTTCATTGTTTGTAGCTGTGAACTTGAAACGTAGTGCGTACGTGAATTCCATACCTTCAGGGTTGGTGAGAATAAGGCCTGCGCCAGATCCGTCTGTACAAGAGGATCCATCCGTGAATAAGATCCATGGGTCTTGGTCGCCTTCCTCCTGTATGGATGTATGTTCACATTATTAAGGTTTTTCAATGATGAAGTCTGCTAGGATCTGCCCTTTAATGGCGTTACGCGGTCTGTACGTGATGTTGTGTTCTCCTAGTACAACACTCCACTTTTGTAATCTGCCTGCAACGTCTGGTTTTGATATTATTTGCTTTATTGGTTGGTCCGTAATGACCGCTATTGGATGAGATTGAAAATATCGTCGTAGCCTTTTTGCTGCGAATACCAGTGCTAATACCAATTTCTCCATTGGTGTATAATTCAGTTCTGAGCTCTACTTATGAAATATACTGGTGTCTGCACGTTCTCTTTATCCATCATTAGCACTGCGCTGATTGCTCCATGCGTAGCCGAAAGGTATACTATCAATTCTTCTTTTGGCCGAGGTGCGACCAACGTAGGTAGCGAAGCTAAATGCCTTTTTAGCTCTTCGAAGGCTTTCTATGCTTCCTTTGTCCAATTGAAGTCTCCCTTTTTTATGCATTTCTTGAGTGTTTTAAATAAGGGGAGTGACTTCTCTGCTGATTTGGACAGAAACCTGTTTAATATGGCTAGCTTTTCGTTTAACGATTGTACTTCCTTTTTTGTCCTTGGGCTTTGTAGTTGTGTGACCGCGTTTGTCTTATCTAAACAAGGTTTGATGCCATTAGGCTCTATGATGTATCCTAGGAACATGCCTTTTGTGGCTCCGAAAGTGTTTCAGATTTATTTTCATGTTTATTTTCCTAAGCGCGGAGAAGGTTTCCTCTATATCACGGACGAGTTCCTCCTCAGTATGACTATTTATGACCAGGTCATCAACGTACACCTCTGTTGGGTCCACTAGATGTGGATCTTGCAGCCTGTCAGGAACGGTGAACGACTTCTGTAATCACAAGTCAATTCACAAAGAGACTCTATACACAATATAAGTACGGAATACAAATACTATAAAGAAGAACAAAATAATTATAATGACTTGATCCTTTTCTAAGGATTTCTAATATTAGTGATCACTAGAATTACGTTTTATGAAGGTGTCTGTAACCCTTCTGCCTAAGGTTCCTTTTATACTACAAGGAAACCCTAATACATCATTAAACAAAACGTGTAAAACTGATATGCATATCCTTTCCTAACATATCTCATGCATATCCTAACAGAATAATAACTAAATAATAAAGTTTGACTTTAACTAAGACTAGGAGCACGACTTGCTCCTACTACTACTATGACCAGGAGGAACTACATACCTCCTAGTCTACCTATTACAATTAACTATTCCAATGGTCCTAACAATCCTCCCCTAAACTTGAATTTGACCTGTTGAGTTCAAGTTTCCTGGTAAAACAATCAATAAATCTTGGGGATTGAAACAACAAAAGAAACAACAGCATCAGCAAGATAAGAAACATAAGAACCGCCGCAACATGGAACACTAGAAGCTTCTCTAAAGCTTGAAACAAATCAGCATCGTGTTGAATCTTTACAACAACATGAGCAGATTTGATGAGCCTTTACCAAGTAGCTGCTCGCTCTTGGGCTAGCCAGTCTTTCTGGTGGAATAAGCATCACCCTGGGAGACCAGAACCCAGCCCAACTCTTAGAACGTGAATCAATGGTGAGTGGGGGTACCTTGATGATTTTAGGCAAACCATCACAGCCGTCAACGGACTTGATATGTCTTTACCAGAAGCCGTACCCTTCTGGACTCGCCAACTCTTAGCAATGAAGCATCGGTGAGTTGAAAACCCTATAGCTTTAAGCAAGCTATTATAGCTATCAACGGATTTGATAAAATCTTTACCAAGAGCCGTACCCCCTTGGATTAGCCACTTTTCAGTCTAGGACCATGGCAAGTGAAAACCATCTAGTTTTGGGTAACCTGGCAACCATCAAAGGATTTGAGAATCACACCAGGAGCCGTACCCTCAAGGTGAATCAACTCTTTCTTGTCGGTTAGACATGGTGAGTTGAGGACCATTTGTTGTGAGGACCAAGTCCAACACCAGATGAAACAATCAACCAGCACAAGTGTGAATCAGCAACAGGAACCCAAAGTTTGGAAACAGTATAAGCAGATGGTATATTATTCACAAGTGTAAAATCCAGGATTTGGTTAAAGTATAAGCAGATATTATATAAAAAGTATATTTTTTTCATTTTTTTAACTAGAATGAATGAAAGTCACCAATCACTATACATATTGGTGAAAAGAATTGCAGTATGAACAGATGAACAAAAAACACAAAACATAAAAACTTACAAACCAACCACATCACAGACCAGAAGCAGCCACCTTATCAGCTTGCAATCGAGCTTGGATCCCTTCCACCAGTGTAGTTTCCATAGAAGACTCATTCCCGGAAGGGGAATTGGAAACCTGCAAGTGACAAGCAAGCATGGCCTCCATCGAAGCAATCGTCAACGGATAGTCCAAATCCGTGAGCATGAACACCATAGCACCAGACTCCAAATCCAAGACATGCACACCACAACCAGCATATAACTTCCATCTCGTGATAACCCATGTTGGCTGGTCCTTCCAGACACCAGACAGGGGAGCATGTGGAGGGGAATCAAGCATCATTTTCAAATCAGCCCACATTCTCAGACCAGGCCAGGAGGGCACTTCACTAGGATGAACATGCATACCAGCATCCACAAACCCATACAATGCCATAAGATATTTACGATCCGCCCAAGACAAAATACCTTTCAAACCCGAAGCATACCGAACATAACCATCACTAATGGTAATCCTATGGGAGACAGTACCAGGTAGAGTCGTGGAAGGCTTAACCGTCCAACCTGTAAGAGATCCATTACCCAATGGCAATTGTGACAAACGGGAAAATTCATGCCAAATAAAAGCTTTTATTCTACTTAGAACTCTTAATTTCAACTTGAACTATTTCTAGTATTTTATTTTGAAAGTAAACGAAAGTAAATTTAACTGAAACCAGGAGATTATATAACATATTTTGAATATCATTTTGTTATCATTCTGACGCTAGACAATTAAAATCAATTAATTTTATAACAACTTAAAATATTTATTTGTAATATTTTATAATTTATATAAATTTTATATAAATTATTTTACGTAACCGTTTAATAATACGCATAACTATATAAAAAGTATATGTACCATACCCGATACCTAGAGTAAATAAACTAGTAATAAAACCGGCCTTCCCTTTTGATGTATTTCACACGTCTTATTTTGCTTCCTCTTCATCCAGAAGTTCAAACATAGTATTCATTACCCTCACAACTCTCCACCAAACCAAAGTATATATAAAAGTCAAGCCTTGGGAATGTTGTTGCTTCTTTTTCTCTGCCCAACCATGCGTACCACCATTATTTCCCTCTTCCCAACTCTCTTTTTACTTTACCCATTGTCCTAACTCACATCTTTTGCGATAGCAGTCACAAGGACGAATCTTTTCTTTTGATCTTCTACTCTTGGGTCACTTAAGAAAAGTACGACAAGTAGACGTGGGTGATAGATTGACCATACAAAATTTCCATGCTTGTATTATAAAAGGAGCCTCGTTAGTCCTTCTCCTTATACAAAATAAAACCCTCTCTTTCTCCTAAAACTTCATTTCTTCTTGAAAGCATGAGAAGCAACAAACGCACCATTCGGTCTTCAGATCCGCTTTTTGATCACGGTTTTGCTCAAGAAAGATACGCCAAGGTTATATTATAAATGGTTAGGAGGGCTTAGCTTGTGAGTTTTAGAAAACGATTAAGGATTAGTTAGTAGTAAGAAGGGTTGATCTTCGAGCCATACACACACTGTCTCCAATCATTTGTGAGTCGTCATTTTCGTTTTCGATAACTAAATTATGCATGTATGTCTGCTAGTTAATGTGCTTGAGAAAAGAAACCAAAAAAAAAAACATTATGAACACATATGTGGGCGTTCGTATACACGCATGGTGAAGCAATGTCTAAATCTCGTGACATGCCTTAAAGATTTTAATGTTTTGCACATTAGACTAGACCTAGTAAGGAGTAGATAATCCTTTGAATCAAGAAAAATAGTCGAGTGTTGGTTTACTTGTTGGTTACTAAAAACAACGAGTTTGGCAAGAGCTGTCGCTAACGCGATACTTTTCGACCCAATTTTGACCCTCGAAACGACCTTGCCCCGAGGTAGGGAAATAACGATAGTTGTAGACGGCCGTGTCGTCTACACGAGAGTACTTTCGTTTCGACCCAAAAGTCGTTATTGAGAACCGTAGATGAGATCGAAAATGACTCGTAAACACTTTTCTTTAAAAATTGATTTCACGACCTTTACTTCGAACACGATTTTAACCTATCAAACGACTTCGGTTTAGAAAACTAAAAACACCTACTTATCGAACACCTGGCTAGCTACTCAACGGTACTTGCGGTTTACTCCGCGAGCTACTATTGAGCTCTCTATTCTTTGCTCGAAAGCGAGAAAAACCACTGCTTATATCGAAATGATTAAACTGTTTCACGTACTTCGCATATTCATTACATTTCTAATCTTTAATTGGTGTCTCATGTCTCCCGACATGATACATGCCTTATTTTTTTTATTTTTTGAAATAAATTAAAAAAATTAATATATTTATTAATTTTAATTAGTTATTATATTTTTATAATAAAAAATATAAAATGTATTTAGGATATTTGACTCATTAAACGACCCAGCAAAATGAGTTGTCGCGACCACGAAGTGACCAATATTGCTAAATATATCTCGCTTAAATGACTACACTTTATTAAAACGTTAGACCCTCGCAAGTGTTAAAAATCATCGATATATTTAAATAACTCAAGCACATACTACGGGACGAAATGCTATGTTTTATTTTTGTGATGTATATATAATAATACAAACATTATTTAACTTAGGTTACTGATTGTTTCGAGCTACTATTTCTCCATATCTACGTTGTGCTATTATATCATTGCTCTTGCTTTCGAGGTGAGTTTCATACCCTACTTTTACCTGTCTATAAATGTTTTATAATTTTTTGGGGAGATGCATGCTACTTTATAACTATTGATAAACTTGTTGATTTAACTCATAATATATTAGCTTGAAATATTATTTATGAACTAAAATGATCTATGTTAATAAATACTATTATTTGTTTTGAAAACCATAACCATGTGAAGACTTTTAATATAATTTCTTGTGCAAATGGTATGGGACTTTTGAACAAGAAGTTATATTAAAATTTAATGAAATGTTTATTTATAATTCCCTATTCAAATGGTATGGGACGTTTGAGTTGAGAAATTATAAATCAACAAGTCATGAACTTACTGTATCGCTTTAACTGTAAACTTGAATTTAACTATATATTTGAAGTTGTTTGTGTATTTAAATTGAACTGTTAAACGTAAGTAAAACTAGAAATGGAAACTTGATTACTGTAAACGGGTGAAATATCCCAGAAACAGAAACTATCATGAACCGTTAATTACTGAAAGTAAGCGTGAATGAAAGTGGATAGATCTATTTTGGGGTGACGCCCACATCCGGGATTGGCGGGTCATATGGCCATCGGATGCATTTGAAATTCTGTAAACTATAGGACAACGGAAACAATGAAACTCTGTTAAAGTTTCGGTGTCATGAGAACACAGGTGCAAGTCCTTTATAACTACGAACACGTGTGCAATTCTCTTATAATTACAAACATATGTGTAAGTCCTAATAATTGTGAATATGAGTTAGAAACATAAATGAATCATTTCGTGAATTGTAATATTTTTGCTAAAACACTGATTTTAACTGGATTTTATGGTAAACTTTACTTTACTTGTAAACTTTAATTTTCGAAACTATTTTATAGAATTGCTTTCAGCAGTTGACGCTAATATCTTTCAAAACTCTTAAAAGTTTTAAACAAAATAAACTTATGAACTCACCAACTTTATGTTGACCCTTTTAAGCATGTATTTTCAGGTACTTGACTATGTGGATTATTTGGAGTCTTCTTTGTGGTTTTGACATGTAGAGGTCGTTCTCGGATCAAGCTCTCGAATATTCATGAAGTCATAGCCTCCCAAAGCCAGTCTTCCGCTGCGGTGAATTTGGGGGTGTGACAGATTGGTATCAGAGCCTTGGTTATAGAGAACTAGGTTAAATTAATAATCTAGACTATAACTGAGACTCATTTGCATTTTACCATAATATTTTGTGTACCCGCTGCCACATGATTTATATGATTTACTTGAATTATATGTCTTATTTGATTCCTACGTAAGTAATCCCCGGATTTGACCTGATGCGTAACAATACTTAACTAAATCTCAAGGTTGTTCTTGTTTGATTGTGCTGCGAGATTTAGTTAGGGTTTATTGTTTATTCGGCTTAAGATTTTTTTATGTCAACGATAATTAAATTATCCTGATTTATGTTTCCTTATTGGAGTGGTATGGGACATTTGAATATGGAAATATAAATAAGCACTAACACTTATGTTTTCTAGCAATACACTTTTGAAACAAATACTTTTGAAACACGTCACACCGATGTCTTATTCTCTTTAACTATTAAAACTTTATATGATATTATCTTTGCTTGCCTACTTTCCTTTATATCTATTAGTGTAACTATTTATTGCATATTAGGAACTACATGATTATATCAGTTACATGTTTATGAGTAGTCCCCAACGTTAAGAAGATTTATCAAAAGATTGAGATGTGTAATAGTACTTAACAAAATTCCAAGACTGTTCTTGTTTGATTGGGTTGCGAGATAGAGTTAAGTTCTAGTTGTTACTCAGCTTAAATTTTTGATTAATTTCCTCAAAAAAAAGGAAAACTCATATAATGTAGATAGTTGCCTATTTTGATTTTGAGTTGTGTTGGTATTACTAGGCTGGGATGGTTTATGGGTTCTCATTGAAATGGTATGGGACATTTGAATGAGGAATTATAAAACCTTAAGCTCATTTATGATTTCATATTCAAATGGTATGGGACGTTTGAATGTGGAAATTATACATTAACGAACCCCGAGTTTATAAATTTTATTTACATGAATTGGGACGCCTCTTGATGTAAATAAGCATTATAAACGGACCGGAAGTTATCCAGAAAGGGGTTATCATGCGGTTAGCAAATCACATTTCTACCATCACATTCATATCCTTATATGCTTTCTTCCATGTAACTAATTGCTTATTTGTATGTAATTACTCTTATTACTACGGCTTGTCACTATTTATATGTATTATTTGGTACATCTACCTTGTCACATATAAAGATACGACCTTCGATCTATTTAATTTTAGTTACTACTGTTCTCGACACGTAAAGATTTCCTCTACCCCACATGAAGTCTAGATTGTGTATTATGAATTTTGAAGATTACGCTTGCCACAAGAACGAGAGCAAATCTTCTAGGTTTTTAAACACTTGCTACCGTTTACCTGACGGATAATTAACTAAAGCCGACTGATTACTATTATTTTATTTATTATAACTACTATAAACTCCTCGCCATCGTTTAATAACGATTGAGTTTTGCGGACGAAACTCTTTTAACACGGTGACACTGTGACAACCGGGAAAATTCATGCCAAATAAAAGCTTTTATTCTACTTAGAACTCTTAATTTCAACTTGAACTATTTCTAGTATTTTATTTTGAAAGTAAACGAAAGTAAATTTAACTGAAACCAGGAGATTATATAGCATATTTTGAATATCATTTTGTTATCATTCTGACGCTAGACAATTAAAATCAATTAATTTTATAACAACTTAAAATATTTATTTGTAATATTTTATAATTTATATAAATTATTTTACGTAACCGTTTAATAATACGCATAACTATATAAAAAGTATATGTACCATACCCGATACCTAAAGTAAATAAACTAGTAATAAAACCGACCTTCCCTTTTGATGTATTTCACACGTCTTATTTTGCTTCCTCTTCATCCAGAAGTTCAAACATAGTATTCATTACCCTCACAACTCTCCACCAAACCAAAGTATATATAAAAGTCAAGCCTTGGGAATGTTGTTGCTTCTTTTTCTCTGCCCAACCATGCGTACCACCATTATTTCCCTCTTCCCAACTCTCTTTTTACTTTACCCATTGTCCTAACTCACATCTTTTGCGATAGCAGTCACAAGGACGAATCTTTTCTTTTGATCTTCTACTCTTGGGTCACTTAAGAAAAGTACGACAAGTAGACGTGGGTGATAGATTGACCATACAAAATTTCCATGCTTGTATTATAAAAGGAGCCTCGTTAGTCCTTCTCCTTATACAAAATAAAACCCTCTCTTTCTCATAAAACTTCATTTCTTCTTGAAAGCATGAGAAGCAACAAACGCACCATTCGGTCTTCAGATCCGCTTTTTGATCACGGTTTTGCTCAAGAAAGATACGCCAAGGTTATATTATAAATGGTTAGGAGGGCTTAGCTTGTGAGTTTTAGAAAACGATTAAGGATTAGTTAGTAGTAAGAAGGGTTGATCTTCGAGCCATACACACACTGTCTCCAATCATTTGTGAGTCGTCATTTTCGTTTTTGATAACTAAATTATGCATGTATGTCTGCTAGTTAATGTGCTTGAGAAAAGAAACCAAAAAAAAAACATTATGAACTACAAAAACCCCACTTTTCACCAACCCCACGTCACTAATCGAACTACAAAAATCCAACACAGTTGTGCCAATACAACCGAAAATAATGTAGCCTTATAACCTTTCTCGATTTCACAACAATAAAACGCAAATACTCATTGCAATTTTCATATTCTTTATCTTAAAATCCCCTTAAATGTTTTTCTACACACCAAGTGTTTGTGAAAATGTCTCAACCACAAAACATACATAAAACACACCATCCTTTTCTTTTCAAACCGATTTCATATATATTAATCATTCTATTTTCATGACATCATCATCTACCTCTTCGGACGGAACTTAGCCATGTCCATTTCGAGGTTTTCATTGTTGCCCGGATGGTCAAGTGCGCAATAAAGGGTTTGCTCGTTTGTTTTCTCATATTAAGAGGCACCATTTTTCGACCGATGAACGTAAAGATGCATTACGTGAGGCTATTTCTACGGACCATGGATTATATATGGCAGTCGAGGAAACTTTGAAGGCATTTGAAAAATGGTTATGTGGGGATTGTATGACTTTCCATGCTGTGAGTCGGTCATGTCATCACCAAGACGGTCTTGTTTGTCCTTCAAACGAGCCAGACGACATGAATGGTTACATTGTTGGAATTTCCAAGCCTTCTTATAATGAATACGAGATAGAAGTAACTGAAGGGTTGGCTTTGGATGTTGAGCTTCTTGATCGTGTTTTTAAATTGCCTATCACAACTGTCAAGAGTATTCCCCATGGATGTCGTCTCGCTTTCTCTCAGGCGTTAAAAACAGTTCTTTACCAAGTGGTCGCCCGACCCGATTCCGTTGGTGCGTGGGTCAAGTTGTTACTTCTTCCACGATGTACGATGCAGGTATGTAGGCCCAAGACTAGACAAGAGCGTAGGTCCGACAATAAAAAATCTTTGCAACAATGTTCTATCTTGAAGTCACTAGCTACATGGGGGAAAGATGATGGTATCGCAACGTTAGTTCAAAACATGTTGGATGTTGCTAGGTCGGGATCCTTTGGTGAGGGTCGAGGTGATTTGATGGAGGATAGAACAACGGGCAATACCAACATCAGACAATGTCTTCGAAAGGTTGCGGATGGGCACTTTACAGCTGTAGTAAAAGTGCTATCCTCTTCTGGTGTAGCTCCATACTCGGGTGATACTATTAAAGCCTTGGAGGCTAAGCATCCTTACAAGCCACCCCCATCCATGCCGAGCAACACTTTTTATGAGTCTCCTCTTGTAGCAGAGATTGATTGTGTCTTTGGTTGCATTAAATCCTTTCCTAATGGTACTTCATGCGGGAGAGATGGTTTGAGGGCACAACATATATTAGATGCTCTGTGTGGAGAGGGTTCTGCTACTGCTACAGATCTCTTAATGGCCATCACATCGGTCGTTAATTTATGGATGGCAGGGAGGTGTCCGTCTATTTTGGCAGAGTTTGTTGCATCTGCTCCTCTCACGCCTCTACTAAAACCTGATAACGGGATTCGACCTATTGCAGTGGGCACTATATGGAGACGTTTGGTTTCCAAGGTTGCTATGAAAGGTGTGGGTAAGGAAATGTCCAAGTACCTTGGTGATTTCCAGTTTGGAGTCGGAGTGTCGGGTGGTGCTGAGGCTGTTTTACATAGCGCCAATAGGGTGTTGACTGAATACCATAATGATGGGTATCTTGCAATGCTCACTGTGGATTTCTCAAATGCATTTAACCTTGTGGATAGATCAACACTACTTCATGAAGTTAGGGTGAGGTGTCCTTCTATTTCTTTGTGGGTAAATTTCTTATATGGTCAAGCAGCGAGGTTGTATATAGGAGACACACATATTTGGTCTGCCACGGGAGTGCAGCAAGGCGACCCATTGGGACCTCTTCTTTTTGCTCTTGTCTTGCACCCGCTTATACATAAGATCAGAGACAGTTGCAAGCTTCTTCTTCATGCTTGGTATCTTGATGATGGAACCATTATTGGAGATTCAGAAGAGGTATCCAAGGTGTTAGACATTATAAAGACGACTGGTCCAAGTTTGGGTCTTGAACTTAACATCAAGAAAACAGAGATTTTTTGGCCCTCTTGTAATGGTACGAAGCTTCGGGAGGGTTTATTTCCGGTTGATATTCGTAGGCCGTCTTTGGGTGTGAAGCTTCTTGGGGGAGCTGTTAGTAGAGATGCAGATTTTATTAGTGGGTTGGCTATGAAGAGAGCCGTAAATGCTGTGTACTTGATGGGTCTTCTTCCACAACTTCATGACCCGCAAAGTGAGCTCCTTTTGCTTCTTTCATGTATGGGTATTGCTAAACTTTATTTTGGTTTAAGGACATGTCAACCTATACACATGGAGGAGGCGGCTTTGTTTTTTGACAAAGGGTTGCGTGGTTCAATCGAAAATATAGTGGTTTGTGGAGGACCTTTTTTTGGTGACTTGCAGTGGAGACTTGCTTCTTTACCCATTCGTCTTGGTGGGTTGGGCTTGTACTCAGCAAAAGTGGTCTCCTCCTATGCTTTTGTGGCCTCGAGGGCCCAATCTTGGGTGCTACAAGACCACATCTTACGTGACAGTGGTATATGTGGTATGGACGATGATTACGTTTCTGCTTTGGCTTGTCTTCGTGATACGATTCCAAGCTTTGATTTTAGCGTTTTCGCTAATAAGGACACCGCCCCATCTAAAGCCCAAGAAACATTGGCGAGTGCCCTTTTTAGTGAGAGGGTCAAGGATATGGAAGCCCACTTTGACATGACGGTTAGACAGAAAGCAGTTTTCGAGTGTCTTCGCGCACCACATGCCCAAGATTTCCTACAACCTATCCCCATAGACGGGCTCGGTCAACATATGTCGCCGGTGGAATACCGCACTATCCTGAAGTATCGCCTTATGATTCCATTATTTCCGGTTGATGCTATATGCCCTATTTGTCGCAAGGCATGTTTGGATTCTTTTGGGGAACATGCGGTTCATTGTAAAGAACTTCCGGGCTTCAAGTATCGACATGATTTTGTTAGGGACGTTCTTTACGACATATGTAGGCGTGCTGGGATCTCCTCCAAAAAAGAGGCACCTGTGAATTTCTTGACCGACCCGTCAGATGGAAGATCCACACTGAGACCCGCTGATATTTTGGTTTTTGGATGGGTTGGAGGTAAACATGCGTGCGTTGATTTGACAGGTGTTTCTCCTCTCGTAGGGCTAGGTAGTCGAGATTTTACAGCGGGTCAGGCTGCTATAAAAGCCGCCTCGTGCAAAGTGACTAAACACGAGAAAGCATGTGTTGAAAATCAACATGTGTTTATTCCTTTCGCGTTTGATACATTTGGTTTCCTTGCACCTGAGGCGGTGGAGCTACTTACGAGAATACAACGTGTTATGAATAGTAATGTTTTGGCTCCTAAATCCACAAACGTTGTATTTAATAGACTTGGTTTTGCTATACAAAAAGGGCTAGCGGCGCAGCTTGTTGCCCGTTTGCCTTCTCCTAATATGTAAATTATAATTATTAATGATTACAACCTTTAATTATGAACACATATGTGGGCGTTCGTATACACGCATGGTGAAGCAATGTCTAAATCTCGTGACATGCCTTAAAGATTTTAATTGTTTTGCACATTAGACTAGACCTAGTAAGGAGTAGATAATCCTTTGAATCAAGAAAAATAGTCGAGTGTTGGTTTACTTGTTGGTTACTAAAAACAACGAGTTTGGCAAGAGCTGTCGCTAACGCGATACTTTTCGACCCAATTTCGACCCTCGAAACCACCTTGCCCCGAGGCGGGGAAATAACGATAGTTGTAGACGGCCGTGTCGTCTACACGAGAGTACTTTCGTTTCGACCCAAAAGTCGTTATTGAGAACCGTAGATGAGATCGAAAATGACTCGTAAACACTTTTCTTTAAAAATTGATTTCACGACCTTTACTTCGAACACGATTTTAACCTATCAAACGACTTCGGTTTAGAAAACTAAAAACACCTACTTATCGAACACCTGGCTAGCTACTCAACGGTACTTGCGGTTTACTCCGTGAGCTACTATTGAGCTCGCTATTCTTTGCTCAAAAGCGAGAAAAACCACTGCTTATATCGAAATGATTAAACTGTTTCACGTACTTCGCATATTCATTACATTTCTAATCTTTAATTGGTGTCTCATGTCTCCCGACATGATACATGCCTTATTTTTTTTATTTTTTTGAAATAAATTAAAAAAATTAATATATTTATTAATTTTAATTAGTTATTATATTTTTATAATAAAAAATATAAAATGTATTTAGGATATTTGACTCATTAAACGACCCAGCAAAATGAATTGTCCCGACCACGAAGTGACCAATATTGCTAAATATATCTCGCTTAAATGAATACACTTTATTAAAACGTTAGACCCTCGCAAGTGTTAAAAATCATCGATATATTTAAATAACTCAAGCACATACTACGGGACGAAATGCTATGTTTTATTTTTGTGATGTATATATAATAATACAAACATTATTTAACTTAGGTTACTAATTGTTTCGAGCTACTATTTCTCCATATCTACGTTGTGCTATTATATCATTGCTCTTGCTTTCGAGGTGAGTTTCATACCCTACTTTTACCTGTCTATAAATGTTTTATAATTTTTTGGGGAGATGCATGCTACTTTATAACTATTGATAAACTTGTTGATTTAACTCATAATATATTAGCTTGAAATATTATTTATGAACTAAAATGATCTATGTTAATAAATACTATTATTTGTTTTGAAAACCATAACCATGTGAAGACTTTTAATATAATTTCTTGTGCAAATGGTATGGGACTTTTGAACAAGAAGTTATATTAACATTTAATGAAATGTTTATTTATAATTCCCTATTCAAATGGTATGGGACGTTTGAGTTGAGAAATTATAAATCAACAAGTCATGAACTTACTGTATCGCTTTAACTGTAAACTTGAATTTAACTATATATTTGAAGTTGTTTGTGTATTTAAATTGAACTGTTAAACGTAAGTAAAACTAGAAATGGAAACTTGATTACTGTAAACGGGTGAAATATCCCAGAAACAGAAACTATCATGAACCATTAATTACTGAAAGTAAGCGTGAATGAAAGTGGATAGATCTATTTTGGGGTGACGCCCACATCCGGGATTGGCGGGTCATATGGCCATCGGATGCATTTGAAATTCGGTAAACTATAGGACAACGAAAACAATGAAACTCTGTTAAAGTTTCGGTGTCATGAGAACACAGGTACAAGTCCTTTATAACTCCGAACACGTGTGCAATTCTCTTATAATTACAAACATATGTGTAAGTCCTAATAATTGTGAATATGAGTTAGAAACGTAAATGAATCATTTCGTGAATTGTAATATTTTTGCTAAAACACTGATTTTAACTGGATTTTATGGTAAACTTTACTTTACTTGTAAACTTTAATTTTCGAAACTATTTTATAGAATTGCTTTCAGCAGTTGACGCTAATATATTTCAAAACTCTTAAAAGTTTTAAACAAAATAAACTTATGAACTCACCAACTTTATGTTGACCCTTTTAAGCATATATTTTCAGGTACTTGACTATGTGGATTATTTGGAGTCTTCTTTGTGGTTTTGACATGTAGAGGTCGTTCTCGGATCAAGCTCTCGAATATTCATGAAGTCATAGCCTCCCAAAGCCAGTCTTCCGCTGCGGTGAATTTGGGGGTGTGACAGCAATTCTGAGTCACTATCAGAAGCTGCATCAATAAGATTTTCGGGAGCACGCTTCTCATAGGGAACAGACTTGCCACGTCTAGCACGTTTAGCCAACTGCTTGCAGATGGAACGGCGAGGAGTGGGAGCACCAGGCGAGGGTTCAACCTTTACCTTTACCTTTGCAACAAGAGTAGGATCAGCAGAAGTAGAATCAATACCTTGCCCAACCAAAGGAGCAACAGGAGCTGCACCAGAAGAAGGAATAGGTTGAGGACCAGTCACGGGTGGTGATGGTGGTGCCATAGCCGGAGTAGTAGTTGTGGTGGTAGTGGTAGCATAGGTGGTGGTGGTGGTAGGACCTATAGATGAAACAGGAGAAGCAACCGAAGGTGTAGGGGTGGTACCAACAGTAGAAACATCAACAACCAATGGAATAGCAGCAGAACCAAGAGGAACATCAGATGTAGAACCAGGAGCAACAACAGGTTGAGAAGTAGGAACCACTCGTGGAGGAGGACGATAGATGAAACGCTCCAGAACAGGTGTGCTATGATGCTTGATCATTCGTTCATATAGTGCCTTAAGCTCATCAAAAGACAATGCCCGAACCCGTTCCCATGTCCAACCAACAGTGAAATAAGCAGCCGACTGATACTTCACATACCGCTGCATCAACTTTTTCTCCTCGGTTTTCGTCAAAGGCCCGTTCTTACGTTTTTCACGAAGTTGAGCAGCAAGCGCTAACTGTTGCTTAAGCATTAACACCATAGCTCGAGGAATACAATTATGGTCATTCACATCAGAACCCAAGAGATCAGTAAACTATGAATAATCCGAGGTAAGAATAGTAAGCACCCGCATCCAATCGCTATCATCCCAATGCATAGCATCATGCTGCAACTGTTCACGTCTCTACTTCTGAAGAGCTTCCTCCTCAGCCCGAGCAGCTTGGTCAATCTCCGCTTGTATCCTTTGTGCAGCCTCCTCACCTAACCTATCCTCCTCAAGTTGTCTGTGTGTACGCTTGCGAGGGGGTGAGAGAGCATCAGTCATGGGGGCTTTCCCCTTTGGATCATGAGATGGACCAGCAGTGGAACCATCAGTAGTACCAGCAACATCTTCCTTTGATGTAGGGACAATAGTAGGAGAAGGAATGCTTGAGGAAGTAGGAGGAATCGGCAGATCATCATATAACCTATCAGCAAAGGCAGCCTTCGCCAACAAATTCAAACCATCCTCCACAAGATCTTCAACCTCCTCATCAGAATCAGATTGAACCACATGCTTCTTCCTTCGCCTCTGCTGTGTCTCCAAGGCTTTAATCCGGTCAGCCATATGAAGAACAAATTCCCTGGTAAGCTTACGATGTTGATTCAAATCCGCCTCCAAAGAAAGAATCCGTTCATGGTACCTGTGCATGAGATCAAGCAAAGAAGTAAGTGTAATAGGCTCCTCCACTTTCCCACCAAGAGGACTTGGGTCTGGGAAGGCGTCATTGGAACCAGAAGCAACAAAAGGGTCACCATCATGAGCACGAGAGCCAGAAGGCTTATCAGAAGAAAGAGGGACAGTACTAGGAGGGGGGTATCCACAAATGGAGACGAATGTGGCATCGAAGAGGGAGTAGCCTTGGAAGTGGATGGCCTTTCAACCACCACCTCCTCAACCGGCTCTTCCACAACCACATTAGGTGCACCACCAGCAGGATGCGCCTCCTCCATTAGGTCATCACCTAATTGAGGTTCCTCCTCGGCTTGGTCAACCGGAGGAACAACATCAGGAGGACCTTGAGCAAGGCCCAACATTGCATCAGTAAGGGGCCTCCACTCCCATCTAAACCCATGAGCCATATTATAGTACACTTTAGCAGTAAGCTTAGGAGTCTCATACTCCTCCCTATCCCGAGGTAAACACACACGTATCTGCTATAAAAACTTAGGATACATCAAAAATTTCTTCCTAGAACCAGTACAAGAGAGATTACTAACCATCCCATCAAACAAATAGCGAGAGAAATTAAATACCCTACCCTGTGCTATGCAGATTAGACCAGTAGCCAAAGGAGTAGGAAAAGCATCCCAACTCCCAGACTTGGGGCTTAAACAATGAATCAAAAAGTGCACTAGAAGCTTCCATTGGGGGGAAATCCGATTCTTTTGGAAGTTAAACTTCCCCCATGATTGTACCCAATAGCAGCCATCCCCTCCAAAACCTCAGCATTGGGGATGGAAACAACACCACCTTCATCTTGAAGATGAAGGGAACTCCTAATAGAAGCTTCAGTAACCACATAAGAACGTCCATCAATGGTAGCATGGAGTTCACATGGACGACCAACCACAGCCACAAGTTTAGCAGAATCCTAAAACTGACGGATCACACTATCATAAACAATAGGGCACACAGTAAAAGCATACCTGAGGTTAGAAGCCTCAATAAACTCCAAAATGTCTGTGAAGTCATCACGTTTAGGACCATCTCCTAGATAAGCGACCTTATTGTGAGCGGGTTGGTAGACCAGAGCAGCCATTGATATTGATCAGAAGGAATGGAAGATGATTTGTTAGGGTTTGAGAGAGTAAGAGCGGATGTGTGTGTGTTATGATTGTGATGAATGAGTCAAGGGGGTTAATTGACCATAAATAATGGTCTAGTAACTGTTCATTGACCCCTAATAATGGGGGTTGCCCTTTCAAATTAGGCAGTTAATGCAAAGTAACCACTTGCCCCTTATAACATTATTTTCAAATCCTAATTTACCAAAGTTAAATAAGAGGATATATACCAGAATTTGCATGCATTGACTAAAAGTCAAAGCGCACAATGGTCAACACTAGAAGCATAATGTGGTCAACAGAAGTCAACAAAGTGAACAGTGTCCCAAATCAAGACTAGAAGTCAACCATCACTTGACAAAGAAGGATTTTTATCCACTAGAAGCCAACCAAGAACGACTAGAAGATAACCATGAAGGACTAGAAGCCAGTCATTAATGAAGACAACCATCAGAAGTAAGCAAAAACCTCCACTAGGAGTAACACACACCACAAGAACCTATCCAATCTGTTGTTAAAATCAACCAATATGGTAGTCTGTGCAAATAAATATGTACACTAAGCCTCCCCTTAGGCTTAGCCTCCCCTCAATCCTAGGTCTCAAGGATTGACCATCCCAATGTGAACCACCAAGTGGTTGAACCGAGGACCATCAAAGGCTTTAGTCAACAGATCAGCAACATTATCATCCGTATGAACCTTAAGAACCTGTATCAACTTCTTCTCATTGGCATCCCGTATAAAATGGTGCCGAATTTCAATATGCTTTGTACGTGGATGAAAAACAGGATTCTTCACAATGCAGATAGTGCTTTGGTTGTCAATGAAAATTTTGGTGTTCATAAAATTGAACCCATAATCCAGCATCTGATTTTGGATCCACAAAACTTGTCCACAACAGCTAGCATCAACAACGTATTCAGCTTCTGTTGAAGAAGTAGCTACGATCGTCTGTTTCTTGCATTGCCATGAAATAAGTCTTCGACCCAAAAATTGACAACCACCAGTAGTAGATTTTCTGTCATTATTAGCACCTGCATAGTCACTATCACTATATGCTTCAAGAACAAAAGGTGATTCTTTAGGATACCACAAGCCGAGCTTGGGTTGAGCCTTAATGTACTTGAAAATCTTCTTGACTGCATTCAAGTTAGAAACCGTTGGAGCCACCTGATGTCTAGAACAAGCACTTACTGCAAACATGATATCCGGACGTAATGCAGTCAAATACATGAGTGAGCCAATCATAGACCTGTACATGTGAACATTTACCGGAGGATCTGGCTCATTCTTGAGTTTGACTTTAGCAACTTCATAAGGTGTTGCTGCTGGTCTAAGAGGATCCATATCAAACTTCTGAAGGATCTCATGAACATACTTATCTTGACTTATGAAGATCCCATCCGACTGTTGCTTGACTTGAAGACCAAGGAAAAATGTAATCTCTCCCATAGCACTCATCTGAAATTCACCCTTCATTAGTTGTTCAAACTCATCGCACCATTCCTTTTTAGTAGAACCAAAAATAATATCGTCCACATACACCTGAACAAGGATAATGTCTTTGGTGTTCCTCTTAAGAAATAGTGTTTTGTCAATTGTGCCTCTTCTATAGCCATGTTTCAACAAGAAAGTTGAGAGACGCTCATACCAAGCTCTAGGAGCCTGATGAAGTCCATAAAGAGCCTTGACCACCTTGTAAACTTTCTTGGGATGAAGTGGATCTACAAAGCCCTTAGGTTGAGTGACATAAACTTCCTCATCAATCTTGCCATAGAGAAATGCACTCTTGACATCCATCTGAAAAACTGTAAAGCCCATATAGGAAGCAAAAGCCAAAAACAGACGAATGGCCTCAATCCGAGCAACAGGAGCAAAAACTTTAGTGTAGTCAATGCCTTCAAGTTGTGTATGACCCTGTGCAACCAACCTCGCCTTAGTTCTCACCACAATACCCCGTGCATCTTTCTTGTTTTTGAGAATCCATTTGGTACCAATGGCTGTCTTTCCATCCGGCAAGTCAACTAGGATCCAAACATTCTGAAACAAAAATTGCTGCATTTCCTCCTGCATAGCCTCCACTTAACTTTGATCCTCAAGGGCATGAGCGACTGATCTAGGTTCCACCTGTGAAAGAAAACAAGCAAACAAACAGTGTTGAAAGTCCGTATGATTATTACGCTTTTGATCTTCAATATAGCTCACAAGAGCATGATGATCAGACGTGGCCTTCTTATGCATTCTGCGTGTCTTGACAGTAGAACCAGGATCTCCAATGATTTGAGTAGTCAGATGATCTTTGTGTGATTGCAACACTGGATGGGAAGCTACCTCCACTTCTGGTGCCAAGTTATTAAGATCCCCAACAAAGTCATCATCATATGAAGCAGCGTTGAAAATGCCATCTATTGGTTGTTTATGAATATCATCCAGCTTGGTAGAAGACTTCTTTTGATGGTTCCCCAGGTCAGAAGGACTTGAGAATCTAGTATGTGAAGTAGAATCACAAGCCGGACTACCAATAGGTGTTAAACTAGCACTAGGAGTAACAGTTGGAGTACTAGGAGCAGCTTTGTCAGTAGGCGTATTCAAGGGAAACTCAAAGCCACCTTGAGCAGCTTCTGTAGTAGCTTCTTGTTGTTGCTTGAGTAATGTGTCAAGAGCAACTTCTGAATCCAATACATCCAATGGAGTTGCATCACTAGGAAGAGTAGGAGAGACTGTGGTGGAATAGGATGGAACAACAAAAATATCATCCTCGTCATCTGAGTCGGAAAGACTAGAGTGAGCACCTGTACTAGAAGTTGCAAACACTTGTGGTCCTGCATCATGGTTAGTTTTGAAACGAAAATATCCTAATGAATCACTAAGATAATCAAGATCAAAATACCATTTAGGACCCTTGCCTTGGATGTTTGACTTCTCCTTAAAATACCTGAGATTTATAGTTTCAATTACTCGCTTGGCTTGGAGATTGTAGACACGATAAGCCCGAGAGTGAGCTGAATATCCCATAATGTATCCTTCATCTGCCTTGCCATCAAATTTCCCCAAATAGTCACTAGTATTTAGAATGGTGACAGGACACCCAAATGGCTTCAAATGAGCAATATTTGGAACTTTGGCTGTAAAGAGCTCATAAGGAGTCTTCTTGTGAGGATTTGTAATAGAAACTCTATTCAAAACATAACTTACAGTATTAACAGCTTCTGTCCAGAACATGGTTGGAAGCTTGGAATCGGCAAGCATTGTTCTTGCTGCTTCTATTAGAGTCCTGTTCTTTCTTTCTGCCACTCTATTCTGTTGAGGAGTTCTTGCTGCACTATAATCTCTTTTGATGCCTTTAGAATTACAAAGTGCTATGAGGTCTACATTTTTGAATTCGGTTCCATTATCACATCGAATACCTTTAACCTTCTTGGACAACTCATTCTCTATAAGTGTAATAAAATCTTTTAGAATTGAGTAGGTCTTACTCTTGGCAGTCATGAAGAAAACCCACGTAAACCTGCTATATCCATCAGTTACCACCAGACAGAATTTTTTGTGGTCAATGCTCCTAATAGAGGTAGGACCAAATAAATCCATGTGTAGTAGCTGCAATGGTTCAGTGATAAGGCTGAGAGCAGTAATGGCCTTGAAGGATGCTTTATGTTGTTTGCCTTTGCTGCAAGCAAGACAATTAATATCATTTCTAAATGACTTGGGAGGTAAACCAGAGACCAGGTTCATATTTGCTAGTTTGTGAATGGTCTTGAAGTTCACATGTCCCATCCTTCTGTGCGATTGAATGGCTTCATCTTCTGAGGCTTTAGCAACCAAACATGCTAGTTGACCAGTAGGGTTGACTTCATTCAACTTGATACTATAGAGATTGTGTCTTCTAGGGATTCTGAGTAGAAGCTGTGAGTCATCCGAAAGTTTAAAGTCTTTGGATAGCACAAGTGCATCAGTATCCGTAAAGAGGACAAACTGCTTCTTGTCACAAATCTGAGAGACAGATATCAAGTTGAAGTGTTGAAGTGCTTCCACATAGTAGACCTGCTCAAAATTAAGATCGGGCGTCTGAATCGTTCCTTTGCCAGTGATCCTGCCTTCACCTCCTCCAAAGTAGACCTTTCCGCCTTGAAATGGTACAAAGTTAGATAGAAGAATTTTATTTCCTGTCATGCTCCTAGAGCACCACTATCAACAATTCCTAGAGTAGGATCTTGGTATGGAGTAACCTACAACAACAAGATAATAAAGATGCAAAAGTTAGTGTCTTAAGGGGACCCAAACCTTTTCAGGTTTGAGCCTGCCTTGTGGATCTTTAGTAGATAGCCAAGAAGATTGATGAGATCCACCGTTGTTCTTTGGTTGCCTATTCATCATATTGGTATTAGTGTTTGACCAAGAACAACCTGCTGAGGGCTTAACAGCAGTTCCCATATTTCCCAATCCAAAATACATGTGGTCAAAATTATGTGCATAATTTGGATTAGAATTCTGAAAATAGTTACTGGTTGGTCTATTTGATGTTAATCCAATGTTTCTCCAATGATCAGAAGCTAATGGAGAGGTCCTTCTAGAAGAAGAAAACAATTGAGCACTTGGGTTTAGTCTTCTAGAAGAATATGGAACAACTCTTGGTAGACCAGGAGCAGGAAATGCTTGATGAACAAAAGAATGTTTGTCATAAAAATCACAATCTTTAATGAAATGAAATGCACTTCCACAAACAAAACATGTTTTAAACGACCTTTTATTAGAATGACATTGTTTCATACTGCTAACTTTATTACGCACAATTCTAGGAGAATCAATCTTCCTAGGACT
Organism: Glebionis coronaria; assembly: GCA_025667525.1. Classification (NCBI taxonomy): domain Eukaryota; kingdom Viridiplantae; phylum Streptophyta; class Magnoliopsida; order Asterales; family Asteraceae; genus Glebionis; species Glebionis coronaria. Next base: position 301,703,092 of record CM046874.1, read on the forward strand.
CAAGAAACCAGGACTAGACACAGTAGAATTAAAAGCAACTCTCTCTTCACACTTCTTAGCACCAGTAGCAGCATGATCATTCGACTTGGAACTTGTAGGTCTCGACTCTTCACTTGAACCACTTGATGCAGAGTCACTGGCTTTGTCACTGAAAGTACACGAGACAAAGTCATTAGAATTTGTAGAACTTTTTGGGGACTCATGCATCTGTGATCCATCCAAGTCATTATGCCTTGAAGTGGGCATGAAAGTTCCAGTAAGAGGTGGAGGGACAGCATGCATTTCTGCTGCTGGTTGAAACCTATTGTAACTAGGTTCTCCCTCTTCCTCTTTGTCGGGATCAAAGACACTCGAGAAAGATAAATCAAACACATCTTCTGAATCAATATATTTATCAAATCCTAACCCTCTTTTAGTCCTACCAGACATGCTACTATTGATTAATTTTGAAAGATTTTTAGGTGTCTTTTGCCATTTTTCAAATCTCAATAGTGTAGCATCTAATCTTTCTTTCATCTCTTGTTTTTCTTTGATACTGTCATCTTTTACCTTTTCTGTGTATTTAAGCATATTTGTTGTGTTTTCTAAATCAATGTTCAGTATCCTAATTTTATCCTCATACTCACGTTGAGTATCTTGAAGCCACCTCTTTTGTTGTTCCAATGTGTTTAAAGAAGCCTTATAGGCTTGAACCTCTAAAAAATACTTATCATTATGATCATTTAAGTCATTATATTGGGACAACAATTCTGAATATTTATCATGATAACCAAGAGGACAATGTTGTACCTGAGGTGAGATGCCCATAAGAGCAAACTCGTCTGCTTCCTCTGCATCAGATAGATTCCCAGAAATCATTGCAAACACGTCAGTAGAGGGCTCAGCTGATTCCAGTGTAGTAGTCTGATGATCATTCCAGTTGACCATAGAGTCAACAGACACCAATGCCTTCTTGTCATCCTTTACCTACTGAACCTTAAAAGCTGAATATCTGCTCTTCTCCTGGTCATTCTTTTTAGGGCATTCCCTTGCAAAGTGACCTTGCTGCTGGCAGTTATAGCATCGCACCTTGCTTCTGTCAAACCTTGCTGGCTCTCTTGGGTTGTAATTAAACTTTCGACCGGCTTTCTTCTCAAACTTTTGAACCCTAAGAGTGAGCATGGCCATCTGCCATTTGAGATCCATTTCATCCAGGTCAAGTTTATCAACCTGTTTGAAGTCATCAAAAGCAAGTTGCTGTTGAGCATCAATGTCAGCAACAAAAGAATGAAGAACAGCTTCTACCATGCTACCAGACTTGGCTGTTGGTTCAGGAGCAGAAGTATGCTGAAAAGTATGTTGAGAAGACACAATATTGCTTGGGCTACTAGCATAAGACATGGGACTGGATCCCATAGAACTCACAAAGGCAGAATTAGCAGGAGTGGGAAAAGAATCACTTGAATATCCCCTCACATGAGGCTCAAAAGTTTTGAGCTTATGAAATAAATCATCAAAATTGAGATAGTCAAGCCCACCTTTTGCTTTGAGAGAGATTACCAACTGATTCCATGAGTAGGGTAAGGCTCTAAGAAATCTTGCATTAATATCACCATCGTCAGGTTTCAACCGAAGTTGATTTAATTGGCTCAATATCTTTTGGAACCTGTCATACCCTTGATGGATACCTTCAGTTTCTGAGATCTTGAATTCTGTGAATTCATCTCTCAGCATGGATCTTCACATTTTCTTTGACTCGTCATTCCCACCAAACCTTGCTTTTATGCCATTCTAGATCTCTCTAGCATCATCCAAATGGTAGAAGTCACCCATGTGATCATCAGGAAGAGATTGAAGCAAAATAGTTTTTGCTTTGACCTCCTTCTGAATGGCTGTGATTTCTTCATGAGTTTTAGGGTCAAGAAGAGTAATATTACCATTCTTGTCTCGTCCAGTTAACTTCCTGCTGTTCCCATTCAGAATAATCTTCCAAAGGTCTTGATCAGTGTTGGTGATCCACCATTCCATCTTCATTGCCCAACTATCATACTCGTCCTTTTTCAGAAGAGGAAACTTACCATTTGTGTTGGAAACCGTAGCAACGATCTGTTGAGGTTGCAGAGTTTTAGGAGTACTATCTTCTCTTGTTTGAGTAGAACTTGAGGCAGACATGATTAAACAAAAATGTTAGTAATGAGAAAAATTGATTCTTCTTGTACAGAGACTCTCCCAGGCTCTGATACCACTTGTTGGGTCCACTAGATGTGGATCTTGCAGCCTGTCAAGAACGGTGAACGACTTCTGTAATCACAAGTCAATTCACAAAGAGACTCTATACACAATATAAGTACGGAATACAAATACTATAAAGAAGAACAGAATAACTACAATGACTTGATCCTTTTCTAAGGATTTCTAATATTAATGATCACTAGAATTACGTTTTATGAAGGTGTTTATAACCCTTCTGCCTAAGGTTCCTTTTATACTACAAGGAAACCCTAATACATCATTAAACAAAACATGTAAAACTGATATGCATATCCTTTCCTAACATATCTCATGCATATCCTAACAAAATAATAACTAAATAATAAAGTTTGACTTTAACTAAGACCAGGAGCACGACTTGCTCCTACTACTACTATGACCAGGAGGAACTACATACCTCCTAGTCTACCAATTACAATTAACTATTCCAATGGTCCTAACAACCTCCAAGTTAGGCCCAATCTGACTGTCGAATGCCTTATCCACCAGTCGTTGGTACGTAGCACCCGCGTTCTTGAGTCCGAATGGCATTTTTGTGTAGTAGTACACACCCTGGCTAGTGTGGAATATTGTCTTCTCCTCGTCCTGTTCTGCCATTTGTATCTGGTGGTATCCTTTATATGCTTCTAAAAACATTTAAAGGGATATTCACACAGCGATTCGACTTTCGAGTCTATTTCCGGGAGCGGGTAGCAATCCTGAGGACAAGCTTTATTAAGATGTGCTTCTTGGCCATCACTAGATTAGAGAGCCAGTCATGGTAGTAGTGTAAAACCCGCATGCTTTTACCATGAATAGTACCCTTATGATCGTACGTACATGATTAGAACTTTCCTTTTATAGCACGTTTACAATTCACGAACAAGATTAACCAGGAATCATGGTAACGGAGGGACCAGAACCAGAGGGGTTCACAGCCTAACCGTCAAGCTATCACTGGTATTCCATCTTATGATTTATCCGCATTGTCCTTTGTACCTTTCATCATGTCTCATGTATATTGTTCTTATCAGGCACACAGCCAGTCAGGACACCTGCTGGAGGATATACTCATCCTCTTTGCACTACTTGCCACCGTAGGCACCTAGGGCCATGTCGTAGCGACAACGACGCATGCTACAAGTGTGGTCTTCCTGGCCATCGCATGAAAGACTACCGCAAGGGCGAGATGAAGGGCACATCAGGACATGCTGATACCAAGCCGCCTCCTACTAGTGGACGTGTTTACACGACATCTCGCGATCAGGCCAACAAGTCTACATGTACCATCACTGGAATCTTGTATATGTATGGTCAAGCTGCATGTGTTCTGTTTGATATGGGTGCTACTCACTCGGTTATTTCTACTGCTTATGCCAAGAATGTTAGGATACTCCCAATGCCACTAGAGAATATACTAAGTATTTCCACGCTTTTGAGAGACTCTGTACGCATAACCCATGTGTACAAGAGCCTTCCCCTAGAGTTTGATGACAAGATTCGTCCCGTTGACGTACTTCCGCTGGACATGAATGATTTTGACATGATTTTGGGCATGGATTGGCTATCCAAGCATCATGCTACCATAGACTGCCATTCATATCGAGTCATCTTCGGTGATGTTAATGCACCAGAGTACATTCACAACGGGTTCGTACCCAGAAGGTCTGTACAAATCATATCAACCCTGCAAGCACGTGCATTACTTTTACATGGTTGCGAGGGATATCTAGCTACTATTCATGACATGGATGCTGAATCCCCATCAATGTAGAATCAGCCGATAGTGTCAGAATTTCTAGATGTATTTCCAGAAGAACTTCTGGGCATACCACCTGTACGTGAAGTAGAATTTAATATCGAGCTCATCCCAGGAGCTGAGCCGATTTCCAAGGCTCCTTATCGCATGGCTCCCATAGAGTTGAAGGAGCTGAAGGATCAATTGCAAGAACTTCTGGAACGAGGCTTGATTCGACCAAGCGCATCTCCGTGGGGCGCACCGGTATTATTCGTTAAGAAGAAGGACGACAATATGCGTCTTTGCATAGACTATCGCGAGCTCAACAAGATTACCATCAGGAATAGGTATCCACTACCGCGCATAGAAGATCTGTTTGACCAACTCCAAGGGACCAAACATTTCTCCAAGATTGATCTAAGGTCAGGCTATCATCATCTATGGGTTAAAGAGCAGGACATCGCCAAGACTGCTTTCCATACACCCTATGGCCACTACCAATTTGTAGTCATGCCATTTGGCCTTACCAATGCTCCAGCAGTGTTCATGGATTTGATGAACAGAATCTTTCATGAATTTCTAGACAAGTTCGTCATTGTCTTCATTGACGACATCCTGATATTCTCTAAGTCCAAGGAGGAACACGAAGACCATCTTCGTACAGTAATACAGATTCTTCACCAGAAGCAGCTGTATGCTAAATTCTCCAAGTGTGAGTTCTGGTTAGACAAGGTGGCATTCTTATGTCACATTGTATCAGCAGAAGGAATCACAATGGATCCTGTAGAAACTAGAAGGGGGGTTGAATAGTTTCTAGTTCATTTTGCAAAACTTTCGTTTATTCCACTGGCCGCGGTTCCTTAAATATCACCGCGGTTCCTTATCAATAAAGAACCGCGGGCTCAATAAAGAACTGCCTACAATGGATGCCAAATATTGATACGTTGTAAACCTTGACAATCGTTTGTATCAAATTCTCGATTAAGCTTGACTATATATGAGATGTGTTTGTAATAGATAATAACTATAAGTAAGGAAACACACAAACACATCAAATCAAGTGTACATTAAGCAATAGTCTAAACACTAAGCACACACGTACTAAGCCTTAGCTTTTCCGCAACTAAGATGTTTAGACTAAAGGATGCACACTTGACCATAATCTAAACACGAAGTACACACGTACTAAGCCCTAGATTTTCCGCAACTTAGATGTTTAGATTATGAGATGCACACAACACGCAACATATAAATACATCTATAATAGTAAAGACATAAATGTAAAGGAAAGTACCGACACGATGATTTATAGTGGTTCAGTCACGAAGCTCCTCTTCGCCCTACTCCACTCCTCGAGTACACCTTACTCGAGAGTTACTTCACTAAACAACAAAACTAATTTCAAGGCGGAGAAAACCATACACGTCGCTTACACAATATCCGAAACTAAGCTAGATGTCGAGTCCTAATCTTAGGTAGGACCAATCTACATAACGTTGCCTACTTCACCATTTAACGACACAAGGATAGATGTCGAGTTCTAATCGAAAGGTAGAACCAATCTTCACAACGTTGCCTACTTCACCATTTTACGACACAAGGCTAGATGTCGAGTTCTAATCGAAAGGTAGAACCAATCTTCACGACTCTTCACTTTGAAGCTAAGTGAGAACTTCACTAGACACAACTACATCACTTTATAGTTTAGTAAGAACTCACAAGACACAACCACATCACTTTATAGTTTAGTGAGAACTCAAAACTCTTACTTATTACAACTCAATAAAACACATATCCAAGTGTACACATGTAACTTGGATCTACACAACATAAATCCAAGTATACACATATACAATGGATTTACACAAGACTTAATCCAAGTATTCACAAATACAATGGATTAACACAACTAATCCAAGTATTCACAAATACATTGGATCTACACAATATTGATCCAAGTATACCCATATACATTGGATCTACACAAGATTGATCCAAGTATACACATATACATTGGATCTACACAAGACACAAATAAAAATGATGAACATGATGATCTTCATCAAGACTTCATCTTTAATCACATCACAAATGTGTGAGTGATCTTCTCTTTGCACTTAAGAGGATGAGGAGATTGAAGGAGAGAATCACATCTTAAACAAGATTAATCTAAACTAACTAATCAAGGGTTTAAAGATGTTTTTGAAGCATATGTGCAAAAAGGGTTGAAAGAAAAACTGGAAATGATCCACTATTTATAGGACAACATTGCAACGGTAAAAAACACCGCGGTTCCTTATCTCTACCCGCGGTTCCTTATCAATAAGGAACCGCGGGTTCCTTTAAGGAACCTCCGCGTCGGAGTCCGTGCAAATTTGTCCTTTAGTGGGGATATGCCATCTGGGGTAGTTTATACCCTCAAAGGATATTCCTTTGGCATATGGAATATGCCAAATTCAAATTAAAGAATATTCTTTGGAATATACCTTAGGGAATATTCTTTGGAATATTCCAAATTCAAATTTGCATTTTTCTTTTTAATAAAACATTTTCTTAAAAATAAAGTTAATTAAAAATTACTTTGTCACTTTGTATAAAAGTGAGTTTTAAGAAAATATTAATCCTTGATCACTTAGTTAGGTTAATGACAAGTTTATTCATACCTTGAGTGATTCATGCCGAATGCAATCTTGGAGGTGTCGAGAGAAGTATACAAATGTATTCTTGAGTGATTACGAATACCTTACCATTTCATATAATGTATTGTGAATTATACGTTTGTCATCAACAAAACACGAAGAGATTATATCGGCTAAACATCGTAATGTTTGCACTAACAATCTCCCCCTTTTTGATGATGACAAACAAGTAAACCGCAACGCATATTAAAATGTATAAGTTACTCGTTTACACTTACTTCTTCCCCTTTTGTCGAATCAAAAAGGTAGTCGTAGACCCATCATCCAAAGATATCGATCTTGCGTCATCCTAGTGAAGTCTTCAATCACCATAGGTTAACCAACTCTATGCATAATAATATGCTTATATTCGAGATTCCAAAATTCATTACTTACAAGATGTTCGATGAATGCAATTTAAGTGAGTCAACGATCACAAATGTAATGAGTTGAACTCTTAAAAATGCTCCCCCTTGATATGAGCTCCCCCTTGCTTGAGGCACCAACAAAGCAAGAAAAGTGACAAGCTACAAAGAAGGGTTAGATGTCCTACAAAACAAAGTTAGTGAACAAGAGCATATATATATATAGCGATGTCAAAAAAGAGAAAATATTGTCGAGAGGACATACTCTACTTAATATCATGGCAAAAATACCAAATTAAAGAGAGTATGACAATGACAAAAAAATAAGATCCCATATAGTCGAAAAGAGAGGAAGAATGACTATGATGGAAAAAGAAAACGAGGATGATAAACAAGTCGTTTGCACAAACAATGACAAGCATTGGAGAAATAAGTGTGCACGCGATGCTATCAATCCACAAAAAAAACAAAGGAGAGGATCTTGACAAGATCAATTCACAATTGTTGGAATAGAGGTAAAAAAAAGAAACATCCATACCAATTGTAATGATAATATGTCAAAGGGTAAAAAGCTTAGAATTTTTGGAATTACCCAAGAAAATTCAAGATTTAACCATCAACTCTCAAAAAAACAAGGAGAGGATTTTGAGGAAATCAATTCAAAATTGTTGGAACAGAGGTAGAAAAGAAACATCCAAGAATTTGAAGATATCATCTCAAGGGGTTAAAAACTTAGAATTGATGGAATCACCCATACTAATTGTAAATTTTAACCGCAATCAACTCTCAACAAAGAAGAACAAAAATATCTCAACCTAGAGACATTTTTGACCAAAAAAAAAGAAAACCAAAAGCGGATAAATCGACGCTTTAAAAAAATTATGGATATAAGACATTATAGGCAAGGATGCTTATGAATGTCGACACCAAATGGTGTTTAGCATACGATAAACTACATGCTTAAAGTTTCGTAGCTCTTCTCAATCATTATGAATGTTCAAAGAACAATTACATGATGAGGAAAGGGTGAGGCTCGACTCAACTTAGTTTAGAAAGAATAGAAGAAAGTGACTCGACTTAGAAGAGCATGATTATAATGAATTGAGAGAGACTCAACAAAGAAGTTAAGGATAACTTCACGAAACGAGAGAAGAAACTCAAAAGAGAAGAAAAAAGGGAATCTTCAAGAAAACTCGTCAAAAGAGAAAAAGACCAAAACGAACAAGGGACTCAATGGCCGCGTTTCGTTAAATAGGTCCGTGGTTCATTATCAATAATGAGACCCAAGGTTATTTGAGGAACCGTGGACATTGGTGTCCAAAAACGATTATCGACTCAAAGGAAAATCACTTGGTCAAACAATTTAACATAAGATGCTAAAAGGCTTGAAAGTCAATGCTTCAGATATGACTTTTAACAATTGCAATTGCAAGTTAAAATTGCTTGAATATTTCAAAAGAAATATTTTAAGTTGTCAATCTTACTAGGAGACGAATTAGATATAAATCTAACCTTCCTTGACAACCGAGTGAGAAAATAAAGAAGAAAAGAAAGATCACAAGAATAAATAGATCCAAGACCCAAAGACAAATCATGTTGAAAAACATGAAAGGAAATACAGGAGAGTAAAGATCATACAAAAATGTATGAAACATAAGCCTAAAACTTAAGCATAATTTTAATCCTAGTTACACTAGAAATCTAAGATTTGCTAAATTGGGTGTCTTATTAATAAGAAATACACATGCTTAATTATAAGACAAGGTGATGGGTGATGTGGGTGGTGGAGGATGTGGTATGTTCTCCAAAGGTGAGATGGGTGAAGTGGGTGAATTTGGTGGGATAAATGGTGAAGTCACCAAGGGTTTAACAAAGTCATTCTCAAAGGGAATGCTTTGGATAGGTTGAGGTTGAGTAGTCACATCCAAGAGAGTACTAGGAGTGAAGGGTGAGGTTAACTCATTCATTTTAGATTGGAATGAAGAGGAGGTAGAACCATGTGAATGGTTGGTACCATGGGTTGAGGTAGTCTTGCATGGTGCAAGAGTTGGTGAGGGTGATGAAGAGATGAGAGTGGGCACAATCTCATTCTTAGGTGCGTGAAAGGGTGAAGAGTTAAGTTTGGGTAACTTAATCTTAATTTTGAGGTGCCTCTTTGAAGAGGAGGTTTTGGATGAATTGGAGGTTCTTGTAGAAACCATGGTAGTAATTCGTGGTTTAAGGGGTAAGGATGAATGGTTTGAGGTGTGAAGAACATGGCTAACAAGGAGGGTTTAAAAGGGCGAGGGATGATCCAAACTAGTAAAGGGTTAAAAAGGGAAAGCCCAAGATATTTTGGGAGTGATCAAAGGTTTGAAACAAAGATTCCAAAGGGTGTTGGAACAATTGGGAAGTTTCAGAAAACCCGAATTTGAGAGCTTCTGCCCGCGGTTCTTTATCTCCACCGGCGGTTCCATATTGATATGGAGCCGCGGTCTATTTAAAGAACCGCCAACAGAGGCTTGGTTTAGGTGAGAAGGAGGATTTTCCAGTTCAGCAAATCCTAATGTTCTAGTCTAACTTATCATAAAGTCATGCTTATGAGCAATAAAAACTAGAACACACACAAAGGAAAGACACATAGGTTCAATTAGCATGTAAGAAGAAAGCTAAGAAAAACCTAATGGCTACAAAAGAAAAAGACTCCTAATGACATACAAAGTTCATCAAAGTAAACTATCATTAGTCATATATAGGAAGAGCAATTTAGCCAATTTAGAGAATGAGTATGAGACTATCACTAGAGGTGCTCAATTAAGGCTAAACACGACTATTTTTACAGTTATACACCAACTCAACTTCCCACATGGAAGTAATTCAACCGTTAGGTCAAATTAAGATCCTAGTGCATAAATTCTCTAGTATTCATTCTCAAGTTAGACAAAATGTAATTCCAACATTTGCCTAATAAAGTTTAGCAAGGATGAAACTCGCATGGCGACACAATGCATGACCTAATGAGGGTTAAGAATGCACCATTGCATATCTTGTCAAACAAGTCTAGTTAAGGTTATTTACCTTAATAGAACTTGAGGCCAATAACTTTGAAGTGTATAAACAAAGTTTACACAAACCAAAGGAACACTCTTGATTGGTCTTTCGGAAATGACACATTTATAAATTGCATAGCAATGTAAATTACTTGAGTATTTCGGATGAAACATCCAAGTTATCAAACCGACTCTATTGTGCATTGTAAGTAATTATTAAACAAAATATGTCTAACAATTTGAACAAGTAGATTCAATATAACACCATCAACACAAGTGTGAGTTATGATCCGATGTATATTATTAATAAACCACAATCATGTCTACACTCAAAAACATGTCAATTAGATTCGATAATGATACCAATCATAGTTTGAATAATACATTGATATTTAATCGAAATCTTTCTTGATTCCCACAAACACTCTTTTAAGAGAAAATAGCTAAGATTTTCAAAGGGTGCTTCATGTTTTATAGTGAGACATTTATCTACTTGAACTAATAACCCAATGATCGAGTAAGACGACCCAAATCAATAGATTTGACAAGCTCACAAAGCTTTCAAACCTAAAAGTGTTAAAGAACATGCCGAGGTGTACAAGATGTTTATGTAACATTTGTAAACCAAGAGATGTTAATCCTATATGCAATGCACACATAAATAGATAACTAAGTAACACTACTACCAATAGTAATTATCACTTAAGAATGTCCAAGAACAAAAGAAAAAGCACAAAAGCATTCGTCTTTGTTTTGAGTGTTAGATACACCAAAGTATGCATAGCTTTATTTTATTTGAAAAAGGTTTTCGACTCATTTCAAAAATTTAATTAAGTTTAACACTTTATAAATATATCAATTTTCAAAGATATATCACCAAGAGATGTCCAACTTAATAGAAAAGAGTAAAACACAAGTTTTACGACAAACCGACGCTCAATACTTTGGACAAAGTATGGAACTTAGAAACCATCCAAATTTTAAAGTTTGAATAAAGGTTTGGAAGCATTTTTAATTGAAAGAAAATTCAATTACATTCGAATGACGGGTGGCACGACTTCTACGGACTTAAGATTGATTTTATATGATTTTTCAAAGTTTTCAAAAATCTGTGTCGGACTGACCGCGGTTCCTTATTGATAAGGAACCGTGGGGAATAGATAAAGAAGCGCGTCCAGAGGACAAAAATGGGGTTTTTGGCCAAAATCATTTGGTAACTTTATGGAAGGACTTAGGACTCTAAAAAAATCATTTTAGACACATAGAACTCGTATTTTAGAGTTAATTATGACACAAAAGATTTTTATACTTCCAAACATGAAAAGATTTAATTCAAGCTATTATACAAAGTTTATTTAACACCAACACTTGTACGAATGAAACAACAAAACACATTTCATAAGTAATCACTCTTCATGAACAATTTGATAACAAAGATCGTCTCTATTTTTAAAAACCGTTTTCATTTTAAAAACCATTTTTTTTTATTTTTTTATTTTTTTATTTTTTTAAAACCATTTGTTTTGAAAAAGAGAGCAAAGATCGATCCAAGCTTTAAAGTACAATGTACTTCAAAGATCTTGAATAACCTCTCTCTGATACCAATTGTAGAAACAAGAAGGGGGGGGGGGGGGGGGGTTTGAATAGTTTCTAGTTCATTTTGCAAAACATTTCGTTTATTCCACTGGCCGCGGTTCCTTAAATATCACCGCGGTTCCTTATCAACAAAGAACTGCGGGCTCAATAAAGAACCGCCTACAGTGGATGCCAAATATTCATACGTTGTAAACCTTGACAATCGTTTGTATCAAATTCTCGATTAAGCTTGACTAGATATGAGATGTGTTTGTAATAGATAATAACTATAAGTAAGGAAATACACAAACACATCAAATCAAGTGTACATCAAGCAATAGTCTAAACACTAAGCACACACATACTAAGCCTTAGATTTTCGGCAACTAAGATGTTTAGACTAAAGGACGCACACTTGACCATAATCTAAACACAAAGCACACACGTACTAAGCCTTAGATTTTCAGCAACTTAGATGTTTAGATTATGAGATGCACACAACACGCAACATATAAATACATCTATAATAGTAAAGACATAAATGTAAAGTAAAGTACCGACACGATGATTTATAGTGGTTCGGTCACGAAGCTACTCTTCGCCCTACTCTACTCCTCGAGTACACCTTACTCGAGAGTTACTTCACTAGTGAACAAAACTCCTTTCAAGGCGGAGAAAACCATACACGTCGCTTACATAATTTCCGACACTAAGCTAGATGTCGAGTCCTAATCTTAGGTAGGACCAATCTACATAACGTTGCCTACTTCACCATTTAACGACACAAGGCTAGATGTCTAGTTCTAATCGAAAGGTAGAACCAATCTTCACAACGTTGCCTACTTCACCATTTTACGACACAAGGCTAGATGTTGAGTTCTAATCGAAAGGTAGAACCAATCTTCACGACTCTTCACTTTGAAGCTAAGTGAGAACTTCACTAGACACAACTACATCACTTTATAGTTTAGTGAGAACTCACAAGACACAACCACATCACTTTATAGTTTAGTGAGAACTCACAACTCTTACCTATTAAAACTCTTACCTATTACAACTCTTACCTATTACAACTCAATAAAACACATATCCAAGTGTACACATGTAACTTGGATCTACACAACATAAATCTAAGTATACACATATACAATGGATTTACACAAGACTTAATCCAAGTATTCACAAATACAATGGATTAACACAACTAATCTAAGTATTCACAAATACATTGGATCTACACAATATTGATCCAAGTATACCCATATACATTGGATCTACACAAGATTGATCCAAGTATACACATATACATTGGATCTACACAAGACACAAATAAAAAAGATGAACATGATGATCTTCATCAAGACTTCATCTTTAATCACATCACAAATGTGTGAGTGATCTTCTCTTTGCACTTAAGAGGATGAGGAGATTGAAGGAGAGAATCACATCTTAAACAAGATTAATCTAAACTAACTAATTAAGGGTTTAAAGATGTTTTTGAAGAAACTGTGCAAAAAGGGTTGAAAGAAAACCTGGAAATGATCCACTATTTATAGGACAACATTGCAACGGTCAAAAACACCCGCGGTTCCTTATCTCTACCCGCGGTTACTTATCAATAAGGAACCGCGGGTTCCTTTAAGGAACCTCCGCGTTGGAGTCCGTGCAAATTTGTCCTTTAGTGGGGATATGTCATCTGAGGTAGTTTATACCCTTAAAGGATATTCCTTTGGCATACAGAATATGCCAAATTCAATTTAAAGAATATTCTTTGGAATATACCTTTAAAAGTGTTTTTAGTGGTTTAAAAATAGAAAAATAGTTTTAAAAATGAGAAAAAAATACATTTTAGTGTTTAATTTATATAAGTAAGATATTAGTTTGATAAAATAATATTTTGGACTTTTTGTTAATTATATCTAATTTTAGGGCTTTAATTAGCATTTAAAATTGAATATTTAATTAATAAAAGGGGCTTTAAAATTTATTTATTGAATTTTTATTCTTATTTATATTATTTTAGACTTAGTTTTAATTTTCAACTAATTTTTATTTTAAATTTTTAATTTCGTCACGTTTTACGTCATTCCGTTTACGTCTTTACGTATTTCGTCGTAGTTTAATCGTAGTGTAACTCGTCATTTAATTTTCTCTTCTCAAACCCAAAAACGACACTAATCCAAACTTGATTTTATAATATTGGCACCTAATACACATACACCTCCGTCGAGAACGAACTCGCACTTATTCGGTATTACATTTTTCCTAAAACGTAACGCTTAATACTTCCCGATTATTTGTCTTTTTCCTAAAAGAGGTGTATTTTTACTTACATCAACACACCTCACTAAAATCTCCCATTAAAATTACTTTACCATTCTAGCGAGAAATTAAACCCGAAATGTGCTCTTAAAGAAACCTTCTAAGAACCGAAGATTGAGGAGCATACACCACAACAAAATGCACCTTAGTATTATTAGGAACCCAAGTCCCGAACAAAGCAATAAAGTTATCCGCAATAGAGACACAATATTTTTTAAAAATAGAATCCTCCCACACGCATAAAATACCCCCAGAACTACCCGCCGACTCACTAACAACATACTGGTAGTTAGAATTCCCCCAAAAATTTCTAACTTCCATATGAGAAAACTTCTCCATCTTCGTCTCTTGTAATGCATGAAAATTAATTTTATATTTATTAGTTAACTCCCTAACCCAATCCTTTTTAGTCTTGTTACCAAGACCTAAAACGTTAAGTGAAAAAAGCTTCATTTAAAACTAGCTTCAGCTCCTTGCATACCAATAATTTGCTCAATGTCTCTCCAACACCCTACCATTTCATAACCCATTGATTGTCACACTAATAAGTGTGAAAACACTTATCCTTTTACCACTTATTTCCAATAATAACAAGACCAAAACGTGTGATTTATGTCGTAAAAGTCGGAATTATGCGTGGTTTGTGTTTTTATTATGTTTTAGGACCAAAAGATGAAAAAGGAAGAAAACACGGGCTTTCACGGGCTTTTATCGAAGAAAACGGGAAAAGACGAAGTCAAAAGATCAAGAGTGCTTAAAGAACGGATGTCCAAGACCTATTCTGGAGATTTATCGAAGAGCAAGTCTAAAGACGGAAGTTTAATGAAGTCGAAGAACTTAAGTCTAATAGAAGAAGAAAATTAAAAGACAAGTTCAAATCCCGAGACTACAAAGACGAAGAAGTAAAATCGAGTCGAGAAGAAAAAGAAAGAAGAAAGCACCACACATGCCTCCCACTTCCCTATAAATACCCTCCTAATCACATTAGGAGGGGGTTAGCTAGTTTTTATTTCTTTAGTTTCTTTCTAGTTTTTAGAGAGAGAAAGTCTTAAACTTTCTCTCACTAGTTCATCTTTTTCTTTTAATCTTTCAAGATTAAACACTTTTTGTATTGCTTATTTCATTAATCAAAGTTCTATTTTAAGCTTTTGATCCTTATTCTCATTCTACACTTCTTGATTTACTCTACCTTTGATCCGAATTTCACATCTCACTCGTATGATTTGATGCTTTTCGTGAATAAAGGTTTGATCTTTTGGTTTACACACAAGCTTTTACACGTTTAGGTCATAAGCTCATAATGCTTATTGGCTTATTCGAATCTTAGCTTATTGATTCTCGGATTTTGCAAAAGGATTTAGTAAGTTTAAAGTTCATTTCATAAAGTTCTTGATTTTATGTTTTAGAAGTGTTAAATTTAAGCTTTTTGAATTGCTTAAGATCCGTTTGGATTTGCTTATTGCGTTTGCTTATTGAGATTCACTCTTGCCACAAATTTCGGAATCACTTTCCATCCATCGCAATCCTAGGGTTTCGACACATATTCCGACGGTTTACTCCACATTCTGATAGGTTTTGGTTTTTGATCGCAATAACCCATTAGGGTTTTACTTTGCGATCGGTTGGTTGATCCCCTTATTCCGATCTGGGTTGCGATCGCACATTGCGATCGCATATTCCGACGGGTCTTAAGGACTTGGTTAAGACGAAGTGCTGCCCGTTTTTCGATAGAGTCATTGCGACAACAGCATTCCGATAGATGCATATTGCGACAGAAGTGCTTCTTAAGTATTCCGATCTGAACTAGATTATTCCGATGGTTAATGTTAGTGACATTCCGATGGTTGCTATTTTTATTCCGATGAACATGAATTGTTTTATTACGATTGATTAACTTTAAGTTTAATTTTGTCAAAGCTTTAATTTACTCAACGACACTTTAATTACTTGCTAATAGTTTAAATTAGATAAACAAACCAAACCATTCTCTTGATTCACCAAAAGACGATTGAGTCGCACTTAAAACCGGTTTTCAATTCGAAAAGATTCGGAACTATAACGAACTTTCATATAGGGTGTCAAAAGCCATATATTACACACCTTTATTAAATCTTCCAAAACATCGAGAACCAAACCTCCTTTACGTACATTCAACCGCTGAGAAGAATATGATGTTCCACAAGAGGATGAGATAATAGGAGATTCGTGAGAATGATTAAATACCTTCGAGTGAACCTTATGAGTACGTTCTTTCAAAGTTACATCAGCGTTAACATCTTGTGGTATAGGCACATCCTCCCGTTGAGAAGTCGTTGGAGTAAAACCAGGGGGTTAGGTAGTGAAGGGTCAGAATCAGTAGCCTTATCATCATTTATTTGTCCAATAGATCATACACCTTGAACGGATCTGCTAATGGTTGAACATCCTCATTATGCTCATCATTACACACGCTTTTGATTGGAGACGGATTATTCATTTCATAAACAGACTCAGACACTCCATCATCGTCACAATCCTCAGCCACTGCCTTGACATTAAGCTGTTGATCTTCGAAATCATTATCAATTTCATCATCCGATGCAACATCAGAAAAATTGACTTCCTGAAATTGAGGGGTCCAAGTAATTAATTCCTTGGCACGGACCATAAAAACCTTACCTTTCAAAACAAATTTAAAACATTACAGTATATTATCAACCCATCTAGTTAAGATACACAGTCGTTTACGACCGAACTGTTAGTGCAAATATTACGATGTTTAGTCGATATAATCTCTTCGTGTTTTGTTGATGACAAACGTATAACTTGCAATACATTATGTAAAATGTTAAGGTACTCGTAATCACTCAAGAATTCGTTTTTATACTTCTCTCGACATCTCTAAGATCGCATTCGGCATGAATCACTCAAGGTATGAATAAACAAGTCATTAACCTTACTAAGTGACCAATGATTAATATTTTCTAAATACTCACTTTTAATTAAAGTGACAAAGTATTTTTTAAATAACTTTATTTTTAAGAAAATGTTTTAGTAAAGAGAAAACGTAAATTTGAATTTGACATATTCCAAAGAATATTCCCTAAGGCATATTCCA
The DNA here is from genome assembly GCA_025667525.1 of Glebionis coronaria. NCBI lineage: Eukaryota > Viridiplantae > Streptophyta > Magnoliopsida > Asterales > Asteraceae > Glebionis > Glebionis coronaria. Next base: position 301,720,125 of record CM046874.1, read on the forward strand.
AGAATATTCCTTAATTTGAATTTAGGATATTCCAAATGGATAGAGAATATCCCTTTTGGGTCATTTCTTCACCAGATGGACTTTCCCCACTAAAAGATAAAAAAGCACGGACTCCAAATCCTGAGGTCCCTTAAAGGTACCCGTGGTTCTTTATTGATAATGAACCGCAGGGGCATTCAAGGAACTTTGGGTAATTATAGTCGTTGCTCTCTTGCCCTATAAATAGTGGATCATTTTCAGCTTTTCTTTCAAACCCTTTTTGCACAGTTTCTTCAAAAACACACCTTAATCCTTGATTAGTTAGTTTTGATTAATCTTGTTTAAGATGTGATTCTATCCTCAATCCTCTCATCCTCTCAAGTGCAAAGAGAAGAACACTTTCATCACTATGAAGTGTTGGGTTCACAACTGTTATTAGGGTTAATCTCATATGTCCTAGTGATAAGTATGTACAGGATATATAAAGATAATAATCTAAACAATGCGCTTGGCCTGATACGTATGATCCTACGTACAAACTAATAGACCACTAACAGTCCTCCGCAGTTCGAGCGGGAGGAAGCAAAACGCTCAAACTGGTCCTAAACTCATCAAACAATGCAAATGGAAGCCCTTTGGTGAAAATATCCGCATACTGATAACGCGAAGGGACATGCAAAACTCGAAGGGATATACAAAACGCGAACCTGTCCAGTAGATACATGGTCCCGAAAAAATGGATGTCAATCTCTATGTGCTTCATGCGCCGGTTTTGGACAGGATTGGAAGATAGATATACCGCACTAACATTATCACAAAACACAATTGTAGCTGAATGTAAAGGAGAATGGAGCTCTCGAAGAAGATTCCGCAACCAAGAAGTCTCAGCCACAGCATTGGCAACCTCTCGATACTCGGCCTCAGCACTAGAACAAAAGAGAGTGTGTTGCCTCTTGGAAGACCAAGACAGAAGATTGTTGCCAAGGAAAACACAATAACCTGAAGTAGAACGACGAGTAGTCGGGCAACCTGCCCAATCAGCATCCGAGTAAGCAACTAGTGACGATGTAGATGAAGAATACAACTGAACACCATAATCCAAAGTGCCTCAAACATAACGTAAAATCCGCTTAAGAGTCATAAGGTGAGGCTCCCGAGGATCATGCATGTATAAACACACCTGTTGAACTACATAAGACAAATCAGGTCTAGTGAATGTGAGATACTGTAAGGCCCCAACAAGACTCCTATTTAGGGTCGGATCAGAGACTGGAGTACTGTCAGCTCCCAACTTGGACTCTGTATCGACGGGAGTCCTGTAAGAATGACAATTACGCATACGTGCACGCTCAAGAATCTGAGTTGCGTACTTTTTTTGACAAAGAAACATCCCTTTGGTAGAACGAGTAACAGAGATGCATAAAAAACAGGTCAACGGTCCAAGATCAGTCATAGAAAACTCCTGATATAAAGAGGCTATGATCCTCTTTAGAAATATTGTAGAAGATGCAGTCAACAATATATCATTTACATAAAGTAATAAGTAAGCAACATTATTACCATGTCTATTAATGAACAAGGATGAGTAACATCTGTTGTGACAGAAACCAATACGAGTGACATAACTCGCAAACCGCTGAAACCATGCTCAGGGTGCCTGCTTAAGACTATATAAGGAACGCTGTTGAAGACAAACGTGATCAGGACATTGAGGATCCCGAAAACCAGGTGGCTGATGCATATATACAGTCTCAGATAGCATACCATAAAGAATAGCATTCTTGACATCGAGCTGATGAACCGGCCAATGTCGAGAAGCAACAAGGCTAAGTACCGTGCATATACTAGCTGGTTTAACTACCGGGCTAAAAGTCTCATCAAAATCAATGCTGATCTGTTGACTGTTCCCATTGGCAACAAGACGAGCCTTATACCTGCTTAAAGTTCCATATGCAAAATTCTTGTGTTTAAACAACCACATCGAATGAACAATGTTCGCGTCAGATGGTCGTGGCACAAGAACCCAAGTATTATTTTTAATCAATGCATTATATTCGTAAAGCATAGCATGCTGCCAATTAGCGTCTTTGAATGCAACGATGTACGACTTTGGAATAGGAGAAATGGTAGACACATGATAGTTATAGCGCGGGTTTTTTTTGTTAGTACCAACTTGAAAACGAGTGACCATGGGATGGGTGGATGTTGGGTTGGGTTTTGGTTGTTGGTTTGTGGTAATAGGTAAATGAGGAGGAGGACAAGCGGGCTGAATATGTGTGGTAGAGTGGTTGGAATGTGGGGTAGTTGGGATTGGGTTGGGCGATGGGTCAGATGAGGTTGTGATTGATTTGGTGAAAGATGTGAAGTCAGGATAGTAGGCGATATATTTTGTTGTGGTGTAGGGTGTGATGTGGGCTCATGGTTTTTGGTCGTGTGGTGTAAAAATTGTCATGCTATGAGATTTGGTTGATTATGAAGAAAAGTGTAAGATGGAGCATCATTTGGTGTAATTGATCCATACGGAAAAATGGTCTCGTCAAACGTGACATGTCGAGAAATAATAATTTTCTTTGTGGAAAAGTTTAAGCAACGAAAACCACGATGATTGGATGGATAACCAAGAAATATGCAAGGTGTACAGAGAGGTCAAAGTTTGTGATTAGTGTCGAGGTGAGCATAACACAAACACCCAAAGACACGTAAACATATGTAATTTGGTGTAGTGTTATATATGCGAAAGTGACGTGTCTCATTATTGATTGCGGTGGATGGTAATATATTTAAAAGATAGGTGGCCATGTGGAGAGCTTCAACCCAAAAATAAGGTGGAAGATGTGCTTGGAAAAGCAAGGTACGGATGACGTTGTTAATGGTGCGGATCATACGTTCAGATTTTCCGTTTGTTGACAGGTGCGAGGACATGAGAAACGTGTATGGATGTCGTGTTTGGTAAATAATTAGTTGAATATGGTGTGATCACACTCACCACCAAGGTCACACTGAAATGATTTAATTTCTGAATTAAATTGAGTTTTCACAAGGGAATGAAATTCAACAAATTTAGAAAAAGTATCACATTTGTTACGCAACGGATATACCCACAAGTAATGAGAATAATGGTCTAAAAAATAACATAGTATTTAATACCACTTTGACTCGAAATTGGAGATGTCCATAAATCTGCATGCACAATATCAAAAGGAAAAGTAACGACAGTTTCAGAGACAGAAAATGGAAGCCTCACATGCTTGCGAAGCTGACAAGCATGGAAAAGTTGAGGAGACTTCACCTTATTACACGAAATTGAATTATTAAAAAGCAAAGTACGTAGCATTTCATGTCCCAGATGTCCAAGTTTTTGGTGCCACGTGTGATGACTAACAAGTAAAGCTTGTGGGTTTTAGGTAGATGTGGTCACAAGATACAAATCTCTAGTGCCACATCGGAGTAGAATTTGCTGAGTCAAATAATCCTTCACAGAAAAACCAAACTTGTCAAAGTCAATAGAAACTTTGTTATCACGGGTAAATTGACGAACGAAAATCAAATTTCTAACAATATGAGGAGTAATTAAAACATTATGAAGATGAAGGGGACGATGAGGGTTAGGCAACAAGCTATGGCAAGTTCTGGTGACGGGTACAGAATTACCGTTACCAACAAAGACAGAGGGATAAATATGTTGATTATAAATAGTACCAAGGTTATTTGCATTGGAATTTAAATGAGAAGACGCACCTGTGTCCATATTCCACCCGACGTTACCAAGATCTTGTAAGGTCATGGTATTGAAAGCTTGTGGAAGAAGCGTTTCTTGACCATTGTAACTAGCAAGCGAAGCCGAAGGAACTTGTTGTACCTGATTATAGTTCGGATGTACCTGAGGTGCGGGAATATGGGTCTGTTGGGCTGTTCCAGTAAGATGGGCTTGGACAGGTGGCATTGGGCTAAATTGTAACACCCCCAAATATTCATACTTTAGTTCAGCGGAAGAGTCGTTGGTGTTACGGGATAGCACATTACTCAAATCATAGACAACGCTTAAAAATCGCGTCGTTTAATAATAAAACATTTTCCATTCATGAATATCAAATTACATAGGTCCCCAGGTCATAATATGTCATACAAATTTTACAAAACATTTGAATGGAAATTTTATTTGAATGCGGGCCATAAATTCTTGTTGTCTTCCCGACAATTACCTTCAAGTACCTGAGATAAAACATGTTAAAAAGTCAGCGAAACGCCGAGTGAATTCAAAGAGTTTAATAAAAACCATTAATACATATCACTGGTATATAATCATTACCGAAAATCATTTTGTACACATCTTTGTCGTAGGCTATAAAATAGGCCAAAGACATTTTATACAAATCTTTGTGGTAAATCATAATATATGCTTTTGCCTTCAAAATCATTATACGAACCATTGTCGCAAAAACATCATACAATACGTTATATAACGTTGTATAAAGTTAAATGAAAACCGTTATATGAAAATGGTTATGTAAAACCAAAACACGAACATAATATCCGTAATAAGACCCCGTATTGCTAGTCAGGCAATATATTATAATTCAGTGCGTATATCAGTATTTTTGTTATTGGATTATTATAAGCCGCATGACATTGCTACCTTACTACAACAAACAACGGGTAGCTAACCCGTAATTCCTTTGCCCATCTAAAACAGTGTGTCGTCACAATAATTACGCTTATATAAATCTTCTCATACATAAATTCGCTTACCAATCAATGTGGCACGACGGGGATCAACCGTCAAGGCGCGAACTGGGGTGATCTTCCCCAAATAGTACTATTATATGCATAAGCGTCTACCAAATCCCGGTAGTTCACAATTCATGTTAATGGGACTCTTAGTGACATAACCTAACTAATAATAATCTATTTCATTTCATTCATCGAGTCATATAATCATTCATCGAGTCATATAATCATTCGGGTCCATATCAATAAGCAAACAATCGGGATAATTGGTGTCGTATTTTATTAAAACTAACATGTTCTCCCTCACGGTTTATAAATCATTTCGTAAAACATTTAAAAGAGTGCGAGGCTATGAACTCACGTTGATTGGGAAAGGCGGGTTATCGGCGATTTGGATGTACGGTACGTGCTTAAATAACGGAAACCTAGAAAAATAATACTCGGTCTTAGACTCTTGTCCAATGACTTTATAAAAACAATGGCTATGTATATATGATGACATTATAAGTATGATGATGATCAAGTGGGATTTTATCTCTTCATACACATTATAGTGTTATGTTTTAGTCAAATTTTAGACTAGTTACACTAGTTTCAACTTATTTATATATTAAGGCCCAATAAGGCCATTAAAAGTCCAATAAATTATATTTGCCCATTTATAGTATTAATACCAGGCCTATACTCATATGTTGGGCCCAAGTGGGTTAAGCCCATGAGTAATTCCATTAGTGTTTAGCCAAACTAGTTGGGTCAATAGTCCAATAAGGTTACTTTGGCCCATTAAGGTCCATAAGTTATGAAGCTCGGATTTATCGGTTTTTACTTGTCAAATGTACTTACATATCAGTATATGAGTTATAAAAATGTTACATTAGACGGGTCCGACCGTCTAAGTTTTATTTGGTAAAAACGTTAATCTTTCGATTTTTAGCCGAAAAGACGTAAAACTTATATATAATTTTATAACTTTAGAAAACATTTGAGTTTGTATTTTATAAAATGTCAAGTTTATTTATCATATTATATAACTCATTTTATATTACTTATTATTAGTTAGTGGGTTTTATGTATTTATTTTATAATAATATTACTTGAGTGCTCATTTTATATTATATACTTTTATTTACAAATCTGATTATCAAAGTCACTTCCACCATTTTTATCATATCTTGAGTTCTACAAGGAGATAGAAGCTCAAATTTGGGCAGCACAAACTACATGATATGTGCTACAAATAACCCCAATAGATACTGCTCAATCCTCCTCTAAATATCTCTAATTATTCGTCCAAAACAGACTATACAGATTTGTACCTCAATAGTATTTTGATCATATCTTGCTCATTTTAATGATTCTATTGAGTGGCCAACTCACCACATATGTAAAACTCATATATCTATCTGTATATTCAATAATCCAAGCCATTTAACCAAGTGTTCATATTGATACTTACTGTTTTATACAGCCTATAAATCTAATCAAGATTTTAACATTTCAACTTTTAGATTTTAATCTTTTTAACCTAATCTATTAACACAAAATCCCCACATAATACTTTGATCATCATTCATCATCATATACATATACATCTAAGAAGAAAATACATGATTACTTTTACAAAATAACAAGATGATAGGAAGAAACAATCTCTATACCACAAAAGTGATGAAAAGGTTGAGATTTTAGATGAACAAGGCTTGGTTCTTGTCACCAAATCTTTAATCTTGGAAAACGAACTTTTGAGTTCTTCAAATGGATGAACACGTTCATGGGAATCAGCCCTAAACCTCCTTGGAAACTCCTTTTTAGTTGTTAGAATCACCTCAAATCTTCATTTCTTCAATGGGTTTTCATCATATGTAAATTATACATAAGATTTGTGGCTAGATTTTTGGTTAATGGTGGTGTTTGATAGAGCATATGGGATGGAATAAAGGAGGAACAAGAGAGAGAGGAGAAATTTTAACTTAGATTTGCATGTATGTGAAGTTGTGTTGAGGAAGGAAATGGTTTTAGTTAGTTGGTTAGATGGTTTTGATAAACCATGTGGACAAGTGTCCATAACTTGACACAAGGGTGGTTCTTGTGTCTAGTTTGGCCGCCCATTGTGAGGGGGTAGGACAAGTGTAACTTGTTTCATCCCCTATTAATTTACGGTTACTTCTCGATTATAGTTTCCTCGATTTACGTGCCCTCGAATCGTTTTACGAAAAATGTTTTTATAAATTATGAATCTACGGCACAAAACAATTCTAATAAAAATTGTCTCATCAAAAACGGAGCACAAAAGCATAAATACGTAAACCTAGGGTTTCCGGTTTAATCGTAAAAGATGCTAAATTATACGCGTAAGTCCTAATTTCTTCTCGTAAATTTGTGAGTTTATGAACCAACACAAATTAAAATTCCAAAATAATATTCAAGAATAAATTTATTTCCTGAAATATCGGACTGTCACCAAAACGGTGTATGTAAACGTAAGCACGTAACGTAGAATTTTCCGGTTTAGACGTAGTCGATACTACTTTAAGACGTAAACCGTTATTTCTTCCCAAAAGTGAGTGAGTTCATAAATTGACAATAAAACAGTGATTTTAAATAATACTTGAGAATAAAATAATGATCTCAAATTGACGGATTGTTACAACAGTTACCCCTAAAGAGGATCTTTGTCCTCAAAGATCGATTTATCTTACTACTCGCTTCTTATAGAGTTAAAGCCATGTGGATATTTTCTCCACATTTGGTCTTTTATCTCAAGTGTAATTCATTACAATACACGAGTTTCATCAACATAACTACTCGAATACGATTAGGCTTAAGTTGACTTACTTTCTGTATCCATGATGTTCACAGGTTTTTGATGAATGAAACTTTTCGCCGATCCAAACTTCATTAAGAAATAATCAGATTTTCACTTGATAGACATTTTATCAAGTTCGTTATACGAAACATGATTCATGCAGCCTTGAAGTCCTAGGGTAGATCCAGCTTATATGCCTTTCAAACAAACTTTTTACATTATCTCAATGGTCCCATACAACGGGGACTTATTTTCCCATGATCTTTCAGATCATCAATTCACTTTTCCATGGTGAAAATTTTGGCATAACTTCGCTACCCATCCTGCACTTCAAGATCTACCTCTCACAATGGGTGTATTTTGTAAGGTTAGGTTTGTCATCATAGGCAACCTTAAACCTAAAAGACATGTCCAACTCACAATGGGTGTATGTCGGGTATCTTCATCCAAACTCCTGTCTACAGATGCTCTTATATTTAGTTCCTCACAAGTTTCGATCTCGATCCTAATGCGATAATTATATATGATAATCTCTCCAAAGGAAACCGATTATCATGTTCATTACCAAAGGTCAATTATTCAAACATAAAACGAGACTTCTAGTGTTTGTATCGTTCTTTCACCCTGTCCCTTCTATTGGGGTGGTAAACAGTACTCTCATCAAGATTCGTTCCCAATGACTTCTGAGGAAATCTCTAGAAGTTAGATGCGAAGCGAGGATCTTGATAGATATGATCGATACAGGCACACTATGTTTACACAACTTCTTTAAATACAAAAGAGTCAACTTCTCTATCGTGAATCTATCATTAACGGGAATGATATTAGCAGATTTGGTCAGTCTGTCAACGATGACCTAAATCGAATCAAATCCAGATGATGACCTTGGAAGTTTTATCATAAGAATCCATGGTGGTTCTATCTCACTTCCAAACAAGAATTATAAGCTGTAGAAGCAATCCCTATGGATTTTGGTATTCAGCCTTAACCTTCGCAAATGTTAGATGTTTACCAACGTATGTGGCGATATCTACTTTCATATTTGGTCATCAATACAACTTCTTCAAATAAAGATACATTTAATCAAAAATGGCATGAATAGAATACTTAAACTTATGACATTCCAACATGACTAAATCTTGAAATCATCCATATTTAGGCAACCACAAGCGGCCTTTTAACATTTAACGCCATCGGCTCTCATTTCTAATGGTTTTCATTAGCCGCGAAACTCTTTATTATCTATATTATCCTTCTTACAAGCATCAGTTATTTCTAAATTGCTTTGGCAAATTATTCTGCACGGTCATTACTAAGGAGCATATCCTAATTGATCCTTTATCCTTTCTACCTAACGCGTCAGCAATCTACATTCACCTTCCTCGATGAAATAAGTATCATGACCACAATCACTCAGAAATTCTTTCTTCATATTTTCTAAGTCTTAGTTTCGTCTCAACTATTATCTTTATTAGTTTTGCCCAGTCCGACGTTTAGAACGTTGATAAATATTGCAAGTAATTAAATAATAAATATGTAATTTATGAAACGTAAACGTAATTTTTTTTTTAAATTTCTTAATTCATCCGATTATAGGAAAAACGTTGAAAATAAATTTAAATTTAGTTAACAGGATTTTTTATGATTTATTGAAAATAATTAACAAGATCCGTATATGTTCGAAAAATCCTTGATATAACTTTTGTCAAAATTTTCTTTGTTGAAGAGCAAAAATTGTCGTTCCAAATTCCATATCATGGTTTAAATGATTTCCTCAATTCCTCTTAGGTTGTCTAGAAGTATACACAACCATTTACTCCTAAGGGAGTTTAGTTAAATGATCTGGGTATAAGGAAATAATTCCTTAAAAATCCTTTGGTAAATATTTGTCAAAACATTTTTGCACTTTCTTTTTGGTATAACCCAAAGCCGTAATGGCTCTAATCTTTGAAGAGTCGGTATGGATTCCACTACCATTAATCATACGGTCAAATAATGTAAAGGATCAAGCCTTAAATCACATGTTAAATACTCAAGGTACAGGTTTTCACTGCTCGGCCAATTCAGGGCAGTCTATAAATGATTACTAACTCCTTCTTACTCTTAGAAACAAACAGATGGTCCTTAATGATCACAAACATGAATTTATCAAATTACAGCCTACACACGTGATTCACCAAATTTATGGATGCTACATGTGCATTGGTCAATCCAAAAGGCATCACATGAAACTCATAATGTTCATTACGAGATCTGGATGCAGTGATAGGAATAGATAATCTTTTTCGCGGACACGAAGTTGATGATAACCATGTCGTGGATCATATTTTGAATATACGCTAGAACCTTGTAAATGATCGAACAAATCTTTCATCTTGGGTAATGGATATAAATTTTTGATCGTCAATTTACTTAGTTCACGGTAATCAATGAATATAATTAATGATAACACCATAGCTCTTCATGATGACGAGCTCAGCAGAATAAAAGCTTTCTCCGACAACTCTCTCAGTTCTACGGAAACTCTTTCGATTCAGATGGTGCTGATGTACAGTGCACATGCCACAGGTGCAGCACCGGGAATATAATCAATACCAAATTTAACTTGCCTTATTGGTAGAAGTCTAGGTAATTCATCAACAAATACCTCAGAAGTTTCAAATAACAGGAACATCTTTTAATAAATCCACCTTAGGTTCTTTCTAGATTACAAGATCTATGACTAGTTCACAACCATTCATGGTATAATTTCAAGCCCAAATGCAGGATATGGTCACCCATCGGGAATTATTTAGATCACCTTTGATAATCAAGATCTTATCTTTTAGGGGAATTCTACTCGGATTCCCATCAATTTAGACAATGGCATCATGTCATAATCAACCAATCCGTTCTAATGCCACTACCAACTTTTCAGTTTCATTGTCGTTGATAAGATGGGAACTTCTCAAAAGACTAATAATAACTCGTAGCCCTCCACAAATTCAAGGATATATGGAGACATAGCTAACATTAAAAAAGTAAGGTCAACGCATAATCTACATGAGAGAATTTCAAATCAGATAAAGACAAAAACATTAACGAATATGAATATATATCATGTTTTCATGAATTGAGTACGCATTCGAAAGCACCTCGGATCGTTACCCATGTCATTCAAATGGAATCTAATCAAAAGAAATGATAGGAATGTTGATACACCCAGTCGGGTATCAACACTCGGTAATTAGAAAATTTTCCAAAGAATCTTGCCATTAGAGAATTGGACAAGAAGGGGATATCAATTGTCAATTAAGACAATATCCACAAATGAGTAAGTTCGATTAAGAAAAATAAATGGTACGGGCACATATGTAGGTGTCCCTAACAATATGTCCCTATTTCGCACTTCTTGTAGATCTCATAAAAATTCGATCTTTCACAATTTCAAGGAAAATGTAATGTTTATTAACAGTTTCACGGTGACTACTAATCAGCCTGGCATGGTCCCCTCCAAATTGTACGTAGGCGCGCAACTATATACAATTTTAGGATTAACGATGCAATACTCAGTTCGTCAAAACTTTGTCATCATGTTTAAAATATATATATTCATGCTTAATTCTGAAATAAGAATCAAAATGAATTTATAGAGATGTTCTTTGTTATGGAAACAATTAAGTTTTCCAAGGTGTTTTATAAACAACTTTATTTCAATAACGATTATTTATAAGTCTCACTTTAAATAATCCATATGGTGATGAAAATTCAATTTTTCTCAAGGGATACTCTTTTAACTTATAAAAACAATGAGTGATCTGCAAAAAGTGATGAAAAGTTGTTCACCAAGAACTAACTACGATATGCTAGGACATGAGCTTAGCCAAATAATCACGAGGTTCATGACCTCGATGGCACTCAGGAATACAAAGAGAAGAATCTTCAACGTAACTCAAATCGAGATGAGTACTTGTTCAATGGTTGCATCACTAATGCGAACATTAGGAAGAAGCAAGAAAAGATAGATAACATCGATACATGTAGGATTTAGCAATCAAAGGTAGTCTTCTCATTAATCACAAACAAGTCAAAAATTGTACCGTAACACATTACGTGTCGCCGTGTCATACAATTCCAAGGACTCATCCTACCAACTGATGTCTTAGTTAAGGTAGGGATTTTAAAAGATACCACAATGAATACTAATCTACAAGAGTCATTAGGTGTTCTACCTGTCCCGGAAGATCCATCGGTCCCAATTCAGAAGAAGATTTCTTCAATTTAGTTCTTGAACACTGGGCATCCTCGTCATTGGACAATGGTCTAGGAACAACCCTTAACACAAACCAACAATCATTTAAAACCTTATAATTTAACTACAGGACTTAACGAATTCCTCTTAACAATCTCATATTCCATACGAGTTAAATTTTTCTTTATTCAATTTTTCAACCAACGTATACTCAATGCGATATCCTACCTCATTCTCCAATACTTTCAACCTTATTCTTAGACCTTGAAAGGGCAATAAAAGTTCGACATGAACAACACTTAATTTCCAATCCTATGGCTCTTACAACAATAGTTATCAAATGAGTCACTAGTATGAAATGACTCACACATTCAATTAGACTTCTCGGAAAGGTACTAGTGGCATGAGGCTTTTGGGTAATGGTTCCAATGACAGCCTCAAGTGCAACATTCACCCTTTCGATTTCAATTTAAGAATTGGGTGACACCGAATTAGATGACACCTTTCCAGGTGGTAAGGTTTTGTCAAACTCCACTCTATAAGGAAAGATCGTCATGACATCGATATCAGATTCAATCTTGACAATTCTTCTTCAATATCATAATCAACTAATACCAACATTTCTACGAATATCAACCATTTTGTTGGGATCATAAATATCCACAACTTGGTTTAGATCTGGAATAGCTAAATTCCTACGGGAATAGCTTCGATTGATTTGCTAGGGGAGTTAGGGTTTCTTGTGACAATCTACGTCGTATAAATACCTCGTATAAGTATTAAAATAATCATCAAACAATCATGTAATCAAATTACAACATATATATATATATATATATATATATATATATATATATATATATATATATATATATATATATATATATATATATATATATATATATATATATATATATATATATATATATATATATATATATATATATATATATATATATATATATATATATATATATATATATATATATATATATATATATATATATATATATATATATATAATCCAAGTTATATATATATTAAAAAAAAACTTCTCAGTCTGGCCTTGTCGGTAACTCGGGAATTCTTCGGCACCGTTATAGTCAAAAGATTTCTAAACATTTTATTCAAAATATTTATTTAAAAATATTTATGGTTAAAAGATTTTGAAATGTTTTATTCAAAATCTTGGTTTTAAAAATATTTCGTTCTCTATAACGAGAGATCTGGTACCAAACTGTAACACCCCCAAATATTCATACTTTAGTTCAGCGTAAGAGTCGTTGCTGTTACGGGATAGCACATTACTCAAATCATAGACAACTCTTAAAAATCGCGTCGTTTAATAATAAAGCATTTTCCATTCATGAATATCAAATTACATAGGTCCTCATGTCATAATATGTCATACAAATTTTACAAAACATTTGAATGGAAATTTTATTTGAATGTGGGCCATAAATTCTTGTCGTCTTCCCGAGAATTACCTTCAAGTACCTGAGGTAAAACATGTTAAAAAGTCAGCGAAACGCCGAGTGAATTCATAGAGTTTAATAAAAACCATTAATACATATCACCGGTATATAATCATTACCGAAAATCATCTTGTACAAATCTTTGTCGTAGGCTATAAAATAGGCCAAAGACATTTTATACAAATCTTTGTGGTATATCATAATATAGGCTTTTTTCTTCAAAACCATTATACGAACCATTGTCGCAAAAACATCATACAATACGTTTTATGACGTTGTATAAAGTTAAATGAAAACCGTTATATGAAAATGGTTATGTAAAACCAAAACACGAACATAATATCCGTAATAAGACCCCGTATTGCTAGTCAGGCAGTATATTATAATTCAATGCGTATATCAATATTTTCGTTATTGGACTATTATAAGCCGCGTGACATTGCTACCTTACTACAACAAACAACGGGTAGCTAACCCGTAATTCCTTTGCCCATCTAAAACAGCGAATAATCACGCTTATATAAATCTTCTCATTCATAAATTCGCTTACCAATTAATGTGGCACGACGGGGATCAACCGTCAAGGCGCGAACTGGGGTGATCTTCCCCAAATAGTATTATTATATGCATAAGCGTCTACCAAATCCTGGTAGGTCACAATTCATGCTAATGGGACTTTTAGTGACATAACCTAACTAATAATAATCCATTTCATTTCATTCATCGGGTCATATAATCATTCATCAGGTCATATAATCATTCGGGTCCATATCAATAAGCAAACAATCGGGACAACTGGTGTCCTATTTTATTAAAACTAACATGTTATCTCCCTCGCGGTTTATAAAATATTTCATAAAACATTTAAAAGAGTGCGAGGCTATAAACTCACGTTGATTAAGAAAGGCGGGTTATCGGCGATTTGGATGTACGGTACGTGCTTCAATCACGGAAACCTAGACAAATAATACCTAGTCTTAGACTCTTGTACAATGACTTTATAAAAACAATGGCTATGTATATATGATGACATTATAAGTATGATGATGATCAATTGGGATTTTATCTCTTCATACACATTATAGTGTTATGTGTTAGTCAAATTTTAGACTAGTTACACTAGTTACACTAGTTTTAACTTATTTATATATTAAGGCCCAATAAGCCCATTAAAAGTCCATTACATTATATTAGCCCATTTATACTTTTAATACCAGGCCTATACTCATATGTTGGGCCCAAGTGGGTTAAGCCCATGAGTAAGTCCATTAGTATTTAGCCAAACTAGTTGGGTCAATAGTCCAATAAGGCTACTTTGGCCCATTAAGGTCCATAAGTTATAAAGCTCGGGTTTATCGGTTTTTACTTGTCAAATGTACTTACATATCAGTATATGAGTTATAAAAATGTTAGATTAGACGGGTCCGACCGTCAAAGTTTTATCTGGCAAAAACGTTAATCTTTTGGTTTTTAGCCGAAAAGACGTAAAACTTATATATAGTTTTATAACTTTAGAAAACATTTGAGTTTGTATTTTATAAAATGTCAAGTTTATGTAACATAGTATATAACTCATTTTATATTACTTATTATTAGTTAGTGGGTTTTATGTATTTATTTTATAATAATATTACTTGAGTGCTCATTTTATATTATATACTTTTATTTACAAATCTGATTATCAAAGTCACTTCCACCATTTTTGCCATATCTTGAGTTCTACAAGGAGATAGAAGCTCAAATTTGGGCAGCACAAGCTACATGATATGTGCTACAAATAACTCCATTATATTTACTGCTCAATTATCCTCTAAATATCTCTAATAATTCGTCCAAAACAGACTATACAGATTTGTACCTCAATAGTATTTTGATCATATCTTCCTCATTTTAATGATTTCATTGAGTGGCCAACTTACCACATATGTAAAAATCATATATCTATCTGTATATTCAATAATTTTTAGCCTCAAAATATTGAGTCAAACAAGAATGCTCTGTCATATGTTTATTATGTATCGTATATTAGAACGTTGTAATAGGTAGTAGATTAGTCGTGTATTACGGGCTTAACATTAAGCTAAGGTTCATTCATAAGTAACCAAAGACCAAAAGGAAAGCCCATCCCATTATCATATATCCCATCATGCCACATGTAGGCAAGGCTATATAAACCTCTCCTTGCATGTAAGAAGAGGTTGGTTATCTCATTTTTTATATTCTCCTAATATAATATTCACCAAGTTTCTCACACACTTCTCTCTACTTTATCTAACTACTTTCTCTCTCTAGAATTCATCTTTTATCTACCTTTCTTTCTTGTTTAATCATCAAAAATATGGGACAACAATTAGTATCAATCGTCATGGGGTAGCTTTGCGATTAATAGTTGCATTTTTTGTGTGATTCGTATCATTTCATCTCCTAAATATCTCTCGAATTCAAATCTTTTTATGTTTTTCGTGCTCTAAATCTTGGTATTCATATCCTACATAGTTGTGGTAGGGATTTGGTAGCTTTTAGTTGGTTAAAATCACGGATTTCTTGTCAAAAATCTCATTTTTTACCTAAAGTTTCGGAAAAATACACGCATTCCGAAAAAATTCCATCGGAAAAAGGTTTAATATTCCGACGGATATTCCGATTGAATTCCATCGGAAAAGGGTTTTAATATTCCGATCATTATTCCGATGGTGTATTCCGATAGGTGATTCCAACAACGTTATTCCGATTGTGTATTCCGATAGGTTTTTCCGACAGTGATTCTGATAGGTATTCCGATACAACATTCCGACAGACATTCCGATACTACATTCCGATAGTATTCCGATACCACATTCCGACAATATTCCGATACCACTTCCGACGACATTTCGATAGCACATTCCGATGGACATTCCGATGACATGTTTAGCTAAATTTTGTTCGAATATTTTTTAGACTTAGCCACTATCTAGACTAGTTCCGTCAAGTAAATTCAAATTTTTTCCATACTAGTTTTAGGACATTTCTAGCTCGATTTCAAAATTTGGTGATTAAATAATTTTTTGGTGTACCGTTTTTGTCTGACTGAGGAATTTATTGTCGGACTGAGAAAAAATAGCAATTTTTGGAATTTCAACAACAACTCAATCACACCATATCTACTTAAGATCCGAAGTCACTTCATCAATTGAGACACCATCATCATGGAAAAGAGCACTGAGTGTTCAGAAGTGACAACTCTCGAGATGGAACAATTACAACAACGGACATGTCTCATGAGAGAAAGTTCAATGAACGGTATTAAAGGACTTCGGTCAACTTTTGAGTCCATATCAAGAGTTTTACGAGTCTTAGGTGAATCCACTAGCACTTTCACAAGAACATTCACCCAAGCCATGGATAAACTTTCCACACAGCTTGTCAAACAAAGACTCATTGGTAGTGAATGTCGGACCACTTTAACTGAACTCAAGACAATATTTACAGTACAATTTAACTCTGAATTCATCGAGTCTTCGAGTAAAAGAGAGTGTTTCAAGAGGAATAATGGATTGGATGCTCTCTCCTACAGAGATTTGATCACCCGGAACATCGAATTCATTGCAACCTATGTCAACAAAACAATAATTCACGAACAAGAGATAGAAAGACGGTTCAAAGCAAGTGGGGGTACAGTATCGGGTCATGAGAATGAAAGTTGCACATCACTGAACATAAAGCATACCATACATGGGATAGAAAGCAGCAGCACGAGCACACAAGGCATCAATCCTGAGACTGTCATCAGCAATACACCTTCCTATGATAATGGTACTGTTTACGATTCTGAACCATTGGAAGAGGTACACAATGATGAATATAATGTGTTTGCCAATGCTAATACACATGCGCATTGTGATCCAAATCAAACCCTTGTTGACACATATATGACGGAAAAGGTTGATAACAATACCATACCTGATCCCTTAGATACGTGCAATAATGAGTCTGCCGATGATCAACATTCAAATGAGTATGACGACGAGGAGCGTATTGCGCTTGCTAATTTAATTGCCACTTTACAAAAAGATTTTACAGAAAATAAAAAGAGTCAAAAGCAATTAAAGAAGGCAAACGCAACGCTCACTCAAAACTTTGAAGAATGCAAAGCCGCTCTAATTAAATCTAATGAGACCCTTGAAAGTAATAAGGCTGAGCTTCTTCAAAAGACCAAAGAGCTTGAGGGGTACAAAAGTCGTGTTATTAACGTTAAAAAGGACGATCTTGAAAATAAATACAACGAAGCTCTTGCTTTGTTAACTAAAGAAAAACGTCAATTTAATGTTTTATTGACTGATGAACGTCATTAAACGTACCTTGCCACAACAAAAGTTAACGAACTTGAACAGAGGTTTTCGATGGATAACACCGAGTCTGCTAAAATTCTTGATGCTAAGAAACAAGAGGTTGAAACGTTAAAACAAGATTTGAAAAGTCGACATGAAAAAGATACTAAAAAAGTAACAGAATTAGAAAAACAAGTCGAATTCTTGAAAAAAGTTGTTTATAAAACGCATGACTCTATTCAAACAGTAAGAATGTTAGCACCTCCGTCGATGTTTAAGGGTCAAGCTAGCTTTGCGAGTCCCGATTACCTTGCCCAAGCTCAAGCTGCGAACCCCCGCCTTTATCTGGATGAGTCCGAATGGACCGATCCTGACTATCCTCTTGGTAATGATGAGACATCCCTTTGGGAAGAGGAGAGTAGATCACCGGTCAATAAAGAGTTTGTGAAACCATATAATTATGCTTATGAGAATAGTCTATATGGTCTTTTCACTACACAAAAACATAAGTCTCGTGAGGAATTGTTTTTAGAATGCAAACAAAGAAGAATTCAGTGGAAGAAAGCTTTTGCCACTAAGAGGAAAACTAATGTTTTTTTAAAATATATTAACTATTTGTCTCTTGATGCTTCTAAAAGAAAAAGTCGAAAAACACTTGGTTTTCTTAAACACCACATTGATAATGGTAAATCAATTCTTTAAAGAGATTGGGAAAACGTCAAAAGGACAAGTGGAAAACAGAGATTCCTCATGACATAACTGTGCTTGTGAAAGAACTTTTAATACCAAATACGAAGATAATCAAAGAACATGTTCTTGAGTTTGAAAACATAATTCGGTCAGAAATGTTTGATGATTTGAAATACGTTGAGTCTCTTGAAAAAAATTGATGAACTTCAGACGGACAAATCAGAGTTCTCAAACGAATATGATCTCCTCTTAGAAGAATGTCTCTCCAAAGATATTTTGTGTGTTACTCTTCAATCTTGTGCTGATATTGATGGATATTCTGATGTTACATGTAAATATCTTGATAAGATCAAAGAGTGTGAGCGTCTTGAAACCGAGCTTTCGAAACGTAAAGAAAATGTTGATAAAAAGGCTTTTGAGTTACTTCAACACAAAACTGATTTCATTCAAAAACATTGTCATTCTCTTGAACTTGCTTTGCAAAAAGACATCAGAAAAGGTCCAAATGATAATAACTTACAAGTAAAACTTTCCGCATTGTGTCGAGAAATGAACGAAAAGAGTATGGAAATTACAGACTTGAAAATTGAGTTGCAAGAAAAGAACATAGCAATAGAAGAGTTGAAAAAACTCGTTACTAAAATGGGTGGGAAAACTGTGGAACCTAAAGTTGTAAAACCTGTTGTTCGACAACCCAATGCCTACAAGGATCCAAAGCCATCTATCTTAGGAAAATCGACTCCTTTCTCCAATTCTTATCATGTAAAATCTAGGTTACCCCCTAAGACTGATGTGCAAACAAATGTTCCAAACCATCCATTTCACCCTATGTTCCTCCATTTAGAAAGCACAATGTTGCTAAACCCAACCAAGTGAATGCACCTAGAACTTCTAGGACTCCTCTAAAACGTGTGACATTCGCGTCTATAAAGATATCTGTAGGTTCAAACGACCTCGTTAATACCAACAACCTAGAGGATGCTAAATAAAAAGGGAAGATTCAGAAAGACAAACCCGTGTATTCAAAACCTAGTTCACCAAATCCCGCTAGAGTTCAACACACTCCTAATGGTAGTCAACCAAAACTTAGGATCCATCACCAGCAATCTAGGAATTGGAAACCATCCATGAATAGTCATGTTTCGAACACTACGCCTGAACGATTTAGAAAACCCAGGAATACAAGGACTTTTGTGAATCCCAAATTCCCCGTATGCCCACTTGCAAAAAGGGCATTCACAATGGAAATCATGATCATTGCATTCTGCAATACCTCTATGAGGTCAAATCTCGTTCCTTTGAACGAAGATCGAATACAGAATCCCATAAGATAACAAGGAGATACAAACCCGTCACAAAGAAAAGCAACAACAACAAATCTGAAACATGGATTAAAAAAGGACATAGTTTCTCTCCAAAGAAGTCTTCCGCTGTGCAAGAGAAAACTACTCCTAAATCTAGTCTTTAGTGGAAACCAACGGGTCAGATCTTCACGGAAGTTGGTCTTAAGTGGATTCCAATAGAGAAGAGTGATGAAACCTGCGCTAGCACGAATGCATATGTTTTGGCCGTAGACAAGGAATTTGTTACTCCTAACACTAGTATTTGTGCAACCTCTTCTTCTGTCATTGCAGGTACCTCAGCGGATTCTGAACCCACTTCTTCCTCCAAGGGTTCCAATTCTGTACATTCGATATCACCTTCTTCTGCTGTACAAAAGTATATTTTGGATTATTTTCAAAAAACTTGAGAAAACACAAAAATATAATAAAACGTAAATATCCATAGAAAAACAAAATAAAAAATGGAAAAACTTTCAAAATACCAAAAATATTCTTCTCGAGATGTCTTTCAGTATTGATAATATGGACGTACCTAGAAAGGTCGCTCAATAACGACACGAGTGTGTACATAAAGCTCGAATGAAAGTTGTAAATATTTTTCAAAACATGTCATTTCAATGATTTACAATTATCTCGGATTGTGATTCGTGCTTCAAAGAAAGGAAAGTTGATCATGGTTGATAACTTATCCTCTACAACGGGAAATTTAAATTTGTTGGTCATGAGCTTTCCTTAAAAACATTCACGGTTTTAAGCTCATGTAAATGACTTATAGTTAAATGTCAGACTGTAACTCGGACCTCAAATAAAGGAAAGTATATCTTTAAAGATAAACTTATCCTAACAAACGGGTAGAGCAATCTATCTTGGGTTGAGCTTGTCACAAAACATTCAACGTTTTGAGCTCAACACTATGGCTTGTAATCACTTTCAGATTGCAACCCGGATCTATATTCACGGGGGAGTGTACGATTTCGTGCTCTTACCCTCAGCAAAAGAAGAGAAATCTTCTTACGCTTGAGTGGATTCGTCAAGACATTCAAAGTCTATGAACTCAAGTTTATGCTTTAGAAAAACCTTTTCGCCAAAAAGAAGTAGGATTTTTCAAAAAGCGTTGAACACAATTTTTTCATGAATTTCTCAATGATTATTCAAAATATTTCAAAAATTGTGTGGTCAACAAACTCCCATCCTCAAAAGGCGAAATGTGAATCACATCCTCACAATGACAATTCAATTGGATCAATTTTTGAGGGGAGAATTTCAACTTCAAGCAAAGATTGACACATCTTTCTCCTGAAGATTTTCAAGACTATTTTTCAAAATATATTTTAATCAAATTTGGTATCTCTAATATCAAATTTTTTTATATATTAGAGATAGGGGGAGAAAATGTGATTAAAATGTGATCTTATATAAGACTCAAGCACTTTAACTCCTACCGACATGTGCGAAACACTTTCGATTATCGATGCAAATGTGAAGGGGGAGCATTTCTGAAACGACAAAACTATCAAGGTGATTAAATGTTTTTCAAACACCTTGTTAGAAATTTGAAGTGGTTTTCATGGTTACGATCAAATACCCACAACATCTTTAATTCACGACGTTATTGGTGTCAAAAGGGTGGTTAGGTTTAAGTCCTATGATCCAACCAGAACCGGAGGGATCTTCCCAGGGACAATCCAATAGATTATTAAAAGTTCTTAGGAAAGATGGAGTAGAATGTGAATGTAGCATAATGCCGACTAAGTACTGATGCTAGCACTGTAACAATCACAACAAGGTGCTAGTAATGATGTCTTGGTAAGCATTGAAGGGGTTGAAGTATGAAAAAGAAATGTAAGGATAAAGGGTGTAAAGAAAGAAGCCCTCCATATAACTTAGGCAGAAACCGAGTCAACACATCATGAAGAAAACTCATCATAGACCCAGTGATGTAAAGCACAACCCTTTCCTAGCTACTCAGGCTTCTCTTAAAACAAGTTTGTTTTATTGTCACGGATATCAACATGACTTCTATTGACTTTCTCACTTCGAGATTGTTGCTATTGAATAGGTGGCATCTGCTCCAGCCTTCGACCATTAAAAGTGCACAAATCGAGTCTAGAGCCTAGAGATCAATCAAATCTAATTAGGACACACGGAATGAAGATAAAGAGAGTCCTACGCTATATCCTTGTGATATTGCTATAACACTCAGAGTGATACTACTTAGTATTCACAATGATGAGTGGAAATCCTTCCAGTGTTAACATCAAACAGCACTGCGGTAGGTCATATGCAAGATTCTTTATGAATTGAACATGTGTAAAACTAAAAAGCAACAGTGGTTTGATTCTGAATTGATTCAAACTAGTTTCAGGTTTCTACGCAATATCTTTATGGTCTTGCCAGAACATTTAGAGTGATATTCATTAATATTCACAGTGACGAATGGAAATCCTTCTAGCGTCAACATCAGACAGCGCTACGGTAGGTGACTTGTGAGATTCTTATGAATCAAGCTTGTGTCAACTAGAAAGCAACAATGGTAAGATTCTTTATGAATCACACTTGTTCCAGGAATTTGAATTGACGACTTTAATCAAGCGGATATTTATCCAATTGATTCACTCTTTATGTTCGCAGTCTTGGTTTGAGACGGTCGAGTAAAGAGAACGGCTAGTATAGCCGCGAAACCCTGTCAAGGAGATTCTTAACTGAATCTACCTATCACAGGTACGATATTTAATATCGTATAACGGTCTTCACCGACCGGAGGTAAAATGCTATCGACCTAGGACGAATGTCAAATCCATTCAGTCCGTGTCTATGTTTTGTCTCGAGAAGGTGGCGTCACGGTGTACTCAGCAAAGTCAAAGATTCAAACCACATACTCATGCCTAAAGACATATTCAAAAATTAATAGTGTGAGCATGTGGATGAAGACACAAGGTCGCAAGATGGCAAAGACAAGTCAAGGATGATTTGAAGATCTCAAGATTAAAGACAAAGTCGAAAGACAACGACAAAGGCTCAAAGATCACAGCATGAAGAAACAAGACTACTATTACACGTTCAAGACTCATTTAAGGCGAGATTAGTAATCTCTACAATTCTCCAAATGACAAAGGTTAATGACCTCTCACAAAGGGTAATGACCTCTCATTGGGGGAGATTGTTAGCCTCAAAATATTGAGTCAAACAAGAATGCTTGGTCTTATGTTTATTATGTATCGTATATTAGAACGTTGTAATAGGTAGTATATTAGTCGTGTATTACGGGCTTAACTTTAAGATAAGGTTCATTCATAAGTAACCAAAGCCCAAAAGGAAATCCCGGCCCATTATCATATAGCCCATCATGCCACATGTAAGAAAGGCTATATAAACCTCTCCTTGCATGTAAGGAGAGGTTGGTTGTCTCATTTTTTCTATTCTCCTAATCTAATATTCACCAAGTTTCTCACACACTTCTCTCTACTTTCTCTCACTACTTTCTCTCTCTAGAATTCATCTTTTATCTACCTTTTCTTTTCTTGTTTAATCATCACAAATATGGGCAACAATAATCCAAGCCATTTAACCAAGTGTTCATATTGATACTTACTGTTTTATACAGCCTATAAATCTAATCAAGATTTTAACATTTTAACTTGTAGATTTTAATCTTTTTAACCCAATCTATTAACACAAAATCCCCACATAATACTTTGATCATCATTCATCATCATATACATATACATCTAAGAAGAAAATACATGATTACTTTTACAAAATAACAAGATGATAGAAAGAAACAATCTCTATACCACCTAAGTGATGAAAAGGTTGAGATTTTGGATGAACAAGGCTTGGTTCTTGTCACCAAATCTTTAATCTTGGCAAATAAACTTTTGAGATCTTCAAATGGATGAACACCTTCATGAAATTAATCCATAAACCTCCTTGGAAACTCCTTTTTAGTTGTTAGAATCACCTCAAATCTTCATTTCTTCAATGGGTTTTCATCATATGTAAATTATACATAAGATTTACGGCTAGATTTTTGGTTAATGGTGGTGTTTGATGGAGCATATGGGACGGCATAAAGGAGGAACAAGAGAGAGAGAGGAGAAAGTTTAACTTAGATTTTCATGTATGTGAAGTTGTGTTGAGGAAGGAAATTATTTTAGTTAGTTGGTTAGATGGTTTTGATAAACCATGTGGACAAGTGTCCATAACTTGACACAAGGGTGGTTCTTGTGGCTAGTATGGCTGCCCATTGTGAGGGGGTGGGACAAGTGTAACTTGTTTCATCCCCTATTAATTTACGGGTACTTCTCGATTCTAGTTTCCTCGATTTGCGTGCCCTCGGGTCGTTTTACGAAAAACATTTTTAGAAATTATGAATCTACGACACAAAACGATTCTAATAAAAATTGTCTCATAAAAAACGGAGCACAAAAGCGTAAATACGTAAACCTACGTAAAAGATGCTAAATTATGCGCGTAAGTCCTAATTTCTTCTCGTAAATTTGTGAGTTTATGAACCAACACAAATTAAAATTCCAAAATAATATTCAAGAATAAATTTATTTCCTGAAATGTCGGACTGTCACCAAAACGGTGTATGTAAACGTAAGCACGTAACGTAGAATTCTCCGGTTTAGACGTAGTCGATGCTACTTTAAGACGTAAACCCTTATTTCTTCCGAAAAGTGAGTGAGTTCATAAATTGACCATAAAATAATGATTTTAAATAATACTTGAGAATAAAATAATGACCTTAAATTGACGGATTGTCACATAAACCCAGGTAGGTTTGTTTTGTGTTATTGGGCCTGTTGGTTTGATAAAGCTGTTGTTGGGCCTATAACACAAGATGAGCCTGTGTAATGTTGTCTACTAGCCTGTATTGGCTCAGTAAACGCTGCTGGGCTTGGACCATTTGAATCAACTATGCTTGGTCCATTCCATTAAGGTTACTATTATTATTATAGGATGGACCCCTATTTGATTAGTTGTTATTGGAGGAAGACCATAATGAGTTGTGTTTGGACATAATGTTGTTACGTGAAGCATTTTGTGTATGAATAAAATGAAAACTCGTACCCCATTTGCACATACATGTTCTACCAAAATGGTGACACACATATGTAGAGGTTGGTCCACGAGAGTACATGTGAAGCCAAGGATGTGTTAAGTGACACCGAGGGATTTGTTTTGTTTCTTAAGCGAAGATCCACGATTGTGACCATGGACCTAACGGTTTCAAGGTCAGGAAACGGCACACGGTGTGCAATAATACCGCTGACATGGGCAAACCGGTCACTCAAACCGTGGATGGCGTGCGTGACAAGGTCGTCATCGTGCATAAGAGAGCCAAGGTCCAAAAGTAAAGTGGCAATAGATTCGATCTTAGAAAAGTAGTCATCCACTGTCATATCACCCATATTTAAAACCCGAAGCTCACCCCGTAAATCTATAGTTTTGGTTCGTTTGTTGTCGAGGAAAATTCTTTCAAGAAAAGACCATGCATCTAAGGCGGTTTTCGGGTTTGCCTTAACAAGCTAATAAGTGTGAAAACACTTATCCTTTTACCACTTAATTATAATAATAACCAAGCCAAAACGTGTATTTAGTGTTGTAAATGTCGGAATTATGCGTGGTTTGTGTTTTTATTGTGTTTTAGGACCAAAATGTGAAAAGGGAAGAAAACACGGGCTTTCACGGGCCTTTATCGAAGAAAAAGACAAAAGACGAAGTCAAAAGATCATGAGTGCAAAAAGAACAGAAGTCCAAGGCCTATTCTGAAGATTTATCGAAGAAAAAGTCTAAAGACGGATGTTTAATGAAGTCGTAGAACTCAAGTCTAATAAATGAAGAAATTATAAGACAAGTTCAATTTATCCATCGACAAATCCTGTGACAAAGTCGAGAAAGTCGAAGAATTTATAAGACGAAAAGACGAGAAGAAGAAGAAAGCATCAACACATGTTAATCCTCCTATAAATACCCTCCTAATGTGTCATTAGGAGGTGTTAGCTAATTTGACACATTAGTCTTTCCATTTTATTTTCTTGCACTTTCATATTGTCATTTACTTAATTGTCTTTAATTTCAAGATTATTTCAAGTAAGTTGTTGAATTCTTATCTTTACTTTCAAGTTTTTATATTAATCTCTCATTCTACCTTTCTTGTCTTGATTTAATCTTTATGCTTATTTGCTTATTGTCATGCTTATTTGATTGTTCTTCATGTTTTTTGTGTGTTTGATTGTGTTAGCGTATTAGTCTTATAGCTTATTGCTTGCTTTTCTTAATTTTAATTAAGTGTTTTCAAAAGTTATTTTATAAAAAGTTGATTTTAAATATTTTGATTATTTAGTGTTTTTAAAAGTTTTTAAATTTTAGCTTATTTGCATCTTTTTAAAATCATTTTGGTTAAACTTTTAGATAAGTGCTTATTTGGTTTATAGCTTATTTTTAGATTTTGCTTAAAATTGTTTTTAATCCGGAATGTTTTCAAACCCTAATTTTCCGAATTAGGTATAGGATACCTCTTTCCCGAATTACTTGTGGATTTCCCATTTCCCGAATTATATGCAAACTAACATTCTGGATTAGGTAATGAACCAGGTTCCGAATTAGGTCCTAACCTGTAATTTCGAACTACGTTGAGAAGCATCTTATTCCGAATTAGGTCTGTAATTGGATTCCGAGTTGTATCCTGGATTTGTTGTCCGACTTGAGTGTAGGATAGTGTTATTCCGAACTAGGTTCATGATCTACATTCCGACTTAGTTGAAAATCACAGATTCCGAACTAGCTTGAGCATTCACGTTGTGACTTATGTTTTGGTTTAGGTTTCCCGACTTAGGTTAAGTTTGATTTTTAGATTTACTGTTTTAATTTCAAGCATTTATTTTTCCCGCTAATTTTATTAAGTGTAATTTTAATTGTTTTTATCTTAAATTTATTTTCAAGTTTGCATTTTTATTAAATTGTCAAATTTACTTTTCGTCAAGCTTTATTTTCTCGTCAATTAATTAATTTACTTTTAAAATCTTAATTTTTCGCCATTTATTTTTTAATTACTTTTAGCTTTATTTACTTTATTATTTACTTTAAAGTTTTGAAATTCTATTTTAGACAACGACCAAATCTATTTCTTTTCCACCAAGAACAACTGAGTCACACTTTTAACCGGTAATCAATTCGATTAGACATAATTCAAAGAACAACTTTTTCATACTTGGCAAAAACATAGTTATTACAAGCCGACCGACAAGAACATCATTACATGTTAAAATTATCCAAGACATAACAATGGGATCTACCTCTAACCATTCTGCGATCGGTGGGGGCCGATCGACTTCACTTGATGATGTCGCAGGCGCGATTATATGATCCAAAATTTTCAAACCATCACAATGGTTCTTGAAGAAGAAGTCCCATGTGGAGTAGTTCGACTTCGCGAGATCTAGTTTCACTGGGACTTGAGTTGTGATTAAAGGTGCGGCTAGTAGCTTATCAGCTTTGGAGAGGGTAGTGGTGGTAGGAGGTGTTGTTGTGTTAACCATGGTGATAACATGCTGCTGTGAATGTAGAGAAGGAGAAAAGTAAATAAATTATGCAATACTATATGGACGTATGTGGTTTGATATGAGAGAATGGATATATATGATAGTTTGTCTATGATTCAAACTTGTAAGATTATATGACAGTGATGTAGACAAAAAAAAATAGGGTTAGGAGAGGATCGAAGGAGGTTGTGATACCATGTTATTAGGGTTAATCTCATATGTCCTAATGATAACTATGTACAGGATACATAAAGATAATAAGCTAAACAATGGGCTTGGCCCGATACGTATAATCCTACGTACAAACTAATAGACCACTAAAAACAACATGATGAAGATCTCTCCTTCTATATATATAAGTTATGTTTATAGTTTTAATACAATGTAAATCATGAAGATCCAAGTTGTGTGTATGCTTTGACTTTATGTATATGTAGTAGATCCAAGTGATAGGTTTACTTGGATGTGTTTGTAAGGTTAGAAGATCCAAGTGATGGGTATCCTTGAGTTAGGTGTTAGGTGTGTAGATCCAAGTTTGTTAATACTTGGATATAGTGTAAGAGTCATAGATATAAGTGATGTGTACTTAGATCTATATAGTTTATGTGTTTAGGCCACAAAACACAAGGTTTGCTATGTTGGGCCATAAAACATAACTAGTGGAGTCATGGGTGCAAGATCGGTTCTAGCTTGGATTAGGACTCGACATGTAGCTTAGTGTTGGAAAAGAATGTAAGCTACCGCTTTATGTGTTTGGACCATAAAACACAAGGTTTGTTATGTTCTACCATAAAACATAACGGGTTTGGTCGTACCCAAAGAAGGATTTGACATCTAGCTTAGTGTCGAAAATGTGTAAGCGACGTGTATGGTTTTATCCGCCTTGAAAGGAGCTTGGTGACTAGTGAAGTAACTCTCGAGTTGGGTACTAGAGTAGTGGAGTAGGGTGAAGAGGAGCTTCGTGACCGAACAACTATAAATCATCGTGTTGGTACTTTCATTTACATTTATGTCTTTACCTTTATAGATGCGTTTATATGTGTTGTGTGTTTTGTGCATCACATAATCTAAACATCTAAGTTGCGGAAAAGCTAGGGCTTAGTACGTGTGTAACTTATATTTAAATTATGGTTAAGTGTGCATCCCTTAGTTTAAACATCTTAGTTGTGGAAAAGCTATGGCTTAGTACGTGTGTGCTTAATGTTTAGACTATTGCGTGATGTACTCTTGATTTGATTTGTTTATTTATTTCTTTACTTATAGTCTTTATCTCTAACAAACACATCTCATATCTAGTCAAGTTTAATAGAAAAGTATATACAAAAGAATGTTAAAATGTAAAATGTAACTGTTTATCAACCACTACTGGCAGTTCATAATTGAACCTGTGGTTCTTTATTGATAATGAACCGCAGCCTGATTTACTGAGCCGTGCCTAGTAGACTAAACGAAATGTTTTGAAAATATAATGAGAAACTATTCAACCCCCCTTCTAGTTTTTACAACTGGTATCAGAGCGTAGTTATTTGATGACGTATAGTCCCCAGCCGGGTTATGAACCCGGCCCACGGGTACTACCCGTATCCGGCCCATCACAAATGGGTGGGAATAATGTTATTTGAGCTTATGGGCTTGGATGAACAGTAATCGCACACACATGTGCGGCTCACAGCCCGGCATGCCCGGTGTAGGGTTAGACAGAATCATACTCCTACTATGATTAGGATTTATCCCAAAGGAGAGGATATTCACTCACCATAATTAGAAGATAACAATCAATCTAAATCTGGTGATTATCCTTGCCTTCGGGCCGAAGCATCAGTGACAGCCCATTAGGGTTTCACTGCCTATATAAGGAACCCCCAAGGGTTCCACAAAGGTATTACATTCCACACACTCTTAATCCTCATCCGATTTCTATAACCCTAACCGATTACTTACTCTCACGCCGGAGTCTAATCGTGGGAAACATTCCCACGGTAAGCCTAACGCGTGTTGTTTAGTGTGCATGATCCCAACCAGATAATTCACTTGGTGCAGGAGCCGGAGTCCAGCCAACCCGAATTAAGCCTAATTCGGGTCTAGCAAGGATCACCCAACTTTTGTATCAACAAGTTGGCGCCACCCGTGGGACCATAACACTAAGCTAGAGCAAAATCTCATCTTGAATTCTTAATGACGAAGGGACACCCGCAAGGAAATCCCAGGAACACAAATCCTGGAAATCGGAAGTCCCAAGGGGAAGGGATACTCATTCCCAATCGATCCCCTAGCCATCAAGCTGGCGGACCAAACAACCGGAGTGGTCTTCAATCCATGGGGGTGACAAGCACATTCTCCATGACCCCACCACCTACTTCGACCTTAGATAATCCTGATCCAGGGAGTGAGCCCAATCCCCCTAACAAGGAGCCGCGTAGACCATCGACCGAAGAAGAAGTAGAGGTCGAACCACTCAGCGAGGAAGATCTCACTCGAGGTCTCACACAGAACTTTGAGAGGATCGTCCCAGGGATTGCATCAAGGTTGAATCTAGGGAGGGACCTCCAATCTAGGCTCAACTTTGGCAACGCCGGACCAGGAACCTCTTCTCAAACTCAGAGGAAGAGAAGGACACGACCTCAGGAGTGGAGCCTCTTTGAGGAAACTCCCCAACCCAGGAATGTGTTCGAAGGCATAGGGGATCGTCTCATGCAGGAACTAATACAGTCTAGAGAAGAGGGAGAGAAATCCGACGGTTCGCCCGAACGACCAGATCTGGAACTGACCAGAACCAATCGCCGCACAAGCGTGTGGGATAGGATGAATACCGGGAAGAAGGCTCCTGGCTCTTCTCACAAGAGCGGTCCCTACCCAAAGGATGGGGCACCACCTCCTTCTCCCGGTCCATCAGGAGAGGACTCGGATGACCATCCACCCAAGCGTCGCTGATCTAGGCGTACTCCTCCACCGCCACCAGACAATGAGGAGTACTATGGTGGGCCTTATTACCGAGAAACAGAAGTAGAAGATCTTTCCCGTCCGTGGTGTGACCCTAGTCTCACCCGTCCATGGGCAGATCCCAGGGAAGATCCTTTTACTCTCCGCATACGAAATTACTCTGGGGATACAAAGCGTCGCATGCCAGCGTGTGTCAAGACTTATGATGGAACTGGTGATCCGGATGATCACCTCAAGATATAATGATACGCAGGCGAAAATTGAGCGATGGCCTATGCCTATATGGTGGAAAATGTTCAATTCTACCTTGATCAGCAATGCTCGTGATTGGTTTGAGGGACTTCCTCCGCGAAGCATTGATAGTTTCACTGAACTACGTACTGTGTTAAAGAATAATTATACTCAGTGGAAGAAGTATAATAGGGACCCGGTCTCCTTGGCAACCGTCAAGCAACGGTCGAGGGAGTCTACGGAGGCCTTCACTGAACGCTTCAATGACGAGTGCACACGCACAAAGACAATGCCGGAACTCCTGAAAATTTCTGACTATATGCATGCCATAACAGACAGGGAATTAATCAGACGTCTCAATGACAAGCGTCCGGAGGTATGACGACCTTATGGAAAGGGTCAGAAACTTCATAGAGGGA
This sequence comes from Glebionis coronaria, assembly GCA_025667525.1. Taxonomy (NCBI): domain Eukaryota; kingdom Viridiplantae; phylum Streptophyta; class Magnoliopsida; order Asterales; family Asteraceae; genus Glebionis; species Glebionis coronaria. The sequence goes on from CM046874.1 coordinate 301,750,827, forward strand.
GAAACCGCGGTGGCCGTGGCCTATCCTTCAAAAGGAAACAGCTACCGATCGAACGACCAGTCCAGGAGACAGTCGGACGGTCAAAACAACCAGAACAATGGGAGGGGCTCAGATTACAAGAGCCAAAACAAGGGAGGACGGCCGGACGATAAGTTTACCCCTCTAAAGATGTCCTACCGGGAGATCTTGCTGACGGAAGAGGCCAATTTCCCGAGACCTCCCCCAATGACGACTCCTCTGGCCCGTCGTCAAGGAAATCGTTTTTGCGAATTCCATAACGACAAGGGCCATGGTACGGAGGAATGTATCCAGCTCAAGAAGCACATTGAGTCACTGATCAAGTCAGGTAAATTCAAGCATTTGGTCAAGGATTGGAAGGATGGAAAAGACAACAAGAAGTATGAGAAGAAGGATCCCCAAAAGGACAAACCTTCAACTATATATATGATCCAATCCAGACAGCGCCGCACGAGGCAGAAAATTAGTCAAAAATTTTCACGCGACAGAGAAATCTCATTCCCTCTCATCACAGCAAGCGATGTGGTTGATGCGCCTCTCACTATTGAGATAAGCATTGGAACACACAATGTTCGCCGTATGTATGTGGATGGAGGGTCATCAGCAGAAGTACTATACGAACACGGTTTCGTACAGTTACGACCAAAAATAAGAAGCCAATTAGTACCGGCCACGGCGCCGCTCATTGGTTTTAGTGGAGACACCATCTGGCCAATAGGGCAACTGCGTCTGCTTGTAACCATTAGGAATCAAGAGCACTCCACCACGGCGAGGATGAACTTTATGGTGATACGCTCACACTCTCCATACAATGGGATCATAGGCAGACCAGGTATCCTGGCCATACGGGCGGTACCTTCCACGGCACACGGGATGATCAAATTCCCTGTGGAAGGAGGAATTGTCACCATCTATAACACAATCGTACCAGCATCCGAGTGTCATGCCGTGACAACACCGGTTCCACCTGTTCCCCCAAGGACGGATCACCACCTCCCAATTGGAAGGTGGCAATCCATCCTGATTACCCGGAACAAGAGGTGTCCATAGGGGGAACACTCTCAGATAACGACAAGACGACCATGTGCTCTCTCTTGAAGGAAAACTTAGATGTATTCGCATGGGAGCCCAAGCATATGACAGGCGTACCGCGCGCGATAGCAGAACATAAGCTCCAGATCCGCCAGGGATACCCACCCGTCAAGCAAAAGAAGCGCGGCCAGGCACCTGAACGCAGCCAAGTGATATTGGTTGAGGTACGGAAACTAGTGGATGCATGTATCATGCGCGAGGTATACTACCACGAGTGGTTATCCAACCCAGTAATGGTCAAAAAGCATGACGGAAGCTGGCGCATGTGCGTGGATTTCATGGATCTGAACAAAGACTGTCCACAGAATTGTTACCCGTTACCGGAGATTGACTGAAAGGTGGAATCCCTATGTAGATATCCCTTTAAGTGCTTCTTAGACGCATATAAAGGATACCACCAGATCCAGATGGCGGAAGAGCACGCAGAGAAAATGGCGTTCCATACTAGTCAGGGCGTATATTGTTATACAAAAATGTCGTTCGGGTTGAAGAACGCCGGGGCAACATATCAGCAGCTTGATGACAAAGCCTTCGACTCGCAGATAGGACGCAACCTGGAGGTCTATGTTGATGATTTAGTCATCAAAAGTCATACGGAGGATGCACTCCTCCGAGACGTCCAAGAGACGTTTGACACATTGAGGAGGATTAATATGAAGCTAAATCCAAAGAAATGCACGTTCGGGGCAACGGAAGGAATGTTCCTGGGATATATGATTGATCCAAATGGCATCAAGCCTTGCCCGGAAAAGACGGACACAGTAATACAGCTACCATCCCCTCAGACACGGAAAGAGGTGCAGTCCTTAAATGGGAAGCTGGCTGGGCTAAACAGGTTCCTATCAAAGTCTGCAGAAAAGTCACTCCCCCTATTCAAAACACTCAAGAAGTGCATTAAGAAGGGAGACTTTCGGTGGACAAAAGAAGTTGAGGAAGCCTTTGGTCAACTTAAGCAACACCTCGCATCTCTCCCCATGTTAGTAGCTCCCCAACCAAAGGAGGAGCTCATTATGTACCTATCAACCACACATGAAGCAATAAGTGTGGTACTTATGACGGATAGGGACACAGTCCAAACTCCGGTCTACTTCATAAGTAGAACACTGCAAGGGCCGGAGTTGAATTACTCCTCTATGGAAAAATTGGTTTTGGCATTAGTGTTTGCTACAAAACGGTTGCGCCGATACTTTCAGGCGCACCCAGTTGTAGTCATTACTGATCAACCAATAAAACAAGTCATCTCTAGACCAGATGTGGAAGGTAGGCTAAAAAAGTAGAGCATTCTATTGGGAGAACACAACATATAGTATAGACCAAGGACGGCTGTTAAAGGCCAAATCTTGGCGGATTTCTTGATAGAGAAGCCGGATGAAGAGGGACCAATCGTACAACAAGACGAAACTCCAGCAGAACCATGGGTGTTATTTACGGACGGATCTTCATGTACGGATGGGTCAGGAGATGGTCTCATCCTTACGAATCCGGAAGGAATGGAGTTTACGTACGCCCTTCGCTTTGAGTTCACAGCCACCAACAATGAGGCAGAATATGAAGCGTTGATTGCGGGTTTAAAAATCGCCGCTAGAATGGGAGTCCGCAACCTTGAGGCCTACGTGGACTCACGGCTTGTCGCGAACCACATTCTAGGAGGTTACATAGCTAAAGAGGACAACATGGTTCGATACCTGGAGAAAGTCAAAGCACTCATTGCGGCTTTCAACAAATTTTCTATCAAGCGGGTACCAAGAGGTGAAAACAAGAAGGCGGACGCTCTTAGCAAGATCGCGTCTACAAGTTTCGCCCACTTATCCAAGCAAGTCTTGGAGGAAATACTCAAGGAAAAGTCCATAACAGAAGGGGAAGTCGCAGCTATAGTTGAGGAGGACGGACCTACATGGATGACCCCGATCGTCAACTATTTGACTAATGAAACCCTTCTGGACGAGGAAGAAGCGGCACGGCGCATCAGAAGGAAGTCGCAGCACTTCGAGCTTCGAGAAGGTATTCCTTACAAGCGCTCTTTCTTGCAGCCGTGGTTGCGGTGTGTTGGGCCACGCCAGGCTACTTACGTGATCAGTGAGATACATGAAGGGTTATGCGGCATGCATGCGGGCCCCCGATCCGTAGTGGCTCGAGCCCTACGCACAGGATATTATTGGCCTACTATTTATAGGGACGCACGTGACATGATTCGTAAGTGCAGTGATTGCCAAGTGCACAGACCAGTACCACGACATCCACAGCAGGAACTTACACCTATTACATCCCCATGGCCATTCTATAAGTGGTGGGTCGACATTGCAGGACCTTTCCCCGTAGCTGCGGGGGGAGTTAAGTTCTTGATTGTCGCGATGGACTACTTCACACGCTGGATAGAGGCTAAGGCAGTCAAATCCATCACAGGCAAACAAGTTAAAAAGTTCATTTGGGAGAACATTGTGTGCCGTTTTGGCTTACCAGGAGAAATTATCTCGGACAACGGCAAGCAATTCGCGGATAATCCATTCAAGGACTGGTGCACGACATTGAATATCAACCGGCGCTTCGCATCTGTTAAACACCCGCAGACAAATGGTCTTGTGGAGCGAGCAAATAGAAGCTTGGGTGAAGGAATCAAGGCACGCCTGGAGGAACAAAGTGCCAAATGGGTGGACGAATTGCCACATGTTCTATGGGCACATAGGACTATGATCAAAACAGCCAACGGGGACACCCCATTCGCATTGGCCTACGGCACGGAAGCTGTTATACCAGCAGAGATAGGAATGCCCACCATCCGCACGACGGAGGTTAATGTCATCACAAACGACGAGCAACTCCGGATCAATCTGGATTTGTTGGAGGAAAAAAGGGAGATAACGGCTATCAATGAGGCCAAGTCCAAGTCTCGGATGAAGGCTTATTATGACGCCAAGGTTAAAGGTGTTTCTTTTCGACCGGGAGATTATGTCTATCGTGCTAACGAAGCAAGTCGAGCGGACAATACAGGAAAGCTGGGCCCTAAGTGGGAAGGACCATATGAGGTCACGGAAGCCTTAGGATGGGGCGCGTACAAGTTACGTGACATGGATGGCCGCGATCTGGAACGCACATGGAATATCTCCAATCTCAAAAGGTGCTAACTTTGAAAGCTACGGCTTCCGCATGGACACTTCGCTATATCTAGCTTTAATGAAGATCCATGTGTTCTCTTTGTTTTTTTCTTATGCTTTTATAGGTTCTTTTTGTTTTTAGGGTTTCATATTCTTGCCAAAACAAAAAATGTAAACGTTTAATAAAATGCCGTGGTGCCTAGCTAGCTCCACGACTAGTTTTCGTGCAAATTGTTTGGTTATTCTTTAGATTCTATTAGTCATATGGATTTAATTGTTATTATTATAATGTGCCATGTCTTATTCATATGCATTCATTCAATACCGTACATGTACAATGCGCCTCCAGGTGGGGTAAGAGGATTAAGTGAACCTAATAATTCAACTTGTCACATAAGAGGGATGCAACCCTAGTGACATAGATCATGTATCCTTACTAGACACCTTATTCACGAGACGTTGTGATAAGTTTCCATATGTCGCGCTCACGTAGTGCTTTGCATGGTAAAGACGCACGCCGCACGTCTAGTAAATTATAGACTTGGTTTTATTCTGGGTAAGACGTGACATGTCATGCGACACAAATACATGATATCTAGAAAAGAATATAAACAAGTTTCCAAATCATCAAAATTGCCTTGCCTACCACGAACTTATACATAGCATGACAAATGTTTACAATCATAAAGTGTCATGGACATCCACGGACGAATGTTTAGGTTACAAACCAAATAATCCAAGAAATAACAAATTAAGGGCACCCTACATGGGGGCGAGAAATCTACCTATCTCCCATCGTTCCTCAGCCAGACAAGGCAACATCTCACCACGTTCCTTCCGCCCCAGAGCTTGAGCCGCATTCTTCTCCAGCACCTCGCTTAATGGTTGTTCACCAACTACGATTCTGGTCAAATCTTCATAAATAGGAAGAGTGAGGTGGCTGGGTGAGGGGGTGAAGGGAGCCCGGGAATGTCCCTCATCCTGAGAAAATGCACCAAGACTTAGTTTCTCCATAATCTCCATGTTGGATGCATCTTTGGTGGCTTCCAGCTCGGCCAAGAAGGGATAGTGGAGATCTCGCATTGCGGCCATAGAAGGAGTCATCTTTTCAGCAGCTCTGGTGTTGAAGAAGGCATGCTTTGTGAATTTTTGCTTCTTCCTTATCAGCTCTACGGCCATGACCATTCCTTCACGACGACCGTGGTCAATGCCATCTGATAAGAGGTCTCCAAATTTCTAAACAAATTCGGGGGCTTCCAACACCTTGGTTACGGCTAAACGCGTCCCGTTACCCACCATCCACCTACGGCCGGCAATGGCTGCTAGTAGTTAGGGGTATAGCACATCGTCACGCTCAGAGATGAGGGCATTCACTAGCACGTCCTTCTGGTTGGATGCCTCCTTCAGTTGTTCAGTCACGGCCCTTTCACAAAAAAGATCCTCCTTAAGTTTCTCCTCACCCTAGATCAGTGCATGGGCGTCCTCAAGCTTCTTAGTGAGTATGGATACTTGGTCGGAGGAGGACTTAGCTAAAGCTTCTGTCGCGGTCACCTGTATGTGATACATCACGTGTTAGAATGGTGGTTATTATGGCATAGGTGTGATGCGGCGCGGATACATACCCTGGTTATTGCAGCCTCAAGTTTAGTCTCGAGCTCGGCTACATGTTGGTCATGAGCATTGGCGTGGGCTGATTGTTCTTTAACAGTCGCCTCGGCAGTAGCAAGCTGGGACTGGAGGGTGGCAATTTGAGCTTCATTTTCTTCAATCATTCTCTCTATTCGACCAACCTTCCTCTTCAAAGACTCAACATGCTCGAGAGCAGCCTCAAATCTTACCCTCATAGAAGTACCTATCGCCATTTGATGCACCAAGGCGCCATTGTACTCATCCACCAGATCTGCATGGCTTAGTACATTTACATCTCGTACCAAACCAGGGGGATGCAGTTATTAAGGTACTCACGACACTCCTCGGCCTCTCTCATCCACGACGCAGTGGTGATCTTCCAGTCAGGATTGAACTGTTGATGAGGGTCGGACATTGGGATCTCTTGGGAAGCTGTGGGGGTACCTTTTTCAAAGGCAGGGCCGTATCTGGTTGCGGCTGTATGGAGCACAGGTTCTCTCTCCACTTCCTTCTCTTTCCCCTTCACTTTCCATGCATCTGGGGGAGGCGCGGCACCAGCATGTTCATCTCTACATACATACAATTGGAATAAGTATCAAGTATTGTTTGCAGAAAGCCGTGGCTCTCACTTAGATCATGGATGTTTTGAGTAAATAAAAGGGGTAGACTTACATATTATTCCCTTCTAGTTCTGATGTAGTCGGGGGAACTTGAGTGACCGGATCCACGGGTGCGGCCCGCACCGTTTCGAAGGCTTGGGTGGTGCTCCCAACAGATTGATAGCGGGGGTGGTCCTCGCGTAGTTTTTTGGGTGGGGCATTGTGTTCACCAACCTCGGCTTTGGCAACTCTTCTCGCCCGCTTGTTTTTCCTGCGGGTACGCTTAGGGGCGGGCTGCGTTTCTTCCTCATCTTCTTCTTCGTATGCTTGATGCGTTTCCTCCTCGTCATCGCCCAACATCTGGCGCAGACTGGAGGTGGTCCTCTCAAGGTTGTCACCTTGCTCTTCCCCGTGTGCGGGGGTAGCAGTCTTGGGCGGCGAGGAGGGCCCAGCTTCATCTTCAAGCATCATCTGATCACCATCCTCGTTGTCAAAATCTACGGGGGTTCTCAGGAGGGTTGTTTCCTCTTCGTCTGAATGGGGATCCGGTACGGCTTCTAGGGCAACTGCTACATTCCGGGTGTGCTCAAGGAGGGGTAGCTCGTTCTCACGTCAGGGACTGGATCCCTCTGGTATAAGCTTTGGATCGCCTTGACGTAGGATTCCAAAGAAGTTCATTTCTGCCACAATAAACGAAGTATATTAATTATAGCACATAAGTGTACGTACGTCTTTCATGTGCGGATGCTACGCCTACCTTCACCATGCCTTCCCTAGAACACAAGATATCTGTTGGACGAGCCGAAATAGTTGCGGCTAATCCCTAGCAAACAGAGGAATGATTCGGGAAGGTTTCTATGGAACCCTGTTCTATTCCTATATATTTCTTGGGAATGTTGGGGATTATATGTACTGGCGTGCGGAAGAGGGTCATGAGATAATCTATGTTTGAAGACATAGTCGGCCAGCCACACTATCGAGACAATGAAAAAGTAATGGTCGTACCAGTTTTTCAATGAGTCCATCGGCTTATTATGGGACTGGGGGCTATTGGGAGATCGTTTCTTAAAAGATAGCCAACCATTTACTAAACTGGGGGTATAAAATAGCCGGAATAGTTCTACGGTTGGAGGGATTCTTCTAGCACGACAAAGGATTTCAAACTGACTAACCTTACATGCGCCTATACAGTGAAGCTGGCTAATATGTACATCATAATATCCTAAGAGATCTATGAGGAAACGAGTGAAAGGAATGCGGTAGTTGGCCGCATCAAAAAGACGAGTATATAGGCCAATCTTTCCTTACGGAGCCTCAGTTATGAGGTCTCCTACACCAGGGAGAGAAGGGTGTAGATTGCTGGGGATGAAGTAATCGGTGCAAAAGTGATCTAATTGCTCCTGGGTTATTACATTGAGCATGGACCCAATGGAGGGGTTGTTTCTTTGGGCCATTACTAAATAGAAAAGTTAAGGACGTGGTATTCTAACCTGCGAAGGAAGGGATCCGTGCGTGAGAAAGTGGTGCTAAGGAGAAAAGCTTTAATGGCAGAAATGGAGGAAAAGACTGTGTGTTACACATAGCCGTAGGGGTAACTTATTTATAGGGTTGCCTTGTGAGTCATGGTCTGTTGGATGCATGACACGTGTTTGCCACTATCCTCAATCGTATGGTTAGGGTGTAAGTGGCAAGTGAAAAGTCAGGTGGGACCCACGGGTCACTTCTGACTCAGTAGTTTATGCCCTCGAGGTTCTGACTGTTTGCACTTTGTCAGTCAAGTGGCAGGTGAACAGTCAATTATGTCGGGATATGCGGTCTTACTTAAGACCAAATTCAATGCTACATTTATTTCGTCTCGGTCGTCATGTGCGGCTGAGGTACCATTGGAATAAATTCCTAAGTCAGGCAGCCATGTGCGGCCAACACGAATTTTTGATAAATTATTATTCCATCAAGGATCTTTTCTTGGTACGTCCAGGGAGCTTCTTGATAGTCTAGAGGTTACGCCTACGGCTGTAACAACTAGACTGGGGGGACATGATGACGTATAGTCCCCAGCCGGGTCATGAACCTGGCCCACGGGTACTACCCATATCCGGCCCATCACAGATGGGTGGGAATAATGTTATTTGAGCTTATGGGCTTGGATGAACAGTAATCGCACACACATGTGCGGCCCACGGCCCGGCATGCCCGGTGCAGGGTTAGACAGAATCATACTCCTACTATGATTAGGATTTATCCCAAAGGAGAGGATATTCACTCACCATAATTAGAAGATAACAATCAATCTAAATCTGGTGATTATCCTTGCCTTGGGGCCGAAGCATCAGTGACATCCCATTAGGGTTTCACTGCCCATATAAGGAACCCCCAAGGGTTCCACAAAGGTATTACATTCCACACACTCTTAATCCTCATCCGATTTCTATAACCCTAACCGACTACTTACTCTCACGCTGGAGTCTAATCGTGGGAAACATTTCCACGATAAGCCTAACGCGTGTTGTTTAGTGTGCAGGATCCCAACCATATAATTCACTTGGTGCAGGAGCCGGAGTCCAGCCAACCCGAATTAAGCCTAATTCGGGTCTAGCAAGGATCACCCAACTTTTGTATCAACATTATTCAAGATTCAAGATCTTTGAAGTATATTGTGCTTTAAAATTTGGATCGATCTTTGCTCTCATTTTCAAAATAAATAGTTTTTAAAAATGGAAAAGGTTTTAAAAATAGAGACGATATTTGTATCAAATTGTCCACGAAGAGTGATTACATATGAAATGTGTTTTGTTGTGTCATTCGTACAAGTTTTGGTCTTTAATAAACTTTGTATAATAGCTTGATATTAAATCTTTTCATGTTTGGAAGTATAAAAATATTTTGTGTCATAATTAACTCTTAAATACGAGTTCCATGTGTCTAAAATGATTTTTTAGAGTCCTAAGTCCTTCCAAAAAGTTACCAAATGATTTTGGTCAAAAACTCATTTTTTGTCCTCTAACCGCGGATCATTAATTGTTCCCCGCGGTTAGTACGACACATATTTTTGCAAACTTTGAAAAATCATATAAAATCAACCGTAAGTCCGTAGAAGTCGTGCCACCATCCATTTCGAACGTAAATGAGTCTTCTTTCTTTTATGGATACTTCAAAACTTTTATTCAAAGTTTAAAATTTGGATGTTTTCTAAGTTCTATACTTTGACCAAAGTATTGAGTCTTGGTTTGTCGTAAAACTTCTGTTTTACTCTTTTCTACTAAGTTGGATATATGTTGTTGGTATATCTTTGTAAACCGATATATTTACAATAGGTTTAACTTGATTAAATTTTGAAATGGGTCAAAAACTATTTTCAAATTAAATCAAGCTATGTATACTTTGTTGTATCTAACACTCAAAACAAAGACGAATGCTTTTGTGTGTTTTCTTATATGTTTTGGACATCGTTAAGTGATCATTAATATTGGTGGTAATGTTACTTACTTGTATATTCTTTTGTGCATTGCATATAGGATCAACATATATAGGTTTACAAATTTTACATAAACATCTTGTATACCTTGTTATATTTAATAACACTCTTAGATTTGAAAGCTTTGTGAGCTTGACAAATCAATTGATGACGGTCGTCTTACTCGGTCATTGTATTATTAGTTCAAGTAGATTAATGTCTCACTATAAAACATAAAACACTCTTTGAAAATCTTAGCTATTTTCTCTTAAAGGAGTGTTAGTGGGAATCAAGAGAGATTTCAAATATATATCAATTCATTATTCAAATTATGATTGATATCATTATCAAATCTAATTGACATGTTTTTTAGTGTAGACATGAATGTGGATTATTAAGAATATACATTAAATCATAACTCACACTTGTGTTGATAACGTTATATTGAATCTTTGTTTAACTTGTTAGACAAATTTGTTTAATAATTGTTTATAATACACAATGGAGTCGGTTTGACAACTTGGTTGTTTCATCTGAAATACTCAAGTGATTTATATTGCAATGCAATTGCTAAATGTGTCATTTCCGAAAGACCAATCAAGAGTGTTATAACAAATTGTGTAAACTTTATTTATACAATTCAATGTTATTGGCCTCAAGATCTATTAAGGTAAATAACCTTAACTAGACTCTTTTGACAAGATATGCAATGGTGCATTCTTAACCATCATTAGGTCGTGCATTGTGTCGTCATGCAAGTTTCATCCTTACTAAACTTCATTAGGTAAATGTAGGAATTAAATTTTGTCTAACATGAAAATGACTACTAGAGAACCTATTGCACTACAAATTCAATTTGACATAACGGTTGAATTGTTTCCATGTGGAAAGATGGGTTAGTGTATAACTCATAAAAATAGTCATGCGTAGCCTTAATTGAGCACCTCTAGTGATAGTCTCATACTCAATCTCTAAATTGATTAAATGGTTCTTCCTAAATATGACTAATGATAGTTTACTTCGATGAACTTTGTATGTCATTCAGAGTCTTTTTCTTTTGTAGCCATTAGGTTTTTCTTAGCTTTCTTCCTATGTGCTAATTGAACCTATGTGTTTTTCCGTTGTGTGTGTTCTAGTTTTTATTTCTATTTAGCATAACTTTATGATAAGTTAGACTAGAACTTTAGGATTTGCTGAATTGGAAAAATTCCCTCATCCTCCCAAACACACCCTTTGACCACGGATCACTAATTGTCAAGCGGTTCAATATATTTATTGAACCGCATGCACAATTAATGAGCCATGGGTAGATGTAAAACCCGCATAAAATACATGAAAACATAAAATACATGAAAATATGAATTAATTAAAACTTGGTATTAATTAATGCACGACAAGTATTACGTATATTATTTAATTTATGACAAGTATTTATGTATAATAAATAATGCACGACAAAACTTAACACGATAAAATACGAACTTAAGTATATGAATACACAATACATGGGAAATGAAAATAAACACGAAAATGTAATATAAAGGGGTGTTTTGTGGCCGGCCTAAAAAGAAAAGAAAAGGGAGGGCCCAAGCTCGGCCCGTTAACCATTTAACTAGTAACAAAACTATCTACAAGGAATTCATTTGTCAAGTTTTATAAAAAAAATAAGAACCATATTCTTTGTTGGTGCAGCCGTCGGCCAAGAAAAGAAAAAGGAGAAAGGAAAACACTTTTGATCTTTCATAATTTTTGGGTTCGTGTTCGGGTTACTCATCCTTGATTAAATCACTTTCGGTATCACTAATTTTAATCCTTTATTTTATTATTATTCTTTTATCATGAATCCATTAATTTATTTATATGAACATGATATAAATGAATAAAACATGTAATAAAATCGGTTTGGTTGTTGGGTTTTTCATGGTAACCGAGACCGAGGTGGTCTCGGTGGGATCTACGACCGGCCAGCCGAGACATGGTAGTCTCGGTGGCTGTGTTGTTCAACCAGCCACAACCCCAAACGACGCGCAGTGGCAGACCAGGGCACAGCAGTGGCTACACCACTGCTGTTGGTGGGAATGGCTAAGCCACAGCCGGTGGCTGTTTTGGCTGGCCAGTGGCTAAGCCACAGCCGGTGGCAAGGGGTGGTGTGGTGTTTGTTTGATTTGTTATTCGTGCAACCGAGTCACTAGGACTCGGTGGGCTATGTTTTGTGGGGCTCGGCAAACCGAACACCAAGGGGGTGTTTGGCTATGATTTTGGTAAATTAATTTTGGGACTTTGGATAATTAAATTGTTTAATTATTAATAAGGTGATCATAAATTAAATTAAAGACTTACCTTATTTAAATTATTTAAATTTTAACCATGGTTTAATTAAATTAATTATTACTTTTAATTTAATTATACAATTATCAAGTTTATGGTAAAGTTTTATTAAAATATAAATCATGCTTTATTATTAATTAATAGTCACTTTAAAATCATGTTATATTATCAATTAATAACTATTATGTTAGACTAAAGTATTTATTTAAAATAAACTTTAATATTTTATCAATTAATGAATCCCGACTTATAATATATGATCATTAAGCCTTGGCTTATATTATATGCCTATTAAACAACCTTATTACTATTTATGGAAACTTTCTACTTTTGGAAACTTACTATTTATAGAAACTTACATTTGGAAACTTACTATTTTTGGAAACTTACTATTTTTGGAAACTTACTATTTTTGGAAAGTTGCTATATATGGAAACCTGCTATTTTTGGAAAGTTACTATATATAGAAACCTGCTATTTTTTGAAAGTTACTAATTGTGGAAATATCAGGTATAATAACTAATGAAACATGAAATACATTAATCAAGAACATGAAACGTATAATACTAAGAAATACACGATAAAACATGAATAAGTAAAACAAGTCAAGAACAAGTAAAACAAGTCAAGAACAAGTAAATTAACTAAGAATCAATAAGTTATGCATGAACAAAAAACTCTTACATGTCCTTTATTATGTAGCACTCGTAAAGTCGGAGTAGTACTTTCCGCCATTCATCTTCATTCGTTACTGGACATAAGGTACGAATATTCCGTCCTTCAGTAAGGACATCTCTTTCTATGCATGATTAGGATTCCACGTTTGTTGCCATGTGTTTTCCCCCAGTATTATCAGATTATAAAAACTTTCATTAATTGCCATGTTATTATATTAAATTGCCTAAGCTATATACATGCATGACCATGACCACCTAGTTATGGAGGTACCATAACCATGACACTTGAGGCACCGGTGTCATGACTCTTCCACAACGAGAGTGATTTCTCGCGGCTTCCCTTTCAGTTTACATGGGACATTATTATTAATATCATGTGGGGCATATGTGTGCATCCTTGTATATGTTTTGCAGGTTTACAAGGTGATTATGGTGTGTGCTCTACATCCATCACATTTGAGTTGATCCCTCTACCCAGACTTATATTATTAGAGTTCACCCCTCTAATTGCATGACGAGGTCACCCCTCTATGTATTCATGCACGTTGATATATGGTATGACCTATATGAGCTCACCCCTCTACCTAGACTTATATTATTAGAGTTCACCCCTATAATTGCATGACGAGGTCACCCCTCTCTGTATTCATGCACGTTGATATATGGTATGACCTATATGAGCTCTTTGGCATTTAAATTACATTGCATGTATAAGCATAATACTTTTCAGTTATAAACCTGTTTATAAAACATGTTCCAGGTTTTCCAGGACTTACACATATTCAGCTGCATTTCTTATTTTACCTATGTTTTAGTTATTCTTATCATGTCATTATATCAGTTCACTGAGCGTATTGCTCAACTGTATTATCTTTCCATGTCCCATATGGTAGGTACATCGGGACGAACTTAAGCATTTGAGAGTACGTGCATAGGATGGAAGCTACCTTAGACTTCTTTTCTTTTCTACATTTTATATACTTATGCTTGGTTGGACAATGTTTAGTCCCTTTTCCTACTTCATTTACTTTATGCATGTGATCTTATGTTTGGGGGATGATGTTTGATTTGGCTTTCCTTTATGGTCATTTATATTTCTAAGACATATTACCTTGCATGCTTTGATTACACACCATAATTATCATGTAACAGTCTTCTTATCAAAGTGGGTCGTTACAATTATAGTATCAGAGCAAAGGTTTCGACCTGTAGGCTCTAAAACTTGACCTGTCACTAGTGGGTAGTCACCAGGATCTTCCTAAACTGACAGTTTATTTTTATTTCATGTATCACGCTTTTCTGATAAGTTTTGACTAGTATGAACTGAATCATAGTCGCTCATACTTACTCCCATGTTTCTTGTAAATTTTGACTAGTGTGGATTAAACCATAGTCGTTCACACTTAGTCACATGTGTTCTTTCGAATTTAGACTAGTATGGGTTAAACCATAGTCGTCCACACCTGCTATTATCATATTTTATTGTAATACTGTCATACTTCATTCATGTTCACTAATTAATATCTATGCTTCTAACCGATTAATCATTTACATCCTTTGAAACTGTCAAATGGTTAACACACGCACAGATGCGGAACTCGCTGCAGCTATCCAAGCAGCTTTGTAGACTATGCTTCCCCAAATCCGCAATCAGTTTCGGGCAGAATTTCAGGCTATACTAAATCATAAAAATCCTCCTCCTCCTCCACCAGTCACACTCCACACATGGCTGGAACGCTTCAACAAGCAGAAGCCTCAATCATTCGAGAAGGCAGTTATTCCGTCAGATCCTGAGAACTGGATATCCCATATGGAGGAGATCTTCGACGCTATGGGTTGTGATGGGATCTACAAGGCTAGATTAGCAGTCTATAAGTTTGAGGGTGATGCCCTAGCATGGTGGAAGGCTTATAGGCAGTCAAATAGAGGAGACGCATGGCTTGCCACATTGACATGGGCGCAGTTCAAGGAGTTTTTCTACAATCAGTTCTTCCCTAGAGCTGAACAAGAGTGACTCAAGAGGGATTATTATGCTATCCGTCAAAGGGTAGGTAAGACTAGCATAGAGTTCATGCAGCGTTTCCTCAAGCTAGATGGTTTTCTGGGTGAAGTTAGTGGCACGGAAGAGGAACAAGCGAAGCATTTCTGTTGGGCTCTTCGCACATCGACTCTTGATCGTCTGTTGTGTGCTACATTCACCAATCTGGTACAAGTTGTTGACGCAGCACGCAGTTTGGAGATTCTTCAAGAGAGGGATGAGTTTGAGGAGTTAGATCGACCAAAAAAGAGGTATACTTCAGTCATCAAGCATTACCATCTCATTCATATATGTACTTTCAGTTATATATCATGCTCTAATCAATTGTATCTTTTAGACAAAAGGGTGGAGACCGGTCCCAGCCGGCCACCCAGCAGAATAACTACAGGAGCCACGGTCAGACTAACAACCGGATCCGACAGGCGTGGCGGTAGTAATAACTACAATCAGTTCTTCCCTAGAGCTGAACAAGAGCGACTGAAGAGGGATTATCATGCTATCCGTTAGAGGGTAGGTGAGACTAGCATAGAGTTCATGCAGCGTTTCCTCAAGCTAGCTGGTTTTCTGGGTGAAGTTGCTGGCACGACAGAGGAACAAGCGAAGCATTTCCGTTGGTGTAAAACCCGCATGCTTTTACCATGAATAGTACCCTTAATATTGTACGTACATGATTAGAACTTTCCTTTTATAGCACGTTTACGTTTCACCAACAAGAATTACAAGTATTACGTATGTGTTATAACACGATAAGTATTTATTACGTATTAAGACACGATAATTATTTCAATAATAATTATAATCACGAACATAAGAACATGAAATCATGAACGTAAATTAATCACGAGCTTAGTATTACGTATGCATGTATATTTTTTTACGATTACGAATAAATATAATAAGACACGAGCAATAACTATTTAAATTACGTAGAACACGAACACGAGAACACATTATATATTAGTCATGAGAAAAGTACGTGTTAACCCTTGTGGGCCCCCTTACCCGTGGATACAACAAGAGAAAAGGGCCAAGCCCATGCAAAAATTACTAAACATGAAAAAGGAGAAAACTATTTTCATAATTCAAGAAATTAGAAAATAATTAAAACCCTAATCTCTTTTTCTTCCTCTCCTTTGGCCGCCGGGTTTAGAACACACAAAAGGTGTGTTTGGTTTGATTTTGGTGTTTGATTTATTGCAAGGATTGTTGTGTGTTCATCCTTCTTTGATTCACGTGATCGGTATAAATCCTAAACCTCTTTTCTTTTTATGTTTTTGATTTATAAATCACATGAAATCATGAATGTTTTTAATAACAAATTAAAAACAAGTAAACATATGTAATTAAACATGGGGGTAAATTAATTATTGCTTAAGGGGTGTTTGTTTGTTGGCCGACGCATGAACCGAGCCCCAAGGGGGTCTCGGCTTGCTTTGATTCACACCAACCGAGACCTTAAGGTCTCGGTGTGGTGGTCTTGTATCACGGCAGCAGGAACCAAGGGAAACCCCGACCTCGGTCAGGGTATGTTTGTGTCGGGTGGGTCTCGGCTTAAACAAAGAAACCACCACCGGCCTAAGCCGGTGGCTAAATATGGAAAGCAGGGGGAACCGAAGGCCAGCAGCAGGAGGAACACCGGCTAGCCGGTGGGAAACCATGCTAGCCGGCGGCTAGTATTGGTCAAGGGTATGTTTGGTTGCCGGTTCACGGGTTTAAACCGGTCCAGTTCACACATGTTTAGATTTAAAACACTGTTCGGTTCATGAGTTATTTTTACAAGATTAATTATATGTACAAGTTTTTTTTTTTTTTTGCAAGACTTAAATTAAATTAATTAAAACATGAACATGATTAATTTAATTTACATGACTTGGGTTATTAATTTTATTATTAATACATGAATTTTAACCTAAGTAATTATCATTGTAATTAGACTATATAATTAATTAATTATTAAAAACCATGACGTATAATTAATTAATTTACATGACTTAGGTTATATTATTAATAGATAATAATACATGTTTTAACCTAAGTATTTTTACTTTTATTTAATTAAATCAAGTTATATTTAATTAAATACTTTAACCTATAGTTTATATAATTCATATGAAATAATTAATAAACTATACTATTTAATTACATGACTTAGAATATTAATCAGTAAACACTTAAGCTTATATAATTAGCTTAATAATCCAACTTATTTCTATTTATGGAAACTTTCTATTTTTAGAAACTTATTTAATTAAGGCAGCTAATCTATTTATGGAAACTTTCTATTTTTAGAAACTTATCTATTTTAAGCAGTAAATTTATTTTTGGAAACTTTCTATTTTTGGAAACTTTCTATTTTTAGAAACTTTCTATTTTTGGGAACTTTCTAGTTTAGGAAACCTGCTATTTTTAGAAAGTTACTTATTATTACATAACAAGTATAATAATACAAGAAATACAAGTAATACTTAATTAGAATAGACAGAATACATGATAAACACAGTATAAAGCTTAAATCAGTAAAACATGACATGAACATATAAAACAAGCTAAGACATGATATAAAACCAGTTACGTATTCAGTAATCAGATACTTATACACGTATGTATTTATGTAGCATTAGTGATACCAAAGTAGGACTCTCTTCCGTTCGTCATCTTCGTTCACTGGACACAAGGTACGGATTCTCCGTCCTATCAGTATGGACATTCTTCCTTATTAGGATTTCCCGTATGCAGCCAACTGTTTTCCCCAGTATATGTTTTATATGTTTTTGAATTGCTTATGTTTAATTAGAATACCTAAAGCCATATACATGCATGACCAGTTTCACCTAGTTATGGAGGTACCATAACCATAACACTGGAGGCACCAGAGTTATCACTCCACCACAACGGCGTGATAGCTCGCGGCGTCCCTTCAGCTTTTGGCCATATTATTATTATTATCATGTGGGGCGTATGGGTGCATCCTATTTTACTTGTTTTCAGTAGATTATTCAGGTGAATGTGGGGTGTGTCTTGCATCCTTCACAAGGAGCTGATCCCTCCTACCCAAACCAGTATATTAAATTAGAGGCAGCCCCTCTAATTTGCATGACGAGGTCACCCCTCCAAGTATTCATGCACGTTGATATTTCATGACCTATATTGGCTAATGGTAAACATGTTAAACAGTTTTTACAAGATAAACTTAAGGCTTTTCGAACTATAAAACAAGTTTTACAAAGATATAACCAGGTTATCCAGGACTTAGTCTTTTCCGCTGCTTTATGCTTATATGCTTATATTATTCATGCTTTACTTGTATATCCGTGCACTGAGCGTTATGCTCAGCCGTTTTCCTTTCAATGTTCCCAAAACGGCAGGTACTCAGGGACGCTCGTAGACTTTAAGCGTATGTGCATATGGATTGGAAGCTTCCTAGCCTTCTTTAAATTATGCATTTCTTTATACTTTGATTCTCATTTCCATGGACATTGTTTGGTCCTTTCATTTACAGTACTTATGTTTGTGTGTGATGAGTTCTACTTTTGGGGTACCGATGTTTGATTCCGGTATTTCATTTATGGTCATGTTATGTTTAGACATTTATCCTTGTATGCTTTGATGACACGCCATAATCACGCGTGACATTCCATTTATCAAAATGGGGTGTTACAGTTATGGTATCAGAGCCAAGGCTTCGACCTGTAGGCTCTCAAAACACGACCCATGATTAGTGGGTAGTCACTATGGTCTTCCTAGAACTGAAAGTCGGTTTTCATGCATTCATCATTTTCATGCATACATATATATGTCATTATCGCAGGTTTATGACTAAGTAATGGTTGGTACATGACTGGACCTATTTAGTCGCATGTGTTTTATCGAAACTTTTAAATTTGGGACCGACCCATTGGCGTCCCCTCGCCATGTCTTTTGTTTTGAGTGAACTGACCATAGGCGTTCACTCTCGCGCATATAAGAGTTTTCATGAAACTGCATCATGTATTCATGTACTAGTTTTCCCGTATAAAATTTTTCTCATGATTTATTGGTATAAATTTTTTTTCATGTATATAGTTTATGTTTTGATCAGTTGAATCATGTATTTTATATCATACTGTCAGATGGCAAACACACACAATATCCGGGAGATGGTTGCAGCTGCCAATGCAGACTTGCAAGACATCCTTCATTAGAACGACAACTATCCTCCCCCACCTCACATCTTCCGCACGGAAGGAAGGAATAGGCTCATGAGAGAATACTACACTATTAGACAACAACCTGAGGAAAACAGTAATGATTTCATGCAGCGTTTTCTTTGGTTCGTCGGTGTCCTGAGAGCAGCCGCGGGCACTACTGAGGAACAGGCACAACATTTTTGTTGGGCCCTTTCTCCAATGTTTGCTAATAACTTAGAAGGTTCTTCGTTAAACACGGTGGCACAAGTGGCTGATGCAGCACGTAAGCTGGAGATGCTGCAGGAAAGAGATGAGTTTGGGGAAGCAGAGAGACCCGATAAGAGGCAGAAGACTGGGGACCGGTCTCAGCCGGCTACTCAGCAACAGCCTAATCAGCCCAAGGGAAACGGTCAGAAAAACGACCGTTCTGCTACGGACAGGCGTGGCGGTAATGATAATTACCGTAACAACGTAGGACACTTCAACAGCAGCAGGTCCTTACACTTACTTATTTACTTATGATTTCATGTTATAATTCTAAATTCTGACACATTATCAAATCTTCTACCAGGAATCATGGTAATGGGAGGGACTAGAACCAGAGAGGTTCACAACCTAACCGTCCAGCTATCACTGGTATTCAATCTTACGATTTTACGCATTGTCCTTTGTACCTATTATCATGTCTCATGTATATTGTTTTATTAGGCTCTCAGCCAGTCAGGACGCCTGCTAGAGGATATACCCATCCTCTTTGCTCTACTTGCCACCGTACGCACCCAGGGCTATGTCGCCGCGACAGTGACGCATGCTACAAGTGTGGTCTTCCTGGCCACCACATGAAGGATTGCTGCAAGGGCGAGATGGAGGGTACGTCGGGACATGTTGATACCAAGCCGCCTCCTACTAGTGGACGCGTTTACACGACATCTCGCGATCAGGCCAACAAGTCTACAGGTACCATCACTGGAATCTTGTATATGTATGGTCAAGCTGCATGTGTGTTGTTTGATACGGGTGCTACTCACTCGGTCATTTCTACTGCTTATGCCAAGAATGTTAGGATACTCTCCATGCCACTAGAGAATATACTGAGTATTTCCACGCCTTTGAGAGACTCTGTACGCATAACCCATGTGTAAAAGAGCCTTCCCCTAGAGTTTGATGACAAGGTTCGTCCTGTTGACGCACTTCCGCTGGACATGAATGATTTTGACATGATTTTGGGCATGGATTGGCTATCCAAGCATCATGCTACCATAGACTGCCATTCATATCGAGTCATCTTCGGTGATGTTAATGCACCAGAGTACATTCACAATGGGTTCGTACCCGGAAGGTCTGTACAAATCATATCAACCCTGCAAGCACGTGCATTACTTTCACATGGTTGTGAGGGTTATCTAGCTACTGTTCATGACATGGATGTTGAATCCCCATCAATTCAGGATCAGCCGATAGTGTCAGAATTTCCGGATGTGTTTCCAGAAGAACTTCCGGGCATACCACCTGCACGTTAAGTAGAATTTAATATCGAGCTCATCCCAGGAGCTGAGCCGATTTCCAAGGCTCCTTATCGCATGGCTCCCATAGAGTTGAAGGAGCTGAAGGATCAATTGCAAGAACTTCTGGAACGAGGCTTTATTCGACCGAGCGCATCTCCATGGGGCGCACCGGTCTTATTCATTAAGAAGAAGGACGGCAGTATTCGTCTTTGCATAGACTATCGTGAGCTCAACAAGATTACCATCAGGAATAGGTATCCACTACCACGTATAGATGATCTGTTTGACCAACTCCAAGGGGCCAAACATTTCTCCAAGATTGATCTAAGGTCGGGCTATCATCAGCTACGGGTTAAGGAGCAGGACATCGCCAAGACTGCTTTCCGTACACGCTATGGCCACTACGAATTTGTAGTCATGCCATTTGGCCTTACCAATGCTCCAGCAGTGTTCATGGATTTGATGAACAGAATCTTCCATGAATTTCTGGACAAGTTTGTCATTGTCTTCATCGATGACATCCCGATTTTCTCTAAGTCCAAGGAGGAACACGAAGAACATCTTCGTACAGTACTACAGATTCTTCGCCAGAAAAAGCTATATGCCAAATTCTCCAAGTGTGAGTTTTGGTTAGACAAGGTGGCATTCTTAGATCACATTGTATCAGCAGAAGGAATCACGATGGATCCAGCAAAGGTTGAGGCTATTACCAAGTGGCCAAGACCGACATCAGCGACTGAAGTCCGCAGTTTCTTAGACTTAGCTGGTTATTACCGTAGGTTCGTGGAGAACTTTCCCGTTTAGCACTACCATTGACCAAACTGATGCGGAAAGGGGAGAAATTCATCTGGACTGAACGAGAGAAGAGATTTGAAGACCTAAAGCAGAAGTTAGTATCTACACTAATTCTTACTCTCCCATCTGGTACAGGAGGATTTCAGATCTACAGTGATGAATCGGGGAAGGGACTTGGCTGTGTTCTCATGCAACATGGGAAAGTGATCGCGTACGCTTCATGACAACTTAAGACTTATGAGGAAAATTACCCTACGTATGACTTGGAACTTGCAGCAGTCGTGTTTGCATTGAAGATATGGATACACTACTTGTATGGAGAATCATGTGACATTTTCACGGACCACAAGAGCTTGAAGTATATCTTCACTCAGCGTGAAATGAACAAGAGACAGAGGAGATGGTTAGAGCTTGTTGAAGGATTATGACATTAATCTGTAGTATCATCCCGGCAAGGCGAATGTAGTGGCAGATGCGCTTAGCAGGAAGTCCGGAATGATAAACGGCATTAAGAGTGAGGAGGAAATCATAAGAGACTTGGAGCGACTAGACATAGAGATCAGGGTACGTGTACAACATGGTTACTGGGCTAATCTTAGAGTAGAACCCGAGTTACTCTCTAAGATCAAGGAAGCACAGAAAGATGATGGAGAAATCTGGGCGATAATTCAGAATTTGGAGAAGCAGACAGAATTTCGAGTAGACGCAGATGGTATCTTGTGGCAGGGCACGAGACTTTGTGTTCCTGATGATCAAGAACTCCAGGAAGCATTGTTAGCTGAGGCTCATAGCTCCCCATTCTCTATCTATCCTGGTTCGACCAAGATGTACCATGACATCAAGCAGTAATTTTGGTGGAGTGGTATGAAACAGGATGTTGCAACTTACGTCTCCAAATGTCTTACGTGCTAGCAGGTTAAGATCGAGCATCAGCGATCTGTCGGTCTTCTTCAACCGTTAGATATTCCAGAGTGAAAGTGGGACAAAATCACCATGGATTTTGTTACTGGCCGGTCTTCCACCGACAAAGAAGAAGTACGATGTAATTTGGGTTATCGTTGATCGACTTACCAAATCAGCTCATTTCTTACCGATCCGCAAGGAAGATTCGGTCAGTAAACTCGCCGATACTTATAGAAGGGAGATCATGAGACTTCACGATGCTCCATCCAGCATCATCTCAGACAGGGATCCTCGTTTCACTTCACGATTCTTGAGGAGTCTACAGAAAGCTTGGGGTACACAACTTAAGCTTAGCACGGCTTTTCATCCTCAAATAGACGGGCAGTCAGACGAACGATTCAGACATTGGAAGACATGATGAGGTCATGTGCGTTGGAATGGACTGGTGTTTGGGACGATTATATCTGTTTGGTGGAGTTTGCATACAACAACAGTTGGCACGCAAGTATCAAGTGTGCTCCTTTCGAGATGTTGTATTGCATAAAGTGTCGCGCCCCAATCTGATGGGATCAGGTTGGTGAGCGAACACTTGAAGGAATAGAAATGATAGAGCTGACTAATGAGAAGGTCGCAGTAGCTAAGCAGAAACTACAGGAAGCACGGTCACGTCAGAAGATTAATACAGACAAGCATCGTAGGGACTTACATTTTAACGTAGGAGATCACGTTTTCCTTAAGGTTTCGCTGGCACGTGGTGTTAGACGTTTTGGAATAAAAGGGAAGCTCGGTCCTCGATTTATCAGACTGTTTGATGTCATCGAACGAGTCGGTGAAGTATCTTACCATTTAGCGTTACCTCCGCAAATTTCTCATGTTCACGATGTTTTCCATGTGTCCTTAATCAGAGGGTACTAGTATCATCCCTTTCACATGGTTCAGTATCCACTGGAACAAATTCATGAAGATCTCACTTTCATAGAAGAACCCGAACGAGTTCTTGACAGACAAGAACGAGTCATGAAAGGAAGAAGATTCCATTCTTCAAAATCCTTTGGAGGGATCATACCGAGCGGGAAGCCACTTGGGAAACAGAGGAGTCTATCCGGTCTTCTTACCCTCATTTCATATTTTGAATTCGGGTATGTTTGAAACTAGGCTTTTGTATCCTATTTTGTATGTCAATTAAAGTTCGTTTTTCCTCGACTCACTCGAATTGATTTCCGTTTAACGTAAAACTATATTTGTTCTTGGTAAACGTAATTTGGTATATTAAACTAAAACTATTTAAATAATAAAAACTTTTATCTAATTAATTTTAAACTAAAAACTTTTAAAAAAAAGTCTAGTTTTAAATGAAAGTAAATTTAAACTAGTAACTTTAAATTAAATCTACTTTAAAATATTTCAAATAAAACTAAAAGTATTTTAAAAACATTAAATGAAAATATATTTTAAAAATGAAACTATATAAATTGAAAACTAATTTTAGATCTAAAGTTTTAATAAGAATTTTAAACTAATTTTAACCTATAAAAATTGTCCTACTAAAAATTTTAAATAAACAAAATAAAATGAAAACAAACTTAAAATTATAAAAGTAAAAATATTTTTTTTTTGTCTTTTTATATTTTATAAAAACTGAGTTAAAAGAAAATTAAAATAAATCTATTTTAAAATCTATTTAATTAAAATTTAAAAAAACTTAAAATTAATTAAACTATTTAATTAAATATGCCAATTTAATATACCCTATATTAAAGGAATGTTGCAAAGAAATACACAAAAAGAGGCCCTAGCTAAGTGGTAGCGTCTATTGGCTGATGAGCGGATGGTCGCTGGTTCGAACCCCAGCAGACGAGATTTATGCTATTTATTTTTTTTTATTTTTTTTTATTTTTTGATGTTTGGAATTTGAACAAACAGACTAAAGAGTCTGTTATTATAACCAAAATAAGCTACATAAAATAAGCAGTAAATAAGCTTATTCAAAATAAGCTGAAAACAAATAAGCTAAAGAGTGAAAAAGCAGATTAAGCAGTTAAACTGACTAAGGAGATTAAAAAGCTAAAACAAAAGGTTTAGACTAAGCAAATCAAAACGAAATCTATAAACTTAAACCAAAATAGGCAGATTTAGATAAAAACTAAATAGTTATGCAAATTACAAAAGCAGATTCAAACTACAGCCTAAAAACTAACAGTAATCGAGGAAAAACTAATTCAAACAACTATTTAATACTTAAACAGTATATAACATATAAAGCAAATCCTATCAACTATATAATACTTAAACAGTACTAAAAACTACCCAGAAAACATAAGCAGATCCGAATAACATTTAAACAAAAAGTAGAATAAGCAGATTAAACCAAAGCAAATAACATAAGCATATAAAAGCAGATTATAAACTAAAATAAAAACTTATAAAATTAAAAAGAGAAAATGAACCTATTGACGAATCCTTTGAGCCGAAGGTTGGCGCTGAGCCACCTTGTGAACCGAATCAACACAATCAAACACCACCTTCGATTTAACCCGAGAACATCATCAACAAATCCTTCTCTCGGACCCAAATCCCTCGAACCAAACAAAAGTTTAACCCGAACGATCTTCGAACCCAAATAAAGGTGAACCGAACAACAACAGTAGCCTTTTTATTTTTCCAGTAGGGAAAAATACTTCACATTCCTTTATCTCTCTTTTTTTTATATGAAAACTACACGAACAGCAGTAACATAAAAATATGATAATTAAAGGTTGAAACAAGATTTAAAAAAAAAATAGGAACAGTAAATTTAATTCGAGACAGAAATTTAAATTGAGACCAGAATAATTAAAAACAACTTTTCATTAATTAATTAAAAGAAATTACAATCGACTGAAATTTAAAAATACAAGAATTAAATCTAATCTAATTACTGAAAATAAAAAATAAAGAAAAGGTTGCCCCCAATTACATGTGAAAGGGGGTTTTTATAGGAGAAACCCTCAAACCTTCTTCTTAGCTTAATCAATAAGCAAATCATCCAGGCCCTTCAATCCTTCATTCTTCATTCTCTCCCTTCTCTTCACTTGATCAAACGGCTGAAAATAATCCATGACACGGATTGCCAACATGGTATGATATGATTGGATGGATTGGTATTGACAAGGTGTCACAACCAATCAAAATAAAGCAATAGGCCACATAGGATCAAGAGAGAGGACCACAGTGGTGTTAGCTTCCGAAAATTATGGGGTTTTTAATTTGGATTCGTGTGAATCACACGTTTTTGGTGAAACCCCTAATATTTGTTAAGTATTTTTGGTGTATATGGATTAGGGTTTGTGGGTAAAAAGGGTGAAGATGGGAGGCTGTGTAAAAATGGGAGAGGAAGAAAGAGAGATGGGTTTATTGTTATTAACGTAAAAAAATAAAGTGGGAAGTGGGGTAAATTTTATTTATTTCGTGTGTGGGATAAGATATGGTGTGGGTGAGTGCAGGGTAATATGGGTTTATAGTGACACGTGTGGGTGATGGTGAGTAAGGGAAATAAACGTGAAGTGGGGAGTAGATTCTGTAAGGTTGACCGAACTTATTGACTAGCAATTTAATTCGCCATCCCATGTCTGCTAGAATAGCCAATTGGGCTTTTGACTTACACTCCCAACCATTTATTTTTATTACATGGGCTTGTGGCCTAATGTTTTCAAACCGTCCCACCTTTGCAAATATATTGGGCTTTGTCATCCGTTTCCTTTTATTAGCTAAATGGGCTTTTGAGCCCATTAACCTGAATGTGGTACCCACTAAGCTCGATTATCTTCAAAAAGTTGAAATTCATTAACACGAGTTCGATTTCAGCTTTCTTTGATCATTTCTCCAAACTTGTGTCTGTTAAGCCGGTTTTCGTGAGTTTGGGCACACTTTTGGTCTTTTGACTTCGTCTTTGTCTCTTTTTGGACTTTTCTTCAACATTTGACCGTGAAATCCTGTGTTTTCTCTTCTTTTGATCATATGTACCTATTTAAACACAAAAACACAAAACCACGCGTAATTCCGACTTTTACGATATAAAACACATGATTAGGTCTTGTTTTTCCTTGATTTTAGTGGCAAAAGGATAAGTGTTTACACACTTATTAAATCCCCTACACTTGACCATTGCAATGACCCCATGCAATGCATTATTTCAAAGCATAAAGTTACATTTTTCTCATAATTAATCCATCTTGGCCTTTATTAAGATATACTATTACTACTACGACGGAAAGATAAAAACTTTAAAGGAAACAAAAGTTATAACAATTTATTAATTTGGAAATTATTTGATGGAAGAAACTCGTAAAGAAATCTAAGACTTGAATTAGGGCTTTAGTGTCATGAATATAAATCATCCTCAAGTTTCACGTTCCCCATACCAAGCTTAAAAACGAGATCATTGAAACTACAAGTTAGCACAACTAACACTTACTCATGTGGTTTAATTAATCATTTAGACCCCCTTATTCCTACGGTGTATCTCTTGTATTTTATTTTTGTCTTGAATGATCACGAGGATGCATTTTTGACTTATTTTGATAATTTATTAAGGCCGAAAATAAAGTGGGACGATTTAATCAATAGTTAGCTAAAGGACAAAATCTTTTAAAACTGCTTCTCGAAACCTCATAAAGTTCATATCTTGGCATAACTCGTTTCACGATTTGAGACCTTTCTCGGACCGATATTTGCCTTGTACTTCAAACTTCAAATCTTGAGAGACGATCTTGAAATTATGGTCTTCTCTTCATTTTGGTATACATCTTCATTAGGAGTGAAAGATGCTTCAAATGTTGACCCCGACTTCTTCATTTATCCTCTTCTTTATTTAGGATTTTGATATACAACGATCCGCCTCCTTTTCGGACTTGGATCTATTTATCCTCATACCTTGTTAGGGTTTTTTTGGATAGACTTCTCCATGATCTTTAGGGGAGTAATTGCTTCTCGTCGTGTGTCTTGATCCATCATATTGATTTGGATTAATGATCTTCACAATCTCTTAGGATCTTTAGCAAAAAAGTAAATCCTCATGCCTTGTGAGGGCCTTTTTGGACTCGGGTATCCTCATGCCTTGTTAGGGCCTTTTTGGATAAGCCAATCTTCGCGTCCCGCTTCAATAAGTTATGCCTTGGATATGAACTCTAATTAATACCGAGCAAATTTTAAACGATCTTGTGCTAGAAGCTAAGTAACTTTTCAAATCGTACAACCTTA
The DNA here is from genome assembly GCA_025667525.1 of Glebionis coronaria. Lineage (NCBI taxonomy): Eukaryota > Viridiplantae > Streptophyta > Magnoliopsida > Asterales > Asteraceae > Glebionis > Glebionis coronaria. The sequence continues at coordinate 301,778,361 of CM046874.1, forward strand.
TTTATTGCAAATATATTTATTAACAAGTGATGGGAGAAAAAGCTCATAACTAACTCACATAAGTTAATGAAAGAATACCAAACTTATAATAAACTCTATCATCTCTCGTTCTCCACAATTTAAAATCTCAATGAATGAGACTCGTGGATGCTTAGCCTAATAAACCAATTAAGGTCCATATGGTTAAGGATACTAGCTAGAGTAAACTTGGATATGTAAACTCGGGTTGAGTCAAAATATTCACGACGGGCCTAATATATCAAAGATATCTAAACTTGTTAAAACCATTTTATTTATATATTTATTTTTTACTTTATTCTTGAAATGAAAATTATTAGATGCGATGACAAAAGAAAAGAAAATAAAAGAAAAATATTACAAGGCCAAAATAGATCAAAATTTTGAAAAACGTTGAAAATTTTTTAAATTTTCCGGTAAAATGGGGTCAAATTCATGGAAAAGCCCACTAAAATTTTGATAGAAATCCCCCCTACACTTAATATAAACATTGTCCTCAATGTTTAAGCATGTGGGAGAATAAACTCCCCTACACTTAGGACATTGAGTACGTTGTTTAAAATCGAGCTAAGGAAAGGACAACTAAAGTGATTACATTTATTCGTTTTATTTATATACAAGATTGAATCACAATAGCAAAAACTTATTGAGGAACCGGTTACATGGGAAACACGGGAACACGGGTCTCGTCAAAAGTACCAAAAGTGGATCATTAAGCACATGTCCCTGCACACAACATCACAAAACAAACAACCTACACGGCTCCCCCTACACTTATTGGTGAAAATGGGTGAAAAAGGGTAAAAATCTAACCTAGTTAAACGATGCTTGATTTTTTCATCACGAGTCTCTAGCTCGACTCGATTTCCCGAATGTTATCATTCAAATGGGAAAATCATGGAAAACCGAGATTTCCAAGGGAGGAAAATCTCTCCATGATAAAGGGTGAAGCAAAGTCATATAAGGCATACCCCATAGAAATCCACCCAGGTCAAACACATAATTTCCATCACAAAAGGAAATAAACCCCGAGGTGGTACGCAAGTCATAGGAAAGTGGGGTATCCTTAGGCAAAAGTATCTTACAAGGAAAGATAAGGTGGTATGGTAATGAAAGCACAAAAGTCTCTATTCCCGGATCAAACATCGGTTCCTTAATGGGAAAATAGCAAGAGGTGTTGACATTTAAGCTCAAAATATCATCAAAATCCATAGTGGGAAAATAGCAAGAGGATTTAGAAAGATATCTAAATCCTCCTCAAATGGAATAACCTCTAAAGTAGGTATGATCTCTAAGAGTGGAGGATCCTCCTCATAAGTCATGACTTCTAAAATTGGAGTATAAAAGTCAAAAGGAGTCTCCATGAAAGAATCACTCATAGAGATATGAGGTGCATTAAGATCATGGGGTGGGTCATAAGTGGGTGGGTTAAAAGTCGAGTCGTCTAAGCCGAAGATAGTGTGATCACTTGAAAAAGTGTCATCACTATCGGTGTCATAAATGGGAGTATAAAAAATTTGAGGCTCTAAGGGAAGGGATGAGTTTATCACAAAATCATTTTGAGTAGATTTTTCAATTCCAAACGGATTAATAAAAATCTCTTCATTATCGTAATTAAGAACATCAATCATATTGACCGATTCTTTTCCATTTGATTTTGTTGTGATTTTTCCCGTTTTAAAAACTTGTTGTTCATCCAGAACCCTAAGAATTAACTCCCCTTCGGCCACATCAACTAAGGCTCTTCCGGATCTTAAAAATGGTCTACCAAGTATTAACGGAATACGAGGATCCATCTCATAGTCGACGACGACAAAGTCCACGGGAAAAGTGAACGTACCGACTCTAACAAAAACGTCTTCGGCAATACCAACGGGGTATGCGAGAGTTCGATTAGCTAACTCTAAAGTCATACGAGTCGGTACAAGGTCGGGTAATGACAATTGTTTCCAAACCGAAAGTGGCATAAGATTGATGCTAGCGCCAAGATCCGCTAAAGCCATACAATCATCGATTTGAGGAAACGAGCAAGGTAACACGAATCGTCCGGGATCTCCTAGCTTTTCGGGAAGCTCTTTGAGAAGAATCGCGGAACAATTCTCATTTAAACGGGTGTTAACGAGCTCAACCATCTTTTCCTTCTTATTGAGCAAATCTTTAAACATTTTCACAAATTTTGGCATTTGAGCAAGTGCTTCAATAAGGCTAACGTTAACATTCACATTGGAAATCATTTTCAAAAAGTTAGAGACATGAACGTCATCTTTGGTGAGCACTTTAGCCTTGCCTAACCTAGATGGATAAGGAATATTAGGCTTAGACTTAGAAGGTTGAGAAGGAGAAGGACTCGCTTCTTGAACAACCGTAGGAATAGGCTCTTTCGACAATGGAGGACTAGAACTAGGAGTGGTAGTGGGGGGAATCATCGGAGGGGGAGTAGGATTACTCATTATGACCTCCGGGCCTTGTCTCTCCTTTATGGGCTAAGAGATGGAAGGTTCCACTAAAGTGGCTCCACTTCGAGTATTGATAGCACTCACATTAGCACGAGGGTTAATCTCGGTATTTGAAGGTAAGGCTCCTTGGGGTCTAAGGGTTTGCAACATAGTCAAAAATCTCTTATCGTTGGACTCTTGCATTTGTCTAGTGGATTCTTGCATTGCTTTCATGATTTTCTCATGTTCGGTCAATTTTTGTAGAACCAAGTCCATTTAAGGATTTTGCATGTTCATTTGATTAAACCCTTGATTAGGAAAACCTGGATTTTGAGATTGAAAACCGTTGTTATTATAAAAACCTTGATTATTTTGAAACCCTTGATTTTGACCATTAAAATACCCTTGATTAGCATTCCCTTGAAAATTACCCATTTTAGGACCTTGGTTCCTATTTTGGTATTGGGTATTTTGGGCGTGTGGGGGTGGTCTTTGCGGTGCTACAAAACCCGGGGAGCCAAATAATTAGTACTTTTGTAAGACAAATGGTTAACATCAACATTAGGTTTAAATGGAACCCTTTCCTTAGCATTAAAAGCACAAACTTGTTGTTGTTGATTATTGTAAACCTTGTCACAATTATGTGGTCCACCACAAGTCCCACACGTTTCACTATTATCTTTCACGGCATGCACATATGTAGTGAGGGCGTCGGTTTTTAGAGCAAGGTGTTTCACAATTGAAGTAAGCTCCTTAATTTGATTATTCACCTCATTATTACTAGTACTCGCACTTGCCATAGTAGCCCTAACACTCTTGGTTTGCACTTTAGCCTTGTTCTCAATAATGGCCCAAGCCTCGTTCATGGTTTTCACAAGAATATTACCCCCCACGACACTATTAAGTAAGTCTTGGTCATTTAGAGTCAAACCATTGTAAAACGTATTAATTTGACGCACTTTAGTGAAACCGTGTTGTGGACATTTTCTCAAAAGCTATTTAAATCGATCCCAAGACTCACTAAAAGTTTCCCCATATTGTTGTTCAAAGGTGATGATCTCATTTCTTAAAGAAGTGGTCCGTGATGGTGGGAAAAAGTAATTAATGAACTTGGTCTCTAAATCGATCCATGTTGTAATACTTTGGGGTGGTTCCTTATCAAGCCAAATCCGGGCTTGTCCCTCGAGGGAAAAAGGAAAAAGTTGTAGGCGAACGACCTCTTGTGGCACCCCATTGTATTAGACGGTATTAGCTAATTGGATGAAACGTTTGATATGAGCGTATGGGTCATCATTAGTACGGCCTAAAAATGGTGTAGCGGAAACCATTTGAATAAAACCCGATTTAAGTTCAAAATGATCTGCTCCAATGGTCGGCACCACAATCGCGTCATCGTTTCCTTCAACGTGAGATTGGAGAATCTCAATCATTGGTCGATTATCCGTTGCCATCGTTATGTCGAAAGCTCGATTCTCGGGATCGGCTTTAATGACGGTCTTTTTGTTTTTCTTCTTCTTCTTCTTTTTGGAAGAATTGGAAGAGTTTGGTACACCACTCGGTATGTATGTACGCGCGCGAGTGCGCATACAATTGAAACTTTGGAATGAGGTAGGTGACCTCGGTCGACTTTGAGAGGAAAAGGATTTTCCCTCTCGAGGAGCAATATGAAAAATCTACAAAAATATATACTTAAGTACTACTTGAGTTGGCAAACCAATAATCGGTCGTCCCTCTCAATATACGCACAAGCAAGCGGGGAAACGAGGTGGCACAAAGCACTTAAAAACCTTTTTCCTTAGACGGCCTTTTATAGCGCGTCGCCTTCTACCCACCTTATAGTTTGTATATGTCGAGTTCAAACGTCTTACTAGTATTTATCTATTTTTCCATTTTTATCTCGTTAAGGATTCGACTACAATAGTTAGGTTATGAAATCCCAACTAAGGCTTATTTGAAAAGTAGGTAAATTTATTGTGCTACGTAATATAATATAATAAATGAAAAATCTTTTTGTATTTTTTAAGAAAAATATATTCACAAGAAAAATCGAAAGAAATCGAACTAAAAATTCACACTAATACGTAATATTTTTGGTGTAATTCTTTTAGGAAAAGTATTACTTTTTGATTTTTTTAATTTTTTTGGTGCAAATCTTAGGAAAGAAATTGCTTTTGTGATTTTTTAATTTTTTGTATTTTTAAGTTTTTGATTTTTTTGGATTTTTGATTTTGTTGCAAGAAACGTAACGTTCAAAGTGAACGGATCCCAAAATCCAAACGTCTTCACGAAAAATCGTCAATCGTACGAGCGAAGCGGCATCGGCGCCATTTTGAAACTAGGCTTTTGTATCCTATTTTGTATGTCAATTAAAGTTCGTTTTTCCTCGACTCTCTCGAATTGATTTCCGTTTAACGTAAAACTATATTTGTTCTTGGTAAACGTAATTTGGTATATTAAACTAAAACTATTTAAATAATAAAAACTTTTATTCTAATTAATTTTAAACTAAAAACATTTTTTAAAAAAAAAGTCTAATTTTAAATGAAAGTAAATTTAAACTAGTAACTTTAAATTAAATCTACTTTAAAATATTTCAAATAAAACTAAAAGTATTTTAAAAACTTTAAATGAAAATATATTTTAAAAATGAAACTATATAAATTGAAAACTAATTTTAGATCTAAAGTTTAAATAAGAATTTTAAACTAATTTTAATCTATAAAAACTATCCTACTAAAAATTTTAAATAAACAAAATAAAATGAAAACAAATTTAAAATTATAAAAGTAAAAATATATTTTTTTTTGTCTTTTTATATTTTATAAAAACTGAGTTAAAAGAAAATTAAAATAAATCTATTTTAAAATCTATTTAATTAAAATTTAACAAAACTTATAATTAATTAAACTATTTAATTAAATCTGCCAATTTAATATACCCTATATTAAAGGAATGTTGCAAAGAAATACACAAAAAGAGGCCCTAGCTAAGTGGTAGCGTCTATTGGCTGATGAGCGGATGGTCGCTGGTTCGAACCCCAGCAGACGAGATTTATGCTATTTATTTATTTTTATTTTTATATTTTATTTTTTGATGTTTGGAATTTGAACAAACAGACTAAAGAGTCTATTACTATAACCAGAATAAGCTACATAAAATAAGCAGTAAATAAGCTTATTCAAAATAAGCTGAAAACAAATAAGCTAAAGAGTGAAAAAGCAGATTAAGCAGTTAAACTGACTAAGGAGATTAAAAAGCTAAAACAAAAGGTTTAGACTAAGCAAATCAAAACGAAATCTATAAACTTAAACCAAAATAGGCAGATTTAGATAAAAACTAAATAGTTATGCAAATTACAAAAGCAGATTCAAACTACAGCCTAAAAACTAACAGTAATCGAGGAAAAACTAACTCAAACAACTATTTAATACTTAAACAGTATATAACATATAAAGCAAATCCTATCAACTATATAATACTTAAACAGTACTAAAAACTACCCAGAAAACATAAGCAGATCCGAATAACATTTAAACAAAAAGTAGAATAAGCAGATTAAACCAAAGCAAATAACATAAGCATATAAAAGCAGATTATAAACTAAAATAAAAACTTATAAAATTAAAAAGAGAAAATGAACCTATTGACGAATCCTTTGAGCCGAAGGTTGGCGCTGAGCCACCTTGTGAACCGAATCAACACAATCAAACACCACCTTCGATTTAACCCGAGAACATCATCAACAAATCCTTCTCTCGGACCCAAATCTCTCGAACCAAACAAAAGTTTAACCCGAACGATCTTCGAACCCAAATAAAGGTGAACAGAACAAGAACAGTAGCCTTTTTATTTTTCCAGTAGGGAAAAATACTTCACATTCCTTTATCTCTCTTCTTTATATGAAAACTACACGAACAGCAGTAACATAAAAATATGATAATTAAAGGTTGAAACAAGATTTAAAAAAAAAATAGGAACAGTAAATTTAATTCGAGACAGAAATTTAAATTGAGACCAGAATAATTAAAAACAACTTTTCATTAATTAATTAAAAGAAATTACAATCGACTGAAATTTAAAAATACAAGAATTAAATCTAATCTAATTACTGAAAATAAAAAATAAAGAAAAGGTTGCCCCCAATTACATGTGAAAGGGGGTTTTTATAGGAGAAACCCTCAAACCTTCTTCTTAGCTTAATCAATAAGCAAATCATCCAGGCCCTTCAATCCTTCATTCTTCTTTCTCTCTCTTCTCTTCACTTGATCAAACGGCTTAAAATAATCCATGACACGGATTGCCAACATGGTGTGATATGATTGGATGGATTGGTATTGACAAGGTGTCACAACCAATCAAAATAAAGCAATAGGCCACGTAGGATCAAGAGATAGGACCAGAGTGGTGTTAGCTTCCGAAAATTATGGGGTTTTAATTTGGATTCGTGTGAATCACACGTTATTGGTGAAACCCCTAATTTTTGTTAAGTATTTTTGGTGTATATGGATTAGGGTTTGTGGGTAAAAAGGGTGAAGATGGGAGGCTGTGTAAAAATGGGAGAGGAAGAAAGAGAGATGGGTTTATTGTTATTAACGTAAAAAAATAAAGTGGGAAGTGGGGTAAATTTTATTTATGTCGTGTGTGGGATAAGATATGGTGTGGGTGAGTGTAGGGTAATATGGGTTTATAGTGACACGTGTGGGTGATGGTGAGTAAGGGAAATAAACGTGAAGTGGGGAGTAGATTGTGTAAGGTTGACCGAACTTATTGACTAGCAATTTAATTCGCCATCCCATGTCTGCTAGAATAGCCAATTGGGCTTTTGACTTACACTCCCAACCGTTTATTTTTATTACATGGGCTTGTGGCCCAATGTTTTCAAACCGTCCCACCTTTGCAAATATATTGGGCTTTGTCATCCGTTTCCTTTTATTAGCTAAATGGGCTTTTGAGCCCATTAACCTGAATATGGGACCCACTAAGCTCGATTATCTTCAAAAAGTTGAAATTCATTAACACGAGTTCGATTTCGGCTTTCTTTGATCATTTCTCCAAACTTGTGTCGGTTAAGCTGGTTTTCGTGAGTTTGGGCACACTCTTTGTCTTTTGACTTCGTCTTTGTCTCTTTTTGGACTTTTCTTCAACATTTGACCGTGAAATCCCGTGTTTTCTCTTCTTTTGATCATTTGTACCTATTTAAACACAAAAACACAAAACAACGCGTAATTCCGACTTTTACGATATAAAACACATGATTAGGTCTTCTTTTTCCTTGATTTTAGTGGCAAAAGGATAAGTGTTTACACACTTATTAATTTTCTTCTTTTCCAGTTTACTTTACCTATAATTCGGGGACGAATTATTCTTTTTAGGGGGGACGAGTAGTAAAACCCGCATGCTTTTACCATGAATAGTACCCTTACGATCGTACGTACATGATTAGAACTTTCCTTTTATATCACGTTTACGTTTCACGAACAAGAATTACAAGTATTACGTACGTGTTATAACACAATAAGTATTTATTACGTATTAAGATGCGATAATTATTTCCCTAATAATTATAATCACGAACATACGAACATGAAATCATGAACGTAAATTAATCACGAGCTTAGTATTACGTATGTATGTATATTTATTACGATCACGAATAAATATAATAAGACACGAGCAATAACTATTTAAATTACGTAGAACACGAACACGAGAACACACTATATATTAGTCACGAGAAAATTACGGGTTACCCCTTGAGGGCCCTCTTACCCGCGGATACAACAAGAGAAAAGGGCCAAGCCCATGCAAAATTTACTAAACATGAAAAAGGAGAAAACTATTTTCATAATTCAAGAAATTAGAAAATAATTAAAACCCTAATCTCTTTTTCTTCCTCTCCTTTGGCCGCCAGGTTCAGCACACACAAAAGGTGTGTTTGGTTTGATTTTGGTGTTCGATTTATTGCAAGGATTGTTTTGTGTTCATCCTTCTTTGATTCACGTGATCCGTATAAACCCTAAACCTCTTTTCTTTTTATGTTTTTGATTTATAAATCACATGAAATCATGAATGTTTTTAATAAAAAATTAAAAACAAGTAAACATATGTGTAGAACAATGATAATCTTTATGAATCAAGAGGGTTGATGTTTTTCTAGAGAGAGAAAGTTAGAGAGAGAAGTGAAAGAAACTTGTATATTGAAAAGTAAGAAATGAACAACCAACACCTCTTTCCATGGTGGAAAGAGGTTTAAATACCCCAAGTCCTTAATGGACTTGGGCTTCCGGCCCATGAACATGCTCATGGGTCGGGCTATTTAATAAATGAAACTAAACATTACTACGAGCCTATAACTACATTGTTGGAGTGTCCGGGACTTTCTAAATGCGTAAAACGTATTTCCAACAATCTCCCCCAAAGGGAGGTCACTCCAAATTTACAAAGTCCTAATCTAGCATGTTAGATCTTGTTCTTGAGCTCGTAGTCTTCTTTTCTTTCTTTTTCTTCCTTTTGTGAATATGTGTTGAATAATATCAGCTTTTTGCTTGGAACACGTTCTTTTGGCCTTTCACGTGCAGTCTTTATTTTCTTGTGATGATCGTCTCTTTGTGACTTCATGTCCCACACACTTATCCTTTGTTTAATTCTTGAAAGTTTCAGAGTCGATACAACGGAAGACTTTAAGGTCATACTTTCTTGAATTTGCAGGAGTATTTGATGCAGAAGGAATAAGCATGTGAGGACATCTTCAACAGGTACACCGCAACGCCACCGTCTTCAACAGGTACACAACAACGCCACCGTCTTCAACAGGTACACAACAATGCCACCGTCTTCGAATGCAGCAACATAATAAGACACGAATAAAATGGCTTTGACATTTTATTCTAATTCGGTAGCATTTTACCTCCGGTCGGTGAAGACCGTTGGACGATATTAAATATCGTACCCGTGACGGATAGTTTCAATTAAGTAACTTCCTGACAGGATTTCGCGGGTAAACCCGTTCTCTTTATTCGACCGTCCAAAGCTGACTGCGAACATAAAGAGTGAATCATTTGGATTATAAATCCTTATGATTGAAGCCGTCAATTCATGAAACCTGGAACAAGTGAATTTCAATTAAGATATTCACCATCGTTGCTTTCCAGTTGTCACAAACTTAATTCAAATTGAATCTTGCTTGTCACCTACCAAGTGCTGTTTGATGTTAACACTAGAAGGATTTCCACTCGTCACTGTGAACACTAAAGAGTGTCACTCTGAGTGTTCTAGCAAGATCATACGATAATGCGTAGAGGCCTGGAACGAGTTTAAGTTCAATTAAGAATTAAACTACTGTTTCTTTCCAGTTGTCACAAGATTAGTTATTAAAGAACCGCACGTGTCACCTACCATGAGCTTGTTTGATGTTGGCTCAAGCAGGATTTCCATCTTCACTGTAATACTTGCGTATCACTCGGATGTTCTGGCAATATTACAAGAATACTGCGTAGGACTCATAAAAGATCTCTTACTTTTCACAGTGTGTGAAGAAGCAAGGAATAAATGGAATGTGTCCTAATGAGACTTTTGATGATCTCGTGGCTCTAGACTCGATAGTGAGTTTTGATTTAGTGATCGATGGCTGGAGAGGAATGCCACCTATTCAATATCAGTCTATTCGGAGTGAATAAACCAATAGATAACGTGTTGATCTCTGTGTGATTAAAACAAATACCTTTTGAGAGATATTTGAGTTAGCTGGGGAGGGTTGTGCATTGCATCACTGGGTCCATGATGGCTTTCTTCAATATCGAGAATCATTAACTAATGATCTCAATAGCATATGTATTGACCCGGTTTCTGCCTAAAGTTGTAAGGAGGGCTTCTTTCTTTACACCCTTTATCTTTACAATTCTTTTTCATTCTTCAACCCCTTCAATGCTTACCAATACGTCATCACTAGCACCTTGTTGTGATTGTTCCAGTGCTAGCTTAAGTACTTGGTCGGCATTCAGCTACGTTCACATTCATTCTCCATCTTTCCTACGACTTCTAGTTCTATCTAGGGAGTTGTCCTTGGGAAGATTCCGTCGGTTCTGATGAATCATTGGACTAATACCTATACCTACCACCCTTTTGTCACCACATCCGTCGTGAGTTATGTGTGTTTTGGGTTGATATAGTCACCGTGAAAAATCCTTGAAAATCACTTAAAGCACTTGTGATATTAAAATCAATGTTTTTGTGCCTTAAGTGTTTTGATCATCAAAAACGCTCCCCCTTAACTTGTGCATTACACATGTTAAGTTGGTTTATCTTTTAAGCCTTTTTCATTGTTTTTGCCGAATATCATTAAGTCTCCTTAATCCCATTTTCTCCCCTTTCCAAAATGTTAACCATCTATATTTTGGATATTAATGGATTAACCGGTCGTTGGGTAATAAAATGAAATTATATTTTTGGCCAAAGAACATATTAATGCTCCCCCTCAAATTAATGAGGGTAAGTTGTAGTGCTTGAGTATGATTTGTTTGAAAAATTTAGAATCTCGAGAGAAATTCTTGAAAAATATCATACTTTTACACTACAACAAGCCACAAAAACTGATAAAGCAAAAGATAACATATTCACAATTATAGACATATGGAGTTGACCTGTTATAAGACGAACCAAAATTAATTGGTTCGTTCCGTGAACCGATGGTGAGCTCCATATGGTCGTCCACCGACGAATCGTTCTATGCTTCGTAGCAACCGGCGCTTCCTGAGAAGTTCTTCAATCTTCTTGATTGCGTATGTTGCTCCTCTTTTGCATTGGCTTGTCCAGGTGTACTGGACGGCTGGAAGCGGTAGTTTGGCATTGAGAACCGTCAGATCATCTCGAACATGCTTGAGCGTACCATCGCTGAATTTGTGCAGTTCGGAGAATCGCATGTATTGCATGACGCCAGTCTCATTTGGATAAAAGATCCCTGCTTCCGGCGTTGTGGTCCCCATATAAGCCTTCTTGTTCTTATGGAAATTGCTGAGTGGTGTTGTATGGGGACGTTCCAAGTTTAACTGCTTCTGATAACTCTCCACTCCAAGTTGAAACTCTTCCACATGATTTTGAATGACGATTTTTCTAACAAATTGTCGAAAGTTGGAACTCAATGCAATGACTATCTCAGATGGTACATGGTCAACTTTCTCCTGGGCCAATAACAACAGAAGATCTTCGATGTCTTCAAGTTGAAGATACTGGAGATCACTTTCGTCAATTTGGTATTCTTTCTCGTTAGTACGTTTGAACACGATTACATTCAAGTAATCATAGCCGAATACCGTCTGAGTGGTTGCTCCTTGAATGCTTTTGATCCTGTGAGTCGAGACAATAGAAGCACCTCTCTTAGGACGATGGAAGTGATTGTAAGCTAACTTTTTCTTTTGATTCCAGTGAGATATGCCAAGTGATGCATAAGTGTCATAAAACTTGAGCAATTTCTTTCTCCATATTGCATCAGGTACTTTATCCTCTATCCATGGAACATTCTCCAAGTTAACAGCCTTGACCATAGTGAGTGACGTGGCATATTTCTGTGCTCCATTTTCAAGGTATTCAAGATCGTGAGTGACAAAGTGCTCTATTGGTATTGTTGCAGAACCGACAATGACCGTTGGTGTAAGAGGTCGTAATACGGGAGTCTGAATTCCTGTAGTTGTCGCTCTCATTGCCTTGTTAAGCTCATTCAAATGATATTCTGCTTCATTATGGCTGATCTTTAACCTATCAAAGAAGTCCACGTTTGCAGCTGCCATTTTGATCAGATCCGGAGTCATTGTCGGTTTCCCATGAGAATACCGTAGAAAGGCCGAAAAATCGATAGGGTTGTTGAGGAATTGAGTCAGCTCCATGTCAGTTGCAGTGTCAAAAGGATGCTGTGGTGCTGCATTTGTTAGCCAAAGTTGTTCCTGTACCGTGTCATCGATGATTAAAGATTCAGCATGTTCTAAAGCATTTTTCATATATGTGGCAAACTTAGTGGGACTTTTCCTAAATTTAGGATCCCGATATAGCACACGTTGTGACAATCTAACATTTTCAGGTAGTGAAATATTTTCTCGTATAATATTTTGAAACTTATTTTTCTGTTGGTTGACGAACTCACAATTTACGGATTTAAATTTGGGCTTACGTGCATAATTTGGCGTCCTTTACGACTAAACCGGAAACCTTAGGATTACGTATTTACGTTTTTGAACTCCGTTTTTGATGAGACAATTTTTATTGGATTCGTTTTGTGACGTTGATTCATAATTTATAAAAACGTTTTTCGTAAAACGACCCGAGGGCACGCAAATCGAGAAAACTAGAATCGAGGAATACCCGTAAACTAGTGAGATGAGACAAAATACATTGTCCCACCCCACTAGCTATGTTGGACGGCACACACATGACACCACATCTTAGATGTGGCATCATGTTAGCTAGTTTATTACAAGTGTAAATAAAGCTTACTCTTTAAGCTTACTTCCACTACCACTAAACACAAAACCACTAGCAACTTCATTCCACCATTTTCCTTACATGCAAACTCTCTCAAAACTCTCTCAAAACCCTCCCTTTTCCGTCCACTATCAAGCAACAAACACCCCTTTTGATCTTTTCTAGCCATGAAATACATGTTTACTAGCTCTATCATGGAGTTATCTTGAAGCCTTGATCATTTGGTGGCCATATTAACAACATTGGAGGTGATTTGCTTGTGTCCTAGGGCTGATTTCCCAACACATGTTCTTGGTGTTTGATGGTCTTGGAGTTACTTGTTGTATTCATCAAGTTCTTGTCTTCTAAAAACAAGAAATACACTTGGTTGGTAAAGAAGATCATCCTCTCCATTTTTCTCTTGTTATTTTGTAAAGAACAAATGTATTTTATTTCATTTTGTATATATATATGATGTATATATGATGATAAAAATGTTGTGTGGGGATCAAGTGTTGATAGATATGCTTAAAAATGTTAATAACTATAAGAAATGAGGCTAAAATCTTGATTATTTAGTTGGCTGTATAAAAACAGTATATAACTAAAACATGAACTGATAAAATAGCATGGTATGATCCATTTACAGTAAGTACAAGATGTTATACACATGTGAGAGTTGGTCATGCAATGGAATTAATATAATGAGTGAGATATGATCAAAACAAGTTAGGTGTTCTAATCTGAATAAGCAGTTTTGTAGGGACTGTTAAGGCAAGATGAACTCAAAATGGGTAGTAGCAATAACTAAGTTAAATGTAGCACATAATATGAAGAACATGTCACCCAAAAATGAGCTTCTAATTCATTATAGAACTCTAGATATGGTAAAAATGGTGAACATGAAGATAAAAATCAGATTTTTAAGAATTAATGTTTATTATTATTATATAAGCACTCACATTTTATTGTATAAAATATAAAATAAAAACCCACTAACTTATAAAACTTATTTATATAAATATATAAAAGGTTAATTAAATGGATAAATTATATAAATGGTAGTGGAATAATATTTATAAGTAATAAAAACTATAAACTTGATTTTTACGACTTTTTCGGCTATTACCGTAAAGTTAACGTTTTTCGCCAAATAAAACTTAGGCGATCAAACCCGTCTAATGTAAAGTTTATAAAAGTCATATAATGATATATAGGTAACTAAGACAAGTAAAAACCGATAAAACCCGGACTATAAGAAATACGGACATTTACGAGCTAACTAAACATATTAGACTAATAATTGGACTAAATAAGATAAAAACTTATAAAAAGAACTTATTGGGCTTAACCCATTTGGGCCCAACATGAAAAGTATATATACTGATAATATAGGTATAAAATGGATTAAAACAAGTTAAAGTACTTATACTAAGCTTAATGGACTTAAAACAGGTAAATAGGTAAAACTAGCAAACTAGTAAAAAGTTACCAAAACGTAAACGCTAAAATGAGTAAACAAGGATGTATAAACCCACTTGATCATCATCATATGTACAAAATCATCATATGTATATTTTTATTTTGATAAAAGTCATTGGACAAAGTCTAGGACCGATTATTATTTATATAGGTTTTCGTGACCGAAGCACGCCCGTAGCCGATAATCCGCCTTTCATTATCAACGTGAGTTCATAGCCTCGCACTCTTTTAAATGTTTTATAAAATGATTTGTAAACCCGCGAGGGAGATAACATGCTAGATTTTCTATAAAAATAGAACACAAGTAGTCCCGATTGTATGCTTAATGATATGGACCCGAATGATGCTATGACCCTATAAACGAGACTAAAAGGATTATTAGTAGTTAGGTTATGTCACTTAAAGTCCCATTAGCATGAACTGTGAACTACCGGGATTTGGTAGATGCTTATGCATTTGATAGTACTATTTGGGGACGATCACCCCAGTTCGCGCCTTGACGGTTGATCCCCGTCGTACCACATTGATTGGTAAGCGAATTTATGTATGAGAAGATTCCATAGCGTGATTTTTGTGACGACGCACTAACTTAGATGGGCAAACTGTTTGTCGGGTTCGCGGCCCGCTGTTTTCATAGTAAGGTAACAATGTCATGCGGCTAATAATAATCCTAATCCAAATAAAAATGTATCCTATACATAATAACGACGCTATTAACGATGAATATGTTACCTATCATGGTAATATAGAGACTACGGTCTCATGGACGGTTTAAAATGTATGCTTGATTTATATATTGCCTGACTAGCAATATGAGGACTTACTTCCGATATTATGCTTGTGTTCTGATTTTAAATGATTGTTTTATATAACGGTTTTCATTAAACTCTATGAATTCACTCGGCATTCGCTGATATGATTTTTGCATGTTTTTATCTCAGGTGCTTGAAGGTAATCCGGATGGAGATCGACTCTGATGGCCCACATGTTATTAAAAATGTTCATTCGATCTATGTTTTGTAAACTAAATGACCTGTATAATTTGGGACCTGTTGTACACTTTAAAACTTTTTATCGAATGAATGTATGTTAAACCTTGTACAACCATTTTTATGTGTTGTCTATGATTGGAGTTATTGTGCTATCCCGTAACACTCTGAAAGACCCTTCCGCAGTACCGATACGAAAATTGAGAGTGTTACAGTTTGGTACTAGAGCTCTCGTTATAGAGAACAAAAGATTTTAAAAACCAAGGTTTTGAACAAAACTTTTCAAAATCTTTTGAAAATGAACATTTGAGAAAATATTTGAAAAATCTTTTGACTATAACGGTGCCAGAGATCTCCGACGTTACCAACAAGCCCTATTGAGAAGATATATATTTTGATATATATAATTTAATTTATATATATGTATATATCGTGATTTCATTATGTAATTGTTTAACTAGTATGTTATCCTAATACGAGATATATATATAAATGCAGATTGTCATGGCTGACCCTAATATTCCTGTAGAAAACCATGTTATTCTCGAACCTAATATAGAAGATGATCCTTATTTAGACTTAGTAGATTATGATATGGATGATGAGGAGGAACCATTTGAGGATCCCGAGCCCGAGTTAGGACTAGGAGATCAGATTGCCCCTCAAGTTGACTTGGTAGAGAATGAGATTGAGAATATTGATATAGAGAATGATGAGGAGATTAGGTTGGATAATTTAGATAATGAGATTGACGACGAGGATGTCGAGGAGGATGTAGGTGTAGATGTTGAGGTCGATGATGATGAGGAAGCCGAGCTTATTTATCCTTATGATGTTCCAGAGGGCGAGCCTTTGCCCCCACCAGTTTATTTGTCTGATTCTGAGGTTGAGTTACCTAGGGATGAAATGTCTGAATCGTCTGAATCTGATTGTGAATCAGAGGAGGATGAGGATGATGATGCACCTGACGGTACGAATGGTATCGCTACTCGTAGATGTGAGATAGGAGAGTCGTCTAGTGCTCGAGAGGCTACTCATATTGATGGTCTTGCACCATGGGCCTTGAGACGTGATCTAGATGCTTCCCGTGTTAAGAGTTGTGTGATAGAGGTTGGATTAGGTGTTGTTCAGACTCAGGTTGCTTATTTGGAGTCGAAGGCTAAGGTTGGCGAGAAAGAGCGGGAATTGCTTAGTTTGGATTTGAGTGATGTAGAGCGTGGTTTGAATGAGGCTTTTAGGAGGTTATCGGTGTTGGAAAGTGGTGAGTATGCTGCCATGAAGAGAAATGTGAATTCTATGGAAATTCAGTTGAGTGTAGCTCGTGCGATGCGTGAGAAAGCTGAAAAGGAGCTGAATATATCCGTGGAATGGAACAATAGAATTTATGCTGACATGGTTGAAAGAGGAGTAATTCGTAAGCGCCCAGCTGAAGATGTGTCTAGTGATCGTCCGACGAAGATTCAAAAGACGATGGATGATGGACCATCTAGCGGTTCTCAGTAGACCAGTCTGTGTTTAGTAGTGACCTTTATATCTTTTGTGTTTTTGTAGCTTTGACTGAACCGACTTGTTAGTAGTAGACTTGGCACGAATTTTGAGTGTATATAGTGCTAGAACTTTGATATGGGATGTACTAAGACAATACTTTTATTTCAGATCGAATGAAATATGTATCTTGTCTTGAATTCCATATTGTGCCATATTAGTATCTTGATTATGAATTCAATCCATATTATATGAATCCTTTGTTGGATGAATGCTTAATACTTTGAAATTGTTAAATTATAGAACTATGCCGCCCAAGAAGGCTGTGACTGAGGATGATGTACGTAGGATTATTACGGAGCAAGTTACCGCATCTATGACTGAATTTATGGCAAATGCTAGAAATGAAGCTGGCGATAGTGGAGCTGGCGGTAGTGGAGCTGGCGGTAGTGGAGCTGGCGGTAGTGGAATTGGCGGTACTAATGTGAATGTGAATGCTAATAATGTGAATGCTAATGCGGGAGGAAATGTAGGAGGACTTGGAACTAATGCACCAGAAGTTGGTGGTTGTACTTATGTGACGTTCATGAAGTGTGAACCTCTACCTTTTAATGGAACTGAAGGTGCTGTAGGACTAAGCCAGTGGATTGAGAAGATTGAATCGGTGTTTCGGATTAGTAAGTGTAAGGAGGAAGATAAGGTGACTTTTGCTATGGCTACTCTTAAAGGTCGTGCGTTGACTTGGTGGAACGGGAGAATTGCTTTCATAGGTCTTGATGCTGCTAATGCTACTCCTTGGGCTGAAATTAAGAAGTGGATGACTTTGGAGTTTTGTCCTCGTAGTGTGATCATTAGGTTAGAACAAGAGTTGATTCATTTGAGAATGAAGGGTGTGGACATTGATAGTTATACAAACTGATTCCATGAGTTGGCCTTGCTATGTCCTCGATTGGTTGAACCCGAAGAGATCCGAATTGAGCAATATATTAAAGGGTTGACCAGGAATATCCGGGGGGACGTGACATCATCTAAACCACTAACCATTGATGATGCTGTTCGAATGGCTTACCAACTCATTGGACAGATAATTCAGGATAGGGAAGATGAAGCCCGTGTAGGTGAGAAAAGAAAGGGTGACGGTGATCGTATAGATAAAGGTGATAATAGGAAGAATTTCAATCGCCGTCAGAATCAGAGAAAGGGGAATGCAAATGCTCTTACCTACAACACACCGCGCAACGATGATAGATGTCCTAAGTGTGGCAACAAGAGGCATGCTGGCGACTGCTGGAAGTGCCGAAATTGCAGAAAGCTTGGACACAAGGTTGAAAGGTGTAAGAAGGGAACCATTTGCTTCAACTGTAATGAAAGAAGGTCATAGGAAATCAGAATGCCTCAAGTTGAAAGCGATTGTACCTGGAAGAAACTCCCAGGGTGGTATCTACCAACTTGGAACAATTGAGGTGAAGAAAGAGGATCCGAATGTCGTTACCGGTACGTTTTTACTCAACAATCATTATGCTGTTGCTTTATTTGATTCGGGTGATGATAGGAGCTTTGTATCCACTAAATTTAGTGCCCTTATTGACATTGAACCTGTTGAGATAAGTACCAGTTACGAGGTGGAATTGGCTAATGGTAAATTAGTAAAAACTAGTAAGCTATTAGAAGGATGCTCTCTAAATCTCTTAAACCATTCCTTTCCGATTGATTTGATGTTGATAGAATTAGGTAGTTTTGATATTATTATTGGTATAGATTGGTTGTCGTTGAATAATGCTATTATTTTATGTGGAGAGAAGAAAGTTAAGATTCCTCTTAGGAATAGGACGTTAGTAATTGATGGCAGTCGAGGTGAATCCCGTTTGAAAATCGTTTCATGTCTTAAAGTCCAAAAGTACATCAGGAACGGTTGTGAGTTATTCTTAGCTCAAGTGACCGGGAATGAGTCTAAGGAGAAACGATTGGAAGATGTACCTATTATTTGTGAATTTCCTGAGGTATTTCCTAAAGATTTACCCGGACTTCCACCAATAAGGCAAGTAGAGTTTCGAATCGATTTAATTCCTGGTGCTGCACCGGTGGCACGTGTACCTTACCGATTAGCCCCTTCTGAGTTAAAGGAGTTATCTGAGCAACTTAAGGAGTTGTCTGATAAAGGTTTTATTCGACCGAGCTCGTCGCCTTGGGGAGCTCCAGTCTTGTTCGTTAAGAAGAAGGAAGGATCTTTTCGTATGTACATTGATTATAGGGAACTGAATAAGTTGACAATTAAAAATCGATATCCTTTACCTAGGATTGATGATTTGTTTGATCAACTACAAGGATCTAGTGTGTATTCTAAGATAGATTTGCGGTCAGGATATCACCAACTTCGCGTCCGTGAAGAAGATATTCCTATAACTGCATTTAGAACTCGTTATGGACACTATGAATTTCAAGTAATGCCATTTGGGTTAACTAACGCACCTGCGGTTTTCATGGATTTAACGAATCGAGTGTGCAAGCCCTACTTGGATAAATTTGTGATTGTGTTTATTGACGATATTCTGATCTATTCTAAGAATGAAGATGAGCATAGAGAACATTTGAGGATTGTTTTGAACTTGTTGAAGGATGAAAGGTTGTATGCTAAGTTTTCGAAATGTGATTTCTAGTTAGATTCTGTGCAATTTCTTGGTCATGTGATTAACAAAGATGGAATTCATGTTGATCCTACAAAGGTTGAAGCTATTAAGAATTGGTCTGCACCGACAACGCCAACGGAAGTGCGACAATTCTTAGGATTGGCTGGCTATTATAGGCGATTCATTAAAGAATTTTCTTTGATAGCTAAACCCTTGACTAAGCTTACCCAGAAGAATAAACCTTTCGTTTGGGGAAGTGATGAAGATGGAGCATTTCAGACATTGAAGCAAAAATTATGTAGTGCGCCAATCTTATCATTACCCGACGGGAGTGAAGATTTTGTAGTGTATTGTGATGCATCTCTTAGAGGCTATGGAGCTGTTTTGATGTAGCGAGAGAAAGTGATAGCTTATGCTTCTAGGCAATTAAGGAAGAGTGAGGAGAATTATACTACTCATGATCTTGAGTTAGGATCTGTAGTCTTTGCTCTTAGGTTGTGGAGACATTATCTGTATGGCACCAAGTGTACGGTATTCACCGATCACAAAAGCCTACAGTATATTCTCGACCAGAAGGAATTGAACATGAGGCAACGAAGATGGATAGAGTTGTTAAGTGATTATGATTGTGATATAAAATATCACCCAGGAAAAGCCAATGTTGTTGCCGATGCGTTAAGTAGGAAAGATAGAGAGCCTATCAGGGTACGTTCTCTAGTCTTGACCGTGCACAATAATTTGCCTGAGCAAATTAGAAATGCGCAAATAGAAGCTTGTAAGAAGGAGAATTTTGTTAATGAAGGGTTCCGAGGAGAAGGAGATCCTTTAGAGGTTAGAGCTGATGGAGTGAAATGCTTAAGAGGTCGTATGTGGATACCTAAGTTTGGAGGCTTAAGAGATTTGATTATGTTAGAATCCCATAAATCTAAGTATTCCATTCATCCGGGATCTGATAAGATGTACCATGATTTGAAGAAGCTGTACTGGTGGCCGAATATGAAAGCTGATATAGCTATGTATGTTCTTCAATGCTTGACTTGTGCTAGAGTTAAAGCTGAACATCAAAAGCCCTCAGGACTACTTCAACAGCCAAAGATTCCTGAATGGAAGTGGGAGCGAATTACGATGGACTTTATCACCAAGCTTCCTAGAACATCATCTGGAAACAACTCGATTTCGGTTATTGTCGACAGACTGACCAAATCAGCACACTTCATTCCGGTTAAAGAGCAGTTCTCACTGGAGAAGCTGACTCGTATATACCTTGATAATGTTGTATGCAAGCATGGAGTGCTTGTATCGATCATTTCAGATCGAGATCCTAGATTCGCATCGAATTTTTGGAAATCTCTCCAAAGATCTTTGGGAACGAATCTCGACATGAGCACTGCTTATCACCCCCAGACTGATGGGCAGAGTGAAAGGACGATACAAACACTAGAAGATATGTTGAGAGCTTGTGTGCTAGACTTTGGTAAGAATTGGGATAAACATTTGGCATTAGCAGAGTTTTCATATAACAATAGTTACCATTCTAGTATTAAGGCTGCACCGTTTGAAGCTTTGTATGGTAGGAAGTGTAGATCTCCTGTATGTTGGAGTGAAGTTGGGGATACCCAGCTCACGGGACCGGAATTGATCCGGGAGACTACGGAGATGATAGTTCAGATTAAGAATAGGTTGTTGACTGCCCGTAGTAGACAGAAAAGTTACGCGGATGTGCGGCGGAAGCCAATGGAGTTTGAAGTGGGTGACCGAGTAATGTTGAAAGTATCGCCATGGAAAGGCGTTATAAGATTTGGAAAGCGAGGAAAATTGAATCCCCGTTATATTGGACCCTTTAAGATTTTATCTAGAGTAGGTCTGGTGGCTTACAAACTAGAGTTACCCCCAGAACTTCATGGTGTTCACAACACATTCCATGTATCTAATCTGAAGAAATGTCTAGCAGTGAGTGATGAGAAAATTCCGTTAGGTAAGGTTCGAATAGATGGGAAGTTGCATTTTATCAAAGAGCCCGTAGAAGTTATGGACCGTGAGGTAAAACAACTGAAACAAAGTCGGATACCTATTGTCAAGATCCGATGGAATTCAAAGCATGGACCGGAGTATACTTGGGAACGAGAGGATGAAATGTGGAAGAAATATCCGCACCTCTTCGATTTCAATAAGAAACGGGCATCCAAATGAAATGGATCACGAGGACGTAGATCCCTTTTAGGAGGAAAAGCTGTGACAATCTAACATTTTCAGGTAGTGAAATATTTTCTCTTATAATATTTTGAAACTTATTTTTGTGTTGGTTGACGAACTCACAATTTACGGATTTAAATTTGGGCTTACGTGCATAATTTGGCGTCCTTTACGACTAAACCGGAAACCTTAGGATTACGTATTTACGTTTTTGAACTCCGTTTTTGATGAGACAATTTTTATTGGATTCGTTTTGTGACGTTGATTCATAATTTATAAAAACGTTTTTCGTAAAACGACCCGAGGGCACGCAAATCGAGAAAACTAGAATCGAGGAATACCCGTAAACTAGTGAGATGGGACAAAATACATTGTCCCACCCCACTAGCTATGTTGGACGGCACACACATGACACCACATCTTAGATGTGGCATCATGTTAACTAGTTTATTACAAGTGTAAAGAAAGCTTACTCTTTAAGCTTACTTCCACTACCACTAAGCACAAAACCACTAGCAACTTCATTCCACCATTTTCCTTACATGCAAACTCTCTCAAAACACTCTCAAAACCCTCCCTTTTCCGTCCACTATCAAGCAACAAACACCCCTTTTGATCTTTTCTAGCCATGAAATACATGTTTACTAGCTCTATCATGGAGTTATCTTGAAGCCTTGATCATTTGGTGGCCATATTAACAACATTGGAGGTGATTTGCTTGTGTCCTAGGGCTGATTTCCCAACATATGTTCTTGGTGTTTGATGGTCTTGGAGTTACTTGTTGTATTCATCAAGTTCTTGTCTTCCAAAAACAAGAAATACACTTAGTTGGTAAAGAAGATCATCCTCCCCATTTTTCTCTTGTTATTTTGTAAAGAACAAATGTATTTTCTTTCATTTTGTATATATATATGATGTATATATGATTATAAATGTTGTGTGGGGATCAAGTGTTGATAGATATGCTTAAAAATGTTAATAACTATAAGAAATAAGGCTAAAATATTGATTATTTAGTTGGCTGTATAAAAACAGTATATAAATAAAACATGAACTGATAAAATTGCATGGTATGATCCATTTACAGTAAGTACAAGATGTTATACACATGTGAGAGTTGGCCATGCAATGGAATCAATATAATGAGTGAGATATGATCAAAACAAGTTAGGTGTTCTAATCTGAATAAGCAGTTTTGTAGGGACTGTTAAGGCAAGATGAACTCAAAATGGGCAGTAGCAATAACTAAGTTAAATGTAGCACATAATATGAAGAACATGTCACCCAAAAATGAGCTTCTAATTCATTATAGAACTCTAGATATGGTAAAAATGGTGAATCATGAAGATAAAAATCAGATTTTTAAGAATTAATGTTTATTATTATTATATAAGCACTCACATTTTATTGTATAAAATGTAAAATAAAAACCCACTAACTTATAAAACTTATTTATATAAATATATAAAAGGTTAATTAAATGGATAAATTATATAAATGGTAGTGGAATAATATTTATAAGTAATAAAAACTATAAACTTGATTTTTACGTCTTTTTCGGCTATTACCGTAAAATTAACGTTTTTCGCCAAATAAAACTTAGGCGATCAAACCCGTCTAATGTAAAGTTTATAAAAATCATATACTGATATATAGGTAACTAAGACAAGTAAAAACCGATAAAACCCGGACTATAAGAAATACGGACATTTACGAGCTAACTAAACATATTAGACTAATAATTGGACTAAATAAGATAAAAACTTATAAAAAGAACTTATTGGACTTAACCCATTTGGGCCCAACATGAAAAGTATATATACTGATAATATAGGTATAAAATGGATTAAAACAAGTTAAAGTACTTATACTAAGTTTAATGGACTTAAAACAGGTAAATAGGTAAAACTAGCAAACTAGTAAAAAGTTACCAAAACGTAAACGCTAAAATGAGTAAACAAGGATGTATAAACCCACTTGATCATCATCATATGTACAAAATCATCATATGTATATTGTTATTTTGATAAAAGTCATTGGACAAAGTCTAAGACCGATTATTATTTATATAGGTTTCCGTGAGCGAAGCACGCCCGTAGCCGATAATCCGTCTTTCATTATCAACCTGAGTTCATAGCCTCGCACTCTTTTAAATGTTTTATAAAATGATTTGTAAACCCGCGAGGGAGATAACATGCTAGATTTTTATAAAAATAGAACACA
This sequence comes from Glebionis coronaria, assembly GCA_025667525.1. Lineage (NCBI taxonomy): Eukaryota > Viridiplantae > Streptophyta > Magnoliopsida > Asterales > Asteraceae > Glebionis > Glebionis coronaria. The sequence continues at coordinate 301,802,262 of CM046874.1, forward strand.
AGTAGTCCTGATTGTATGCTTAATGATATGGACCCGAATGATGCTATGACCCTATAAACGAGACTAAAAGGATTATTAGTAGTTAGGTTATGTCACTTAAAGTCCCATTAGCATGAATTGTGAACTACCGGGATTTAGTAGACGCTTATGCATTTGATAGTACTATTTGGGTATGATCACCCCAGTTCGCGCCTTGACGGTTGATCCCCGTCGTACCACATTGATTGGTAAGCGAATTTAAGTATGAGAAGATTCCATAGCGTGATTTTTGTGACGACGCGCTAACTTAGATGGGCAAACTGTTTGTCGGGTTCGCGGCCCGCTGTTTTCATAGTAAGGTAACAATGTCATGCGGCTAATAATAATCCTAATCCAAATAAAAATGTATCCTATACATAATAAAGACGCTATTAACGATGAATATGTTACCTATCATGGTAATATAGAGACTACGGTCTCATGGACGGTTTACGATGTATGCTTGATTTATATATTGCCTGACTAGCAATATGAGGACTTACTTCCGATATTATGCTTGTGTTCTGATTTTAAATGATTGTTTTATATAACGGTTTTCATTAAACTCTATGAATTCACTCGGCATTCGCTGATATGATTTTTGCATGTTTTTATCTCAGGTGCTTGAAGGTAATCCGGATGGAGATCGACTCTGATGGCCCACATGTTATTAAAAATGTTCATTCGATCTATGTTTTGTAAACTAAATGACCTGTATAATTTGGGACCTGTTGTACACTTTAAAACTTTTTTATCGAATGAATGTATGTTAAACCTTGTACAACCATTTTTATGTGTTGTCTATGATTGGAGTTATTGTGCTATCCCGTAACACTCTGAAAGACCCTTCCACTGTACCAATACGAAAATTGAGAGTGTTACACACGTGGGTTGGGTTTGGGAGCACTAGAGGTCGAGGCAGAGACAGTAGCTGAATTATCAACACTTGCTCATCCTTTGAGTTGAAGTGTCTCCTTTAATTCTGCTATAACCATGTTTTTGTCTATGAGCTGAATTTTTAGGTCAGAGGATTCCTCACATTTCCTGTTCAGTTTGTCAATTAATGACTTTTGTTCTGTCGCATTAAAAGCGAGGCGTTCTTCTACTGAACCAGAATTTTGTGAGTCACCCTGCCTTACTTGTTCACGCTCTCCTAGTATAGAATTAATTCTATTTTCTAGGACATGATTTTTAGTCTCTGTAGCCTCTAGTTCCGTTTTTGTTTCTAGTAATTCTTTCTTAATTCTCATCATCTCTTCCTCTAAATTCTGAACCATCTGAATCATCTTGTCACTTGTCTCAACGGAGTTTCCACCATCATTTAGTTTTGAAAGAGTTTCATTTTTAGATTGATTCTCAATTTCAAGAGATATAGAATGTTGTTGAAGCTCATTAAAACCTTTTGAGAGTGTATTATACGAATCTTGAAGCTTTAAAAATTCAGCGTTGTATTCATGACAAGAATGATTTTCTACAGTATTCACATGTTCAATAGTATTCACAGATTCATGCACATCATCACAAATATTCACAGTAGATGAAATTTCATGAGTATATTTAACAGTAACAACTTGCATCACTTCGAGAGACACCATATGTTCTAAAAAACGGTCATATTCTGATAAAATCTTTTCCTTTTCAATTAAGTGTTGTTCATAAGCGTCATCCATTTTATTGAAAACTTTTTGAACTTCACCAATTTCAAAACTTAAATTACACGCTAGATCATAGACTCCTTGTTTAATATGGTCCACAAACGGAACGATCTCTTTCTCAAACACCGTTTTCATGTGTTCGAACGCCCATTCTCCAGCGATTTGAGCCGTTGAAGTCGTACATTCCAAAATGACCTTGTCAAACTCGGTAAGGTATTGCCCAATCTCTTCCAAGCTGAGCTTTACCGTACTAACCGGTGGAAGATTCTTAGGAATTTCCTTTGGTTTGTCCGAGTTAACGAGTGTAGGAATTATACTAAGGCATTCTCTAGTAGGCATGAAAGTGGATGTTTGGAGAGTTCTCTTTTGCATATTAAAACGAATTCTAAGATCTATTGTGGAATTTTTTGCATTCATCTGAGCATAATCATATTCAAGATATGTAGAAAGTAATTTTAACCGCTTCTCATCATATGGTGTCATACTCTCAGAATCATTTGAGAACACAATCGGATCTAATACCAATCCTAACTTTGTTGCATCATAAAGTCGTGGGTTGTGGTTAAGCACTTGCTTTGCATACCCCGGGTTAGGTGGTAAGTCTATGAGACGCGATAGATTGAATTCTTTAAATGATGCATGAAACAAGTGTACTAGATGTGAAGCAACATATTGTTTTAAAAGCTTAATTTCCGTTTCTTTTATTCTTTCAGACGTCTTAATTTCCATTTCAAGCTGTTTGGACTCAAGAATTTCAAAATCCGTTTGAAGTTGTTGAAAATTAGTAACGGCTGACTCTTTTTCTATAAGTTCATTCGAAAGATTTGCTCTTAAACTTTCAATTTCTAGCAGATTGGCAATTTGAACTTTCCTAAACCTATCAAATTCAGGATTGGTTAAGGTAGTGGACACAGGAGTCATTTCCAAGGTTTTAACCTTGTCCTTATGCAAAGCAAGCTCGGCAGATAAAGTCTGATTAGCATTAAGGGTTTCACGGACCGCATTATTCATTCTGCTAAGCAAAAATGCCGGGACCCTAACCAAATCAGGTTGAGCAGACGAATTGGTAGTCGTAATAGCTCCCGGTTGTGGTTCACTCAAAGTCTAAGGACATGCAATGATATTGCTGTCATTGTTTGTCTCGTCGATTGAGTTACTATCCACCGGAGGCTGTTCCGAATACTCAGACATTTGCTCAACTTGATAAGGTACAATACTAGTATCTGTAGCAGTATTTGGTACCTCAGAAATGGTATCAGCTCCATATAGTGAAAGGTTTGCCATAAGAGCTGCTTTGGCGGTGTTAAGATCATCACAATCAGAGTCATATGCATCCAAATCATCACATTGATATGCAGCATTGTTGGTGATGACTGTTGTGAGATTATCAGTTTTCGTTACTCCCGGATCTGCAAGGAATGCCAATTCTTCTTCATCAAGCTCACGACCTTGGGCTTGAGCATTCACCAGGTAAATCTTCTCCTTAAACCATGTGTCGTCCCTTTTCCTCTTAGGATGCTTGCATTCTCGGGCCATGTGCCCTTCCCCTTTGCAGTTGTAGCAAATAACCACCTTCATTTTACCAGTGCTGTTTGCTCTTGTAGCAGTAGTAGTGGATGAACGTGCACCAGCAGTAAACGAATTTGATCTCCCTTGAAGTGGTTGCACCATGACTCTTCCATCCTGAATTGTTGCCTGTTGTCGAGAGTTAGACGAGTTCCTTAACTGATTGTTAGTTGTTGCTGGACCTCGGTAACCTCGTTTGTTCAATGTTTGACTTAAATAAGCAGACATCAGAGCAAGGATTTCAGTAGGGCTATCTCCTTGTCTAAATTCAGGGACAGGGATGTCATCTTCACAGTAGAATGCTGGTGCTGGTTGAGCAACAAACTGATTGGTTGGAGCACTTACTTGATGTGAGTAATGAGGTTGAGGAGCCTCATGTTATGGATAGGTACTAGCAAGGTTGGTGGGAGGTTGATACAGTGAATACTGGTGTGAAGCATAAGGTAATGGGTGTGAATCTCCTTGTGATGATGATGTTGCTGGTTGGTGATAAGATGTAGGCGGCGGTGGAAGAATCGAGTACTGTGGGAAGCTTGGTGTTTGATACACAGGTTGATATGATGATTTGTATCCTAAAGCAAGCTGAGAGTTGTGGTATGACAGTGTAGGATGGTTTGCCAATAATGCCATTGGTTCATGATAAGGTCCTTGAGATATTCGGTTTTGGATCACATGCTTCTCATGTTGTTGTAAGAAAGCATAAAGTTGATCTAAATTGGACTTGTGTAGATCACGAATCATCTTGACATCAGTCACATATTGACTCCATTCAGGAGGTAGTGTGTTCAAAAACTTGGTGTTTAATTGAAACTGTTCAATCTGTAGATTATAGACATTCATGTCATTCATCAAAGTGGTAAAACGCCAATAAAAATCATGAAGTGTCTCCCCTGGAAGGTATGTGAACCTATCAAACAAATCATACAGTTGACACTCTCGTTCTTGCTTAGTGAGAGATGTCCCTTGTAGCAAAACCGCAAGTCGATCCCAAAGATTCTTTGCTACTGTATGTTCACTCACCATTCGAAAGATATCGGGTGGAAGGGCTTGAAGAATTGTCTGAACAGCCCTTTCATCGGCATCTGCAATGATTTTATTGGCATCGGTTAACTCATGATACTCCCTTGGTCTTGTCACATTGTTGACGGTAACCTCTCCCCAATCTAATGGTCCTTTATCAATTGATTGAAGCATAAGTCGACCATTTTGTTTGCCCATGATATATGTTCTCATACGGCCTTGCCATGCTCCAACTAGATCTTTGATGAGCAAAGGCGGGCGAGTATCGGTACCCGAAATGATCGATATATCGGTGAGTGAAGTCATAGTTGGCATAAATGAATGTGAATTCATTTTGTGATCCCTTGAAAAAAGATTATCAAATATGATCGAGCAATGAAATACGATTATGTGTTTTAATGTTGTGTAACTAAAGATATTAAGATCTTTTGATTGTGTGTTTTTGCTAATGTCTCCAAATAAAAACAAAGATGGAAAATCCTCTAAGTGTTGAAAAAACTATGGCTGATCGTACTCTAATCGGACTCCCAGATCGTGTTGCGATCGTACTCCCCTATCCTAGTGAGCTATCGTACTCCCCTATCCTGATCGTACCTCGATCGTAGTGAGATTGATCGTACCCTGATCGTAGTGAGACTAATCGTACCCTGATCGTAGCGAGACGGATCGTACCCTGATCGTAGTAAGACTGATCGTACCCTGATCGTAGCGAGACAGATCGTACCCTGATCGTAGTAAGACTGATCGTACCCTGGTCGTAGCGAGAGTGATCGTACCCTGATCGTAACGAACGTGATCTTACACGGATCGTAGCGACCTGATCGTACTATGGATCGTGCTGATGGATCGTACTAAGCAATGGGTTCTTGATCGTAATGGTGGATCGTACCTATAGATCGTACTACTTGATCGTAATGGTGGATCGTAGCGTGTATCTAAGTTATGATCGCAACAATGGATCGTGACTAAGGATCGCTAGTAGAAACGCCCAGGGTTTATGCAAACACAAAGTCAGATCGTATCCCTAAAAAACAGTCCGAGACTTGAGATCACCAAGAAAGAAAGGATTTTTACCTTGAAGAAACGTGATTCTAACCAAACGAATATCACCAAATCTTTACTAGAACTATTTAGAAGATATGTAGATCACTTGGAATCAAAGAACACGAAAAAATTTTGTAACTTTTGGAAAAATCAATCAAAAACACATGAACACACTTAAAAAAGTATGAACAACACAAAACCAATATTTATTTCATCCCATAGCTCTTGATACCAATTGTAGAACAATGATAATCTTTATGAATCAAGAGGGTTGATGTTTTTCTAGAGAGAGAAACTTAGAGAGAGAAGTGAAAGAAACTTGTATATTGAAAAGTAAGAAATGAACAACCAACACCTCTTTCCATGGTGGAAAGAGGTTTAAATACCCCAAGTCCTTAATGGACTTGGGCTTCTGGCCCATGAACATGCTCATGGGTCGGGCTATTTAATAAATTAAACTAAACATTACTACGAGCCTATAACTACATTGTTGGAGTGACCGAGACTTTCTAAATGCGTAAAACGTATTTCCAACAATATGTAATTAAACATGGGGGTAAATTAATTAATGGTTAAGGGGTGTTTGTTTGTTGGCCGATGATAAGTGTGAAAACACTCATCCTTTTACCACTTAAATCGGGCTAAAACAAGACCAAAACACGTATTTAATATCATTTGTTTGGGATTATGCGTGGTTTTTGTGTTTATTGTGTTTTCAGAGTCAACCGGATGAATAATGAAGAAAACATGGGATTACACGGGTTTTATCGAGGAAAAAGACTCAAGACGAAGTCTATTGTCCAAGAGATGCAGAAGATTTGAAGTCATTGTGCCTATTTGAAGATTTATCGAAGAATAGAGCCAAAGATGGAAGATTCATATATGTCGAAGAACTCGAGTCTATAAAACAAATGATTATAAGACGAGTTGGAATAATTCACCGACACTTCTCAAATCCAAGTCGACAACGTTTATTTAAAAGACGCATGGAGACTTAAGAAGAAAGAAGAAAAAGAAGCCCAAATCAAAGCCCAATCAAAAGCCCATCACCACAATGTACACGCCTATATAAAGGCCCTTACTTCACAAAAATTAACACGGAGTTTTTAGTTTTTAGTTTTTCTCTCTAGTTTTAGAGAGAGAAAGTTTAGAACTTTCTCTCACTAGATTTCATCTTTTTCTCTTTCAAATTCAAACTTTTTATTACTTTTTCATTAATCAAGTTTTTAAGTTTTAATCTTTCATCTCTTCCTTCTTTTCTTTTACTTTTATTGATTTTGGTACAAATCTCGTATGATCCGTGTTGTTCATCTATGATTTGTGCTTAAAAAGTTGTTTACTTTTTATGTTTCCTTAAGTTTTTACATAAATAAGCTTTGAGATCCTTGTTCTTATTGGCTTATTTGATGATTTAGCTTATTTACTTTTTGTAGTTTTTATAAAAAGTTCATCTTTTTATTGATTTGATTTAAAAGTTGTTTACTTTGAGTTAGAAAAGTTGTTTTTAGTGCTTATTTGATTTGTATTTCATTGGATTCGAGCTAGTTAGGGAGTTAGCTTATTCAATAAGCTTATCTCCTTGCTTTATTTTCGGAATCTCCACCATTTTCGGAAAGGGAACTCCCTTTTCCGATTGCACTTTCCGACCGAGCTACATCCCCTCTTTCCGATCAACCGATCGGAAGAGGGTTTAGTATTTTCCGATAGGCTCCATTTTGGACATTCCGACCATAGTCAATTTCAGTTATTCCGATTGAGCAAGTGATTAACATTCCGATCAGCTTCATTCTTGAACTTTCCGATTGGTCCATTTTTCTGCTGCGTTCCGATCATTGACCCACACCCATATTCCGATTGGAGTCCTTTAATAAGTATTCCGATTGGGGTATTTGCACGTATTCCGATTGGCCATTTGTCCCTGTATTCCGATTGTAGCTTCTACCCTTGTTCCGATCTGCCGATCGGAAAACATTCCGATCGGGAGCCCTTTTTGGCTTGTTTTGGTTTGATTCGATAGCACTTTCTTATAGTACCTTTTTTATTCTCTGAATATTTTCTAGTGTTAGTTTTATTTAGTGTGCTAGTACTTTCCCATTGTCACCTTTAAGTTTTATGTATGTATTTTTACTCGTCATTCCAATTAATCTTTTAACTTCCATTTACTCAACGACACTTTAAATATTTGCTATTAGTTTAAAATAGATAAACAACCAAACCATTTCTCATTAACCAAGAATAAATCATTCCACTTAAGACCGAGATCAATTCGAGAGGATATCGAGAGACATAAAATTGAACCTAGCAAAACCTCTGTATCAAATGGCGCCGCTGCCGGCTCTTCTCGTTAAGATCAAAAGTTTTTTGTAGAACTTGGATTTTGGGATCCGTTCCCCGTGAACGTTACTTTTTCAAGAAAATTTTCAAAAACAACTAAAAAATATAAAATTTTCAAAAATCCTAAAAAGTAAAAAAACAATAAAAACCAAAAATATTTTTGCTTTGTTTTTCTTTGTTCGTTCTTTTGCAGGTGTATGCGCACTCGATCCACGTCTTATCAAGAGCCCGAGCCTCTCGATAACTTAGACATGGCGGGTGTACAAAACAACAATAACATACCACCTCCGAACAACAATAATAACAACAACAACCCGCCTTTCAACAACATGAATAATAACAACAATAATGAGTACCTTCCGGATAATCGCCCAATGATTGAATTGCTGCAAGCTCATGTTGATGGCAACACGGATCCAATTGTTATACCACCAATTGCCGCCAACAATTTCGAGCTCAAGTCAGGCTTTATCCAGATGGTCTCAGCTCAACCATTCTTGGGACGAACCATTGATGACCCACACGACCATATCAAGAGATTTCTACAACTCACTAACACGGTCAAGTTCAATGGAGTTTCACAAGAAGTGATAAGGTTACAACTTTTTCCCTTTTCTTTAGAGGGACAAGCCCGACATTGGCTTGCTAAGGAACCGCCACAGAGTATTCTCTCGTGGACGGATTTGGAAACAAAGTTTATCAACTACTTTTTTCCACCCTCTCGTACTACCGCTTTGCGGAATGAAATTATAAACTTTGAACAAAAGTACGATGAGTCATTCAGTGAATCTTGGGATCGTTTCAAAGATCTTTTAAGAAAATGCCCACAACATGGTTTTACCAAAGTACATCAAATCAATACTTTTTACAATGGTTTAAGCATGAGTGACCAAGATTCACTGAATAGTGCCTCAGGGGGTAATTTATTGGCTAAGACTTCCAATGCTGCTTGGGATATCATTGAGAACAAGTCTCGTGTGCAAACCAAGAGTGTTAGGACCAATGTTGCTAGTGCTAGCACTAATGACAGCGACAAGCGATTAGACAAAATCACCACGCTTCTTGAATCGCTTGTCACCCACACCGTCAGCAACAACAACAGCAACAACGCCAAAAATGCACAAGTGAACGCTGTCAGCCAACCTTGTGAGATATGCGGTGGTCCCCATTCTTACACAACTTGTACCGCCACCCAAGATTACCCTGCTGAGAATGTGAATGCGGCATATGGCACCTACCAACAACCTGCTTATCAAGCTAGACCTCAAGGTGACCGTAACTTGCTTAGCTATCGCAACAACAACTATCTTTCACCACCTGGCTTTCCTCCTACCAACCCAAACCAACAACAAAACCTTAACCGCCCTCCTCAACAACAACAACAACCTCGACAACCATACATCCCACCTCACAAGCAACAACAACCACCTCAACGTAACAATCAAGTCTCCCAACAACCTGCTTACCAACCACCTGCATACAATGCTCCTCCTAACCAAACCAACACTGCATTACACCAAGAGGTTGCAACCTACATGAGGACCAATGATGTGATTGTGGGAAATCTCCAAGAGGAAGTGCGCAACTTGAAAGCAGACCTGATGAAACAAGGGAATGATCTGAGAGCTGATATGAAACACACTATGGATAGTCAAACGAATGACTTAAGGAACATGATGGCTAGTTTTTTCCAAGGTAATCAACCCTCTTCTTCGGGTACTCTTCCGAGTAACACCGTTGCGAATCCAAGAGGGGAGATGAAAGCAATCACCACTCGAAGTGGCAAAGGTACCAAGGAACCCGAGCTTCCTATACCTCCACCGGTGGTTGTGACTAAGGAGAACGAGTCACCTGCTCCTGTTCCCCATCCTTCTCCTTCCCCAATTTCTCCACCTCCTACTTCTACCCCTCCTCCACCCAAGGATGTGAGTGATCCTATTCTACCAAAGCCTTCCTCTTCTTCCAATATACCTTATCCATCTAGGTTGAGGAAAGAGAAGCTCAAAAGCAAGGACGATATTCAAGTTTCGAACTTCCTTAAAATGTTCAAACAATTGAATTTCAATATCTCCTTCGCTGAGGCTCTCGCTCACATGCCTAAATATGCTAAAATGTTTAAAGATCTTCTGAGCGACAAGGAAAAGCTCCTCGATCTCGCCAACACCCAACTTAATGAGAACTGCTCTGCAGTGCTCTTAAGGAAATTGCCAATCAAGCTTGGTGATCCGGGTCGTTTTCTTATCCCTTGCAATTTCCCGGGAGTAGAGAATTGCATGGCCCTAGCCGATCTAGGTGCCAGTATTAATCTCATGCCTCTAAGTGTTTGGAAGCAATTATCTCTCCCAGAGCTAGTCCCCACTAAAATGACTTTGGAATTGGCCAACCGTATGGTTGCTTATCCAGTGGGGATAGCCGAGGATGTCATTGTAGGAGTCGACAAATTTACTTTTCCTGCTGATTTTGTTGTCGTCGACTACGAGATGGACCCCCGTGTGCCACTTATTGTTGGTCGTCCATTCTTAAGGACCGGTCGCACTCTCATTGATGTTGAAGCCGGTGAGCTTATCATGAGAGTGGGTGACGATAAAGTAGTCTTCAACATGGGAAAGTTGTCTAAACAACCTTATTCCAACGAGAGTGTTAATTGTATTGACGTTCTGGATGAGGCTTGTGAAGCACACTTTATTGATGCTTGCAAAGGTATTCCTTCCTCTCTTCCCAATGTTGAGACCGTGTCCTCCATTGATTCATCGTTGTCTCTATTTGGAGATAGTGATTTATTCTGGACCAATCTTGAAGATACCATGGGAGATGCGAATTTAGCTACTAATGATTCTCCCACCGAGGGGGATGAAGACATGAATTTCTTTGACAATCTTCTCACCGAAGACAATCCTTCGCCTCCATCTCCCACGGTTATTGCTATCGATGCCACGACTTTAAAAACGCCTCCCGTCGAAAATCCTCCGGATTTAGAACTTAAGGAGTTGCCGCCTCATCTCGAGTATGCGTTCCTTGAAGCAGAGAAGAAGTCACCCGTCATTATCGCTAAGGACTTGCAAGAAGAAGAGAAAACTCGTCTCATCGATGTGCTTAAAGCTCATAAGAAGGCAATTGCTTGGAAAATTTCCGATATCCGCGGAATTGATCCGAACTTTTGTACTCACAAGATTCTCATGGAAGATGACTTCAAACCCACAATCCAGAGCCAAAGAAGGGTTAATCCTAAAATTCATGACGTCATCAAACAAGAGGTTATCAAACTTCTAGATGCCGGCTTGATCTACCCTATTTCGGATTCGCCGTGGGTCAGTCCCGTCCATTGTGTGCCCAAGAAGGGCGGAATAACCGTTGTTCCCAATGAACACAACGAGTTGATTCCCACTCGTCTCGTTACTGGGTGGAGAGTTTGTATTGATTATCGCAAGCTCAATGATGCCACGAGAAAAGACCACTTTCCTCTTCCCTTCATGGATCAAATGCTCGAGCGTCTAGCTGGTAATGACTATTACTGCTTCTTAGACGGTTTCTCCGGGTATTTTCAAATTCCCATCGATCCCAAGGACCAAGAAAAGACCACATTCACTTGTCCCTATGGAACATTTGCTTACAAACGCATGCCTTTTGGTTTATGTAATGCTCCTGGGACATTCCAAAGGTGTATGATGGCGATCTTCCATGACATGGTGGAAGACACTATGGAAGTATTCATGGATGATTTCTCGGTCTATGGCGATTCATTCTCTGCGTGCCTTGCCAATTTGGAACGTATGCTCAAGCGGTGCGAAGACACTCGCCTAGTTCTGAATTGGGAAAAATGCCATTTTATGGTAAAAGAAGGCATCGTCCTAGGACACAAGATCTCGAAAGCCGGTCTTGAAGTAGACCGTGCTAAAGTCGATGTTATCGCTAAGTTGCCTCCACCTTCTACCGTAAAGGGTGTGAGAAGTTTTCTGGGTCATGCGGGCTTCTACCGTCGATTCATCAAAGATTTTTCTCAAATCGCTCGCCCGATGACCCACCTCTTAGAAAAAGATACTCCTTTTATCTTTTCCAAAGAGTATCTTGAAGCCTTTGACTCGCTTAAGGATAAGCTTACTAAGGCACCCGTCTTGGTCACCCCCAATTGGGAGCTGCCTTTTGAGTTAATGTGCGATGCTAGTGATTTTGCTATTGGAGCGGTTCTTGGACAAAGAGTGAACAAACACTTCCAACCAATCCATTACGCTAGCAAGACAATGACAGGGGCACAATTGCATTATACGACAACCGAAAAAGAGCTTTTAGCTGTTGTCTATGCTTTTGAAAAATTCCGCCCCTATCTTGTCCTTTCCACCACCATCGTGTATACCGATCATTCCGCGCTGAAGTACTTGTTGACAAAGCAAGATTCCAAACCAAGACTTCTTCGCTGGGTTTTGCTGCTCCAGGAATTTAAAATTGAAATTCGTGATAAGAAAGGAGCAGAAAACTTGGCCGCGGACCATCTTAGTAGACTTGAGGATCCTTACCAAGGGGATCATCCGAACAAAGAAATCAATGATTCTTATCCCCTGGAGACCTTAATGTCTATCAACTCGACTGCTGACGAAACCCCGTGGTTTGCAGACATTGCAAACTACTTAGCGGGTGGAATCCTCGTTGACGGGTTAACATCCCAGCAAAAGAAAAAGTTCTTCAAAGACATAAAGACTTACTTCTGGGATGACCCGTATCTTTTCAAACAATGTGCTGACTTGATTATTCGCCGATGTGTTGATGGACCGGCAGCTTTCGAAATCCTTGATGCTTGCCACAAAGGACCCACTGGTGGTCACTTTGGTCCCAACTACACCGCCAAAAAAGTGTTTGATTCAGGATTTTATTGGCCCTCCATTTATCGTGACGCTCACGATATGGTAAAAAAATGTGATGCTTGCCAGAAACAAGGCACGATCACACATAAAGACGAGATGCCTCAGAATTTCATTCAAGAGTGTGAAATCTTTGATGTTTGGGGTATCGACTTTATGGGGCCATTTCCTTCATCTAAAGGAAACAAATACATCCTTGTTGCCGTTGACTACGTCTCCAAGTGGGTTGAAGCCAAAGCTTTACCTACTAATGATGCAAGGGTGGTTTGTAACTTTTTGAAATCGCTGTTCTCTCGATTCGGCGTTCCTCGTGCTATTATCAGTGACCGCGGGACTCATTTTTGCAACGATCAATTTGCAAGAGTCATGGCCAAGTATGGTGTCAATCACCGTCTTTCCACCGCTTATCATCCCCAAACCAATGGGCAAGCCGAGATATCCAATCGTGGATTGAAGCGAATTTTGGAGCGCACTGTGGGAGAGCATCGTGCCGTGTGGGCCGATAAGTTAGAAGATGCTCTGTGGGCTTTCCGTACTGCTTACAAGACCCTGATCGGTTGTCCACCTTATCGTCTTGTGTACGGGAAAGCATGCCACCTTCCCATCGAGCTGGAGCATAAGGCGCACTGGGCCTTAAAGTGGGCTAACTTCGACATCAACAAAGCCGGTGATCATCGCAAGATTCAACTCAACGAGCTCAACGAACTGAGAAATGAAGCTTATGAGAACTCGCTGATCTACAAAGAGAAGACGAAGATACTCCATGACGCAAAAATCAAGAACCGAGAGTTCCATGTTGGTGATCAAGTCTTACTTTTCAACTCTCGGTTGAAGATCTTCTCTGGCAAGTTGAAGAGCCGCTGGTCTGGTCCATTCACCGTCGCCAACGTCTTTCCGTATGGGACCATTGAGCTTTCTCAGCCAAATGGGCCCAATTTCAAGGTGAATGGCCAGCGTCTGAAGCTGTACTTTGGTGAGGACATCTCTCAGGAGATGATTCCATCCCTCACCACGTTCCCCATGCACTAATTTTGGGTCGAGTCAGGCTCGTGACTCGGTCATCAAAAACAAGCGCTCCTCGGGAGGCAGCCCGAGTATCTATCCTTTTACGTTTTAACCTCCTAAGTGTAGGGGGACCTGTATACGTGTTTGTATTTGTGTGGTGATGTGATTACAGGGATAAGTGCACTCTTGGAAACTTTGAAGAACCGTGCTCCCGTGTTATCCGAAATCCGGTTCTATCTCTTAACTATCGTGCTTCAATTTTCTTCATACTCACATTGAAATTGATCACTTTAGTCGTCTCTTCCTTAACTTGAGTTAACCAACGTGCACAATGTCATAAGTGTAGGGGAAATTTTTCCCACATGCTTAAACATTGAGGACAATGTTTATCTTAAGTGTAGGGGGGACTTCTATCGAAGTTTTAAGTGGACTTTTCCATGAAAATGCCTTCATTTAACCAGAAAATCATCTTTTTCAACATTTTTCAAATTTTTAATTAACTTTGGCCATTTAGTCGTAATTCTTAAATTTTTATCGTTGCCTTCATATGTATATATTCCGCAATAAAGTCAAAAATCTTTAATAAGTGGTGTAGCTAGTTTAGAAATCTTTGACATATTAGGCCCGTTGCGTTTATTTTGACTCAACCCGAATAGACTTATCCAAGTTTATTCTAGCTAGTATCCTTAACCATGTAGACCTTAATTGGTTTATTAGGCTAAGTGTCCACGAGTCTCATTACTTGAGATTTTAAATTGTGGAGGACGAGAAATGATAGAGTCAATTATAAGTCGGTATTCTTACGCAAGCTCACTTGGTGTAATTATTTGCCTATTCTCCCATCACTTGTTAAAAATTTATCTGCAATAAGTAAGGTCGTACGATTTGAAAAGTTACTTAGCTTCTAGCCCAAGATCGTTTAAAAGTTGCTCGGTAATGACGAGAGTTCATAGCCAAGGCATAACTTATGAAGCGGGGCGCGAAGATTGGCGAGTCCGAAAAGGCCCTAACAAGGCATGAGGATTCAATATTATTGCTGAAGATCCAAAGTGATGTGAAAAGCATTATTCCTAAAGTCAATATGAAGGATCAAGACTCACGACGAAAAGCAATCAACTCCCATAAAGATGATGGAGAAGTCTATCCGAAAAGACCCTAACAAGGTATGAGGATAAATAGATCCAAGTCCGAAAAGGAGGCGGATCGTTGTATCTCAAAATCCCAATTAGAGATTGAAGAAATAATCATGAAGTCGTGGTCAACAAAGTTGGAGAACCCCTCAAAAGTCTCCAAGTGAAGAAAATCTATTATGATGAGAAGACCATTATCTCAAGAACGTCTCTCGAAGATATGAAGTATGAAGTACATGCCAAATATCGGCCCGAGAAAGGTCTCAAATCGTGAACCAAGTTATGCCAAGATATGAACTTTTTGATATCCCGAGAAGCAGTTTTAAGAGATTTTATCCTTTAGCTAACTATTGATCAAATCGTCCTACTTTGCTTTCAGCCCTAAATAACTATCGAAATAAGTCCAAAAATGCATCTTCATGATCATTCTAAGACAAAAATAAAATATAAGAGATACACCTAGGAATAAGGGAGTCTAAGCATTTAATTAAGCCATGTGTGTAAGTGTTTGAATTGCTAACTTATAATAACAATGATCTCGTTTTTAATCTTAGTTTGGGGAACGTGAAACTTGAGGGTGATAAATCTTCGCAGCACCGAAGCCCTAATGTAAGTCCTCGATCTCTTTGCAAGTTATTTCCATCCTTTTGTTTGCTTTAAAGTTTTAAATTTCTCCTAGTATTTTTATTTTTTTTAGTATATTAATAAGGCCAAGGTTGATTGATTATGAGGAAAGTGTAAATGTGCTTTGTCACTAAGCATTGCATGAGGGCATGGCAATGGTTAAGTGTAGGGGATTTGATAAGTGTGAAAACACTCATCCTTTTACCACTTAAATCGGGCTAAAACAAGACCAAAACACGTATTTAATATCATTTGTTTGGGATTATGCGTGGTTTTTTTGTTTATTGTGTTTTCAGAGTCAACCGGATGAATAATGAAGAAAACATGGGATTACACGGGTTTTATCGAGGAAAAAGACTCAAGACGAAGTCTATTGTCCAAGAGATGCAGAAGATTTGAAGTCATTGTGCCTATTTGAAGATTTATCGAAGAATAGAGCCAAAGATGGAAGATTCATATATGTCGAAGAACTCGAGTCTATAAAACAAATGATTATAAGACGAGTTGGAATAATTCACCGACACTTCTCAAATCCAAGTCGACAACGTTTATTTAAAAGACGCATGGAGACTTAAGAAGAAAGAAGAAAAAGAAGCCCAAATCAAAGCCCAATCAAAAGCCCATCACCACAATGTACACGCCTATATAAAGGCCCTTACTTCACAAAAATTAACACGGAGTTTTTAGTTTTTAGTTTTTCTCTCTAGTTTTAGAGAGAGAAAGTTTAGCACTTTCTCTCACTAGATTTCATCTTTTTCTCTTTCAAATTCAAACTTTGTATTACTTTTTCATTAATCAAGTTTTTAAGTTTTAATCTTTCATCTCTTCCTTCTTTTCTTTTACTTTTATTGATTTTGGTACAAATCTCGTATGATCCGTGTTGTTCATCTATGATTTGTGCTTAAAAAGTTGTTTACTTTTTATGTTTCCTTAAGTTTTTACATAAATAAGCTTTGAGATCCTTGTTCTTATTGGCTTATTTGATGATTTAGCTTATTTACTTTTTGGAGTTTTTATAAAAAGTTCATCTTTTTATTGATTTGATTTAAAAGTTGTTTACTTTGAGTTAGAAAAGTTGTTTTTAGTGCTTATTTGATTTGTATTTCATTGGATTCGAGCTAGTTAGGGAGTTAGCTTATTCAATAAGCTTATCTCCTTGCTTTATTTTCGGAATCTCCACCATTTTCGGAAAGGGAACTCCCTTTTCCGATTGCACTTTCCGACCGAGCTACATCCCCTCTTTCCGATCAACCGATCGGAAGAGGGTTTAGTATTTTCCGATAGGCTCCATTTTGGACATTCCGACCATAGTCAATTTCAGTTATTCCGATTGAGCAAGTGATTAACATTCCGATCAGCTTCATTCTTGAACTTTCCGATTGGTCCATTTTTCTGCTGCGTTCCGATCATTGACCCACACCCATATTCCGATTGGAGTCCTTTAATAAGTATTCCGATTGGGGTATTTGCACGTATTCCGATTGGCCATTTGTCCCTGTATTCCGATTGTAGCTTCTACCCTTGTTCCGATCTGCCGATCGGAAAACATTCCGATCGGGAGCCCTTTTTGGCTTGTTTTGGTTTGATTCGATAGCACTTTCTTATAGTACCTTTTTTATTCTCTGAATATTTTCTAGTGTTAGTTTTATTTAGTGTGCTAGTACTTTCCCATTGTCACCTTTAAGTTTTATGTATGTATTTTTACTCGTCATTCCAATTAATCTTTTAACTTCCATTTACTCAACGACACTTTAAATATTTGCTATTAGTTTAAAATAGATAAACAACCAAACCATTTCTCATTAACCAAGAACAAATCATTCCACTTAAGACCGAGATCAATTCGAGAGGATATCGAGAGACATAAAATTGAACCTAGCAAAACCTCTGTATCAGCCGACGCATGAACCGAGCCCCAAGGGGGTCTCGGCTTGCTTTGATTCACACCAACCGAGACCTCAAGGTCTCGGTGTGGTGGTCTTGTGTCACGACAGCAGGAACCAAGGGAAACCCCGACCTCGGTCTGGGTATGTTTGTGTCGGGTGGGTCTCGGCTTAAACAAAGAAACCAGCCGGTGGCTAAATATGGAAAGCAGGGGGAACCGAAGGCCACAACAACAGGGGGAATACCGGCTAGCCGGTGTGAACCCATGCTAGCCGGCGGCTAGTATTGGTCTAGGGTGCGTTTGGTTGCCGGTTCACAGGTTTAAACCGGTCCGGTTCACACATGTTTAGATTTAAAACACGGTTTGGTCCATGATTTATTTTTACAAGATTAATTTTATGTACAAGTTTTTTTTGCAAGACTTAAATTAAATTAATTTAAAACATGAACATGATAAATTTAATTTACATGAATTGGGTTATTAATTTTATTATTAATACATGAATTTTAACCTAAGTAATTATCATTGTAATTAGACTATATAATTAATTAATTATTAAAAACCATGACGTATAATTAATTAATTTACATGACTTAGGTTATATTATTAATAGATAATAATACATGTTTTAACCTAAGTATTTTTAATTTTATTTAATTAAATCAAGTTATATTTAATTAAATACTTTAATTATAGTTTATATAATTCACATGAAATAATTAATAAACTATACTATTTAATTACATGACTTAGAATATTAATCAGTAAACACTTAAGCTTATATAATTAGCTTAATAATCCAGCTTATTTTTATTTATGGAACCTTTCTATTTTTAGAAACTTATTTAATTAAGGCAGTTAATCTGTTTATGGAAACTTTTTATTTATAGAAACTTATCTATTTTAAGCAGTAAATCTATTTTTGGAAACTTTCTATTTTTGGAAACTTTCTATTTTTGGAAACTTTCTATTCTTGGAAACTTTCTATTTTTAGGAATTTCTATTTTTCGAAACCTGCTATTTTTAGAAAGTTACTTATTATTACACAACAAGTATAATAATAGAAGAAATACAAGTAATACTTAATCAGAATAGACAGAATACATGATAAACACAGTATAAAGCTTAAATCAGTAAAACATGACATGAACATATAAAACAAGCTAAGACATGATATAAAACCAGTTACGTATTCACTAATCAGATACTTATACACGTATGTATTTATGTAGCATTAGTGATACCGAAGTTGGACTCTCTTGCGTTCGTCTTTTTCGTTCACTGGACACAAGGTACGTATTCTCCGTCCTTTCATGTATGCAGCCAACTGTTTTCCCCAGTATATGTTTTATATGTTTTTGAATTTCTTATGTTTAATTAGAATACCTAAAGCCATATACATGCATGACCAGTTTCACCTAGTTATGGAGGTACCATAACCATAACACTGGAGGCACCAGTGTTGTGACTTCACTACGGCGAAGTGATAGCTCGTGGCGTCCCTTCAGCTTTTGGCCATATTATTATTATCAGGTGGGGCGTATGGGTGCATCCTAGTTTACATGTTTTCAGTAGATTATTCAGTGTGAATGTGGTGTGTGACTTGCATCCTTCACAAGGAGTTGATCATTCCTACCCAAACCAGTATATTAAATTAGAGGCAACCCCTCTAATTTGCATGACAAGGTCACCCCTCCAAGTATTCATGCACGTTGATACTTCATGACCTATATTGGCTAATGGTAAACATGTTAAAAAGTTTTTACAAGATAAACATAAGGCTTTTCAAACTATAAAACTAGTTTTACTAAGATATAACCAGGTTATCCAGGACTTTGTCTTTTCCGCTGCTTTATGCTTATATGCTTATATTATTCATGCTTTACTTGTATATCCATGCATTGAGCGTTATGCTCAGCCGTTTTCCTTTTCATGTTCCCAAAATGGTAGGTACTCAGGGACGCTCGTAGACTTTAAGTGTACGTGCATATGGATTGGAAGCTTCCAATCCTTCTTTACTTTATGCATTTCTTTATACTTTTATGATCATTTCCATGGACATTGTTTGTTCCTTTCATTTACAGTACTTATGTTTGTGTGTGATGAGTTATACTTTTGGGGTACCGATGTTTGATTCCGGTATTTCCTTTATGGTCATGTAATGTTTAGACAATTATCCTTTTATGCTTTGATGACACGCCATAATCACGCGTGACATTCCATTTATCAAAATGGGGTGTTACAGTTGGGCTATTCATACTTCGACTCTTGATCGTCTATTGTGTACTACATTCACCAATGGGGCACAAGTTGCTAACGCGGTATGCAGTTTGTAGATTCTTTAGGAGAGGGATGAGTTTAAGGAGTTGGATCGACCCGAAAAGAGGTATACTTCAGTCATCAAGCGTTACCATCTCATTCATATATGTACTTTCAATTATATCATGCTCTATTCAATTGTATCTTTCAAATAGAAGGGTGGAGACCGGTCTCAGCCGGCCACTCAGCAGAATAACTATAGGAGTCACGGTCAGACTAACGACCGTAATGGATCCGACAGGCGTGGAGGTAGTGATAACTAACGCAACAATGCCAAACACTTCAACTACAACAGGTCCCTTAAATTAAACTCTTCAATGTTAAGCTGCTGTATTGACAAAAATTCTAACATTTCAACATTTTAAATAGGAACTCCGGTAACGGGCGTGACCAGGACAACAAGGGTCAGTAATACAAGAGATTTTCTTATATAAAATCTTATTCGTTGAACCAGTCTTTTCAAATTGATTACAAGTTGAAAGTGTGACTCAATTGTTCTTGGTGGAAAATAAAGAAATGTGGTTATCTAATTTAAACTAGAAATAAAATAAAATGAAAGCAAATGTAAATGTCGTTAAGTAAAGGAAAAATAAAACAAAAATAAAGCTTGCAAATATTAAACTAATAAAAATTAAAGACTTAGAAAATTAAATGATAAAAGCTAAAAACTTAAAAAAACTGAAAATTAAATAAGACAGTAAACTAAAAGAATTCAGAAAAACTAACTAATTCGGATGAAAACTATAAATTCGGATAAATCTAACATTTTCGGAAAAATGGAATAAGTTCGGATAAAAGTAGAATTTCGGAGAAATAGATATCTTCGGAATAAGTGGATCTTCGGATAATGGGTATTTTCGGAATAACAGCTATTTCGGAATATGGAGATTTTTGGATAAGCCTTTATTTCGGAAAAAGAGGATCTTCGGATAAAACCACCATTTTCGGAAGAAGAAAGTTTCTTCGGAATAAATCCAATTTTCGAAAAAAACAGATAATTTCGGAACAATAGCCAATTTCTCTTAATAAGGATGATTCTCGGAATAGACAGCTTATTCGGAATAATTGCTCATTTCGGATAAATGAAAATATTCAGACTAAATGGAAATCTTCGGAATATGATCTTCGGAATACACTGCAATTTTCGGAATATGAAAACCCTTTTTCCGAAGAAGTTTAAGAACAGATAAACAGATAACAAATTCGATCTAAAATAAGCCAAAAATAAGCACAACCAAATATGCAATTAATCAAAACTAACACCAAATAAATTTTGAGAAAAACTAAATAAGCCACAAATTAAAAACTACAAAAACTCTAAATAATCAAAACATTTAAAATCAACTTTTAATCAAAAATATTAATCTATTAAATCAACTTAATCAAAAATAAACCAAACACTCATAAATCATCAAGCACAATAAGCTAAAAACATCCACCACCCTAAATCTATAATATCAATCACATGAATAAATCATTCACATAAACAACTTGATGAAATCAACTACATGATTAATTAAATCACCACAATATTAAGAAAGGTAGAATGAGAATTATGAAATAAACTTGATTAAATTGAAGATTAAGTTCAAAGATTACAAGATGAAGATTTGATAAGCTTGAAAAAAACTAGAGAGAAGAAAAATAAAACACACTTATAAATAAAACTAAAAATTAAAGACTAAAATTAATTAATTAACTAACACCCTCCTAATGAAGGATTAGGAAGGTATATATAGGAGAAAGGGAGAGTCTTGTCTCTTCTCTCTTTCTTCTTGTCTTCTCTACTTTTAATTAACTCGTCTTTCTCGACTTTGTCTCGGGATTAGTCGAATGATAGCTTGAACTCGTCTTCTATTTTTCTTCTTTTAGTAGACTTGGTTCTTCGACTTCGTTAAACTTTCGTCTTTAGACTTTTCTTCGATAAATCTTCAGCTTTATGTATACGAGATTAGATCGATTTAAAGACTAAAATTAATTAATTAACTAACACCCTCCCAAACTTAGATCGAGTTAGCTTTATGTATACGAGATTAGATCAAGTTATACACGTAGAGAAACCTTTGTATATGTATATAGTAATCTAAGTGTTATGCGGAATTAACACTTAAACAAGAACACACAAAGATGTAAACAAACTTTCACTTGATTAATGATAACAAACTTGCTTACAATGAAAGTGTTTAACGTATGAAAACTTATATTGAACAATAACCTAAAGGTCTTCTTTTATAGACATAAGAAGCCTTGTACAAGAGTCTACGTATCAACTATTCTAGGTAAAGATAATTATAGAAAATACAATGTTGAACTTATCTTTACTAGAAACAAACTAGAAACAATATACGCGTAGACTAAATCTTTCCATCAGTGCTTGTCTTTAATGTATCAACGCTTGACTTCTTCTTGTCAACGCTTGATCTGTCAGCGTTTGTTTTCTTCCTATCAACGCTTGTTTTACTCTTGTCAGCACTTAAGTGATCTGGCTATATTTTATTCCCAACAATCCTCCCCTAAACTTGATATCTACTCTAGTAATCAAGTTTCTGAATAAACATTAAGAACTAGGAGGAATCTTACAAACTTGTTCATATTGGTAATAAATATGTCTGATCAAATCTTTGGCCACATCACTTGAATAATCAATCTCCAGCTGTATTGTCTTCATCTTCTCCAAGACTTCCTTGGACATGGAATACTGAGCATCTACAAGAATATACACAGCAAACTTTATAGAACATAAGTAATATACACCAGCAGCTGAATACAAACGCCATTGAAGACTACTGAGGTTATCTTCAAGATCCTTCCAAATAGCAGGATCTTCATCTCTTGGTCCACACATTCTCTTGAATGTTGACCACAGTTTTATTGCATTGACTGAAGCAGGAGCTTCAGTCTCATACTTGGCTTCTAACAACCTCCAAAGGTCTACCAAGTCTTCTCTATCAAAACTTGCAAACAAAGATATAAGAGTGGTAAAAGTGTGAACCTCTTTCCCATACCTGCCAATCTTCCAAAACCCACATTCATCCTCTTCATAGCTTATAATAGGGTTTCTGGAATCAAGAGGTAACACTTGTACCATATCTGAAGCTTCCAATGGTGAGAGATTGAGGCTCCTTCTTATTACAACTTCACTTGGATTCAATCTATCCATATCTTTTGGAAACTCAAGAGGGATTCCCTTCTTCAAAGGTCTGGGAACAATCATTCCCTTCTTAAGCTCCATCTCTTCTACAAGTTCTTTCCTTTCATCAGAAAGAAGTCTTAGAGTGTTTTCTTCCTGCACTCTTGCCCAAATGGGATAAGCTTTAAACTCCAACTCTTCAAATGTCAACCCAATCAATTTCTTACAAGTCCATCCTGTTCCATGACATCTGAGTAGCATGTAGTACAACTCCCTTCTATCTCTTTTTAGCAATGAGAGAATATTGCTAGCTCTGTGTTTCAGAATTACCTTGCAGTCCTTTTGTACTCTTAGAAGAATCTCCAAACCCCATATCTGGTCTGAAATAGTCAAATGTGGATTCTCCATACATCTATCTTCCCAAGCATGGTACATCTGAACAACTTCTGGCATGTCAAAATCTACCTGTAATTTCAACTCATTCAGCTTCTCTCTTGCCAATTCATCACCATACTCAAGTCGTTCTGGTTGTTCTATAATCATCACACTTGAGTCTGAACTAGCTTCATCACTCCCTTCTTGTTCTTCTGAAGTGACAACAAAAGGTGATTCACCAACCTTCTTTCTTTCTTGTTATACAATTTGTGCAGCCAAACTTCTATCAAACTCAACCTGTGCTGCATCCTTTGGAACATCTACTTCTACCATGATTCCCTTACCCTTATCTAATGGATCAATTATGGGTAAGGTAGATGGTAATATCTATGAAGAAACTTCTTTGATGATGGATGATGACACGAATACATCAACTTCATCTGCAGGTCTGTCAACACTCAAATTTGCTTTGTCAGCGCCCAATTTACTCATGTCAGCGTTCAAATCTTGTTTGTCAACGCCCAAATTACCTGTCTCAGCGCCTCTTGTAATTTCTTCCAACATGGCTGTAATGACAAGTTTAAGTTTGTAGGAGTAACTAGAGACGTATCAAAACCTGGTTGTTTCTTCAAACTAGTTAGGGCCTCAGCAACACCCAAAGATTCACCATCATGTGAGCCCTTATCACTCACATTAATCTGCTCATCCTCCCCTTTGGAAGATTCCTCTATCCCACGCCTTGTGCTAGCATTTTCCAAAATAACAATCCACTCCCTCAATTGCTTGAGTTCAAGGCCTTGTGTACTGAAAATTTGTACCAAGTCTACATTTTGCTTTTGCAAGCTAATGCAGACAGCCGTCAATTCCATTAATGTCATTGGTTCCAATCTGCCCTCCTCTAAAATGGGTATTTGACCCCCCAAGTCAGACTCATGGGGCATGGATGAGGTCTTAAAGATGTTAGGACTGTCTTGGCCTGCATCTAAGCCAGAACCAATAGTCCCAGCCTCATCCATAGCACCTACCACACTTGTGGTGGTGGTTCTCTCTACTACATGGCTAGGATGTTAGCCTCAAAATATTGAGTCAAACAAGAATGTTCGGTCATAGGTTTCTATTGTATTATTTATTAGAACGTTGTAATAAGTATTTATTTAGTCGTGGTTCACGGACTTGGATTTAAACTAATTAAAGTCCAAAAGACAAGCCCGGCCCAATATATAGTCCATTAAAGCCCGCATGTGGGTGGACTATATATACTACCCTCCTAGCATGTTAGGAGGGTGGATGGTCATTTGTAACTTCTTTTCTGAATCTAATCTCACCAAGTTAATCATCTCCTCTCTACTTTCTCTCACTACTTTCTCTCTCTAGGAATTCATCTCTTCTTCATCTATTTTCTTTCTCTCTTCATTGCTTAATCATCACAAATATGGGACATCAGTTGGTATCAATCGCCACGGGGTAGATTTGTGATTGGTTGGTGTTATTATATTTGATTCGAATGATTTAATCCATAAATCATCTCGGATTTAAATTTTTTTTGTGTTTCCGTGCTTTACTTCTTCATCTACATCTTATACATAGTTGTAGTAGTGATTTGGTATATTTACTTTGGCTAAAAACACAAAATTTTTGGGTTTTTTGATCATTTTTTGGCTTAAAATCACGTATTGGTTGAGTTTTGTCCGAGAAAAGGGGGATACATTCCGATTGGTGTAATCTGAAAAGGGTTTATTGATTCAGATTGGGATTCCGATCAACATTCCGATTGGACTTCCAACATTCCGACTGGACAACATTATTCCGATTGGCATTCAGATTTGCATTCCGATTGGTGTTTTCCGATTAGCTCATTCCGATTGGTGCATTCCGATAACATTCCGATTGGTTATTCCGATAACATTCCGATTGGTTATTCCGATAACATTCCGATTGGTTATTCCGATAACATTCCGATTGGCTATTCCGATAACATTCCGATTGGTTATTCCGATGATGTGTTTTGCTAAATTTTGTTTGAGTATTTTTTAGACTTAGCCACCATCTAGACTAGTTTAGGAATATCGTTTCCACGAAGATAAAAAAAAAAAAAAAAAAAAAAAAAAAAAAAAAGTTAAAATTTTTTCGTCAAGTAAATTCAAATTTTTTCCATACTAGTTTTAGGACATTTCTAGCTCGATTTCAAATTTTGGCGATTACAAAATTTTTGGACTACCGTTTTTGTCGGACTGGAGAATTTATTGTCGGCCTGGAGAAAAATTGCAATTTTCGGAATTTAAACCACAACAACAATCACAACAAATCTACTTAAGATCCATACTCACTTCATCATTACAGAGATTTTTGGGATGGATTCTACTGCAGAATATCGTGTGACGAACAACAACATCATGGTCGCGGGTAATAAAGAGAGACCACCAATGCTTGTGGCTGGTCGATATGCTCAATGGCAATCACGCTTTCTTCGCTATCTTGATACAAGACCTAATGGTGATGCCTTGAGACAATGTATTAACAATGGCCCATATGTTTTTTCTGAAATTGATGTTCCTTATACACCAGCCACAGACACATGTCCAGAAGTACCTGCAACAAAGAAAAAGGAAACTTTATCTGACCTTACACCCGAGAAACGTGCTTGGCATGATGCAGAAAAAGAAGCGATCTATATGATCCTAAGTGGAATTGGAGATGATATTTATTCCACAGTCGATGCATGTCCTACAGCACAAGAAATGTGGACGGCCATTGAACGCTTGCAACAAGGAGAGTCTCTCAACAAGCAAGATGTCAAAACAAACTTGTTTTGGAACTTTGGTAAGTTTACTGCATTGGATGGAGAATCAATTGAGTCCTATTATTCAAGATTTTACAAGATGATGAATGATATGACAAGAAACAACTTGGAAGTATCCACCATGCAAGTCAATGTGCAATTTCTACAACAACTCCAACCAGAGTTGACACGTTTTGTCACTTTGGTGAAACAACAGAAGCAGTTAGACAAGGTAAACTATCACACTCTCTTTGATATCTTGAAACAATTTCAGCATGAAGCAAATGAGATTCGAGCTGAACGAGTTGCAAAGACGGCTAATCCACTTGCTTTATTAACTACCACTCAAAATGTTCAAGATCATCGATCTCGTGCTCCTAAGCCATACTCTAGCCCATCATCCTCACCACGATATTCCACATCATCCAAGTCTTCATCATCCACAAGATCACGCGGCAAAGCACCAAGAGCAACTTCACCACCATCTGAGTCATCATCTGAAGAAGATAGTGATGAAGATTAAGCTCAGAAGAATCGTGAGATGAAACAACAAATTGCTTTCATTATGAAGACTTACCAGAAGATCTACAAACCCACCAACAACAATCTTCGAACATCATCTAACACAAAGAACCGATATGTTGCGAGTCCTCCAAGGTATGACACACGTCGACGTGGTGAAAGTCCTTCTAGGTATGATCGACATAATCCAACGCATGTTGAGGGTTCTGCAAGATATGATCGACAAACTGCAAAGTATGATACTCAGAGGATTGCTGCTGCTACTGGGAATAGGGAAACTGTTGGAACTCAAGTGGTTCAACAAAGTGGGATTCAGTGTTATAATTGCCAAGGTTATGGGCATATGGCAAAGGAATGTAGGAAGCCGAAACGGGTTAGGGACTCTAGCTACCATAAGGAAAAGATGCTGCTATGCAAGAAGATGGAAGCAGGGGTCAAACTGTCAGCTGAGGAAGGAGCTATGCTTGATGACACTGATGATGAAGCCTCCGACCAGGAATTAGAAGCACATTACTCGTACATGGCACATGTTGAAGAAGTTCTCAAAGTCACTGAAGATGACAATGGTCCTATCTTTGACACTGAGCCAATCGATAAGGTACACACTACTGATGAATATAATGTGTTTGGTGATATTCCTGAGCATAGTGATCTACCCAATGCCATTAATGACACGTGTATGATGGAAACGGTTGATAGCAATACCACACCAGATTCATCAGACATGTGCAATAATGAGTCTGAGGATGATCAACATGCAAATGAATATGATGAAGAGGAACGTATTGCGCTTGCTAATTTAATTGCTACTTTACAAAAAGATGTCACTGAAAATAAAAAGAGTCAAAAGCAATTAAAGAAGGCAAACGCTACGCTCACTCAAAGTTTTGAAGAATGTAAAGCTGCTCTTATCAAATCTACTGAGATGACTGAAAGCTATAGAGATGAGCTCCTTCAGAAAACCAAAGAGCTTGAGGGGTACAAGGGAAGTGCGTTAAAAAGTCAAAAGGACGATCTTGAAAACAAATATAATACCACTCTTGAGTTATTAGCTAAAGAGAAGCGTCAATATAATGTTTTCTTAATGGATGAACGTCAAAAAACGTACCTTGCCAATACCAAAGTTAATGAACTTGAACAAAAGCTCTCTATGACCACTACTGATTCTGCTAAAATTCTAGAGGATAAGAAACAAGAGGTAGATGCGTTAAAACAAGACTTCAAAAGTAGATATGATAAAGAAACCGAAAAAGTTACGAAACTAGAAGCACAAGTCGACTTTTTGAAGAACGTTGTTTATAAAACGCATGATTCTATTCAATCCGTAAGAATGCTAGCACCTCCATCGATGTTTAAGGGTCAAGCTAGCTTTGCAAGTCCTGAGTACCTTGCCAAAGCTCAAGCTGCGAACCCGCATCTTTATCTTGATGAGACTGAAAGGACAGATCTTGATTGCATGCCTCTAAGTGCCAATAGTGAAGAGACTGCCCTTTGAGATGCTGATAGTCAACCATCAGTTAATAAGGAGTTTGTGAAACCATATAATTATGCTTATGAGAATAGTCTTTATGGTCTGTTCCACAAACAAACTCAGAAATCTCGTGAGGAAGTATTTTTAGAATGCAGGCAAAAGAGAATTCAATGGAAGAAAGCGTTTGCCACTAAGAAAACAAACGTTTCTAAGTTCATCAACTACTTGCCCCTAGATGCTTCTAAAAGCAAGAGTAGGCAGATATTTGGGTTTCTTACTCATTACATAGATAATATTAAGTCCATTATTGATAATGATTGGAAACAACGACAAAACGACGAGTGGAAGAAACCAATTCCTCAAGACATAACTGTGCTTGTCAAACAAATCTTAATACCGAACGCGGCCACACTAAAAGAAAATGTTCTTAAATTCGAAAGCTTAATTCGGTCTGAAATGTTTGATGATTTACAATATGTTGAGTCTCTTGAGAAAGCAATTGATGATCTTCAAATGGACAAGTCCGTTTTTTCTGATGAATATGATTTACTCTTGCAAGAATGCGTTTCTAAAGATATTCTGTGTGCTTATTTTACATCTTGTGCTGATATTGATGAATATTCTGAAGTTGCATGCCAATATCTTGATAAGATCAAAGAATGTGAACGTCTTGAAATTGAGCTTTCGAAACGGAAAGAAAATGTTGAGAAAAAGGCTTTTGAGTTACTTCAACACAAAACTGATTTCCTTCAAAAACATTGTCATTCACTTGAACTTGCTTTGCAAAAAGACGTTGGTCGTTTTTCACATGATAATAAATTGCAAGAAAAACTTTCCCAAACATTTCGAGAAATGAATGAACAGAATTTGGAAATTAAAGAGTTGAAAGCTCAATTACAAGACAGGGACAGAGCGATAGCAGAGTTGTAGAAACTCATTGCTAAAATGGGTGGAAAAATTGTGGAACCTAGCATTAAGAAAAATGTTGTTAGACAACCCAATGCCTCTAAAGAGAATAGATCCTCTATCTTGGGAAAACCATCTGCTTTATCTAATTCCTCGTTTGCAAAACCTGTGTTTGCCCCCAAGATGGATGGAAAGGAAAGGTTACCACAAGCTCAACCCATAAGGAATCCTATAGCACCAAGCGTTAAGCACAATAATGTGATTAAACCAGGGATGTATAGAATGCCCACTAAGCCCACTAACAAAGATACTCACTCGCCTCAGACTTCTAGAAACACTAATATTCGTGTGTCTTCTACTACAGGAATAGTCTCCACTACTAGTGTTAGCTGGCCTCAGCTTAAGAGCACTCAAGAGAATGATAAGGTCTGGAAACACAAGAATCAAGGGAAGATGAAGCAAGTAGAAGAACACCCTAGGATTTTCAATGTTTCTAAGAATAAAACGTCTGTAATCGCGTGTCATGACGATTTGAATGATTCAACTTTGAATGCTATGAATGTGAAATTTGTTTGTGTCAAATGTGGCAAGTGTGCTAATGCTAATCATTCTATGTGTGCTATAAATAAAGTCAAAGGCGTAGATACTAGAACTAAGAAGCAAGTTGCAATGCCTATTAGAGCTAGTAAACCCAAACGCAAAGTGAACCATTCTGGTGCAACCCCCACTAAGAAAAGTAATGCATCAGACTCCACCACTAAGAATCCTAGAAGCAAAATTAAGGAATTATATGAGTCTGCCAGTAAGTCTTGGAAATGGTGGTTTGATAATCAATGTCCTCCCGGATATAAATGGATGCCTAAAGTTAGGACAGAAAATGTGAAAACGAGTGTTAGTTTGCCTTTAAATGTTGATAAGGACACTAATGATTCTACTATCACAACTACTGTGGTATCCAATTTAGCAAATGCTCCATCGTGTTCTAACGCTTCTGCAGGTGATACAAATAATTCTCTTCATAATGGACTCTGGATGCACGAAGCACATGACGGGGAATCTCAAGCTTCTAATTAACTTCGTAGAGAAGTTCCTGGGTACGGTCCGATTCGGAAATGATCAATTTGCACCGATCCTAGGATATGGAGATTTGGTTCAGGGGAATATCACGATTAAAAGGGTATACTACGTCAAAGGGCTCAATCACAATCTTTTCTCGGTCGGTCAATTCTGTGATGCGGATTTGGAAGTTGCTTTCAGAAAGAAGACATGTTTTGTTCGTGATTATGATGGGAATGACTTACTTACCGGTACACGGGGTACTGATCTTTACACAATTTCACTTCAAGACACAACTTCATCAACTCCAATTTGCTTCATGGCAAAAGCTTCAACGACTCAGGCATGGTTATGGCATCAACGTCTTTCTCATCTCAACTTTGATACCATTAACTTGCTTTCCAAGAAAGATATTGTGAGAGGCCTTCCAAGCTTGAAATTCATCAAAGATCATCTTTGTTCTTCTTGTGAACTTTGTAAAGCTAAACGAAGTAGCTTCTAAACAAAGACCACACCAAGCTCTAAAGGACGGTTAGATCTTCTTCACATGGATCTGTGTGGTCCAATGCGTGTTCAGAGTATCAATGGAAAGAAATATATTCTGGTAATTGTCGATGATTACTCAAGGTACACATGGACTCACTTCTTGAGGTCCAAGGATGAAACACCTGAAGTTCTCATCAACTTCCTTAAATTGATACAACGTGGTCTTCAGGCTCAAGTTAAAGTGGGTCGTACTGACAGAGGTACAAAATTTTTGAATTCAAATCTGAGAAAGTATTTTGAAGCCGAAGGGATTGAACATGAAACATCTATTGCTCGAACACCCGAACAAAACGGCTTTGTTGAAAGACGAAACCATACTTTGGTTGAAGCTGCTCGAACATTATTATCCGCTTCAAAACTTCCACTATATTTTTGGGCCGAAGCCGTGTCAACCGCATGCTACACACAAAACCGATCCTTAATTATCCCAAGACACGAAAAGACACCATATCACATAATTCATGATCGAAAACCTTCACTCAAACACCTTCATGTTTTTGGATGTACTTGTTACATTATACGAGATGGTGAAAATTTGGATAAGATGAAAGAAAAAGGTGATGCATGTATTCTTGTGGGATATGCAACTCAGTCTAAGGGATATAGAGTGTTCAACAAAAGAACAAAATTGATTGTCG
Organism: Glebionis coronaria; assembly: GCA_025667525.1. Taxonomy (NCBI): domain Eukaryota; kingdom Viridiplantae; phylum Streptophyta; class Magnoliopsida; order Asterales; family Asteraceae; genus Glebionis; species Glebionis coronaria. Next base: position 301,833,138 of record CM046874.1, read on the forward strand.
AGACAATTCACATACGATTTGATGAATCTAAAGAAATGGCACTTGAACAAAACAGTTTAAGTCCCGATCAACAACGACAAACGACTTCCGTTCACAACCGCACGGAACTCGAAACTCAAGACCACAGCAATGAACTGTCAAGTTCAACGCTGGTTCCAGAGAATGTTCCTAGAGCTGATATGACAGTCGACACGACCATTGAAGAGTTGGAAATGTTATATGGACCAATGTATGATGAATATTTCACGGGGGAGAAACAAGTTGTATCGAAGTCTTCCGCTGTCACTCATGATAAGAATGATGAAACCGATCATCGTCAACAACAAGATACAACTTCATCTACTTCAACACGGGTTGCTGCCGATTTACCTCCTCAGAATATTACTTCAACAATCGATCCTACAACATCCACAACTACTGTCATTGCTCCAGAGAACACAAATCAAGCAGACAATGCATTATCTGACGAAGACGAATTTATCAACCCATTCGGTACACCGGTACACGAAACTGGAGAGTCTTCTACTCGCCATGTTGATCCGTCAAATATGCATACTTTCTATCAACGACATCCTTCAACACATCATTGGACCCGAGATCATCCTTTGGTTCATGTCATTGGAAACCCTTCACAGCCCGTTCGCACAAGACGACAGCTTAACACTGATGCCGATGTTTGTATGTTCGCACTCGCCGTGAGTTCAGCTGAACCGAAAAACATCAAAGAAGCATTAGCTGATCATGCTTGGATTGAATCGATGACGGATGAACTTCAACAATTTGAAAGACTTAAAGTCTGGGAACTTGTTGACAGACCATACGATGTAACACCATTAAATCTTCGATGGATCTGGAAAAACAAGATGGATGAAGAAAACACGATCATCAAGAATAAATCTAGGCTAGTGGCTAAAGGGTATGGACAGAAAGAGGGTATTGATTTTGAAGAATCATTTGCACCAGTTGCTCGAATGGAAGCAGTCAGGATTTTTCTTGCTTATGCTGCACATAAGGGATTCATTGTCTATCAAATGGACGTAAAGACGGCGTTTCTTAACGGTCCTTTGAAGGAAGAAGTCTATGTCACGCAGCCGGAAGGATTCGTCAATCCTCATTACCCTGACAAGGTGTATCGTCTCCACAAAGCACTATATGGACTCAAGCAAGCTCCAAGGGCGTGGTACGACGAGCTCTCAAAATTTCTGGTCTCCAAAGGTTTCTCAAAAGGTTCCATTGATCTAACTTTGTTCACTTATAAATATGGGGATGACATTCTACTTGTGCAAATTTATGTTGATGACATTATTTTCGGGTCTACAAACCCAAAACTTTCAAAATGGTTTGAAAAAGTAATGCACAGCAGATTTGAAATGTCTATGATGGGCGAACTAAAATTCTTTCTAGGAATTCAAGTTCACCAATCCCCAAGTGGTATCTTTATTAACCAAGCTAAGTATTGTCAAGAGATAATCACAAAGCATGGTATGACATCATGTGACCCTGTTGGGACACCGTTATCAACCACATCCCTAGATGCTGATTTAGAGGGATTACCCATAGATCAAACGAGATATCGTTCCATGATCGGGTCCCTCATGTACTTGACAGCAAGCAGACCTGATATTCATCATGCTACGTGTTATTGTGCACGATATCAAGCACGACCCACTGAAAAGCACCTCAAGGAGGTTAAACGGATCTTTCGGTACCTTAAGAATACCATTCACATGGGACTCTGGTATCCGAGGGAAACCGGTTTCTTTCTAACGGCCTATTCAGATTCTGATCATGCAGGGTGTCTTGATACACGTAAAAGTACTTCTGGTGGTGCACAATTTCTAGGTCAAGACAAGCTTGTGGGATGGTCTTCCAAGAAGCAGGATTGCACGTCTCTTTCATCAGCCGAAGCGGAGTATGTGTCTCTATCTGCATGTTGTGCTCAAGTTCTTTGGATGAGAACACAACTCACAGATTATGGCTTCCATTTTGATAAAGTACCCATGTACTGTGACTCAAAGTCTGCCATAGCCATCTCTTGCAATCCGGTACAGCATTCCCGCACGAAGCACATTGATGTCAGATATCACTTCATTAAGGAACAAGTTGAAAGAGGTATTGTTGAATTATACTTTGTTGGAACTGATTACCAATTAGCTGACTTGTTTACAAAAGCTCTTTCGAAAGAGAGGTTTGCGTATCTAGTTAGGCAAATTGGTATGAGATGTTTGACTCCAGCAGAACTGGAGGTTCTGGCAAAGAAGCCTGCTTGATTCATCTATCAAACATCTACCTGTAAATATTAATCAAAAAGCAAAATACAAAAGTAAAAAATCTTTGATAATCCAAAAATATTCTTCTCGACATGTCTTTCAGTATCGATAATATGGACGTACCTAGAAATGTCGCTCAATAACGACACGGGTGTGTACATAAAGCTTGAATGAAAGTTGTAAATATTTTTCAAAACATGTCATTTCTATTTTTTCAAAAGGAAATCGTCTATTTTGGACAATATTTCCAACAACGGGTAGAGCAATCTATCACGGGTTGAGCTTGTCACAAAACATTCAATGTTTTGAGCTCAACACAATGGCTTGTAATCACTTTCAGATTGCAACCCGAATCTAAATTCACGGGGGAGTGTACGCTTTTGTACTCTTACCCTTAGCAAAAGAAGTTAAATCTTCTTACACTTGAGTGGATTCGTCAAGACATTCAAAGTCTATGAACTCAAGTTTATGCTTTAGAAAAACCTTTTCGTCAAAAAGAATTGATTTTTCAAAAAGCGTTGAACACAATTTTTTCAAGAATTTCTCAATGATATTCAAAATCTTTCAAAAATTGTGTGTTCAACAACTCCTATCCTCAAAAGTTTAATGTGGATCAAATCCTCGTCATGACAATTCTATTGGATCAATTTTTGAGGGGGAGCATTTCAACTTCATGCAAAAGATTAACACATCTTTCTCCCGAAGATTTTCAAGACTATTTTTCAAAATATATTTTAATCAAATTTGGTATCTCTAATATCAAAAGATTTTATATATTAGAGATAGGGGGAGAAAATGTGATTAAAATGTGATCTATAAGACTCAAGCACTTTAACTCTTACCTACATGTGCGAAACACTTTCGATTATCGATGCACATGTGAAGGGGGAGCATTTCTAAAACGACAAAACTAGCAAGGTGTTAAATGTTTTTCAAACACTTTGTTAGAATTTAAAGTGGTTTTCATGGTTACGATCAAATACCCACAACATCTTTAATTCACGACGTTATTGGTGTCAAAAGGGTGGTTAGGTTTAAGTCCTATGATCCAACCAGAACCGGAGGGATCTTCCCAGGGACAATCTAATAGATTATTAGAAGTCCTTAGGAAAGATGGAGTAGAATGTGAACGTAGCTGAATGCCGACTAAGTACTGATGATAGCACTGGAACAATCACAACAAGGTGCTATTAATGATGTCTTGGTAAGCATTGAAGGGGTTGAAGAATGAAAAAGAAATGTAAGGATAAAGGGTCTAAAGAAAGAAGCCCTCCATACAACTTAGGCAGAAACCGGGTCAACCCATCATGAAGACAAACTCATCATGGACCCAGTGATGTGAAGCACAACCCTTTCCTAGCTACTCAGGCTTCTCTCAAAAGAAGTTTGTTTTATTGTCACGGAGATCAACACGACTTCTATTGACTTTCTCACTCCGAGATAGTTGATATTGAATAGGTGGCATCTGCTCCAGCCTCCGACCACTAAAAGTGCACAAATAGAGTCTAGAGCCAAGAGATCAATCAAATCTCGTTAGGACACACGGATGAAGATCAAGAGAGTCCTACGCTATATCCTTGCGATATTGCTAGAACACTCAGAGTGATACTACTTAGTATTCACAATGATGAGTGGAAATCCTTCCAGTGTTAACATCAAACAGCACTGCGGTAGGTCATATGCAAGATTCTTTATGAATTGAACATATGTAAAACTGAAAAGCAACAGTGGTTTGATTCTGAATTGATTCAAACTCGTTTCAGGTTTCTACGCAATATCTTTATGGTCTTGCCAGAACATTCAGAGTGATATTTATTAATATTCACAGTGACGAATGGAAATCCTTCTAGCGTCAACATCAAACAGCGCTGCGGTAGGTGACTTATGAGATTCTTATGAATCAAACTTGTGTCAACTGGAAAGCAACAATGGTAAGATTCTTAATGAATCAAACTTGTTCCAGGAATTTGAATTGACGACTTTAATCAAGCGGATATCTATCCAATTGATTCACTCTTTATGTTCGCAGTCTTGCTTTGAGACGGTCGAGTAAAGAGAACGGCTAGTACAGCCGCGAAACCCTGTCAAGGAGATTCTTAATTGAATCTACCTGATCACAGGTACGATATTTTATATCGTATAACGGTCTTCACCGACCGGAGGTAAAACGCTATCGATTTAGGACGAATGTCAAAGCCATTCAGTCCGTGTCTATGTTTTGTCTCGAGAAGGTGGCGTCACGGTGTACTCAGCAAAGTCAAAGATTCACAACCACATATTCATGCCCAAAGACTTATCCAACAATTGATAGTGTGAGCATGTGGATAAAGACACAAGATCACAAGATGGCAAAGACAAATCAAGAATGATTTGAAGATCTCAAGACTTAAAGACAAAGTCGAAAGACAACGACAAAGGCTCAAAGATCACAGCATGAAGGAACAAAACTACTGTTACACGTTCAAGACTCATTTATGACGAAATTCATAAATCTCCATTGGAATCCAAATATCAAAGAGGAATGACCTCACATTGGGGGAGATTGTTAGCCTCAAAATATTGAGTCAAACAAGAATGTTCGGTCATAGGTTTCTATTGTATTATTTATTAGAACGTTGTAATAAGTATTTATTTAGTCGTGGTTCACGGGCTTGGATTTAAACTAATTAAAGTCCAAAAGACAAGCCCGGCCCAATATATAGTCCATTAAAGCCCGCATGTGGGTGGACTATATATACTACCCTCCTAGCATGTTAGGAGGGTGGATGGTCATTTGTAACTTCTTTTCTGAATCTAATCTCACCAAGTTAATCATCTCCTCTCTACTTTCTCTCACTACTTTCTCTCTCTAGGAATTCATCTCTTCTTCATCTATTTTCTTTCTCTCTTCATTGCTTAATCATCACAAATATGGGACAACATAGGACCACTAGAGGAGAACACTCCAGTAGTTCTTTGGCGTTTTTGCAACCTATATTGTGTTGGGGGAGAAGATGATGTGGATCGGGTGGATGTGGGTTGGTTAAGGGGTGTTTGGGTTTGTGAAGGATTGGTGTCAACGTTTGGATTAGGTGTATCAACGCCAACATTTAATGTGTCAGCGTCAAAGGGTTCTTGGTCAATTTGCATGTGGTATGGTGAAGGTAAAGGTTCAGGTATTGGGTCAAGTTGTGGTTGAGGGTCTGGTTGGGGTTGTGCTGCTTCAATGACAACAATCATAGCTGGTGTTAGGGGTAAGTCACGGTGAGGGGGTGAATTCATCTTTGTAAAAATTGCTTTCTTTTGCACAGGGATCTCATAAAAATCATCATGATCCCTTGTGCAGTAATTTTGCACATCAAAAACCATTTGTAAAAATCTGGGATAAGCTAAAGTCATTTTATTCCCTTTATTTTTACACATGCCCTCAAAAATCATTTTGGAATAATTAAACTTGTGCACAGTAACAATGCACACAATAGCACTAGCAATAGATCTATTGATCTCATTATGTGCAGTACACTTAGGACTCAAACATTGTAAGAGGACATGTATTAGGTACTTCTAGGCTAGGGGAAACTCCTGTTTATGATATTTGTTTAAAGTTCCCTCATCAGGGAAAGGATAACCCAAAGCCCTTAGTCCTTGTTCTATTTCATTAATGGGGAGGGTGGTTATACCATCTGCATCATCAAGATGCAAAGCCTGGCGAACCAAGGCTCCAGTAACCACCCAAGTGCGCCCATGAACAATAGATGATAATGTAGTCACTCGATTAACTGTTGAGAAACTAACATTGTTCCAAAACTGCTTAATATGTGTGACAGGAATGAGTGGAGCATGAGAAAGAGCATACCTAAGTGGGGATGCACTCAAATACGCCACCATCTGGGTGTATTGGGGAAACAGAGTATCATCAGTGTCCAAATATGCTATCATGTTGTGTTGACTCCTGAATCCCAATTCCAAATCACTTGGTTTAAATTTTGGTGCCATTGTTGAAAGCTGTTTGAAGGATTGATAAAGATGAAGTATAGGAGAAAATATTGTTAGACAAGAATGATAGGTACCCTGTTTAAAAGTAGGAGCCAAATATATAAGAGATAAATATGCATGTGATTGGTAAAAAATGAGGCAACTATTTTCAAAATACAATCATGAAAATATTGAAAAGAAATAAGTTTATCTCACGCATTAATTGAAAGTTATCTGCTCCCAAAATTACGGCCCAAAAATTCGTCAAAAACTAACAACTGGGTAGGTCCCATTGAGTGTCAACGGTCAAAAATAACCCATCAACTCCCAACGGCTATATTCTTGTCAACGTTTGCCAAAGTCATGTCAGCGTCTAAATTGGTCACAACAACGCTTGGAAAAATACTTGTCAGCGTCCAAAAAAAAAATATTAAAAATGAAAAAGGACCTTAATAAAGTAATTTATCCTAGTGAAGATAACCTATAAGTTGATAATTATTATAGGGAAGCAAGCACTGTCCAGTTATGCACACTTGCTTATGCAAGATAGACATAACAGTCCTCTAGTGTCCCTTGCTAACCAAAACTCTTAACAACTAGGTTATCTCATAAATTTCCTTGTTACTCCCAGGTAAAACCCATGATCAAATCATTCCCAAGTCTCCCAACAGACCACAACCAATTCTAGGCCAAAAATGTCTTGGCAGCATGCATAGTATATCAACTTTGCATGCTACAGTGCCTCGTGATTTAGTAAAACTAACTCATACTCACCTGTGGACACAATCTAGAATTGTGATAAGAGTATCATAAGGATACCCAAAAGTCCTAAAGGTTCCTAAAACCTCCCCTTAAACTGTGATACATATGTTGCCAAAAATATGCATGAACATAAAAAATTTATGTCAAGATAGGAATAAAAAATTCCAACCATCATCCATAAATAAAAACATGCTCAAATTGTTCTCCAAGGATCCATAAGCAACTCTGTATCCAATGATATACTGCTAACACCACCTGCACATTTAGATTAAGAACCACAAAACTAACATTGTTGCTGACAACGCCCCGATAACACTTGTCAGCGTTAAGGAAACATTTGTCAGCGTTAGACAAATATATTGCTGACAACGTCACAATAACACTTAGCAGCGTTAAAGTAACCTTTGTCAGTGTTAAAAAATATAGTGAAAAATCTAAATCCTCACAAAGACCAATAACAATTTAACACCCCCAAATTTACACGCAGCGGAATACATCTTTGGGTGCTAAACAATGATACAACAACACATAATTTATAAAGAACGACTCGATAAGAGACGTTTTAGATTTATCGTTCCCAAAACATTCATCAGAGTAGCGTAGTCCCAAGTAATCGTTACCAAAAGATAAGTTAAAACAACATATTAGTTTGTTTTAAAAATGGAACGATAAATAAATCAAAGAGTTTGAACAACATAGCAGTGCACAACTTCATTCTCGTGACCTCCAAGCTTCCACTTCTTGATTACCTGAAATACATGTGAGTAAAACAATCAGCAAAAATGCCGAGTGAATCTATAGGTTTATGTAATCAATTTGAACACAAGCAAAGATTATAAGTTTGTGGCATGCTTATAAGCATCAAATAATAATTTGCATCAACAATGATAATTGTATATAGCATAAATTGCAATAAGCTCATGGAACCGAGCCCTTAAACACTCCTTTTAGAGGTCTAATAAGACAGGAGATTTATTAATTGTCGGTTACCTCCAGATTATTGGTACATTGTCGTATACCTGACTTCTCAATACAATATGTCCAAAAAGTGTGGAGTCGGGCCTAAGCTTCTGTGACAAGTCCACACAAACTGAACCGGGGCGGCTTCCCCCATAGATCTATTAATTGTACTAGTGGTTAACCCATCGTAGGTTAATTAACGGTCCATAATTGACGCTTTAACAAAGGCAATCACCTAATGCAATTTAAAGGCAACCACGGGTCCATTCGTAGAGGGACAAAGCATACCATAAAAATCTTGTGTTCTAAGTTTATAAAACATGTATTCCCCCTCGCGGGTTTAAAATCATTTAATAACTAGTATAAAGCGAGGATATAGACTCACCTTAGCCAATAGTGGTAATGAGACGATCGCCGACGATAGATGATGCCTTTCAAACACGAGAACCGCAACCTATCAAATGAGGTGTGTTCATTAATAATAGACTCGAGAAATAAACCATACATAAGAATATAAAACTCGACTCATTAAATCACGAGAAACTCGAGAGAAAACGATACAAGTGATACTATTACACTCTCCTATATATTCATTTTATTATTCTATGTCTTTAATACAAATCTGCCGGAACATACCGAATGTCCAAGCCGTTTTCCCAAACTTAAACATATCAACTTTTTATGATACTACTCAGAGAACTTACTTACTATATGTAGAAAGTCCTCCCAAGAGCCCATCAAAAGATTTTACTTCTAAAGTTCCCTGCCTGACTCATCTTTGAATCACAAAATTCGGACAGTTTAGCGACCTTGACTTACGAAACCATTTTGACCATTCTAAACAACTCCATTTGTAAAACCGCCACTTGATTCTAAAAATAGACTCAAAATAATAAACTTGGAGCCTGAGAACAGCCCTTGATTCATTTTGAAACTCAGTTTATAGTCCCCGAGATTCGATCCAAATATCGACAACAATTTTCGGATTGTGTCGACACTCGTCTCCCGGTACACGAAAATCAAACTAGTGTATCTTCCACCTCGTTTGGAGTTGAAAGGCCTACCTTATATCAAATCGAAGCTAACGAAATTCTCTACAACATAATCCCATAATATCGATCTATATTCAGACATAAGGCCCCCGAAAATAGCCTCAAACCTACTGCCAAAATTGACCTTTTAAAAATCATACAAAATCAATTTTTCAACACATTTTACCCATTTCTATGCCACTAATATGATCATTCTAACACTCCCACACTATGATCAAACCTCTAACACACTTGCATGTACAAATCTAATAAATCAAACTCAAAAATTCAAACATGCAAACACTCCACTATGTAATATAATAATATTAACACCTATTTATTCCTTCAAAATGGATCAAACAAGTATATTTCATCAAGAAAATAAATTTTGAAAAAAAAAATGTTAATGCATGTTGAAGAAAATCATACCAATATGATCACAAGATCAAAACTAAGATGGGTCTAGTTTTGGTTTAGCTCAAATCATCCTAAATCTTGAGTTAAATTGAAAATTGTATGGATTTGGTGATGGTGGTTGATGTTTCGCCAAAACAAGAGAGAGAAAGAGATGGTGGGTGAAATTTTGAATGGCAAAATGAATTGTGTGTGTTTAATTTGGCTTTTTATATAGTGCTCCGAGGGCCACTTTTGCCAATATGTGATAGTTTTGGTCTAAAATGGGATAAAATAGTTTAAAAGGGTAGAAAATGTAAATTGTAATTTTTGAAATATTTACGAGACTCGGGTTTCGTAAAATACTTTTTAAAAGTTTAAACGCACGCGAAAATGATAATATAACGACTCGATACGTAATTAAAACGATATCGTCGAAAATATTAAATATCGAAACGATCGATAATATAAAGTTTTAGGCATCCGTCGGTATCGCGATCACTAGTAGTCCTCGTTACTCGTCAAAATATTAAAACATAATATTTAATATCGGTTTCAACTTAAACCGTTAAACATAATAATATTTAACGTTATAAAATACTTCAAAATAATTGAAAATTATAATTAAATTATGACCTTATTTTTACGGGTTTTACATCCTCACCACCTTAAGGGAGCGACGTCCCGGCGCTCAAATCGCCTCATACACGAGTTGTTCACTACCCGGAAGGATGAGGGCATTCCTTATAAAGAAGTCCTTACGTTCCCACGTGAATCTCGAACCACAATCTCCACTGGTTCTTTTACAAAAACGCAACTTGTCGTCAAGTTGTATCTCACCAAAAAGGAATAAATAAATCCTTATCCACCAGTCACCCGTCTAGCTCGACACATGAAAATTTTATGAATCACACGAAGCTCATTCGACGACAAGAATAGATGACAGGATTTTCGGGTAAGTCCAGTTAAAAGGAAGGTTGCAAATTAAAGGATATCCATTGGCCGGATAGCCATGGACACAAATCAAAAAGAACTAACAAGAAAAACATTTTCGTCATCGGAGGGTGCTCACACGCGGGCCCCTACTCAAGAGATAATACAAAGACACCATCTCACTTTCGCCAACGCGCATTAAAGTCTCAATAAACATCGTCGTTGAAAGTCAAAAATATATTACATAATATGTGTTCTACATGATCGGACGTTATCGGATGATGGCGTCTCAAGTTCTCACAACTTACGATCATTTGACTAGATTACACACCATATAAGTACATAAAAGAAAAGGTCGAACATAAACATCGACTATAGATCTCCACCGTAAATCATCGAGAAAACCTTGAACGAACCCTTGATAATAACCACTTGATTTCCGGAGTCTTTCCACTTGCGGTGTCGTCTTCAACATACTTCCTTGAGGTCGTAACGAATTTATTAACTCCATTCATTAAGAGATTCGGTCCATAATCATTCCACAAGTACACGCATAAATCCTGGTGACACTTATCGTTTCTTCTTATACACTACTTCCCGAGATTTGTTTTAAACTCAGAATAAAATAGTAATCTTCAATACGAGGAACATAACGAGATAAAAATGAATTCAATAAACGCATAAACGGACAAGATTTGGTAAAATGATTTAAGGTTGACGATCGACGAGGGATCTCGACTCACGTAACCGTAAAACATAATAAATCACAATACTTAGAAAAACATGAGAGCGAAGAAAGAATTAAATATTAACATTAAAGTAACATTTGTCACAATTATCCATCCCGGTTTTGGTATTACCTTAAAACGCAATTGGGGTACTTTCTTGATAAAGATGATATATCAAAATAGGAGTTAAATAGCTTCATAATTTATTTTGGTTGTCTTAAGAAACTTTGAAACAATGACATGAATTTATTAATTAAATTCGTATTGATGGTTACAATTAGAAAATATAATTTCCAAATTAAATCATTATTAGGAATATAAATTAAACTGGTAATTTCATTATATTAAAAGTAAAGTATGATAAATCAATTACTTCAATAGATAGAACATGATTTCATTTTAAACATTAGTTTTAGTTATACAAAATATGATGTATAAATTTGACCTTTTACTTGTGATTGATATTTTGATAATTGAAAATCATTGGAAAATGTATAAAAGTTCCATAAAATTTTATAATACGTTGTAGAAGTACATAAAGGTGTTTATTATTTTAATATAAACATGGGATATATTCGGGTTTCGAAATGTGACAAGATAACAAACGAATACGAATGGAAATAATGGTTAATAATCAGTACGAAATCAATGGTACAAAAGAGAACGAAGCAAATGTCGTATGAATTCTTAAAGAGAATAATAAAATAAAGGCGTCGATGGTAAGACGATAAGAAATAATAGATTAAACAAGTTGTCAATTTTGTTAGTGCGGTCGATGGTTCACCAATATCAGTTTGTTAACTTAGCGGTGGTCGATACATGATCGAAAATAAGATCCATACAAAAATTTAATCAAAGAAAATTCCTAATAATCACTTGTAATTAAAACAAATCAAATGAACGATGTTAGTGTTTAAAGAGATAAGTCAAAGCACGGTTCACAAGAGTGGATGTCGAGACAAACGAGAGTGACGGACGTCATCCCGGATATACGAAAATCACTCTAGTGATAATTCATTATTCACGTGCGGAGACATTCTAAAGATCTACCCAGTCGCATAATGAAAATTGGACGAGAAGGAAGGATAAAACATCGAGACTTTCAAGTCATTTATCAACAGTCAGTAATTAGACGAACGGTCAAATGAAATCAGTTACAAGACAAAATGAAGTAACAAGTGGAAAAATGATCGTCGAGTAAAAACGTATTCGTAAGCGCGTAATTCGTTCAAGAAAGGCAAGAAAACGTATGCGGAGGCATAGAAATTGCGCTACTTGCATAAGATATGAAGGTTTTCAAAACTTCTTTTCACTTTATTTCATTTTATTTATCTTTATCATAAATACAAGTAAAAAGTTCTTTACTATCAAGATTTTTAAGTTGACTACTATTCAGCCTAGCATGGCTCCTTCTAAATTAGACATAGGTGATCAGGCCATGTATAATTTAGGGCTAGCAATGCAGTGCTCCGTTTCGTCGAAAAGTATTACGTTTCTTATGTTTATATAAACCATGCCATTTGTAAAATGGAATTTAAAAATAGTTTATAAATTTATAGGATACAAGTAATTTGTGAGATACTCAATAAGCAACTTTTAATGTTACGAAAAGTATTTTATAAGACCAAAGTAAAAACAATTGGTGAAAATAATCGTAAAACAATATCAGATTTATTAATAAGGTGACAGTATGACAACGTATAAAGTAGCCAAAGGTTTGCAAAAAGTGGCAAATAGTAGCTCATAAAACAACCAATGAAATGGTTACAAGTTGTTAGGGTTTCAAAAGGTTATAAGGTTTAGACGAAAACGTCATGAGACACGCGATAAAATATCGACGAAGAATGTGAAGACAAAACTTCAAAACTCAACCCAAGTCAGTGGAAGGTTAGAAGAAAACGAAAATAAAATAACATCGAATGACAAATGAGTCATATATAAAAAAAGAATAAATCAATCCATATGTGTATTCTATGTAAGATACTCGACACAACATGCTTTTAAGAAAAATATATTATTCATTTTCAAATTACACCATTAATCCGGTAATTGCTAATCCTGTAATGTTTCTATTTTTAAACATTTTCACATGCAACTAGTATTAGTTAGTTGTAAAATAATATTCGTTAAAATTTTACGATCTCAAGTGAACTCAAATATTCTTAGAAACGTTTAAAACTCATGTTCTGAATTTTTTTTTTATATCAAATTTAACTTTTTAATATAAGCCGATTAATTGACCTGATAAACGACATCTCCAAGACTCGGAGTCTAAAGTATTTTGATGCAAAACGACGTTTCAGACGACTTTCTAGTTTTACCCGAGACCTGAAACCCAATGTAAAATGACCAAAATACCCCTGCAAGTTCTGTGCAGGTTTGACTATTTTAAAAACGCAGGTTTTACTTTTAGGTTTTGACCTGTTTATACACCCCCTGTAGTTTCTCCATTAAATATATTTTTCGACATTTCCTAACGGCTCAAAATATATATATATATATATATATATATACGCACACATGTCTTGTGGATTTTACAACAACGAAAAATAAATCTCATAATGAGCATCAAGTAAAAATATAGCATAATGAATGACAGAAGATGCTTCAAGGTATTCAACACGAAATTTAGGAAGCAAAATGGTGAATGACGTTCGTAATTTAAGTTTCAAGGTGCAAAGTAGGCAAATCTCCTTGGTGCCACGATTGTCAAAAGCACAAAACATAACAAGAAAAGAATGGAACATTAACGAGTTGCGTTCCGGGAGCAAGAAGGTTAATGAAAACAAAACAAATGATACAATTTTGTTGAAGTAAAATCGTATCCCAATCTAGCGCCATAATCTAGACGATGATTTATAAAATGACGATGACGTTACCGAGATATAAGCGAACAATACACTTCGGAGTCGATACATATAAATGTCAATGAATTTAATCTTCGTATGTCGTATAAAACGATAATAAAAATTAACAAAATATTATGAAAAACCATGGTATTATTCAACACTATTTTAAGAAATGTTTCAAAATGTATGACTCACACGATAGCGGTTAGTCTATTCCAAGGACACATTGACCTACACAATGGTCTAGAGATTACGTTAAAAGACGTCCAAGCACAAATAGCCGGAAGACGATTTGAATATCTATATAGATATCACAAAGGGTTAAACAATGAAAGTAACGCGCGTAGATAAAGTTATGTAAGGTCATAATATAAAAATTTTGCAATAAAAGCAATTTAAATACTTCAAAAATAAATACAGAAAGATCTTGAAATTCATTGTATTTATGTAAGTTAATCATTAATAAATGATAAACTTTTATCGAAAAGTTTAACGACATAAATATATATCGATAAAGGGATCCTAGATATAAATATATATCCATAAATGGATCATAATATTTATTTATAAATACTTGCCAATAAGGTATACGTAATAACGTATACTAAAATTGTAATCTCAGAAGTAGCTTGAACCTGAAGTCACGCGAAGTCCGGTGCACCGACTCTTTGAAAAATAAAAACTGACAGTTATAGTTTAGGTTTTTAAAATAAAGACCTAGTTCTCTATAACTCATGGCTCTGGTACCAATCTTTAACACCCCCAAATTTACACGCACCGGAATACATCTTTGGGTGCTAACAATGATACAACAACACATAATTTATAAAGAACGACTCGATAAGAGACGTTTTAGACTTATCGTTCCCAAAACATTCATTAGAGTAGCGTAGTCCCAAGTAATCGTTACCAAAAGATAAGTTAAAACAACATATTAGTTTGTTTTAAAAATGGAACGATAAATAAATCAAAGAGATTGAACAACATAGCAGTGCACAACTTCATTCTCGTGACCTCCAAGCTTCCACATCTTGATTACCTAAAATACATGTAAGTAAAACAATCAGCAAAAATGCCGAGTGAATCTATAGGTTTATGTCATCAATTTGAACACAAGCAAAGATTATAAGTTTGTGGCATGCTTATAATCATCAAATAATAATTTGCATCAACAATGATAATTGTATATAGCATAAATTGCAATAAACTCATGGAACCGAGCCCTTAAACACTCATTTTAGAGGTCTAATAAGACAGGAGATTTATTAATTGTCGGTTACCTCCAGATTTTTGGTGCATTGCCGTATACCTGACTTCTCAATACAATATGTCCAAACAGTGTGGAGGTCGGGCCTAAGCTTCCCCCATAGATCTATTAATTGTACTAGCGGTTAACCCATCATAGGTTAATTAACGGTCCATAATTGAGGCTTTAACAAAGGCAATCACCTAATGCAATTTAAAGGCAACCACGGGTCCATTCGTAGAGGGACAAAGCATACCATAAAAATCTGGTGTTCTAAGTTTATAAAACATGTATTCCCCCTCGCGGGTTTAAAATCATTTAATAACTAGTATAAAGCGAGGCTATAGACTCACCTTAGCCAATAGTGGTAATGAGACGATCGCCGACGATAGATGATGCCTTTCAAACACGAGAACCGCAACCTATCAAATGAGGTGCGTTCATTAATAATAGACTCGAGAAATAAACCATACATAAGAATATAAAACTCGACTCATAAAATCACGACAAACTCGAGAGAAAACGATACAAGTGATACTATTACACTCTCCTATATATTCATTTTATTATTCTATGTCTTTAATACAAATCTGCCGGAACATACCGAATGTCCAAGCCGTTTTCCCATACTTAAACATATCAACTTTTTATGATACTACTCAGAGAAATTACTTACTATATGTAGAAAGTCTTCCCAAGAGCCCATCAAAAGATTTTACTTCTAAAGTTCCCTGCCCGACTCATCTTTGAATCACAAAATTCGGACAGTTTAGCGACCTTGACTTACGAAACCATTTTGACCATTCTAAACAACTCCATTTGTAAAACCGCCACTTGATTCTAAAAATAGACTCAAAATACTAAACTTGGAGCCTGAGAACAGCCCTTGAATCATTCTGAAACTCAGTTTATAGTCATTATAGTCCCCGAGATTCGATCCAAATATCGACAACAATTTTCGGATTGTGTCGACACTCGTCTCCCGGTACACGAAAATCAAACTAGTGTATCTTCCACCTCGTTTGGAGTTGGAAGGCCTACCTTATATCAAATCGAAGCTAACGAAATTCTCTACAACATAATCCCATAATATCGATCTATATTCAAACATAAGGCCCCCGAAAATGGCCTCAAACCTACTGCCCAAAATTGACCTTTTAAAAATCATACAAAATCAAATTTTCAACACATTTTACCCATTTCTATACCACTAATATGATCATTCTAACACTCCCACACTATGATCAAACCTCTAACACACTTGCATGTACAAATCTAATAAATCAAACTCAAAAATTCAAACATGCAAACACTCCACTATGTAATATAATAATATTAACACCTATTTATTCCTTCAAAATAGATCAAACAAGTATAGTTCATCAAGAAAATAAATTTTGAAAAAAAATGTTAATGCATGTTGAAGAAAATCATACCAATGTGATCACAAGATCAAAACTAAGATGGGTCTAGTTTTGGTTGAGCTCAAATCATCCTAAATCTTGAGTTAAATTGAAAATTGTATGGATTTGGTGATGGTGGTTGATGTTTCGGCAAAACAAGAGAGAGAAAGAGATGGTGGGTGAAATTTTGAATAGAAAAATGAATTGTGTGTGTTTAATTTGGCTTTTTATATAGTGCTCCGAGGGCCACTTTTGCCAGTATGTGATAGTTTTGGTCGAAAATGGGATAAAATAGTTTAAAAGGGTAGAAAATGTAAATTGTAATTTTTGAAATATTTACGAGACTCGGGTTTCGTAAAAATACTTTTTAAAAGTTTAAACGCACGCGAAAATAATAATATAACGACTCGATAAGTAATTAAAACGATATCGTCGAAAATATTAAATATCGAAAAGATCGATAATAAAATATAAAATTTTAGGCATCTGTCGGTATCGCGATCACTAGTAGTCCTCGTTACTCGTCGAAATATTAAAACATAATATTTAATATCGGTTTCAACTTAAACCGTTAAACATAATAATATTTAACGTTATAAAATACTTCAAAATAATTGAAAATTATAATTAAATTATGACCTTATTTTTACGGGTTTTACAAACAATGCATTATCATGTACATAGTTTTACAAAAAGACCCCAAAACACATATTATGTAAGATTGATCATTCCAATACTTGTTACCAAGTATTGGAACCTTCCAGCATCAAAAGGTTTAGTTAGTAAATCAGACATATTTTCTTCTGTGTCAACCCTATCTGGTTGTATTAAACCCTTTTCAAAACAATCCCTTATAAAATGGTTTCTTATTTCTATGTGTTTAGTTTTAGAATGATGTACAGGATTCTTAATAATGCATAAAGTGCTGTTATTGTCAACAAATATCTTGGTATGCATAAAATTATACCCATAATCCAACAGCTGGTTCTGAATCCATAAGACTTGTCCACAACAAGCAGCTGCAACAACGTACTCTGCTTCAGTTGTAGAATTGGCCACCACTGTTTGTTTCTTGCATTGCCAAGATATCAACCTGCTCCCAAGAAACTGACATCCACCAGTTGTGGATTTTCTATCAAACTTATCACCTCCATAGTCACTGTCTGAATATGAAATAAGCTCTAATGGTGAATCCTTTGGGTACCACAAGCCAAGACTGGGATAACATCTTAGGTACCTAAAGATTCTCTTAACAGCATAAAGGTGACATTCTTTGGGAGTCGCTTGATGGCGTGCACATGCACACACAGCAAACATGATGTCAGGTATGGAGGCTATGAGATACATCAATGAACCAATCATTGATCTATAGTGCCTGACATCCACATATTTTCCATCTCCAACCTTTCCCCAAGGGTGTTCCCTATCCATAGGAGTAGTAGCCCTCTTTTCATGTGGAGAAAAGCCAAACTTCTTCAAGATCTCTGCCATATACTTATTCTGAGAGATGAAGATACCATCTTCTTTCTACTGAACTTGTAACCCTAGAAAGAAGTTCATCTCCCCCATTGTACTCATCTTGAATTTGTCTATCATAAGCTTGGAAAAGTCCTCACTCATCTTTGGATTGGTAGATCCAAAAATGATATCATCAACATAAACCTGAACAAGCAAAACATCCTTACCAGCCTTCTTGGTAAATAATGTCTGGTCTATGGTGCCCCTCTTGAATCCATTTTCCACCAAATAAGTGGATAATGTGCCATACCATGCTCTTGGGGCTTGATGAAGTCCATACATAGCCTTCTTGACTCTATACACCTTGTCTGGATTCTCTGGATCTTCAAAACCAAGAGGCTGCATTACATACACCTCCTCAACAATTTTTCATAGAGGAAGGCACTCTTCACATCCATTTGATAGATAGTGAAGCCCATGCAAGAAGCATAGGCTAGAAATATTCTTATAGCTTCAATCCTTGCAACTGGTGCAAAGACCTCCTCATAGTCTATCCCTTCCTCTTGTGTATATCCCTGAGCCACTAAACGTGCCTTGTTTCTGACCACAATGCCTCTTTCATCTCTCTTATTTCTTAGAACCCATCTTGTCCCTATAGGTCTGACATATCTGGGACAATCAACCAGCTCCCAAACATCCTGAATTGCAAATTTGTGAAGCTCATCCTGCATTGCTTCCACCCAACTTGGTTCTTTGAGAGCATCAAAGATCTTCTTGGGTTCCTGTTGTGACAGAAAACAGGCAAACAAACATGCTTGTACAAGAGGGGTATCAACCTTCTTGTGAATATTGGCAATAAATCCACCAAGACTTTGATGAGATCTTCTAGTCTGAACAGGAGTCATAATATCACCAATGATTTGAGAAGTAGGGTGATTCTTCATAGTAGAAGTGAGAACTCCTCCTTCAAAAAGTATGGTGTCTTCAATCTCATTATCCATGTAACCAATATCTTATTCAGACTCTCTTTCATCAGTATGAACCTCTTCATGTAGATTGGAAGGTTCACGTTGTTCAAAATTAGAAGAGAAAAGATGCTCAAAAGTGTTGTCAAAGCCTGAACCTTGGCTGTCAACGTTTGAGCCATCAACGTCTGAATTTGTCCTGTCAGCGCTAGATTTGCCTTTGTCAGCGCCTGAAGGACCATGCATGTTGTTAATTGGTGGTACTTGGGGACCACCATTATCCTTTTCAGCAGCAGCAGCAGCAGCAAAAGCATCTGTCCATATGGGGATAGTGACATACTCTTGTATGGGGGATGTCTTTTCTGTTGATGATCCAACCTCTTCATTAACCTGTGTACCTGAAACATCAACAACTTGTTCTTTCACCACATTTGAAGTTACCTTCACAATGTCTGGATTAGTAACAGGCATATAACTTAAAGTCCTAGATAGAGGTTCCAAGTCAAACAACCAATTTGGACCACTTTCAGGATCACTAGGTTTACTCTCTAAAAACCTAACATGTACTCTTTCAAGTATACGTTTTTCCTTTTTAAGGTAAACCCTATATCCCTTGCTCTGCACTGAATAACCCATGAAATAGACCTCTTCACCTTTAGCACTAAATTTACCTAAGGCATCACTAGTATTGTGACAATCCGTCAATTTACGATTGATATTTTATTCTCAAATATTATTTGAAAATATTATTTTAATGTTATAATATGAACTCACTTATTTTTGGGAAGAAATTTGGATTTACGTCTTGAAGTAGCATCGACTACGTTTAAACCAGAGGATTCTACGTTACGTGCTTACGTTTACATACACCGTCCTTGGTGACAGTCCGACATTTCAGAAAATAAATTTATCGGTGAATATCATTTTGGAGTTTTAAATTTGTGTTGGTTCATAAACTCACAAATTTACGAGAAGAGATTAGGACTTACGATTTTATTTTAACGTCCTTTACGACTAAACCGGAAACCTTAGGATTACGTATTTACGTTTTCGAACTCCGTTTTTGATGAGACAATTTTTATTGGATTCGTTTTATGACGTTGATTCATAATTTATAAAAACGTTTTTCGTAAAACGACCCAAGGGAACGCAAATCGAGGAAACTAGAATCGAGGAGTACCCGTAAATAAATGGGGATGAGACAAGTGGGACACTTGTCCCACCCCCATCAAAACCGGCCCTAACTAGCAAGTTAACACACTTGAGGTGTCAAGTGTAGCTAGAAGCCTTACACTTGTAAGCAAAGCTTACAAGTTAAGCTTTTACACATCAAAACCACTAGCAAATACCACATACCATTTTACTCCATGCAAACAACACACATCTCTCTCTCTCTAACCTTAATGTGCCGTCCCATTTTACACCCTAAATCACCATCACTTGATCAAATTTTAACCACAAACATATGTTATAATTAACATATGTTAATCTCCATTCAAAAAGATGAAGATTGGTGCAACTTATAACATCCAAGGAGGAGTATTCATGGTGTCTTGGGGCTGATTTTCCACAAGGTTCATATGAAGAATGGTGGTCATGAAGGTGGTCTTGGTGCATCATAAGTTTCTCCATCCAAAACCATGTCAAACTCATAACCTACATCAAGTTGGTGGTATAGATTGTGCTCCTCATCTTCTGTTATTTTCATTATGTAAACATGTATTTTATTTCCTATTGTATATATTTATGATGATTATATGATGATAAAAATGTTATGTGGGGATTTGTTGTTGATAAACATGATTAAAAAGGTGAAAAACCATAAGAAACAAGGTTAAAATCATGGTTAAATTTGATGGCTGTATAAAACAGTAAAGAACCATATGGTAAACTGATAAAATGATGAAGTAGAATGGATTTACAGTAATCTATGGGTCTTGTACACATGTGAGAGTTGGCCATGCAATGGAATCAAAATAATGAGTGAGATATGATCAAAACAAGTTTAGGGTATAAATCTGAGGTTACTGTTTTGGACGATTTTTAGAAAATACTTAAAGGATGATTAAACAATAGATATAGAAGAGTTAAATGTAGCACATATCATGTAGTTTATGTGATAAAAATTTGAGCTTCTATATCCATGTAGAACTCAAGATATGGCAGTTTTGGTGAAAGTGAAGATAAAAATCAGATTTTTGGAAATAATGTTTATTATTATTATATAAGCACTCACATTATAATGTATAAAATATAAAAGTATAAACCCACTAACTTATAAAACTTATTTATATAAATGTATAAAAGGTTAATTAAATGGGTAAATTATATAAATGGTGGTAAAATAATATTTATAAGTAATAAAAACTATAAACTTGATTTTTACGACTTTTTCGGCTATCGCCGTAAAATTAACGTTTTTCGCCAAATAAACTTAGACGACCAAACCCGTCTAATGTAAAGTTTATAAAAGTCATATACTGATGTTTAAGTAACTAATACAAGTAAAAACCGATAAAATCCGAACTATAAGAAATACGGACGTTAACGGACTAAATTAACGTTATTGGACTAATAATACAACAAAAATGGACTAGAACACTTATAAACTTATTGGGCTTAACCCATTTGGGCCCAATATGGAAAGTTTAAATACTGATAATATAAGTACAAAATGGATTAAAACAAGTTAAATAACTTATAATAAGTTATTGGACTTAAAACGTGTAAATAGGTAAAACTAGTAAACTAGTATAAAAGTTATCGACATATAACACTAGAATGAGTAAATGAGGATATGTAAACCCACTTGATCATCATATATATATAATCATCATATGTATACATAATTGGTATTTTTATAAATTCATTGGACATGAGTCTAAGACGAGTATTATTTGTCTAGGTTTCCGTGATTGAAGCACGTACCGTACGTCGGAATTGCCGATAACCCGCCTTCCCACATCAACGTGAGTTCATAGCCTCGCACTCTTTTAAATGTTTTCATAAATGTTTTATAAACCTGCGAGGGAGATAACATGTTATTTTTATAAAATAGGACACCATTTGTCCCGATTGTTTGATTATTGATTTTTGGACCCGAATGATTGAATGACCCGATTGTATGACCCGATAAATGATTAATGGACCCGATAGATGAAATAAAATGGATTATTAAAGTTAGGTTATGTCACTAAAAGTCCCATTAGCATGAATTGTGAACTACCGGGAGTTGGTAGACGCTTATGCATTTAATAGTACTATTTGGGGACGATCACCCCAGTTCGCGCCTTGACGGTTGATCCCCGTCGTGCCACATTGATTGGTAAGCGAATTTATGTATGAGAAGATTTCCATAGCGTGACCTTTGTGACGACACGCTACTTTAGATGGGAAAAATTGGTATCGGGTTAGCTACCCGTTTTGGTTTTAGTAAGGTAACAATGTCATGCGGCTTATAATAATCCAAATCACCGAAATACTATTAGACGCTTCGAATTACGATGTATTGCCTGACTAGCAATACAGGGTCATACTACTGATATTATGTTTGTGTTTTGGTTTTTATAACCATATTCATATAACGGTTTTATTTAATCTATACAACGTTGCAAAACGTATTGTATGGTGTTTTTAACGACAATGATTCATATAATGATTTTTTTAGGCAAACGCCTATATTATGATTTTGATGAAGATTTGTATCAAATGACTTTGGCTATTTTATGGCCTATTAAAATGATTTGTACAAAATGATTTTCAGTAATAATTTTATACTGATATTATATTGATGGAATTTATTAAACTCTATGAATTCACTCGGCGTTATCGCTGACCTTTTCTTTTAACATGTTTTATCTCAGGTACTTGAAGGTAATTCTCGGGAAGACGACAAGAATTCATGGCCCGCACTTAAACAATATTTTCCATTCAAATACTGTGTAAAACTTTGTATGAAATAATATGACTTGGAACCGATGTAACTTTGATCTTTATGAATGGAAATGATTTATTATTAAACAACGCGATTTTTATGCGTTGTCTATGATGTGAGTAATGTGCTATCCCGTAACACCAACTAGTCTTCCGCTGTACTGAGTTGTATAAATTTGGGGGTGTTACAGTTTGGTACCAGAGCTCTCGTTATAGAGAACGAAAGATTTTTAAAACCAAGGTTTTGAATAAAACATTTCAAAATCTTTTAACTAAAAACATTTTTCTAAAAATGTCTAAAAATCTTTTGACTATAACGGTGCCGAAGAATTCCCGAGTTACCGACAAGGCCAAGACTGAGAAGTGTTATTTTAATATATATATATATATATATATAACTTGGATTATATATATATGATGTAATTTTATTACATGATTGTTTGATGATTATTTTGATTTTTATACGAGGTATTTATACGACGTCGATTGTCACAAGTAACCCTAAATCCCCTAGTAAATTAGTCGAAGCTATTCTCGTAGGAATTCTAGCTATCCTAGATCTAAACCAAGTTGTGGATATTTATGATCCCAACAACTGGTTGATATTCGTAGAAATGTAGATATTAGTTGATTATGATATTGAAAAAGAATTGGCGAGATTAAATCTGATATCGATATCATGACGATCTTTTCTTATAGAGTGGAGTTTGACAAGACGTTACCACCTAGAAAGATGTCATCTGATTCGTTGTCACCCAATTCTTAAATTGAAATCGAAAGGGTGAATGTTGCACTTGAGGCTGTTATTCGAACCATTACCCAAAAGCCTCATGCCACTAATACCTTTCCGAGAAGTCTAGTTGAATGATCAAGTCATTTCATATTAATGACTCATTTGATAATTATTGTTGTAAGAGCTAATAGGATTGGAAATTAAGTGTTGATTCATATTGAGATTGTATTGCCTTTACAAGGCCGAAGAATAAGGTTGTAAGTATTGGATAATAAGGTAGGATGTCGAATTGAGTATAAAATTGGTTGAAACTTGAATAAAGTGAAATTTAACTCGTATGGAATATGAGATTATTAATAGAAGTCGTTAAGTTTTGTGATTGAATTATAAGGTTTTAATTGATTGTTGATTCGTGTTAAGGATTATTCCTAGGCCATTGTCCACTAACGAAGATGCCTAGTGTCCAAGAAATAAATTGAAGAAATCTTCTTCTGAATTGAGACCGATGGATCTTCTAGGACATGTGGAACACCTAATGACTCTTGTAGATTAGTATTCATTGTGGTATCTTTTAAAAATCCCTAACTTAACTGAGATATCAGTTGGTAGGATGAGTTCTGAGAATTGTATGACATAGTGACACGTAAGGTGTTACGGTACAATTTTGACTTGTTTGTGATTAATGAAAAAGACTACCTTTGATTGCTAAATTCTACATGTATCGATGTTATCTATCTTTTCTTGCTTCTTCCTAATGCTCGCATTAGTGATGCAACCATTGAACAAGTACTCATCTTGATTTGAGTTACGTTGTGAATCATTCTTCGTGAGTGCCATCGAGGTCATGAACCTCATGATTAATTGGCTAAGCTCATTTCCTATCATATCGTAGTTAATTCTTGGTGAACAACTCTTCATCACTCTTTTGCAGATCACTCATTGTTTTTATAAGATAAAACAATATCATTTGAGGAAATTGAATTTTCATCACTATAAGGATTATTCAAAGATTTATAAGTGATTGTTATCAAAATGAAGTTGTTTATAAAACACCTTGGAAAATTTGATTGTTTTCATAACAAGGAAAATCTTTGTAAATATATTTTGATTCTTATTTAAGAATTAAGCATGTAAATGTTTTTATTATAAACATGATGATAAAGTTTTGACGAACTGAGTATTATATCGTTAATCTTGAAATTGTATATAGTTGCGCGCCTACATACAATTTGGAATGGACCATGCAAGGCTGATTAGTAGTCACCATAAAACTAATGAATAAACACTACGTTTTCTTTGAAGATTGTGAAAGATTAAAATTTTTATGAGATCTGCAAGAAGTGAAAAATAAGGACATACTGTTAGGGACACCTACATATGTGCCTGTAGCATCTATTATTCTGAGTTGAATTTACTCATCTGTGGAAATTGCCTTATTTGGAAATTGACAATTCTTTCTTGTCCAATTCTCCCGTTGTAAGATTCTTAGGAAAAGTATCTGATTACCGAGTGTTGATACCCGACTGGATGTATTGACGTTCTTATCATTTCTTATGTTTGATTTCATTTGAATGACCTGGGTAACGATCCGAGGAGCTTTCGAATGCGTACTCAAAATATGAAAACATGGGATATATTCATATTCATTAAATGTTTTCGTCTGTATCTGATTTGAAATTCTCTCGCATAGATTATGCGTTGACCTTACTCTTTTAAGGTTAGTTATGTCTCCAGATATCCTTGATTTGTGAAGGATTATGAGTTATTATTAGTCTTTTGAAAGGTTCACATCTTATCAATGGTAATGAAACTGGAAAGTTGATAATTCCAGTAGAATGGATTGATTGATTATGACATGACGACATTGTCTTAATTGATGGGAACTCGAGTAGAATTCCCCTAAATGATAAGATGTTGATTATCAAAAGTGATCTAAATAATTCTTCATGGGTGACCATATCCTGCATTTAGACTTGAAATTATACCATGAATAGTTGTGAATTAGTCATAGTTATTATAATCTAGAAAGAACTTAAAGTAAATTTATTAAAAGATGTTCCTACTATCTGAAACCTTAGGAGGTATTTGCTGGTAAATTACCTAGACTTCCGCCAATAAGGTGAGTTGAATTTGGTATTGATTATATTCCCAGTGCTGCACCTATGGCTTGTGCACTGTACGTCAGCACCATCTAAATTAAAGGAATTACCGTACAACTGCGAAAGTTGTCGGAGAAAGATTTTATTATACCAAGCCTGTCATCCTGAAGAGCTATGGTGTTATCTTTCCTTATATTTATAGATTGCTGTGACTGAGTAAATTGACAATCGAAAACGAAATCCATAACTCGAAATGGAAGATTTGTTCGATCATTTACAAGGTTTTTAAGATTTGATCCGTGGCATGGTTATTATCAACTTCGCATCTGCGAAAAGATTATCTATTCCAATCATTACATCCAGAACTTGTGATGAACGTTATGAGTTCTCGTGATGTCGTTTGGATTAACTAATACACATGTAGCATTCATAAATTTGGTGAATCACGTGTGTAGGCTGTAATTTGATAAAATTCATGCTCGTGATCATTAAGGACTATTTATTTGTTTATAAGAATAAGAATGAGTTAATAATTATTTATAGATTGCCTTGAATTGGCCGAACAATTAAAAACATGTACTTTGAATATTTAACATATGACTTAAGATTTAATTCTTTACATGATTTAACTGTGTGATAAATAGATAATGGAATATATTGACTCTTCAAAAATTAAGAGCCCTTTTAAGACTTTG
Source organism: Glebionis coronaria (assembly GCA_025667525.1). NCBI lineage: Eukaryota > Viridiplantae > Streptophyta > Magnoliopsida > Asterales > Asteraceae > Glebionis > Glebionis coronaria. Next base: position 301,859,550 of record CM046874.1, read on the forward strand.
GATTTTACCAAAAAGAAATGGAAATATGTTTTGACAAATGTTTTAACAAGGGATTTTTAAGGGATTATTCCCTTATAACCAAAACATTTAACTAAACTTCTGTTTAGGGGTAAATGTTTGTGTATACCTCAAGATAACTTAAGAAGGAATGAGTAAAACCATTTATACCATAACCTGAAAACTTAAAACGACAATTTTTTCTTTTCAAACTAAGGAAATTTTTGACCAAAGAATAAACAAAGATTTTTCAAACATTTACGAATCTTATTAATTATTTTCGATAAATCAAACAAAAATCTTGTTAATTAAATTCAAATTTATTTTGAACATTTTATATAATTGGTCGAACTAAGAAATTTAAACTTTTAACGTTTATGTTTCATAAAAATTAAATAATTTTTGTTAATTTACATATAATAATTATCGACGCTTTAGACGCCGGATTGAGAAAAACGGATAAAAATGATAGTAAAGACGAAACTAAAACATAGAAGATATGAAGAAAGAATTTTGAATAAATACGGTTAAGATATTAATTTCATCAGGAAAGTGAACGTAATTACTGACGCATAATATAGAAAGAATATTTGAATGAATTGTGGACATGATAATTATATCATCATGAGAAGTGAATATAGATACCGACGCATTATGTAAGAAAGATAAAGAACCAGTTAGGACATGTTCCTTAATAATGAAGGTATAAAATAAATTGCCGAACAATATAAAAATAAACAATGGTTGTAAAAAGGATATATAAATAGTGAAAGGTTTCACGGCTAATGTGAACCATTAAAATAGAGAAGCCAATAGCATTAAATGTTTTAACGACCACTTGTGGTTGCCTAAATATGAAGGATTGTGAGATATAGTTATGATGGAATTTGTAAGTATAAGTATTCTATTTATGTCATCTATGACTAAAAGTATCTTTGTCTGAAGAAGTGGTACTAATGGCAATTATGAAGGCAGACATCGCCTCATACATTAGTAAACGTCTAGCTATTGCAAAGGTCATCATCTGAATTTAATTCGATTTGGGTCATCGTCGACAGACTGACCAAATATGCTAATATCATTCCCGTTAATAATAAATGCAAAAGAGTTATGTAAACATATTGTGCTTGTATCGATCATCTATATATCAAGATCCTCGCTTCGCATCGAATTTCTAGAGATTTGCTCAGAAATCGTTGAGAACGAACCTTGATGAGAGTACTATGTACCACCCCAAATCGAAGGGACGAGGTAAAGTAACGATACAAAATACTATAAGTGCTGTTTTATGTTTGAATGATTGACCTTTGGTAATAAAACGTATGATCGCTTTCCTTTGGAAGGATTGTCATTGATAACCATCGTGTTAGGATTAAGATCAATCTTGTTAGGATCTAAATATTAGAGCGTCTGTAAGCAAAAGTTGAGATGAAGACATCCGACATACACCCATAGTGAGTTGGACATGTCTTTTAGGTTTAAGGTTCCCTATGATGGCGAACCTAACCTTTCAAAATACCCGACCCGCGAGATCTGAAATGATTGTTGAAATTAGGATTTGATTATTAACTGCCGATAGTGGGCAGGAGGTTATGTGAATATGAAATGTAGATCTTGAAGTGCCAAATGGGTAGCGAAGTTATGCCACAATTTTTAACCTTGGAAAAATGAATTCATGATCTGACAAATCATAGGATATAAGTCCCCGTTGTTTGGGACCATTGAGATGATGTGAAAGTTGGGATTGAAAGGCATATAAGCTGGATCTACCCTAGGACTTCAAGAACCGCGTGAATTATGTTTCGTAAATCGAACTTGATGGAATATCTATCAAGGGAAAATCTGAATTCTTCTTAGTAGAGCTTAGATCGGCGAAGAGTTTCCTTCATCAAAAACCCGTGAACATCATGGATAGAGAAAGTAAGTCAACATTAAGCCCGATCTTATTCCCGTAGTTACGTTTGATAGAACTCGCGTATTGTATTAAATTGCACTTGTGAGAAAAGACCGAATGTGGAGGAAATACCCACATGGCTTTAACTCTATAAGAAGCGAGTAGTAAGGTAAGATGATCTTTGAGGACAAAGATCCTGTTTAGGGGTAAATGATGTGACAATCCGTCAATTTACGATTGATATTTTATTCTCAAATATTATTTGAAAATATTATTTTAATGTTATAATATGAACTCACTTATTTTTGGGAAGAAATTTGGATTTACGTCTTGAAGTAGCATCGACTACGTTTAAACCGGAGGATTCTACGTTACGTGCTTACGTTTACATACACCGTCCTTGGTGACAGTCCGACATTTCAGAAAATAAATTTATCCGTGAATATCATTTTGGAGTTTTAAATTTGTGTTGGTTCATAAACTCACAAATTTACGATAAGAGATTAGGACTTACGATTTTATTTTAACGTCCTTTACGACTAAACCGGAAACCTTAGGATTACGTATTTACGTTTTCGAACTCCGTTTTTGATGAGACAATTTTTATTGGATTCGTTTTATGATGTTGATTCATAATTTATAAAAACGTTTTTCGTAAAACGACCCGAGGGCACGCAAATCGAGGAAACTAGAATCGAGGAGTACTCGTAAATAAATGGGGATGAGACAAGTGGGACACTTGTCCCACCCCCATCAAAACCGGCCCTAACTAGCAAGTTAACACACTTGAGGTGTCAAGTGTAGCTAGAAGCCTTACACTTGTAAGCAAAGCTTACAAGTTAAGCTTTTACACATCAAAACCACTAGCAAATACCACATACCATTTTACTCCATGCAAACAACACACATCTCTCTCTCTCTAACCTTAATGTGCCGTCCCATTTTACACCCTAAATCACCATCACTTGATCAAATTTTAACCACAAACATATGTTATAATTAACATATGTTAATCTCCATTCAAAAAGATGAAGATTGGTGCAACTTATAACATCCAAGGAGGAGTATTCATGGTGTCTTGGGGCTGATTTTCCACAAGGTTTCTATGAAGAATGGTGGTCATGAAGGTGGTCTTGGTGCATCATAAGTTTCTTCATCCAAAACCATGTCAAACTCATAACCTACATCAAGTTGGTGGTATAAAGATTGTCCTCCTCATCTTCTTGTTATTTTCATTATGTAAACATGTATTTTATTTCCTATTGTATATATTTATGATGATTATATGATGATAAAAATGTTATGTGGGGATTTGTTGTTGATAAACATGATTAAAAAGGTGAAAAACCATAAGAAACAAGGTTAAAATCTTGGTTAAATTTGATGGCTGTATAAAACAGTAAAGAACCATATGGTAAACTGATAAAATGATGAAGTAGAATGGATTACAGTAAGATATGGGTCTTGTACACATGTGAGAGTTGGCCATGCAATGGAATCAAAATAATGAGTGAGATATGATCAAAACAAGTTTAGGGTATAAATCTGAGGTTACTGTTTTGGACGATTTTTAGAAAATACTTAAAGGATGATTCAACAGTAGCTATAGAAGCGTTAAATGTAGCACATATCATGTAGTTTATGTGATAAAAATTTGAGCTTCTATCTCCATGTAGAACTCAAGATATGGCAGTTTTGGTGAAAGTGAAGATAAAAATCAGATTTTTGGAAATAATGTTTATTATTATTATATAAGCACTCACATTATAATATATAAAATATAAAAGTATAAACCCACTAACTTATAAAACTTATTTATATAAATGTATAAAAGGTTAATTAAATAGGTAAATTATATAAATGGTGGTAAAATAATATTTATAAGTAATAAAAACTATAAACTTGATTTTTACGACTTTTTCGGCTATCGCCGTAAAATTAACGTTTTTCGCCAAATAAAACTTAGACGACCAAACCCGTCTAATGTAAAGTTTATAAAAGTCATATACTGATGTTTAAGTAACTAATACAAGTAAAAACCGATAAAACCCGAACTATAAGAAATACGGACATTAACGGACTAAATTAACGTTATTGGACTAATAATACAACAAAAATGGACTAGAACACTTATAAACTTATTGGGATTAACCCATTTGGGCCCAACATGGAAAGTTTAAATACTTATAATATAAGTACAAAATAGATTAAAACAAGTTAAATAACTTATAATAAGTTATTGGACTTAAAACGTGTAAATAGGTAAAACTAGTAAACTAGTATAAAAGTTATCGACATATAACACTAGAATGAGTAAATGAGGATATGTAAACCCACTTGATCATCATATATATATAATCATCATATGTATACATAATTGGTATTTTTATAAAGTCATTGGACATGAGTCTAAGACGAGTATTATTTGTCTAGGTTTCCGTGATTGAAGCACGTACCGTACGTCCGAATTGCCGATAACCCGCCTTCCCACATCAACGTGAGTTCATAGCCTCGCACTCTTTTAAATGTTTTCATAAATGTTTTATAAACCCGCGAGGGAGATAACATGTTAGTTTTATAAAATAGGACACCATTTGTCCCGATTGTTTGATTATTGATTTTTGGACCCGAATGATTGAATGACCCGATTGTATGACCCGATAAATGATTAATGGACCCGATAGATGAAATAAAATGGATTATTAAAGTTAGGTTATGTCACTAAAAGTCCCATTAGCATGAATTGTGAACTACCGGGAGTTGGTAGACGCTTATGCATTTAATAGTACTATTTGGGGACGATCACCCCAGTTCGCGCCTTGACGGTTGATCCCCGTCGTGCCACATTCATTGGTAAGCGAATTTATGTATGAGAAGATTTCCATAGCGTGACCTTTGTGACGACACGCTACTTTAGATGGGCAAAATTGGTATCGGGTTAGCTACCCGTTTTGGTTTTAGTAAGGTAACAATGTCATGTGGCTTATAATAATCCAAATCACCGAAATACTATTAGACGCTTCGAATTATGATGTATTGCCTGACTAGCAATACAGGGTCATACTACTGATATTATGTTTGTGTTTTGGTTTTTATAACCATATTCATATAACGGTTTTATTTAATCTATACAACGTTGCAAAACGTATTGTATGGTGTTTTTAACGACAATGATTCGTATAATGATTTTTTTAGGCAAACGCCTATATTATGATTTTGATGAAGATTTGTATCAAATGACTTTGGCTATTTTATGGCCTATTAAAATGATTTGTACAAAATGATTTTCAGTAATAATTTTATACTGATATTATATTGATGGAATTTATTAAACTCTATGAATTCACTCGGCGTTATCGCTGACCTTTTACTTTTAACATGTTTTATCACAGGTACTTGAAGGTAATTCTCGGGAAGACGACAAGAATTCATGGCCCGCACTTAAACAATATTTTCCATTCAAATAATTTGTAAAACTTTGTATGAAATAATATGACTTGGGACCGATGTAACTTTGATCTTTATGAATGGAAATGATTTATTATTAAACAACGCGATTTTTATGCGTTGTCTATGATGTGAGTAATGTGCTATCCCGTAACACCATCTAGTCTTCCGTTGTACTGAGTTGTATAAATTTGGGGGTGTTACAAGTATCAAGGACAACTACATGACAGCCAAAAGGTTTAAGAAAACCAATATTAGGTTTTCTTCCCCAAAGTAATTCATAAGGTGTTTTCTTCTGTATCTTGTTGACCAATGCTCTATTCTGAACATAGCAAGCTGTATTCATAGCCTCAGCCCAAAAAGCTATGGGGAAATGAGCATCAGCCAACATAGTCCTAGCTGCTTCAATTAGGGTTCTATTCTTCCTCTCAGCAACCCTATTTTGCTGTGGGGTTTTGGCAACACTAAATTGCCTAGTAATCCCTTTCTTGGCACAAAAATCATCTAAAAGCTTATTTCTAAACTCACCACCATTGTCACTTCTAAGCATTTTAACCTCATTACCAGTTTTCTTCTCTATCTGAGTAATAAAGTCAATTAAAGTGTCAGCAGTGTCACTTTTCATAGCTAAAAAGAAAGTCTAAGTAAACCTAGAAAAGTCATCAGTGATGACAAAGCAGTATGATTTACCATTCAAACTCTCTATATTAGTTGGACCAAATAGGTTCATATGCAGCAAGTGAAGTGGTTTGGAACTAGAGTGCACCTGTTTAGACTTAAATGAGACCTTGTGATGCTTGCCTTTAAGACATGCAGCACAAGAGTGGTCATTGTGGAAATCCTTTTCAGGCAAACCATCAACCAAGCCAAGTCTCACAAGCCTGTTTATATTCTTAAAGTCTATGTGCCCTAGTCTCTTGTGCCATAGATTACTCTCATCTACTGAAGCCTTAGCATAAAAACATGACATAGTATTATTCATCCTAATACCATTAAGATTCACATTATATATGTCTTTATGTCTAGGTGTTCTATAGTCAATATATTTCTCATCTGGGATTTTATAATCCTTGCTTAACACCAAGCATTTAGTATCAGTAAACAGAACTTTGTTTTTGTTATCACAAACTTGTGATACACTAAAAAGATTGTAATCAAGTTCCTTTATCAGAAACACGTTCTCAAAACGCAAGTTCTTGGTGAGAAGAGTTCCTTTGCCTGTGATAGTGCCATATCCACCTCCAAAGAAAACCTTATCACCATCCTTAATGGGAGTGAAGTTTGTCAGATAATCTTCCTTCCCAGTCATGTGCCTAGAGCATCCACTCTCCCAATATCCATAATCATTGACATGTTTTTGAATGCGCTACACATAAAGAAAACAAGTTAGTTTTCTTTGGGAACCCAAGCCTTAGCAGACTTGGATTCATCTGGTTGTTCAACAAGAACAAACTTAGTTCTCATAACAACCCCTTGTTCATCCTTCTTTGGATGAAATACCCAGTTAACCCAATAGGTTTTGTAATGACCTTTGAAATATAATTAAATCTGTTGCAGGTCATAGAAATCCCATTATCATTAGGGTTTTGATCTTGCTTAGGTCTCCATGTCAAGATTGAAGAAGCTTTAGACCCCTTACCCTGTGGTTGCAAATATTTATGTCTGGTCACGTTTCTGTCAGCGTTGAATTTGGTCTAGTCAATGCTGAAATTACCCTTGTCAGCGTTGAACCTAGGGTTTGCTACAGAAACCCATTGCCTATTAGACCAAGTATTGGTCTTTTGAAATGGTCTTTGTCCATGAGTGTTAGACTCTCTAGTGAAGAAAGAGGTTGGTCTAACAACTTGTGGACTTTGCTCCAAAAAGGTTTTGGGTCTGACAACGTTTGACTTTTTAACAACGTTGACCTTAGAAGCGTTGACACACTTATGCTAAATGTGAAAAGCTACCACAAGTATAACAGGCTTTTCTAGACACAACCCTAGGTCTAGAAGAGAAGAAGCCTGTTCCATCATTACTAACTTGGCTTTTAGGTGACCTAGTATTTCTATACATTTCTGCATACCTGATGCTAGGTTTTCTAACAGTGTTTGAGCCAAGGTCAACAGTCTTACCAGTGATTAGGTTTGTTACCTGAATAGGAGTTGACTCATTTGGACTTTCACATAACAAGCCACCCTTAACAAACAAGGTAGGGTTGGCTTTCTTCCATTCATTTAAGTCAGTCAACTTCTGTTGATACTCTTCAACTGGGGTAATGACTCTTGGTGGAGGAATAAATTCCTCCTCTTGGAGTTCTGGTAGACCAGTCCAAGATAAGTCCTTTCTTTGGACACCATAGAAGTCCCCAACTGGTGGTGGAACCACAGTATAGTCTTTCATCCCAATCCCAGTCTGTTAGCCTCAAAATATTGAGCCAAACAAGAATGCTCGGTCATATGTTCATTATGTATCGTATTTTAGAACGTTGTAATAGGTAGTATATTAGTCGTGTTATTACGGGCTTAACTTTAAGCTAAGGTTCATTAATAAGTAACCAAAGCCCAAAAGGAAAGCCTGACCCATGATCATATAGCCCATTAAGCTACATGTAAGCAAAGGCTATATAAACCCTTCCTAGCATGTTAGGAAGGGTGTTGGTCATTTCATTTTCTCTCTAATCTAATATTCCACAAGTTTCACCAACCACTTTCTCTCTACTTTCTCTCACTACTTTCTCTCTCTAGAATTCTTCTCATATCTATCTTTTTCTCTTTAATTCGTGTGATTATAACAATCATATATTAGGGACAACAATTGGTATCAATCGCCATGGGGTAGTTTTGTGATTGGTTGTTGTGTTTTCATATGATCCGTTTGATTTGATCTATCTTTCTTCCTCGAATTCAATTTTTTTTGTGTTTTTCGTGTTCTATATCTTGCTACAAATCTTCTATATACTTGTTGTAGAGATTTGATTGTTTTGGTTTGGTTAAAAACACGATCTTGTTGCCTAAAAGTTGCTAAAATCGTTGCCTAAAAAGTTGGAAAAAAGGTCCCTTATTGCGACAGCTACAATTTCGGAAAAGGTAAGTACGGTTTTGATCGCAATAACCCTAGGGTTTTACTTTGCGATCAGTATTGCGATAGCCTCCTTATTCCGATCTGGACATTCCGATCGTTATTGCGATCTGGATTGCGACGGATTTAAGGCAATCTTGAAACGTTACTCTGCCCACATTGCGACAGCCACATTGCGATAGGTACACATTCCGATCTGGGATTTCGATAGGTACACATTGCGATCTGAATATTCCGATCTGGGATTTCGATAGGTACACATTGCGATCTGAACATTCCGATCTGAAGGATTTCGACAAGTACACATTCCGATCTAAGGATTCCGACAGGTGCACATTGCGATCAAAAGGACATTCCGATGGGCATTCCGATCTAAGGTCAAGTAAAATCAGTTTTTTTCCATACTAGTTTTAGGACATTTCTAGCTCAATTTCAAAATTTGGTGATTACAAATTTTTTAGGTCTACCGTTTTGTCGGACTGAGAAAAAAAATCGCAATTTTCGGAATCTCAACAACCAAACAATCACAACACAACTACTTAAGATCCACATTCGATTCATCATTTCAGAGAATATTGAGATGGATTCTACTGCCGAATATCGTGTGACGAACAACAACATAATGGTGGCAGGTAACAAGGAAAGACCACCAATGCTTGTGTCGGGTCGATATGATCAATGGCAATCCCGTTTTATACGTTACCTTGACACAAAACCTAACGGTGATGCTTTAAGGCAATGTATTTTGGAAGGACCCTATAAACTCTCAACGATTCAAGTTCCTGCAGTACCAGCCACAGACACAAGTGACGCATAACCCGCATATGAACGTGATGAAAAGAGGACCGACCTCACCCCAGAGAACCGTGCGTGGTTTGATGCAGAGAAGGAAGCAATCTACTTAATTCTCAGTGGCATTGGAGATGAAATTTACTCTACGGTTGACGCATGTCCTACTGCTCAAGAAATGTGGACGGCCATTGAAAGATTGCAACAAGGTGAATCACTTAACAAACAAGATGTGAAAACTAAGATGTTTTGGAACTTTGGCAAGTTTACATCAAAGGATGGGGAATCAATTGATTCTTATTACTCCCGATTCTACAAGATGATGAATGATATGACCCGAAACAACTTGCAAGTTTCCACCATGCAAGTCAATGTCCAATTTCTACAGCAACTTCAACCAGAGTGGACACAGTTTGTCACCTTGGTGAAACAACAACAAAAGTTAGACGAAGTTTCATATCACAAGCTCTTTGACATCTTGAAACAATTTCAAAATGAGGAAAATGAACTTTGAGCTGAACGAGTTGCAAAGATTTCCAATCCACTTGCTTTGGTGTCTACCACTCAACATTACCCAGATTATCACTCCCGTACTTCAAAGACCTACTCTACTCAATCATCATCACCACGATCATCCATTGTCTCCAAGTCACATGTTCCAACACGATCCCGAGGCAAAGAAGTTGCAAGAGCACCATCACCCATACCTGAGCAATCATCCGAAGAAGACAGTGATGAAGAAGTAACTCAAAGGGATAGGGAATTCAAGCAACAAATGGCTTTCGTTATGAAGCAATATAAGAAAATCTACAAACCCACCAACAACAACCTTCGTACATCTTAAAACTCGAGGAACACCCATGCACAGAGTCCTCCAAGGTATGACACACGAAGACGTGTTGAGAGTCCTCCAAAGTATGATCGACAACCTAAGTATGATAATCAGAGGGTGGCTACTGTTGTTAGAAATAGGGAAACTGTTGGTACTCAAGTTGTGCAACAAAGTGGGAATCAATGTTTTAACTGCAGAGGTTTTGGGCATTTGGCCAAGGAATGCAGGCAGCCAAAGAGGGTTAAAGATTATGGTTATCATAAGGAAAAGATGCTGTTGTGCAAGAAAATGGAAGCTGGAATCAAGTTATCAGCTGAGGAAGGAGAAATGCTTGACGACACAGATGATGAACTCTCCGACCAAGAACTCGAGGCACATTATTCATACATGGTAAAGATTCATGAGGTCCTTAACGTCACTGAAGATGACAATGGTCCTATCTTTGATACCGAGCTAATTGATAAGGTACAAGATGATGCTGAATATAATGTGTTTGGTGATACACATGAGCATAGTGATCTACCAACAACAATTACTGACACGTGTATGATGGAAACGGTTGATAGCAATACCACACCCGATTCATCAGACATGTGCAATAATGAGTTTGAGGATGATCAACATGCAAATGAGTATGATGACGAGGAGCGTGTCGCGCTTGCTAATTTAATTGTTAGTTTACAAAAAGATGTCAATGAAAATAGAAAGAATCAAAAGAAATTAAAGAAGGCAAACGCAGCGCTCACTCAAAACTTTGAAGAATGCAAAGCCGCTCTTATAAAATCTAGTGAGACTATTGATAGTTATAGGGCTGAGCTTCTTCAAAAGACCAACGAGCTTGAGGGGTACAAAAGTCGTGTCATCAACGTTAAAAAGGACGATTTTGAAAATAAATACAATGAAGCTCTTGCTTTGTTAACTAAAGAAAAACGTCAATTTAATTTTTTATTAAGTGATGAACGTCAAAAAACGTACCTTGCCACAACAAAAGTTAATGAACTTGAACAGAGGATTTCTTTGAAAACCACCGATTCTGCTAAAATTCTTGACGAGAAGAAACAAGAGGTTGAAACATTAAAACAAGATTTCAAAAATAGACAAAGCAAAGATACTGAAAAAGTAAAGGATCTCGAAGAACAAGTCAATTTTTTGAAAAAAGTTGTTTATAATACACATGACTCTATTCAAACCGTAAGAATGATAGCACCTCGGTCGTTTTTCAAAGGTCAACCTAGCTTTGCCACCCCAAGTACCTCGAACAAGCTCAAGCTGCAAACCCCCATTTATATCTTGACGAGTCCGAATGGACCAATCATGATTGCCCTGTAGCTAACCTCGATAGTGAAGAGACGTCCCTTTGGGATGAGGAGAGTAGATCACCGGTCAATAAAGATTTTGTGAAACCATATAACTATGCTTATGAAAACAGTCTTTATGGTCTTTTCACTCCAGAAAACAGAAGTCTCGTGAGGAATTATTTTTAGAATGCAAACAAAAAAGAATTCAATGGAAAAAAGCTTTTGCCACTAAGAGGAAAACTAATGTTTTTAAATATATTAATTATTTGCCTCTAGATGCTTCTAAAAGCAAAAGTAGAAAAATACTTGGTTTTCTTAAACACCACGTTAATAATGTTCAATCAATTGTTGAAAGCGATTGGGAGAAACGTCAAAAGGATAAGTGGAAAACCGAGATTCCTCACGACATAACTGTGCTTGTGAAAGAACTTTTAATACCAAATACGAAGATAATAAAAGAACATGTTCTTGAGTTTGAAAATTTAATTCAGTCTGAAATGTTTGATGATTTGAAATATGTTGAGTCTCTTGAAAAAGAAATTGATGACCTTCAAAATGACAAATTAGAATTTTCAAACGAATATGATCTACTCTTAGAAGAATGTCTCTCCAAAGATATTTTGTGTGTTACTCTTCAATCTTGTGCTGATATCGATGAATATTCTGATGTTGCATGCAAATATCTTGATAAAATCAAAGAGTGTGAGCGTCTTGAACTTGAGCTTTCGAAACATAAAGAAAATGTTGATAAAAAGGCTTTTGAGTTACTTCAACACAAAACTGATTTCCTTCAAAAACATTGTCATTCTCTTGAACTTGCTTTGCAAAAAGACGTTGGTAGTTTTCCACATGATAATAAATTGCAAGAAAAACTTTCCCAAACGTTTCGAGAAATGAACGAACAGAATTTGGAAATTAAAGGGTTGAAAGCGCAGTTACAAGACAGGGACAGAGCGATAGCAGAGTTGCAGAAACTCATTGCTAAGATGGGTGGGAAGATTGTGGAACCTAGTGTTAAGAAACCTGTTGTGAGACAACCCAATGCTCAAAAAGTGACTAGACCCTCTGTCTTGGGAAAACCATCTGTTTTCTCTAATTCTGCATTTGCAAAACCTGCGTTTGCCCCCAAGACGGATGGGAAGGATAGGTTACCACAAAACACTCCCAAAATAAATATTCGATCACAAAGCATTAAGAACACAAATGTGGTTAAACCAGGGATGTATAGATTGGCCACTAAACCCACACAAAACAAAGAAAGTCAATCACCTCAGTCTTCTAGAAACACTAATAGACGTGTGTCTTTTACTACAGGAGTAGTCCCCACTGCTAGTGTTAGCCGGCCCCAGCTTAAGAGCACTCGCATGAATGAAAAGGTCTGGCAAAACAAAATTCAAGGGAAGATGAAGGAAGTAGAAGATCACCCTAGGATTTTCAATGTTTCTAAGAATAAAACGTCTGTAATCGCGTGTAATGACGATTTGAATGATTCGAATTTGAATGCTATGAAAGTTAAGTTTGTTTGTGTGAAATGTGGAAAGTGTGCTAATGCTAATCATGCTATGTGTGTTTCGAATAATGTCAAAGGCGTAGAAACTAGAACTAAGAAGCAAACTGTGATGCCTATTAGTGCTAGAAAACCCAAACGCAAAGTGAACCATTCTGGTGCAACCCCCCCTAAGAAAAGTATTGCATCAGACTCCACCACTAAGAACCCTAGAAGCAGAATTAGGGAATTATATGAGTCTGCTAGCAAGCCTTGGAAATGGTGGTTTGCTAATCAATGTCCTCCAGGATATAAATGGATGCCTAAGGTTAGGACAGAAAATGTGACTACGAGCGTTAGTGTGCCTCTAAGTGATGAAACTAGGGAAACTAATGAATCGGAAATCACAACTAACATGGAATCCAATTTAGCAAATGCTCCATCGTGTTCTAATTCTTCTGCAGGTGATCGAAGTAATTCTTTTCATAATGGACTCCGGATGCACGAAGCACATGACGGGGAATATCAAGCTTCTAATTAACTTCGTGGAGAAGTTCCTGGGTACGGTCCGATTCGGAAATGATCAGTTTGCACCGATCCTAGGATATGGAGACTTGGTTCAGGGGAATATCACTATCAAAAGGGTTTACTACGTCGAAGGGCTCAATCATAATCTTTTCTCGGTTGGTCAATTCTGTGATGCGGATTTGGAGGTTGCTTTTAGAAAGAAGACATGTTTTGTTCGTGATTATGATGGGAATGACTTACTTACCGGAACACGGGGTACTGATCTCTACACTATTTCACTACAAGACTCCACATCTTCAACTCCAATCTGTTTCATGGCTAAAGCTTCAACGACTCAAGCTTGGTTATGGCATCAACGTTGATCTCATCTTAACTTTGACACCATCAACTTGCTTTCCAAGAAAGATATTGTGCGAGGCCTTCCTAACTTGAAATTCATCAAAGATCATCTTTGTTCTTCTTGTGAGCTTTGTAAAGCTAAACGGAGTAGTTTCAAGACAAAAACTACACCAAGCTCTAAAGGACAGTTAGATCTTCTTCATATAGATTTGTGTGGTCCCATGCGTGTTCAAAGTATCAATGGGAAGAAATACGTTATGGTAATTGTCGATGACTACTCAAGGTATACATGGAATCACTTCTTGAGGTCCAAGGATGAAACACCTGATGTTTTCATCAGCTTCCTTAAAGTGATACAACGTGGTATTCAAGCTCAAGTTAAAGTGGTTCGTACGGACAGAGGTACTGAATTTTTGAATTCAAAACTGAGAAACTATTTTGAAGCTGAAGGAGTTGAACATGAAACATCTATTGCTCGAACACCCGAACAAAACGGCGTTGTTGAAAGACGAAACCGTACTTTTGTTGAGGCTGCTCGAACATTGTTATCCGCTTCAAAACTTCCACTATACTTTTGGGCCGAAGCCGTGTCAACCGCATGCTACACACAAAACCGCTCCTTAGTTATCCCAAGACACGAAAAGACACCATATCACATAATTAATGATCGCAAACCTTCACTCAAACACCTTCACGTTTTTGGATGTACGTGTTACATTATACGAGATGGTGAAAATCTGGACAAGATGAAAGAGAAAGGTGATGCATGCATTTTAGTGGGATATGCAACTCAGTCTAAGGGATACAGAGTATACAACAAGAGAACAAAATTGATAGTCGAGACTATTCATATCAGATTCGATGAATTACAAGAAATGGCACTTGAACAAAGCAGTTTAAGTCCCGATCCACAACGACAAACGACTTCCGTTCACAACCGCACGGAACTCGGAACTCAAGACCACAGCAATGCACCATCAAGTTCAAAGCTGGTTCCTGAACATGTTCCTAGAGCAGATATGATAGTGGACACGACACTTGAAGAGTTGGAAATGTTATATGGACCAATTTATGATGAATATTTCACGGGGGAGAAACAAGTTACATCGAAGCCTTCCGCTGTCACTCATGATAAGAATGATGATACCGTTCATCGTCAACAAAAAGATACAACTTCATCTACTTCAACACGGGTTGTTGCAGATTTACCTCCTCAGAATATCACATTAACAATCGATCCTACAACATCCACAACTACTGTCATTACTCCAGAGAACACACATCAAGCAGACGATGCATTATCTGACGAAGACGAATTTATCAACCCATTCGGTACACCGGTACACGAAACTGGAGAGTCTTCTACTCGCCATGTTGATCCGTCAAATATGCATACGTTCTACCAACGACATCCTTCAACACATCATTGGACCCGAGATCATCCTTTGGTTCACGTAATTGGAAACCCTTCACAGTCTGTTCGTACAAGACGACAACTAGAAACCGATGGCGATGTTTGTATGTTCGCACTCGCCGTGAGTACAGCTGAACCGAAAAACATCAAAGAATCCATGGCTGATCATGCTTGGATTGAATCGATGACAGATGAACTTCAACAGTTTGAAAGACTAAAAGTCTGGTAACTTGTTGACAGACCATACGATGTGACTCCATTAAATCTTCGTTGGATTTGGAAAAACAAGATGGATGAAGAGAATACGATCATCAAAAACAAAGCTATGCTAGTGGCTAAGGGGTATGGCCAGAAAGAGGGAATTGATTTTGAAGAATCATTTGCACCAGTAGCTCGAATGGAAGCAGTCAGGATTTTTCTTGCTTATGCTGCACATAAGGGATTCACTGTATATCAAATGGACGTAAAGACAGCATTTCTTAACGGTCCTTTGAAGGAAGAAGTCTATGTCACGCAGCCGGAAGGATTCGTCAATCCTCATTATCCTGACAAGGTGTATCGTCTTCACAAGGCACTATATGGACTCAAGCAAGCTCCAAGGGCGTGGTACGACGAGCTCTCGAAATTTCTGGTATCCAAAGGTTTCTCCAAAGGTTCCATTGATCTAACTTTGTTCACTTATAAATATGGGGATGACATTTTGCTTGTGCAAATTTATGTTGATGACATTATTTTCGGGTCTACAAACCCAAAACTTTCAAAATGGTTTGAAAAAGTGATGCACAACAAATTTGAAATGTCAATGATGGGCGAACTAAAATTCTTTCTAGGAATTCAAGTTCACCAATCCCCAAGTGGTATCTTTATAAACCAAGCTAAGTATTGTCAAGAGATAATCAAAAAGCATGGTATGACTTCATGTGACCCCGTTGGGACACCATTATCAACCACATCGCTAGATGCTGACTTGGAGGGAAATGCCATCGATCAAACGAGATATCGTTCCATAATTGGTTCCCTCATGTACTTGACAGCAAGCAGGCCTGATATTCATCATGCTACATGTTATTGTGCACGTTATCAAGCACGACCCACTGAAAAGCACCTCAAGGAGGTTAAACGGATCTTTCGGTACCTCAAAAATACCATTCATTTGGGACTCTGGTATCCGAGGGAAACCGGTTTCTTTCTAACGGCCTATTCAGATTCTGATCATGCAGGGTGTCTTGATACACGAAAAAGTACTTCTGGTGGTGCACAATTTCTAGGTCAAGATAAGCTTGTGGGATGGTCTTCCAAGAAGCAGGATTGCACGTCACTTTCATCAGCCGAAGCGGAGTATGTGTTTCTATCTGCGTGTTGTGCTCAAGTTCTTTGGATGAGAACACAACTCACGGATTATGGTTTCCACTTTGATAAAGTACCTATGTACTGTGACTCAAAGTCGGCCATAGCCATCTCCTGCAATCCGGTACAGCATTCCCGCACGAAGCACATCGATGTCAGATACCACTTCATAAAGGAACAAGTTGAAAGAGGTATCGTTGAATTATACTTTGTTGGAACGGGTTACCAATTAGCCGACTTGTTTACGAAAGCTCTGTCGAAAGATAGGTTTGAGTACCTCGTTAGGCAAATTGGTATGAGATGTTTGACTCCAGCAGACCTGGAGATTCTGGCAAAGGTGCCTGCTTGATTTATCTATCAAACATCAACTTGTAAATATCTTTGAAAAAGCAAAATACAAAAATATAAAACATATAAAAACAAAACACAAAATTAAAAAAAAATGTTTCAAAATCCAAAAATATTCTTCTCGACATGTCTTTCAGTATCGATAATATGGACGTGCCTAGGAATGTCGCTCAATAACGACACGGGTGTGTACATAAAGCTCGAATGAAAGTTGTAAATATTTTTCAAAACATGTCATTTCTTCTTTTAATAAAGGAAATTGTCTATTTTGGACAAATATTTCCAAACAACGGGTAGAGCAATCTATCACGGGTTGAGCTTGTCACAAAACATTCAACGTTTTGAGCTCAACACAATGGCTTGTAATCACTTTCAGATTGCAACCCGGATCGATATTCACGGGGGAGTGTACGATTTAGTACCCTTACCCTCTGCAAAAGAAGAGAAATCTTCTTACACTTGAGTGGATTCGTCACGACATTCAAAGTCTATGAACTCAAGTTTATGCAAAAGATTAACACATCTTTCTCCCGGAGATTTCAAGACTATTTTTCAAAATATATTTTAATCAAATTTGGTATCTCTAATATCAAAATATTTTATATATTAGAGATAGGGGGAGAAAATGTGATTAAAATGTGATCTAATATAAGACTCAAGCACTTTAACTCTTACCTACATGTGCGAAACATTTTCGATTATCGATGCACATGTGAAGGGGGAGCATTTCTAAAACGACAAAACTAGCAAGGTGTTAAATGTTTTTCAAACACTTTGTTAGAATTTAAAGTGGTTTTCATGGTTACGATCAAATACCCACAACATCTTTAATTTACGACGTTATTGGTGTCAAAAGGGTGGTTAGGTTTAAGTCCTATGATCCAACCAGAACCAGAGGGATCTTCCCAGGGACAATCCAATAGATTATTAGAAGTCCTTAGGAAAGATGGAGTAGAATGTGAACGTAGCTGAATGCCGACTAAGTACTGATGATAGCACTGGAACAATCACAACAAGGTGCTATTAATGATGTCTTGGTAAGCATTGAAGGGGTTGAAGAATGAAAAAGAAATGTAAGGATAAAGGGTCTAAAGAAAGAAGCCCTCCATACAACTTAGGCAGAAACCGGGTCAACTCATCATGAAGACAAACTCATCATGGACCCAGTGATGTGAAGCACAACCCTTTCCTAGCTACTCAGGCTTCTCTCAAAAGAAGTTTGTTTTATTTTCACGGAGAACAACATGACTACTATTGACTTTCTCACTTCGAGATAGTTGATATTGAATAGGTAGCATCTGCTCCAGCCTCCGACCACTAAAAGTGCACAAATCGAGTCTAGAGCCAAGAGATCAATCAAATCTCGTTAGGACACACGGATGAAGATCAAGAGAGTCCTACGCTATATCCTTGTGATATTGCTAGAACACTCAGAGTGATACTACTTAGTATTCACAATGATGAGTGGAAAACCTTCCAGTGTTAACATCAAACAGCACTGCGTTAGGTCATATGCAAGATTCTTTATGAATTGAACATGTGCAAAAC
Source organism: Glebionis coronaria (assembly GCA_025667525.1). Classification (NCBI taxonomy): domain Eukaryota; kingdom Viridiplantae; phylum Streptophyta; class Magnoliopsida; order Asterales; family Asteraceae; genus Glebionis; species Glebionis coronaria. The sequence continues at coordinate 301,877,877 of CM046874.1, forward strand.
TGAAAAGCAACAGTGGTTTGATTCTTAATTGATTCAAACTCGTTTCAGGTTTCTACGCAATATCTTTATGGTCTTGCCAGAACATTCAGAGTGATATTTATTAATATTCACAGTGACGAATGGAAATCCTTCTAGCGTCAACATCAAATAGCGCTACGGTAGGTAACTTGCGAGATTCTTATGAATCAAGCTTGTGTCAACTGGAAAGCAACAATGGTAAGATTCTTAATGAATCAAACTTGTTCCAGGAACTTGAATTGACGACTTTAATCAAGCGGATATTTATCCAATTGATTCACTCTTTATGTTCGCAGTCTTGCTTTGAGACGGTCGAGTAAAGAGAACGACTAGTACAGCCGCGAAACCCTGTCAAGGAGATTCTTAATTGAATCTACCTGATCACAGGTACGGTATTTAATATCGTATAATGGTCTTCACCGACCGGAGGTAAAACGCTATCGATTTAGGACGAATGTCAAAGCCATTCAGTCCGTGTCTATGTTTTGTCTCGAGAAGGTGGCGTCACGGTGTACTCAGCAAAGTCAATGATTCAGAAACCACATACTCATGCCTAAAGACATATTCAACAATTAATAGTGTGAGCATGTGGATGAAGACACAAGATCGCAAGATGGCAAAGACAAGTCAAGGATGATTTGAAGATCTCAAGCTTAAAGACAAAGTCGAAAGACAACGACAAAGGCTCAAAGATCACAGCATGAAGGAACAAGACTACGAATACACGTTCAAGACTCATTTATGGCGAGATTAGTAATCTCTACAATTTCCTAAATGACTAAGGTTTATGACCTCTCATTGGGGGAGATTGTTAGCCTCAAAATATTGAGCCAAACAAGAATGCTCGGTCATATGTTCATTATGTATCGTATTTTAGAACGTTGTAATAGGTAGTATATTAGTCGTGTTATTACGGGCTTAACTTTAAGCTAAGGTTCATTAATAAGTAACCAAATCCCAAAAGGAAAGCCCGGCCCATGATCATATAGCCCATTAAGCTACATGTAAGCAAAGGCTATATAAACCCTTCCTAGCATGTTAGGAAGGGTGTTGGTCATTTCATTTTCTCTCTAATCTAATATTCCACAAGTTTCACCAACCACTTTCTCTCTACTTTCTCTCACTACTTTCTCTCTCTAGAATTCTTCTCATATCTATCTTTCTTTCTTTAATTCGTGTGATTATAACAATCATATATTAGGGACAACACAGTCATGTCATTAGGATCCCTTTGTTTATTAACATATTCTCCTAGGGTTCGTGTGGTCTTATCAAATCTCTGAATTTTAAGGTCAACATTATCCTTATTCTTAATGGCCTCATCTTACTTAGCCTGTAACTCACTATTAACCCTTTCCATGATGTTCCTAACATCATTACTAGCATTTAACTCATGTTTTAAGATATTTATTTTATCTTTTAAGTCAAATTCCATTTTCTTGTACTCAGTAACTGTCTTCTCAATTTGAGTGAGAGCAATTTGATAGTTAGACAGTTTGCATCTTTCAGTACTCACATCATCTAACAACCTTAACACCTCTTTGTTAAGTTTCTCAGTATTTAACCTACAACCCTTACTACAAAAAGCATCATCGTATACCTCATTATCTGATGAAGAGGAGGAGTGTGCCATGAGAGCATATTGAACATGTTCTTCTTCTTCTATCTCAGCAACCAAAGCTTTATCCTCTTCCCCATCCTTAGCCAAATAGCTCCAATCGCATCCCATACCATCTATTTCTTGCACTGCAACCATGGCCTTAGGATCCTGAGCCTTAACAATTTGGCTTGAGGGTTTGCAAGCATCAGATCTTCTTTGAGATCTACATTCCCTCATGAAGTGCCCCATACGATGGCAATTGTAGTACTCAACTTTGGATTTATCAAATCCAACAGTGTCCTTTGCATTAAAGGTCATCTTCTTCTTAAACCTTCTATTCCACCTGTTTGCTCTTATACTAGCAAGAGCCATGTTCCACTTAATATCCATCTCCTCCAAGTGCTCATCACTTATTTGCTCAAGGTCCTCATATGTAATCACTGAACCATTGGGCAAAGCGGCAATGTATGCACACACAGTATCCAGATCCAAACCAGCAGGCTTAACTCTTGGAGAGTCACTTTTGTATGTATCAGCGTCTGAATGTGAGGCGTTGACAGGGTATGTTCCAGCGTTGACACATGTTGATCCAGTAACTGGGTGCATGTAAGAGTCCTTTTGATCAAATTGGCCTTCACTATGTGAGAAGAAGGCCATGTTACTATTGGTAGACTTACTTCCATGCTCCAAAAGAGTTTCATTCTCCAACAGCCTTAGTTTGTTGTAGATATCATCAAAAGTGGAACTTTTGTGAGTGTTATTGGCAAGTATAGATCTTGCCTCAATCTTCCACACATCACCAAGACTTTTAAGAAAAGTGGCATTAATGTCAACATCACCAAGTTGTGTCCTCATGAAGGACAGCTTGCTTGTAATGTCAAGCAGTCTGCTTCTCACACTGCTAAGCTTCTCATTAGGTTGAGCCTTGAAAACAGCATACTCATGCATGAGTTGCTTCTTCTCTTCCCTAGTATCATCATTGCCACCATATGCAACTTCAAGAGCTGTCCAAAGGTCTTTTGCAGAATCATAACCTCTGTATTTATGCTGGTTCTCTTGTCCCAAAGAGAGTTTTAAAATGTTTAGGGTTTTCATATCAACCCTTCTCTTTGCTATGTCTTCAGCAGACACAGCTCTACCATCACCAAGTTTTTCTTTCTTATCTGCTTCTAGACATCCAGCAACAACAGTTCTTGTAGCAATGGCAGCAGCAACCTTTTCAGCTTTATTGTATGTGTTTCCATATTCAATTATCTCCCAGAGAGTGTAGTCATAGATCCCCAGATATAGCTCAAAGTTGAATTTCCACAACTCGAAGTTGGTTGCATCAAGCATGGGAATCTTGATGTTTGGTAAAGGTGAGGAGGAGGAGGTTACTTCTGGATTTGACATGATGTTTTTAGGGTTTTGTGAAAATTAGGGTTTTGGTGATTTTAGGGTTCTTGTGTTCTTTAAGATCAAAAGTTTCTCAACAAGCTCTGATACCACTTGTTGATCCCAAACTTAGATCGATTTAGCTTTATGTATACGAGATTAGATCAAGTTATGCACGTAGAGAAACCTTTGTATATGTATATAGTAATCTAAGTGTTATGCGGAATTAACACTTAAACAAGAACACACAAACATGTAAACAAACTTTCACTTGATTAATGATAACAAACTTGCTTACAATGAAAGTGTTTAACGTATGAAAACTTATATTGAACAATAACCTAAAGGTCTTCTTTTATAGACATAAGAAGCCTTGTACAAGAGTCTACGTATCAACTATTCTAGGTAAAGATATTATAGAAAATACAATGTTGAACTTATCTTTACTAGAAACAAACTAGAAACAATATACGCGTAGACTAAATCTTTCCATCAGTGTTTGTCTTTAATGTATCAACGCTTGACTTCTTCTTTTCAACGCTTGATCTGTCAGCGTTTGTTTTCTTCCTATCAACGCTTGTTTTACTCTTGTCAGCACTTAAGTGATCTGGCTATATTTTATTCCCAACACTTTTGACCTTTTGACTTCGTCTTTTGTCTTTTTCTTCGATAAAAGTCCATGATAGCCCGTGTTTTCTTCCTTTTTCATATTTTTATCCTGAAACACAATAAAAATACAAACCACGCATAATTCCGACTTTTACGACATAAAATACACGTTTTGGTCTTCTTATTATTGGAAATAAGTGGTAAAAGGATAAGTGTTTTCACACTTATTAAATCCCATACACTTGACCATTGCAATGCCCTCATGCAATGCATTAATTTCAAAGCACAGTTTACATTTTTCATCATAATCAACCCATCTTGGCCTTTATTAAAAACTAAATACTAAGGAAACTAAAAAGATAGAAATATATACAAAATAAGTAAAGAAATCAAAGACTTACATTGGGGTTTTGGTTGTCATGTATGTTTATCGCCCTCAAGTTTCACGTTCCCCAAACCAAGCTTATAAACGAGATCATTGTTATTATAAGTTAGCAAACTAACACAAACTAATGTGGCCCAATTATTCACTTAGACTCCATTATTCCTAGGTGTATCTCTTATATTTTATTATTGTCTAGAATGATCACGAGGATGCACTGTTTGACTTATTTCGATAGTTTATTTAGGCTGAAAATAAAGTGGGACGATTTAATCAATAGTTAGCTAGAGGACAAAATCTTTTAAAACTGCTTCTCGGGACCTCATAAAGTTCATATCTTGGCATAACTCACTTCACGATTTGAGACATTTCTCGGACCGATATTTGGCAGTGACTTCATACTTCAAATCTTGAGAGACGTTCTTGAAATTATGGTCTTCTCTTCATAATAGGAATTTCTTCACTTGAAGTTTTTTGAGAGATTCTTCATACTTGGACCATGACTTCTTCATTTTTCTCCAATCTTTATTTTGGATTTTGATATACAATGATCCGCCTCCTTTTAGGACTTGGATCTATTTATCCTCATACCTTGTTAGGGCCTTTTTGGATAGACTTCTCCATGATCTTTACGGGAGTATTTGCTTTTCGTCGTGTGTCTCGATCCTTCATATTGATTTTTTATAAATGATTCTTCACATCACTTTGGATCTTTAGCAACAAAATATAGCCCTCATGCCTTGTTAGGGTCTTTTCGGACTCGCCAATCTTCGCATCCCGCTTTAATAAGTTATGCCTTGGCTATGAACTCTAATTAATACCGAGCAACTTTTAAACGATCTTGGGCTAAGTAACTTTTCAAATCGTACAACCTTATTTATTGCAAATATATTTATTAACAAGCGATAGGAGAAAAAGCTTATAATCAACTCACATAAATTCATGAAAGAGTACCAAACTTATAACTGACTCTATCATCTCTCGTTCTCCATGATTTAAAATCTCAAGGATTGAGACTCGTGGATGCTTAGCCAATTAAATCAAAGTTTTGGGTTTTTAAGTCATCTATAGGATCTTGCAACTTCTTACACTCTTTCAAGTTTAGAATTCGCATTTTAAAGTTCCTTTGATAAACGACTTTCTAGGATCAATTATAGGAACTTGCGAAAAGTTCTAGTTCTTAACTCGTAAGAGTTAAGACTTTCGCGTTTTAAAGTTCCCTATATAAAATCCTAGCAAAACTTGACTTAAACACGTTAAGGATACTAGCTAGAGTAAACTTGGATAATTAAACTCGGGTTGAGTCAAAAGATTCACAACGTTTTAAAAATTAAAACCACTTTATTAAAAATTTATTTTAGCAAAGAAAGTAAATAGCGATAACAAAGGAAATACTACTATACTACTAGGCCAAAATAGATTAAAAATTTTGAAAAATGTTGAAAAATTAGATTTTCCAGTTAAAATGAGGACAAATTCATGGAAAAGCCCACTTAACTTTGATAGAAGTCCCCCTACACTTGATATAAACATTGTCCTCAATGTTTAAGCATGTGGGAGTAAACTCCCCTACACTTAGGACATTGTGCACGTTGTTTAAATCTTGCTAAGGAAAGGACAACTATAGTGATTTCAATGTGAACATATAAGATATGAAATACTGAATTACGACAGTTTAGGATAGAACCGGGAAGACGGGTACACGGGATCACGGTCGTCCAATGTCATCAAAAGTGCTCTTTGAAGCTTTTAATCCCTGAACATCATAAGAAACAAGACAACAAACACCTACGGGGCTCCCCCTACACTTATTATGAAAACATTAAAGGATAGATCAATGGGTTGCCTCCCGAGAAGCGCTTGTTTTTGTTAACCGATTCACGAGCCGGACTCGACCCAGAACAAATTCAAGGGAAACGTGGTGAGGGATGGAATCATCTCATGAGAGATGTCCTCACCAAAGTACAACATCACACGCTGGCCATTCACTTTAAAATTAGGCCCATTTGGTTGAGAAAGCTCAATGGTACCATAGGGGAAAACTTTGGCGACGGTGAATGGACCAGACCAACGGCTCTTAAGCTTGCTCGAAAAGACTTTCAACCGAGAGCTAAAGAGTAAAACTTGATCACGTATGTGAAACTCTAGGTTCTTAATCCTAGAATCATGAATGAGCTTGGTTTTCTCCTTGTAGATCAATGAATTCTCATAAGCTCGATTCCTTAGTTCATTAAGCTCGTTGAGTTGAATCTTCCGAAGATCACCGGCTTTGTTGATATCAAAATTGGCCCACTTCAAGGCCCAATACGCCTTATGCTCCAACTCAATAGGGAGGTGGCATGCCTTCCCGTACACAAGACGATATGGAGTGCAACCAATAGGAGACTTATATGCGGTATGGAAAGCCCAAAAAGCATCATCTAACTTATCATCGGCCCACGAGGCACGATGCTCTCCCACAGTATACTCTAAGATTCTCTTCAATCCACGGTTAGAAATCTCGGCTTGACCATTTGTTTGAGGATGATATGCGATGGAAAGACAGTGATTGCCATCGTACTTAGCCATGACTCGAGCAAATTAATCATTGCAAAAATGAGTCCCGCGGTCACTAATGATAGCACGAGGAACACCGAATAGAGCAAAAAGTTGTTTCAAAAAGTTCACAACCACCCTCGCATCGTTCGTAGGGAGAGCCTTTGCTTCAACCCATTTAGATACGTAATCAACGGCTACGAGGATGTACGTGTTCCCTTTGGATGATGGAAATGGCCCCATAAAGTCGATGCCCCATACGTCAAAGATTTCACATTCTTAGATGAAATTTTGAGGCATCTCATCTTTATGTGTGATCTTGCCTTGTCTTTGGCAAGCATCACAACGTTTAACCATTTCATGAGCGTCATGATAAATGGTGGGCCAATAAAATCCAGAGTCAAAAACTTTCTTCGCGGTGTAATTAGGACCAAAGTGACCACCGGTGGGTCCTTTATGGCAAGATTCAAGGATTAGTAAAGCTGTCGGCCCATCAACACAGCGACGAATGACAAGATTCGCACATTGTTTGAAAAGGTAAGGGTCGTCCCAAAAATAGTGCTCAATGTCCTTAAAGAACTTTTTCTTTTGCTGGGACGTTAACCCTTCCATGAGAATTCCACCCGCCAAATAGTTTGCAACGTCCGCAAACCATGGGGTTTCATCAAGATTAGAGTTAATAGACATCAAGGCCTCAAGGGGAAAAGAGTCATTAATCTCTTGATTTGGGAGCTCCCCTTGATAAGGATCCTTGAGTCTACTAAGATGATCCGCGGCTAGGTTTTCCGCTCCCTTTTTATCACGAATTTCAATTTTGAATTCTTGAAGGAGTAGAACCCAACGAAGAAGTCTTGGCTTGGAATCTTGTTTGGTTAATAAGTACTTCAACGCGGAATGGTCGGTATAGACAATGGTGGCGGAGAGAACAAGATAGGGGCGAAATTTCTCAAAAGCATACACTACAGCTAAAAGCTCTTTTTCAGTAGTGGTATAATGCAATTGAGCCCCCGTCATTGTCTTGCTAGCATAATGGATTGGTTGGAAGTGTTTGTTCACTCTTTGTCCCAAAACCGCTCCAATAGCAAAGTCGCTAGCATCACACATCAATTCAAAAGGTAACTCCCAATTAGGGATAACCAAGACCGGTTCCTTAGTTAATTTATCCTTAAGAAGATTGAAAGATTCAATACACTCTTTAGAAAAGATAAAAGGAGTATCTTTTTCCAAGAGGTGGGTCATCGGGCGAGCGATCTTAGAAAAATCTTGAATGAAACGACGATAGAAGCCCGCTTGACCAAGGAAACTTCTCACACCCTTCACGGTTGAAGGTGGAGGTAATTTAGCAATCACTTCAACTTTAGCACGGTCGACTTCAAGACCGGCTTTGGAGATTTTATGACCAAGAACAATACCTTCTTTTACCATGAAATGGCATTTTTCCCAATTAAGAACGAGACGAGTGTCTTCACACCGTTTAAGCATACGTTCTAAATTGGCAAGGCAAGTCGAGAAAGAATCATCATAGACCGAGAAATCATCCATAAAAACTTCCATAGTTTCTTCAACCATGTCATGGAATATAGCCATCATACACCTTTGGAAAGTCCCAGGAGCATTGCATAAGCCGAAGGCATTCTTTTGTAAGCAAATGTTCCATTAGGACAAGTGAATCTGGTTTTCTCTTGGTCTTTAGGATCGATGGGAATTTGAAAATACCCGGAGAAACCGTCTAAGAAGCAATAGTAGTCATTACCCGCTAAACGCTCGAGCATTTGATCCATGAAAGGAAGAGGGAAATGATCCTTGCGAGTGGCATCATTGAGCTTGAGATAGTCTATGCAAACTGGCCAACCCGTGACAAGGCGAGTAGGAATCAACTCGTTGTTTTCATTGGGAACAACGGTTATTCCGCCTTTCTTAGGCACACAATGGACGGGACTAACCCATGGCGAATCCGAAATAGGGTAAATCATTCCGGCATCTAGAAGGTTTCTAGCCTCTTTCTTGATGACGTCATGAATTTTAGGATTAACCCTTCTATGGCTTTGGATTGCGGGTTTAAAGTCATCTTCCATGAGAATTTTATGCGTACAAAAGTTCGGATCAATTCCGCGAATGTCGGAAATTTTCCAAGAAACTGCTTTCTTCTGATTCTTCAGCAACTCGATAAGTCGAGATTTTTCGTCTTCTTTCAAGTCCTTTGCGATGATGACGGGTAACTTCTTATTGTCTTCAAGGAACACGTATTCGAGATGAGATGGTAAATCCTTAAGCTCTAAATCCGGAGGATTGTCGATGGAAGGTGTAGTCAAATTTGGATCATCGATAGAGATATCCTTAGGAGACGGTGGAGAAATATGGTCCTCATTGAGAAGTTTCTCAATGGTACGAATGTCTTCTTCCCAATCGGTGGGAGAATTGTTGGGAATAAAATGTAGCCAGTTCACTTGAGCGCTGACAAGAGGAAAACAAGCGTTGATAGGAAGAAAACAAACGCTGACAGATCAAGCAACAAGAAGAGGTCAAGCGTTGATAGGTTGAAGACAAGCACTGATTGAAAGATATGGTCTACGCGTATTATGTTTCTAGTTTGTTTCTAGTAAAGATAAGTTCAACATTGTATTTTCTATAATTATCTTTACCTAGAATAGTTGATACGTAGACTCTTGTACAAGGCATCTTATGTCTATAAAAGTATACCTTTAGGTTATGTTTCATAATAAGTTTTCATACGTTAAACACTTTCATTGTAAGAAAGTTTGTTATTATCAATCAAGTGAATGTTTATTTTACATCTTTGTGTGTTCTTGTTTAAGTGTTAATTCCGCATAACACTTAGATTACATTATACATAAACAAAGTTTCTCTACGTGTATAACTTGATCTAATCTCGTATACACAAGCTTAATCGATCTAAGTTTAGGATCAACAAGTGGTATCAGAGCTTGTTGAGAGACTTTGATCTAAAAGAACACAAGAACCCTAAAAGCACCAAAACCCTAATTTTCACAAAACCCTAAAAACATCATGTCCACTCCAGAAGCAACCTCATCCTCCTCAAACCACAACATCAAGATTCCCATGCTTGATGCAAACAACTTTGAGTTGTGGAAATTCAACTTTGAGCAATATCTGGGGATCTATGACTACACTCTGGGAGATTATTGAATATGGAAACACATTCGATAAAGCTCAAAAGATTGCTAATGCCATTGCTACAAGATCAGATGTTCAAGGATGTTCAGAAGAAGATAAGAAAGAAAAACCTGATGATGGTAGAGCTGTGTCTGTTGAAGACGTAGCAAAGAAAAGGGTTGATATGAAAACCCTAAACATTCTGAAACTCTCCTTGGGACAAGAGAATCAGCACAAATACAGAGGTTATGAGTCTGCAAAAGACCTTTAGGCAGCCCTTGAAGTTGCATATGGTGGTAATGCTGGTACTAAGGAAGAGAAGAAGAAGCAACTCTTGCATGAGTATGCTGTTTTTAAGGCTCAATCTAATGAGAAGCTTAGCATTGTGAGAAGTAGACTGCTTGACATTACAAGCAAGCTGTCCTTCATGGGTACACAAGTTGGTGACATTGACATTATTTCCACTTTTCTTAAAAGCCTTGGTGATGCGTGGAAGATTGAGGCAAGATCTATACTTGCCAATAACACTCACAAAAGTTCTACTTTTGATGATATCTACAACAAACTAAGGCTGTTGAAGAATGAAACTCTTTTGGAGTCTAGAAGTAAGTCTACCAATAGTAACATGGCCTTCTTCTCACATAGTGAAGGTCAATTTGATCAGAAGGACTCATACATGCACCCAGTTACTGGATCAACATGTGTCAACGCTGGATCATATCCTGTCAACGCCTCACATTCAGACGCTGACACATACAAAATTGACTCTCCAAGAGTTAAGCCTGTTGGTTTGGATCTGGATACTATGTGTGCATACACTGCTTCATTGCCCAATGGTTCAGTGATTACATATGAGGACCTTGAACAAATAAGTGATGAGCACTTGGAGGAGATGGATATAAAGTGGAACATGGCTCTTGCTAGTATAAGAGTAAACAGGTGGAATATAAGGTTTAAGAAGAAGATGACCTTTAATGCAAAGGACACTGCTGGATTTGATAAATCCAAGGTTGAGTGCTACAATTGTCATTGTATGGGGCACTTTATGAGGGAATGCAGATCTCCAAGAAGATCTTATGCTGGAAAACCCTCAAGCCAAATTGTTAAGGCTCAGGATTCTAAGGCCATGGTAGCAGTGCAAGAAATTGATGGTATTGGATGGGGCTGGAGCTATTTGGCTAAGGATGGGGAAGAGGATAAAGCTTTGGTTGCTGAGATAGAAAAAGAAGAGCATGTTCAATATGCTCTCATGGCACACTCCTCCTCTTCATCAGATAATGAGGTATACAATGATGCTTTTTGTAGTAAGGGTTGTCATTTAAATACTGGAAAACTTAACAAAGAAGTTTTAAGATTGTTAAGTGATGTGAGTACTGAGAGATGCAAGTTGTCTAACTATCAAATTGCTCTCACTCAAACTGAAAAGACAGTTGAGGAGTATAAGAAAATGGAGCTTGACCTAAAAGATAAAATAAATATCTTAAAACATGATTTAAATGCTAGTAATGATGTTAGAAACATCATGGAAAGGGTCAATGCTGAATTACAAGCTAAGTTAGACGAGGCTATAAAGAATAAGGATAATGTTGACCTTAAAATTCAGAGATTTGATAAGGCCTCACAAACCCTAGGAGAATGTGTTAATAAACAGAAGGAGCCTAAGGACATGACTGGGATTGGGATGAAAGACTATACTGTTGTTCCACCACCAGCTGGGGACTTCTATGGTGTCCAAAGAAAGGACTTATCTTGGACTGGTTTGCCAGAACTCCAAGAATAGGAATTTATTCCTCCACAAAGATTCCTTACCCCAGTTGAAGAGTATAGGCAAAAGTTGACTGACTTTAATGAATGGAAGAAAGCCAACCCTACCTTATTTGTCAAGGGTGGCATGCTTTGTGATAGTCCCAATGAGTCAACCCCTATTAAAGTAACAAACCCAATCACTGGCAAGCCTGTTGACCTTGGCTCAAACACTGTTAGAAAACCTAGCATTAAGTATGCAGAAATGTATAGGAATACTAGGTCACCTAAAAGCCAAGTTAGTGATAATGGAACAGGCTTCTTCTCTTCTAGACCTAGAGTCGTGTCTAGAAAAGCCTGTTACACTTGTGGTAGCTTTTCACATTTAGCTTATAAGTGTGTCAACGCCTCCAAAGTCAACGCTGTTAAAAGGTCAAACATTGTCAGACCCAAAACTTTTATGGAGCAAAGTCCACAAGTTGTTAGACCAGCCCCATTCTTCACTAAAAGGTCTACCACTCATGGACAAAGACCATTTCAGAAGACCAATACTTGGTCTAATAGGCAATGGGTTTCTGTAGCAAACCCTAGGTTCAACGCTGACAAGGGTAATTTCAGCGTTGACAAGACCAAATCCAACGCTGACAGAAACGTTGCCAGACCTAAATATTTCCAACCACAGGGTAAGGGGTCTAAAGCTTCTTCTAGCTTGACATGGAGACCTAAGCAAGATCAATACCCTAATTCTAATGGGCTTTCTATGACCTGCAACAAATTTAATTATATTTCAAAGGTCACCACAAAACGTATTGGAGTTAACTGGGTATTTCATCCAAAAAGGGATGAACAAGGGGTTGTTATGAGAACTAAGTCTGTTCTTGTTGAACAACCAGATGAATCCAAGTCTGCTCAGGCTTGGGTTCCCAAAGAAAACTAATTTGTTTTCTTTATGTGCAGGGCATTCAAAAACAGGTGAATGATTATGGATATTGGGATAGTGGATGCTCTAGGCACATGACAGGGAAGGAAGATTATCTTACTAACTTCACTCCCATTAAGGATGGTGATAAGGTTTACTTTGGAGGCGGATATGGAACTATCACAGGCAAATGAACTCTTCTCACCAAGAACTTGCGTTTTGAAAACGTGTTTCTGGTAAAAGAACTTGACTACAATCTTTTTAGTGTATCACAAGTCTGTGATAACAAAAATAAGGTTCTTTTTACTGATACTGAATGCTTGGTGTTGAGCAAGGATTTTAAAATTCCAGATGAGAAATATATTGACTATAGAACACCTAGGCATAAGGACATCTATAATGTGAATCTTAATTGTATTAGGATGAATAATAATATGTCATGTTTTTATGCTAAAGCTTCAGTTGATGAGAGTAATCTATGGCATAGGAGACTAGGGCACATTAACTTTAAGAATATAAACAGACTTGTGAGACTTGGTTTGGTTGATCGTTTGCCTGAAAAGGCTTTCCACAATGACCACTCTTGTGTTGCATGCCTTAAAGGAAAACATCACAAGGTCTCATTTAAGTCTAAACAGGTGCACTCTAGCTCTAAACCACTTCACTTGCTGCATATGGACCTATTTGGTCCAACTAATATAGAGAGTTTGAATGGTAAATCATACTGCTTTGTCATCACAGATGACTTTTCTAGGTTTACTTAGACTTTCTTTTTAGCTATGAAAAGTGACACTGCTGATACTTTAGTTAGCTTTATTACCCAAATAGAAAAGAAATCTGGTAATGAAGTTAAAATGCTTAGAAGTGATAATGGTGGTGAGTTTAGGAATAAACTATTGGATGATTTTTGTGCCAAGAAAGGGATTACTAGGCAGTTTAATGTTGCCAGAACCCCACAACAAAATGGGGTTGCTGAGAGAAAGAATAGAACCCTAATTGAAGCAGGCAGGACTATGTTGGCTGATGCTCACTTTCCCATAGCTTTTTGGGCTGAGGCTGTGAATACAGCTTGTTATGTTCAGAATAGAGCATTGGTCAACAAGATACATAACAAAACACCTTATGAGTTACTTTGGGGAAGGAAACCTAATATTGGTTTTCTTAAACCTTTTGGCTGTCATGTAGTTGTGTTGGATACTAGTGATGCCTTAGGTAAATTTAGTGCTAAAGGTGAAAAAGGCTATTTCATGGGTTATTCAGTACAGAGTAAGGGATATAGGGTTTACCTTAAGAAGGAAAAACGTATACTTGAGAAAGTACATGTTAGGTTATTAGAGAGTAAACCTAGTGATCCTGAAAGTTGTCCAAATTGGTTGTTTGACTTTGAACCTATATCTAGGACTTTGAATTATATGCATGTTACTAATCCAGACATTGTGAAGGTAACTTCAAATGTTGTGGAAGAACCAGTTGTTGATGTTTCAGGTACACAGGTTAATGATGAGGTTGGATCACAAGCAGACAAGTCATCTCCCATACAAGAGTATGTCACTATTCACATATGGACAGATGCTTTTGTTGCTGCTGCTGCTAGAAAGGAAAATGGTGGTCCCCAAGTATCACCAGCTAACAACATGCATGGTCCTTCAGGCGCTGACAAAGGAAATCTCGCGATGACAGGACAACTTCAGGCTTTGATGGCTCAAACGTTGACAATACCATTTTAGGCGTTGATGATCCAAACGCTGACAACCTTGGTTCAGGCGTTGACAACTCTTTTGAGCATATTTTCTCTTCCAATTTTGAACAAGGTGAACCTTCAAATATACATAAAGAGGTTCATACAAATAGTGATGGAAGAGAGTCTGAAGAAGATATTGGCAACATGGATGATGAGATTGAAGACAATAGACTTTTTGAGGGAGGAGTTCTCACTTCTACAATGAAGTATCACCCCACTTCTCAAGTTATTGGGGATATCATGACTCCTGTTCAGACTAGAAGATCTCATCAGAATCTTGGTGGATTTATTGCCAATATACACAAGAAGGTTGATACCCCTCTTGTTCAAGCATGTTTGTTTGCCTGTTTTCTGTCACAACAGGAACCCAAGAAGATTTTTGATGCTCTCAAAGAACCAAGTTGGGTGGAAGCAATGCAGGATGAGCTTCACCAATTTGCTATTCAGGATGTTTAGCTGGTTGATTATCCTAGATATGTCAGACCTATTGGGACAAGATGGGTTCTTAGAAACAAGAAAGATGAAAGAGGCATTGCGGTCAGAAACAAGGCACGTTTAGTGGCTCAGGGATATACACAAGAGGAAGGGATAGACTATGAGGAGGTCTTTGCACCAGTTGCAAGGATTGAGGCTATAAGGATATTTCTAGCCTATGCTTCCTGCATGGGTTTCACTGTCTATGAAATGGATGTGAAGAGTGCTTTCCTTTATGGAACAATTGTTGAGGAGGTATATGTGATGCAGCCTCCTGGTTTTGAAGAACCATAACATCCAGACAAGGTAAATAGAGTCAAGAAAGCTATGTATGGACTTCATCAAGCCCCAAGAGCGTGGTATGGCACATTGTCCATTTATTTGGTGGAAAATGGATTCAAAAGGGGCACCATAGACCAGACATTATTTACAAAGAAGGCTCGTAAGGATGTCTTGCTTGTTCAGGTTTATGTTGATGATATCATCTTTGGATCTTTAAGTCCAAAGATGAGTGAAGAATTTTCCAAGCTTATGACAGACAAATTCAAGATGAGTGCAATGGGGGAGATGAACTTCTTTCTAGGATTACAAGTTCAGCAGAAAGAAGATGGTATCTTCATCTCTCAGGATAAGTATGTAGCAGAGATCTTGAAGAAGTTTGGCTTTTCTCCACATGAAAAGAGGGCTACCACTCCTATGGATAGAGAACACCCTTGGGGAAAAGTTTAAGATGGAAAAGATGTGGATGTCAGGCACTATAGATCAATGATTGGTTCATTGATGTATCTCACAGCCTCAAGACCTGACATCATGTTTGCTGTGTGTGCATGTGCACGCCATCATGTGACTCCCAAAGAATGTCACCTTTATGCTGTCAAGAGAACCTTTAGGTACCTTAGATGTTATCTAGATCTTGGCTTGTGGTACCCAAAAGATTCACCATTGGAGCTTATTGCATATTCAGACAGTGACTATGGAGGTGATAAGTTTGATAGAAAATCCACAACTGGTGGATGTCAGTTTCTTGGGAGTAGGTTGATATCTTGGCAATGCAAGAAACAAACAGTGGTGGCCAATTCTACAACTGAAGCAGAGTATGTTGCAGCAGTTGCTTGTTGTGGACAAGTCTTATGGATTCAGAACCAACTGTTGGATTATGGGTATAACTTTATGCATACCAAGATTTTTGTAGACAATAACAGTACTTTATGCATTATTAAAAATCATGTACATCATTCTAAAACAAAACACATAGAAATTAGACACCATTTTATAAGAGATTGTTTTGAAAAGGGTTTAATACAACCAGATAGGGTTGACACAGAAGAAAATGTGTCTGATTTATTAACTAAACCTTTTGATGCTGGAAGGTTCCAATACTTGGTAACAAGTATTGGAATGATCAATCTCACTTAATATGTGTTTTGGGATCTTTTTGTAAAAGTATGTAATGGATAATGCATTGTTATTGGTCTTTTTGAGGAGTTAGATTTTCCACTATATTTTTCTAACGCTGACAAAGGTTACCTTAGCGCTGACAAGTGTTATCGTGGCGTTGTCAGCAACAACGTTAGTTTTGTGGTTTTTAATCTAAGTGTGCAGGTGGTGTTAGCATTGTACCATTGGATACAGAGTTGCTTATGGATCATTGGGGAATCATTTGAGCATGTTTTTATTTATGTGTGATGGTTGGAATATTTATATTCCTATCTTGACATAAATTTTTTATGTTCATACATATTTTTAGGCAACATATGTATCACAGTTTAAGGGGAGGTTTTAGGAACCTTTAGGACTTTTGGGTATTCTTATAATACTCTTATCACAAGTCTAGATTGTGTCCACAGGTGAGTATGAGTTAGTTTTACTAAATCATGAGGCACTGTAGCATGCAAAGTTGATATACTATGCATGCCGCCAAGACATTTTTGGCCTAGAATTGGTTGTGGTCTGTTAGGAGACTTGGGAATGATTTTATCATGGGTTTTACCTGGGAGTTACAAGGAATTTTATGAGATAACTTAGTTGTTAAGAGTTTTGGTTAGCAATGGACACTAGAGGACTGTTATGTCTATCTTGCATAAGCAAGTGTGCATAACTGGACAATGCTTGCCACCCTATAATAATTATCAACTTATAGGTTATCTTCACTAGGATAAATTACTTTGTTAAGGTCCTTTTTCATTTTTATTACTTTTATTTTTGGACGTTGACAAGTATTTTTCCAAGCGTTGTTATGACAAATTTAGACGATGACATGGCTTTGGCAAACGTCGACAAGAATATAGCCGTTGGGCGTTGATGGGTTATTTTTTACCGTTGACACTCATTGGGACCTACCCAGTTGTTACTTTTTGACGAATTTTTGGGCCGTAATTTTGGGAGCATATAACTTTTAATTAATGCATGAGATAACTTATTTTCTTTTCAATATTTTCATCATTATATTTTGAAAATAGTTGCCTCATTTTTTACCAATCACATGCACCTATCTCTCCTATATATTTGGCTCCTATTTTTAAACATGGTACCTCATATTCTTGTCTAACAATTTTCTCCTATAATTCATCTTTCTAAATCATTCACAAACAGCTTTCTTCAACCATGGCACCAAAATTTAAACCAACTGATTTGGTATTGGGATTCAGGAGTCAACACAACATGATAGCATATTTGGACGCTGATGATACTCTGTTTCCCCAATACACCCAGATGGTGGCGTATTTGAATGCATCCCCAATTAGGTATGCTCTTTCTCATGCTCCTCTCATCCCTGTCACGCATATTAAACAGTTTTGGAACATTGTTAGTTCCTCAACAGTTAATAATGTGACTACATTATCATCTATTGTTCATGGGCGTACTTGGGTGGTTACTAAAGCCTTGGTTCGCCAGGCTTTGCATCTTGATGATGCAGATGGTATAACCACCCTTCCTATTCATGAAATAGAACAAGGACTAAGGGCTTTGGGGTATCCTTTCCCTGATGAGGGAACTTTAAACAAATATCATAAATAAGAGTTTCCCCCAGCCTGGAAGTACCTCATACATGTCATCTTACAATGTTTGAGTCCCAAGTGTACTGCACACAATGAGATTAATAGATCCATTGCTAGTGCTATTGTGTGCATTGCAACTGGGCAAAAGTTGTTACTCCTACAAACTTAAACTTGTCTTTTACAGCTATGTTGGAACAATTTACAAAAGACACTGAGACAAGTAAGATGGACGTTAACAAGCAAAATTTGAGCGCTGACAAGAGTAATTTGGGCGCTGACACAAGGAATTTGAGCGTTGACAGACCTGCAGATGAGGTTGATGTATTCCAGTCATCAGCTATCATTAAAGAAGTATCTTCACAGGTATTACCATCATCCTTACCCATCATTGATCCATTAGATAAGGGTAAAGGAATTATGGTAGAAGTAGAAGTTCTAAAGGATGCAGCACAGGTAGAGTTTGATAGAAGGTTGGCTACACAACTTGTGGAACAAGAAAGGAAGACGGTTGGTGAATCATCATTTGTTGCCACTTCTGAGGAACAAGAAGGAAGTGATGAAGGAAGTTCATATTCAAGTGTGATGATAATAGAACAACCTGAGAGACTTGAATATGGTGATGATTTGGCAAGAGAGAAGCTTAGAGAGTTGAAATTTCAAGTAGATTTTGATATGCCAGAAGTAGTTCAGATGTACCATGCTTGGGAGAATATGATAATGGAGAATCCAGATTTGACTATTTCAGACCAGATTTGGGGTTTGGAGATTCTTCTAAGAGTTCAAAAGGACTGCAAGGTAATTCTGAAACACAAAGCCAGCAATGTTCTCTCAATGCTAAAGAGGGATAGAAGGGAGCTTTACTACATGCTACTCAGATGTCATGGAACAGGATGGAACTATAAGAAATTGTTGGGGTTATCCTTTGAAGAGTTGGAGTATAAGGCTTATCCCATTCGGGCAAAAGTGCAGGAAATGAATACTATCAGACTTCTTTCAGATGAAAGGAAAGAAGAACTTGCAGAAGAGATGGAACTTAAGAGGGCAATGATTGTTCCAAGACCTTTGAAGAAGGGAGTTCCTCTTGAGTTTCCTACAGATATGGATAGATTGAAGCCCAGTGAAGCTGTTATAAGAAGGAGCATCAAGCTCTCACCTTTGGAAGCTTCAGATATGGTGCAAGTGTTACCTCTTGATGACAGAAACCCTATCATAAGCTACGAAGAAGATGAAAGTGGGTTTTGGAAGATTGGCAGGTATGGAAAAGAGGTACACACATTTACTACTCTTGTATCTCTCTTTGCAAGTTTGGATAGAGAAGACTTGGTAGACCTTTGGAGGTTGTTGGAAGCCAAGTATGAGACTGAAGCTCCTACTTCAGTCAATGGAATAAAACTTTGGTCAACATTCAAGAAGATGTGTGGATCAAGAGAAGAAGATCCTACTATGTGGAAGGATCTTGAGGATGATATCAGTGGTCTTCAATGGCGTTTGTATTCAGCTGCTGGTGTGTACTACTTGAGCTCTACAAAGTTTGCTGAGTATCTTCTTGTAGATGCTCAGTATCACATGTCCAAAGAAGTTTTGGAGAAGATGAAGACAACACAGCTGGAGATTGACTATTCAAGTGACGTGGCCAAAGATTTGATTAGGCATGTTTATTACCAATATGATAAGCGTTGTAAGATTCCTCCTAGTTCTTAATTTTTATTCAGAAACATGATTACTAGAATAGATATCAAGTTTAGGGGAGGATTGTTGGGAATAAAATGTAGCCAGTTCACTTGAGCGCTGACAAGAGGAAAACAAGCGTTGATAGGAAGAAAACAAACGCTGACAGATCAAGCGTTGACAAGAAGAAGTCAAGCGTTGATAGGTTGAAGACAAGCACTGATAGAAAGATATGGTCTACGTGTATTATGTTTCTAGTTTGTTTCTAGTAAAGATACGTTCAACATTGTATTTTCTATAATTATCTTTACCTAGAATAGTTGATACGTAGACTCTTGTACAAGGCTTCTTATGTCTATAAAAAAAAGACCTTTAGGTTATGTTTCATAATAAGTTTTCATACGTTAAACACTTTCATTGTAAGCAAGTTTGTTATTATCAATCAAGTGAAAGTTTGTTTTACATCTTTGTGTGTTCTTGTTTAAGTGTTAATTCCGCATAACACTTAGATTACATTATACATAAACAAAGTTTCTCTACGTGTATAACTTGATCTAATCTCGTATACACAAGCTTAATCGATCTAATTTTAGGATCAACATGAATCGTCATACTGTAAATCCACATCCCCTAAAGTTGCTTCAAATTCTTTCAAAAGGAAATCACTTTCTCTAAATGGAGTTAGTGAGGGAGCAATAGAGGAAATGGTCTCAACAATGGGTAGAGAAGAAGAACCACTTTTACAAGCGTCTTTGAAATGCTCTTCACAAGCCTCATCAAGAATGTCAATGAAATTAACGCTCTCGTTTTCATAAGGTTGCTTAGAAAGTTTACCCATGTTGAAGACGATTTTATCGTCACCAACTCTCATGATTAATTCGTCGGCGGCTACATCAATGAGAGTGCGACTGGTCCGCAAGAATGGACGTCCAACGATTAATGTAACACGGGGATCTATCTCGTAGTCAACGACAACAAAATCCGCCGGAAAGGTGAATTTGTTGACACCGACGAAGACATCTTCGGCTATCCCCACTGGATAAGCAACCGTACGGTTAGCTAATTCCAATTTCATTCGTATGGGGACTAGCGCGGGTAGATATAAGTGTTTCCAAACACTTAACGGCATTAAGTTTATAATAGCACCTAGATCGGCTAGGGCCATACAATTATCTACCCCGGGGAAGTTGCAAGGAATGAGAAAATGACCCGGATCACCAAGTTTGGTTGGTAATTTCCTTAAGAGCACTGCAGCGAAATTCTCATTAAGTTGGGTCTGAGCGATATCAAGAATATTTTCTTTGTCACTAAGAAGATCTTTAAACATTTTAGCATATTTCGGCATGTGAGCGAGAGCCTCGGCAAAGGAGATGTTGAAATTCAGTTGTTTAAACATTTTAAGAAAGTTAGAAACCTGAATATCATCCTTGTTCTTCAACTTCTCTTTCCTCAACCTTGAGGGATAAGGTATATTGGGTTGAGATGAAGGCTTTGGAATGGAATTCTCACTCACATCCTTGGGTGGTGGAGGGGTGGAAGTAGAAGGTGGAGGAATTGGAGAAGGGGACTCATATTCCTGTGTCATAATCACCGGTGTAGGTGTAGGAATCTCGGGTTCCTTTAAACCTTTTCCACTTCGGGTGGTGATTGCTTTCATCTCCCCTCTTGGATTAGCAACGGTGTGTAAAATCCATGATTTTACCATGATTTTATGTAATGAAATTTCACTTATCAAATCTTGGAGCACAAACTCATGTATTATATTTCTATAAGTCGTGTGTGAACTTATCCAATGTGCACATATATTTTACATACATGCTTGTTATAATAAGTAGACTATGTAAGCTATGTACATAAAACAAGTAGTAAAAATGCATAACCAACATTTGATGAAACAACACTTAACAAAAATTGGAAAAATATGCTACATGATAGGTGTGAAAACACCCATCCTTTTACCACTTATTTCTTCCAAAAACAAGACCAAAACGCGTATTTAATATCATTTGTTTGGAATTATGCGTGGTTTGTGTGTTTGTTGTGTTTTCAGAGCCAACCGGATAAATATTGAAGAAAACATGGGATTGCACGGGTTTTATTGAAGAAAAAGACTCAAGACAAAGTCTATAGTCCAAGAGATGCAAAAGATTTGAAGTCAATGGGCCTATTTGAAGATTCATCGAAGAAAAGGACCAAAGATGGAAGATTTACATATGTCGAAAGAACTCAAGTCTATTAAACGAAGAAATTAAAAGACGACTTGAATTTATTCGTCGACAAATCCCGAATCAGAATCGAAAACGTCAACTTTTCTGAAAAGACGAGAAGACAAGAAGAAAGGGAGAAAGCCCACTCACCAACCAAAGACAAGGCGAATATAAAGAGATCCCTTCACAACTTGGAGACGATCTTTTATTTTTTTCCAGTTCCTTTCTTGTTTCGTAGGGAACCAACACCACTAAGGTGTTGGTGATTTTTATTTTCCTTGATTTCATCATAGATTTGTAAGTTTTAATCTTTCCATTTGTTTGTTTAACATTAATCAATCAATATCATCTTCCATTTTAATCTTGTTCATCTTTCTTTTTTGATTCAAAGCCTTAAAGTTTTATTTGGTTGATTTTAATCTTCAAAAGGAAGTGGGTTTTATGTTTATGTTGATTTGATTTGATGTTTATTGTTAGTAAATGATTGGTGGTTAGTTTTTGTTTAAACTTTTGGTAAAAACTTTGTTGATTTTGGTTAAATTCGTGGCTTTGTTGGTTTCCCTGTTCTTCGCATCTTCATCATTACCCAGATTCCGAATCAAATCGATATTCCGGATCAAGGGGTTTGTGTCAAATATTCCGGATCAGTTTATTTCATTCAGTCATTCCGAATCAAGTGTTCATCCGGATAATTAATATTCCGGATGAGTGTTTATATTCCGAGTCAAGGGTTTTAATTTTATTCCGAATCATTTTTAATTGTTCCGAATGAAGTTTTTTTTATTAAATGTTCTGAATCAAGCAAATGTTCCGAATCAGTTTTAAATGTTCCGAATGAAGTTTTTTTTATTAAATGTTCCGAATCAAGCAAATGTTCCGAATCAAGCAAATGTTCCGAATGAGCAAATATTCCGCATGAGCATTTTTACTTTAAATATTCCGAATGAGCACTTTAATGTTCCGAATGAGCTATTATTCCGCATGAACCATATATTCCGGATGAGCACTATTATTCCGGATCAGTCTTTATTCTGAATGAGCATGTATTCCGAATGAGCATCAATTATTCCGAATCAAGTATTTTTCAGTAAGGGTTATTTCACTGTTTTTGTTTTACTGTTTAATTGTTTAATTGTTTAATTTTAATTCAAACTTTATTTAATTAACTGCTTTTAGGTAATTTTATATCTTTTCACATTTAAATCTTTTTAGTAGATTAGAAAACCAATCCCCTTTTTAGTTACCAAGAACAACTATTCCACTTTGAATCGTGATCGATTCGAGAAGATACCGAGAACTAGAATTGAACCCCATTGAAAACCCTTGTATCAAATGGCGCCGCTGCCGGCTCTTCTCGTAAGGATTAACAGTTTTTGTGAGAAATTAGATTTTGGGATCCGTTCACCGTGAACGTTACTTTTTCATAAAAATTTTCAAAAATCCTAAAAAACATAAAATTTTCAAAAATACAAAAAAAAATAAAAAACATAAAAAAACCAAAAATATTTCTTGCTTTGTTAGTTCTTTTGCAGGTGTATGCGCACTCGATCAACGTCTTATCAAGAGCCCGAGACTCTCGATAACTTAGACATGGCCGGTGTACACAACAACAATAACAATCCACCTCAAAACAACATGAATAATAACAACAATGAACCTATACCGGACAATCGTCCTATGATCGAACTGTTGCAAGCACATGTAGAGGGCAACAACGACCCAATTGTCATACCCGTGATTGCAGCCAACAACTTTGAGCTTAAATCCGGTTTTATTCAAATGGTCTCTGCTCAACCATTCTTGGGGCGTACCATTGATGATCCTCATGACCACATCAAAAGGTTCCTACAACTCACAAATACGGTCAAATTCAATGGTGTTCCACAAGAGGTAATCCGTTTACAACTTTTTCCTTTCTCCTTAGAGGGACAAGCCCGGCATTGGCTTGCAAAGGAACCGCCACAAAGTATTCTGACGTGGACGGATTTAGAGACCAACTTCATAAACTACTTTTTCCCACCCTCT
Source organism: Glebionis coronaria (assembly GCA_025667525.1). Taxonomy (NCBI): domain Eukaryota; kingdom Viridiplantae; phylum Streptophyta; class Magnoliopsida; order Asterales; family Asteraceae; genus Glebionis; species Glebionis coronaria. Next base: position 301,901,306 of record CM046874.1, read on the forward strand.
CGTACTACCTCTTTGCGGAATGAAATTATTAATTTTGAACAAAAGTACGATGAGTCTATTAGTGAATCTTGGGACCGTTTTAAAGACCTTTTAAGAAAATGCCCACAACATGGTTTGACCAAAGTGCACCAAATTAATACTTCTTATAATGGTTTAAGCATGAATGACCAAGATTCACTAAATAGTGCCTCGGGGGGTAATATTTTGGTTAAGAGTTCTAATGCCGCTTGGGATATTATTGAGAATAAGTCTCGAGTGCATACCAAGAGTGTTCGGACCAATGCCGCTAGTGCTAGTACTAGTGACAACGACAAGAGACTTGACAAAATTACTTCGCTTCTTGAATCACTTGCTGCCCAAACCGCTAACAACACCAAAAGCATCAACGCTCAAAACGCTCAAGTCAATGCTGTAAGCCAACCATGTGAAATATGCGGGGGTCCTCACTCTTACACTACTTGTACCTCCACCCAAGACTATCCTTCTGAGAATGTTAACGCAGCATACGGTACCTATCCTCCGGTCGGTTATCAAGCTCGTCCTCAAGGTGACCGCAACTTGCTCAGCTATCGCTCAAACAACTTTCTTTCCCCGCCTGGTTTTCTTCCAAACAATCAAAACCAACAACAAAACCTTAACCGAACCAATCAAAACCAACCTCGAGCACCATACCAACCACCTCAAAGACAACCATATCCACCTCAGAATCCTACTCAAGTTTACCAACCCACTCCTTACCAACCACCTACTTATCAAGCACCTCCTCCTACCCAACCCACCGTTTTCAACCACGAGGTCGAAACGTACATGCAGACGAATGATGTGTTGGTGAAGAATCTGCAGACCCAGATTATTAATTTGAAGGGCGACATGGTGAAACAAGGGAATGATCTTAGAGCCGATATGCGAAACTCTTTGAGTAGTCAAACGAATGACCTAAGGGACATGATGGCTGGTTTCTTCCAAGGTAATCAAGCCTCTTCTTCGGGTACTCTTCCGAGTAACACCATTGCTATTCCAAGAGGGGAGATGAAAGCAATCACCACTCGTAATGGAAAAGGTACCAAGGAACCCGAGCTTCCTATACCCACACCGGTGATTGTGACAAAGGAAAATGAGTCACCTACTCATATTCCTCAACCTTCTACTTCCCCAATTCCTCCACCTCTTACTTCTACCCCTCCTCCACTAAAGGATGTGAGTGATCCTACTCTCCCAAAGCCTTCCTCTTCTTCCGATATACCTTATCCCTCAAGGTTGAGGAAAGAGAAGCTCAAAAGCAAGGACGATATTCAAGTTTCAAACTTTCTCAAAATGTTTAAACAATTGAATTTTAACATTTCCTTCGCTGAGGCTCTCGCTCACATGCCTAAATATGCGAAATTGTTTAAAGATCTTCTTAGTGACAAGGAGAAGCTTCTTGATATTGCTAATACCCAACTTAACGAGAATTGCTCTGCAGTGCTCTTAAGGAAATTGCCAACCAAACTTGGTGATCCGGGTCGCTTCTTAATCCCTTGCAACTTCCCGGGCGTAGAGAATTGCATGGCCCTAGCCGATCTAGGTGCTAGTATTAACTTAATGCCATTAAGTGTTTGGAAGCAATTATCTCTCCCTGAGCTAGTCCCCACCAAAATGACTTTGGAATTAGCTAACCGTACGGTTGCTTATCCAGTGGGGATAGCCGAAGACGTTTTTGTAGGAGTCGACAAATTCACTTTTCCTGCCGATTTCGTCGTAGTCGACTACGAGATGGACCCTCGGGTTCCATTAATCGTTGGACGTCCATTCTTGAGGACCGGTCGCACTCTCATCGATGTAGAAGCAGGTGAGCTTATCATGAGAGTTGGTGACGATCAAATTGTCTTCAACATGGGTAAGATTTCTAAACAGCCTTATTCATACGAGAGTGTTAATTATATCGACGTTCTTGATGAGGCTTGTGAAGAACACTTTAATGATGCTTGCAAAAGTATTCTTACCTCTCCTCCCAATGTTGAGACCGTTGCCTCTATTGATTCATCAATAACTCTATTTGGAGAAAGTGATTTCCTTTGGAAAGATTTTGAAGCAACCATGGGAGATGTGAACTTAGAATATGACGATTCTCCCACCGATTGGGATGAAGACATTCGTCTCATTGAGAAACTTCTCAAAGAGGACCATATTTCTCCACCATCTCCCAAGGCTATTGCTATCGATGAACCGAATTTGAATACGCCTTCCATCGAAAATCCTCCGGATTTTGAGCTTAAGGAATTACCGTCCCATCTTGAGTATGTGTTCCTTGAAGACAAGAAGAAGTCACCCGTCATCATCGCTAAGGACTTGAAAGAAGAAGAAAAATATCGCCTTATCGCCGTGCTTAAAGATCATAAGAAGGCAATTGCTTGGAAAACTTCCGATATCCGCGGAATTTATCCAAACTTTTGTACTCACAAAATTCTCATGGAAGATGACTTTAAACCCGCAATCCAAAGCCAAAGAAGGGTTAATCCTCAAATTCACGACGTCATCAAACAAGAGGTTATCAAACTTCTTGATGCCGACATGATTTACCCTATTTCGGATTCGCCTTGGGTAAGTCCCGTCCATTGTGTGCCAAAGAAAGGCGGAATAACCGTTGTTCCCAATGAACACAACAAGTTGATTCCTACGCGTCTCGTTACTGGGTGGAGAGTTTGTATCGACTATCGCAAACTCAATGATGCCACGAGAAAAGATCATTTTCCTCTTCCTTTCATGGATCAAATGCTCGAGCGTCTAGCGGGTAATGACTATTACTGCTTTTTAGACGGTTTCTCCGGGTATTTTCAAATTCCCATCGATCCCAAAGACCAAGATAAAACCACATTCACTTGTACCTACGGAATATTTGCTTACAAACGCATGCCTTTCGATTTATGATATGCTCCTGGGACGTTCCAAAGGTGTATGATGGCTATCTTCCATGACATGGTTGAAGAAACTATGGAAGTCTTCATGGATGTTTTCTCGGTTTATGGCGATTCTTTCTCTGCTTGCCTTGCCAAGTTAAAACGTATGCTTAAGCGGTGTGAAGACACTCGCCTTGTTCTTAATTGGGAAAAATGCCATTTCATGGTAAAAGAGGGCATCGTGCTAGGACACAAAATCTCCAAAGCCGGTCTTGATGTGACAATCCGTCAATTTATGGTTTATATTTTATTCTCAAATATTATTCAAAAACATTATTTTAATTTTATATTATGAACTCACTTATTTTTGGGAAGAAATTTGGATTTACGTCTTGAAGTAGCATCGACTACGTCTAAATCGGAGGATTCTACGTTATGTTCTTACGTTTACATACACCGTTTTGGTGACAGTCCGACATTTAGGAAATAAATTTATCCGTGAATATTATTTTGGGATTTTAAATTGTGTTGGTTCATAAACCCATAAATTTACGAGAAGAGATTAGGACTTACGTTCATTATTTAACGTCCTTTACGACTAAACCAGAAACCTTAGGATTACGTATTTACATTTTTGAACTCCGTTTTTGATGAGACAATTTTTATTAGATTCGTTTTGTGTCGTTGATTCATAATTTATAAAAACGGTTTTCGTAAAACGACCCGAGGGCACGCAAATCAAGGAAACTAGAATCGAGGAATACCCGTAAATTAGCGGGATGGGACAAAACAAGTTTATCCCACCCCACTAAAAGGGATGGCCAAAAACATGCCACCACATCACTTGATGTGTCAAAGTGGTAGCTAAAAGCTTACACTTGTTAAGCTAAGCTTAACAAGTAAGCTACTTCTTTTCACCAAACCAAAAAACCATCTAAGACTTACCATTTGCACTTCCAACACATGCAAACCACTCTCTCATCCTTCCTCTCTCTATATATTTCGTCCCATATCACCCTAAAACACCCATTTTGATCAAATTCAACCACAAAATCTCATGTTATTTCTACATATGATGATGTCCTTTTGAAGATATGAAGATTGGAGGTGATCTTAACTTATGAAAAGGAGTTTTCATTAGGTTAAAGGGCTGATTTCATGATGGTGTTCATCCATCCAAAGGACCCAAGAAGTTGCCTTGCTAAAGTTGAAGATTTGATAACAAGAACCAAGTCTTGTTCATCAAAAACCTTATCTTTTCATCACTAATGGTGGTATAGAGATTGTTCTTCCTATCCTTTTGTTATTTTGATTATGTAATCTTGTAATTTCTTTATTTATGTATATGTATATGATGATGAATGATGATTAAAAATATTATGTGGGGATTTGGTGTTGATAGATTTGATAAACATGGGTAAAAAGATGGAAAAATCACATGTAAAAATGGTTAAATCTTGCTTAAATAAGATGGCTGTATAAAAACAGTAAGTAACCAAATGATAAACTGATAAAATGGTAAAGTGGAATCTATATACAGTAAGTATAATATGTTATACACATGTGAGAGTTGGCCATACAATGGAATCATCAAAATGAGTGAGATATGATCAAAACAAGTTTAGAGTACAAATCTGCCTATACTGTTTTGGACGAATTTATTAAAATATTTAGAGGTTGATTCATCAGTAGGTATAAAGGAATAAAATGAAGCACATATCATTTATTTTCTGTGATAAACATTTGAGGTCCTATCTCATTATAGAACTCTAGATATGGACATTTTAGTGAACTTAAAATTTAGGACTGATTTTGTGAAATTAAAGTTTAATATTATTATATAAGCACTCAAATAAATATAGTATAAAATGTGAATTAAAACCCACTAACTTAAATATTTCATTTATATAAATATGCATAAGGATAAATAAATGGACATTATATAAAAATGGTAGTTTGGTAAGTTTTATAAGTTATAAAAACTATATACTAAGTTTTACGTCTTTTCGGCTAAAACCGAAAGATTAATGTTTTCGTCAATTAAAACTTAGACGATCGGACCCGTCTAATGTAAACTTTTTAAAATTCATATACTGATATATAAGTACTTAATACAAGTAAAAACCGATAAAACCCGAACTAAATAACATATGGACATTAACGGGCTAAGTTAGCATTATTGGACTAATAATCCAACTAAATGGGCTAAACACTTATAAATTAACTTATTGGGCTTAACCCACTTAGGCCCAACATGTAAAGTATAATACTGATAATAAAAGTATAAAATGGTCTAATTTAAGGTAATGGACTTATAATAGGCTTATAGGACCTAAAACATGTAAATAGGTAAAACTAGTAAACTAGTATAAAAGTTACCAACACATAACACTAAAATAAGTAAATGAGAATGTATAAAACCACTTGATCATCATCATATATATAAAATCATCATATATATACATAATTGTTATTTTTATAAAGTCATTGGACAAGATTCTAAGACAAGTATTATTTGTCTAGGTTTTCGTGATTTAAGCACGTACCGTACATCCGAATTGCCGATAACCCGCTTTCCCACATCAACGTGAGTTCATAGCCTCGCACTCTTTTAAATGTTTTCATGAAATGTTTTATAAACCCGCGAGGGAGATAACATGTTAGTTTTTATGAAATAGGACACTAGTTGTCCCGATTGTTTGTTTATTGATTTGGACCCGAATGATTGTATGACCCGATGAATGATTAAATGACCCGATAGATGAAATGAAACGGATTATTAAAGTTAGGTTATGTCACTAGTAGTCCTATTAGCATGAATTGTGAACTACCGGGATTTGGTAGACGCTTATGCATATAATAGTACTATTTGGGGACGATCACCCCAGTTCGCGCCTTGACGGTTGATCCCCGTCGTGCCACATTGATTGGTAAGCGAATTTATGTATGAGAAGATTTACACAAGCGTGATTATTGTGACGACACACTAATTTAGATGGGCAAATGATTGTCGGGTTAGCTACCCGTTGTTTATTGTAGTAAGGTAACAATGTCATGCGGCTTATAATAATCCAAGTAACGAAATACTGCTTTATGCACCGAATTACGATATATTGCCTGACTAGCAATACGGGGTCATATTGTTGATATTATGTTTGTGTTTTGGTTTTACATAGCCATATTCATATAACGGTTTTTATTTAACTCTACCCGACGTTATAAAACGTATTGTATGATATTTTTACGACATTGGTTCGCATAATGATTTTGAAGGCAAAAGCCTATATTATGATTTTTGATAAGGATTTGTATAAAATGACTTTGGCTATTTTATGGCCTATTACAAAGATTTGTACAAAACGATTTTCGGTAATAATTTTATACCGATGATATATTAATGGTTTAATTAAACTCTATGAATTCACTCGGCGTTATCGTTGACCTTTTCTTTTAACATGTTTTATCTCAGGTACTTGAAGGTAATTCTCGGGAAGACAACAAGAATTCATGGCCTGCACTTAAATAAAAATTTTCCATTCAAATGCTTTGTAAAACCTGTATGAAATACAATGACTTGGGACCTATGTAAATTTGATATTTATGAATGGAAATGCTTTATTATAAAACGACGCGATTTTTAAGCGTTGTCTATGATGTGAGTAATGTGCTATCCCGTAACACCAACGAGTCTTCCGCTGTATTGAATTGTGTAAATTTGGGGGTGTTACAGTTTGGTACCAGAGCTCTCGTTATAGAGAACGAAAGATTTTTAAAACCAAGGTTTTGAATAAAACATTTCAAAATCTTTTAACTATAAACATTTTTCTAAAAATGTCTAAAAATCTTTTGACTATAACGGAGCCGAAGAATTCCCGAGTTACCGACAAGGCCAGACTGAGAAGTGTTATTTTAATATATATATATAACTTGGATTATTTATATATATATATATATATATATATATATATATATATATATATATATATATATATATATATATATATATATATATATATATATATATATATATATATATATATATATATATATATATATATATATATATATATATATATATATATATATATATATATTTATGATGTAATTTGATTACATGATTGTTTGATGATTATTTAATACTTATACGAGGTATTTATACGACGTAGATTGTCACAAGAAACCCTAACTCCCCTAACAAATAAATCGTAGCTATTCCCGTAGGAATTCTAGCTATTCTAGATCTAAACCAAGTTGCGGATATTTATGATCCCAACAAAATGGTTAATATTCGTAGAAATGTAGATATTAGTTGATTGTGATCTTGAAGAAGAATTGGCGAGATTAAATCTGATATCGATGTCATGCCGATCTTTCCTTATAGAGTGGAGTTTGACAAAATGTCACCACCTGGAAAGGTGTCATCTGATTCGTTGTCACCCAATTCTTAAAATTGAAATCAAAAGGGGGAAGTTGCACTTGAGGCTGTCATTGGAACCATTACCCAAAAGCCTCATGCCACTAGTACCTTTCCGAGAAGTCTAATTGAATGTGTGAGTCATTTCTTACTAGTGACTCATTTGATAACTATTGTTGTAAGAAACTATAGGATTGGAAATTAAGTGTTGTTCATATCGAGCTTTTATTGCCCTTCAAGGTATAAGAATAAGGTTGAAAGTATTGGAAAATAAGGTAGGATATCGAATTGAGTATAAGTTGATTGAAAACTTGAATAATGTAAAACTTAACTCGTATAGAATATGAAATTGTTAAGAGGAAGTCGTTAAGTTCTGTGATTGAGTTATAAGGTTTTAATTGATTGTTGGTTCGTGTTAAGTGTTGTTCCTAGGCCATTATCCAATGATGAGGATGCCTGATGAGATGGCATTTATACATGATCTCATCGTTCTTTTCGGGCTTTAAATGCATAAAAATGTCATAAAATACCATATATATATGCTTGTGTTTGTTTACTTGTGTATTTTAGGTATGGATATCGTGAAAAAGACAAAAGATCACAAGTTACAAGGAAAAACGAACACGAGAAACAAAGCCGTACAAAGAACCGGGCCCTAATCATGGAATTCTCAACAAATACCCTTAAAGACTTGAAGACAAACAAGATTGATCCTCATTTATTGAAGAATTGACACTTAAAACCCTTGTATATTCATAATTACAAGTTTGGTCCCTTAAGTTTGTCAAAATTACACAAAAGGTCCTTCAACTTTGAAGAAATGGCAAGATTAGTCCCTCAACAAATCCAAATTGCCAACAATGGTCCCTCATAAAGATTAAGATGCATTGAAGACCTTTGAAGATCAACATTGTCCAAGATCAGCCCTTGAAATATGCAAAAGTGTCAAAATTAACCCTTGATAACCTTTTTGGAAAGTTTGTGCCAAAAATGCCAAGTGGTGAAAGTTGAAAACAAAGGAAATACGTTTTGTTTACAAAAATAACTTGTTATACAACTTTTCCCAAAACACAAGGACCTAAACTGCCAACTCCAAACTTCAAATTCCTAAAATTGCGCCAAACACTTACTGTTTGGATTTTTACCAGGCAAGAACACGTTTTTACCCAGGATCAAAAATGAGCAAAACAAAGGGGAAATCAAAATTGACTCAACCCACGTGTGATTCACATCACCTCAATCACATCCCACACCTTAAACCTTAAATCCCACTACCAGAATGATTCCCCCATCCCCACTCACAATACGACACTTGGCACTTGATCCTTACTTGGCCAAATCAAGGGCTGCAAATCATTACTTGGTCCCTAAGCACTCAACAAACGTCCAGGATTCTCCCAAAACAGCTGGCAACTCACCTAGAAGATTCTGCAAGGGCATTTAGGGAAATTTAGTTCTAGGGTTTGTGAATAGTGTTTAGCCAGGCATTTGCCTATAAAAGGAGACCTCAACATGTGAGAGTCCCTTTGTTCCAGTTTTAGGCTATTAATCTTTGTAATTCCTTTTTAAGCTTAATAAAATTTGAATTTCTGAAATTTGAAATCTCTTTTTGATTTTGTTAAAAGTTTGGTGTTTGAGTAGCCTAATTTTGAGTTCCATTTGATTGTTTAGACCTTCCTTAACCTTGTGGTTAAGGCACGTCTAATTTTGAAAGGTTTTCAAGGTTCAAAAACCTTGAAGTCCTTGTTTCTGATTTTGGCTTATTTTTGTGTACTAACCCTTAGCCTTAAGCCTTGAGTTCTTTCAAGCTTGTTGACACCAAGCCTGAGAAGGATTCTAAGCCTTTGGTTGAGTTTGTTTGCTGCTTGTGTTGAAGATATAAAGTCCTTGAGGTTCTACTTTGAACCATCAACCAAGGCTGTTTGCATCTCCTTCATTGAAGTACCTTGGTCTTGTTCTAGTTGTTGAACAAGGTCCAAGGAGCATTACTGGCCTTCCTAGGATGTTGTGGAAGGCAGGTATAATCTCTTGGTTAAGATTCCCCTAAAAATTTCATGTTTATGGCTGTTTTGAATTTGGTGCTTTGATTTTGAGTATTTGTGTTTGTGCTGGTGATTTATGTGTTTGATTGTGTTAGTTGCTGCCTAGTAAGTGTTTTTGATCATTAAAATCAGTAGGTTATTAGAAGAAATCACAAGTTTCTTTGTTAAGTGGTAGATTAAGGAGTGTTTGGGTCTACTGCTTGAATTGGGATTGTGGTTTGTTTAGTGCTTGTGTTGTGTATGCAAGTATTGGTATCTGTTATTTGGGAGCATATGTTCATCTGTTTGCAGGTTTTGAGGCTTTGAACACATTGATTCATAGATTGGCTATAAAATCTTCATAACTTGGTAAAATTGGCTAGGATTTTGAGGACACCTAGATCTAAGCATAGGTTAAGGGTAACAAGTGCTAAATCATAGTTAATCACACCAGGGTAGAAGGATTTGGGGCTTGAAATTGGATCAGGTGTCAAGTATATCAGCAAACTTGTTTCTGCATATGTTCATTGTTCATCAGTAACTTTTTATGCTTTGATCTTGTTATTTACTTTGATTCAGTGTTTGATTCTTGTTGCTTTGTGTTTATTTTTAGTTTATATAGCTTATGTATGCATCTGGTTAAGTTTGGTTGGCTTATTTTGCTTAAATCTGCTTATTAAGTGCTTAACTGCTTATTTGCTTATCTGGAGCATATCTGTGGACTGTTTAGCTTATTGTGGCTTATTGTGTGGATCATTTTGTGATTTTATTGTTTCTATTGACTCCTTGTGGTTCACTGATCACAAGGGTGCCTTTGTTTCCAATTGAATCAAACCAGAACTCTCAAATAAGCTTGGTCAATTAGTCAAAGCAGTGGGAACTCCTTTCCCCTGCTGGTTGCCACTGATAGTGCAATTTTGGTGTCAGCGTATCAATAAGCTATAATAGCTTATTCCAACCTGCAACAACTTTGTTTTTGTAATAGGTGCTCATATTTTGACCCATTTGTTCATCCTGGAGCATTTGGGTGGTTGACTTTTAGGTTTGACTAGAAAACCAACTCCTTTGACTTTTACATAAGCTCTTTTGTGCTTATTCTGGCTTATTGCTTGTGCTTATTGGATTTTTGTTGATTGATATTGCTTATTGAGTCCATTTGAAAGCTTTTGCAAGTTGAATCAGCTTCTGAGGTGCATTATTTCTCAAAAACGACTATTTTGTCGTTTTGTGGATTTTTGCTTTTCTATTTTCTGGCTTATTGAGTGTGCTTATTGGAAATTTCTTTTGACAGATCTCTTAAGCATCCTAAAAGAGGGGTGTGTGTCAAATTAGAGCTTATGGTATTAGCTTATGGCTTAATGGGCTGAAAAGCCCAATAAGAATAAGCGTTGTGTTCAATAAGTTGTGATAAGCACATTTTCAGCTTTTGGGCCTTTAGAGTTTTGTTCTTAGAATTAAATTGTAAGTCAGATAGGGATTTTCCAAGTCAAGGGCCAAGTTTGACTTTTTGGGCCTAAAAGCACATTTAGGTTGACTGTTTTTGGATTTGGCCCATTTGGGGGCCCATTAGGGGTATATTGGTAATTTCACTTTGATTTTCTGACTATTTAGGTTAAAATAAACTAGTTTGCAAGTTTTTAGAATTTTTTTAATTTTTGGATTTTTAATATTATTTTATTATTATTTTATTATTATTTTTAAAATTTCACATTTTCCAACTTTTTACATTTTTCTTGGGTTAAATACATTAAAATAGGAATTTAGAAACTTTTAGAATAATTTTATCTCTTTTAGATTAATTTTTATAATTATTTTAAGTTTTAGTAGTTTTAAAATCATTTTAAATAGTTTTTATTAGTTTTAAAATTTCTAAAAATATTTTTAATCTTTTTAGGTCATTTTAGAGGTTTATCAATTGAAAAATCTTTATTTTGGCTTTTTGATAATTTATTTGATTTTTAGAGCTTTAATTAGCATTTAAAAATTGAATATTTAATTATTTAAAAGGTTTGAAAAAGTTTTGATCATTGGTAAACTCTTAGTTTATTATTTTTGATTTTTTTGGTGAATTTTTGGTAATTTTTAGAATTTATTTTTATTTTTGTGATTTTTAAGGTTCTACGTTTTAACTTTCTAATAGTGATTTTTCTTGTTAATTTTTATTTTTACGTCTTCGTCATTTTCTCTTCTAATCCCCTTCTAAACCAATCTTTAATCACAAACATTTGGCAAGTTTTTCACACACATATACCTCCTTGGGAAACGAACTTTCACACCATTAAGGGTCATTAACACTTGATTTTTCCTAAAGTCATTTGTTTGATACTTACCACTTTTACCCTCCTTTTCCTAAAAGAGGTGTAATTTTCCTACAATCACTTTGGCGCCGCTGCCGGGGAGGTGTGTCGTGATTAATTTTCATTGTTGTTTTTAATATTAACAAAATAGTATTTGTATTAGTAGAACTCTACTAATACGTATTATCGGTTTTCTTGGTTTTTCTTGTACAAATATTATTACTATATTGTATCAAGTATCACAATAAATTTACAATATCTCCAAAAGTGTGAAAACACAACCTTAATTGGGATTTGATCTCCTAATTATTCTATTCGAATCTCAAACAAAAAGAAAAAGGCAAAAATAGATAAATACTTTCGTGAAGCTCGATTTTGAAAAATACAAACTATAAGGTGGGTATAAGGCGGGTATTATAAAATATACCCTAAGGAAAAAGGCTCTTAAGTGCTTCGCGCCGCCTCGTTTCCCCGCTTGCTTGTGAGTATTTTGAGATTGAAGGCTAATCGAGGGTTTTGCCGCCCAAAGTATTATTACGTATAGTATATTTTCTTGGTTTTCTTTGTGATTAAACCCTCTTGAACAATTTGGTTTTCACCAAAGTTCTAAAGACATTCGAAGGTGTTCACTCCACGTGATCGTTTTCATTCCTTTGAGGCTTCTTTAATCAAGAGTTTGATTCGAGGAGAGATTTTGTAGATTGTTGTCTACGAAGATACACCAAAATCCAAAAAATTAAATATCATCAAAAACAAAAAAAAAATTGAAAATTCACAAAACACCCAAAAAGAATCTTCTTTGCTCACCTCCCATTCTTCGTGAAGTTTATGATCACTCGTAATCAAGCAAAACGAGCTCGCAAACGAATTCAAAAGCAAGCCAATCAAGAGACGTTGATTGTTGAAGAACCTCCAATTGTTGAACCTATTGTAGAACAAGAAGTCGTCATGGCTAATCGTACTATGATGGAGTTGCTACAAGCACCTACCGAGGGTTTTGGAGAGGCTATTGTGATTCCCGCCATCCTTGCGGAGAATTTTGAGATTAAGACGGGTTTAATGTCGATGTTGCAAGCAAATAAGTTTAGAGGTCACGAGAAAGACAACCCGCATTACCATATTAGGAACTTTAACCGTCTCACCGCCACTAGCAAGTTTAAGGATGTTCCACATGACGCCATTAAGATGATGTTGTTTCCATACTCGTTGGATGGACCCGCTAAAATTTGGCTCGAAAAAGAACCGCCAAATTCGATTTTGACATGGGCCGATCTCGTTTCTAAGTTTGTGAACAAGTTTTTTCCACCATCTAAAACAACACACTTGAAAAATGAGATTTCACGATTTGTGCAGAGAAATAATGAAAGTTTTTCAATGGCATGGGAACGCTTTAAAGAGATTTTACATGAATGTCCACACCATGATTTTACGGAATTGCATCAAGTGGATACTTTTTATAATGGGCTTAATGATCATGAACGAGATTATTTGAATGCCGCCGCGGGTGGTAATTTTTTGTGCAAGACGACAAATGAGGCTTTACAAATCATTGAAAATAGATCTAAGGTTTATAACCCTCGTAACACACCGAGTGTTGCCAATATGGGTTCGTCATCTTCGTCACAATCGTCTCGTAGCATTAACGCCTTACATGCTGAAGCTATTGAGGAAAATCGGTTTTTTGATAGATTTGCTAATCTTATGTCCCATTGGAAGGCTCAAGAAGCTTCCAATTCCGCTTCGGTTAAAGCGGTTGCTAAGAGTTGTTTATCTTGTGGGGGAGCTCATGATCTTTCCGAGTGCATTACCGCGGATGGTAACACTTCGAGTGCTTATGTAGCAACGGGAACTTACAACCAAAACGGTCAAGGTTCCCGTCCAAATCAAGCTCCACCAAACCAAAATGTTAACAATTATCAAAACAACAACCAAGGTAATTACCAAGGCAACACACGCAATTACAACAAAGGGAATTATCAAAGTGGGAATGGACAAATTTCTAATCAAAATCAAAACCGTGATTTTCAAAACACTACACAAGGTTTTCAAATGCTCACACTAAAAATTTGCAAGGATAATTTTTGGATTATGCTAAAGCAAATGATGCTAAATTTGATAACATGCAACGTGAGATGATTAGCTTAAGATCCGAGTTGAAAAACGAGCTAAAAAATGAACTTGTTAATGAACTTAAAACTCATGCAAACAAAATGGAAGGAAATATCCAACGTCTTCAACAAAATCAACAAAAGATGGAATTAGGACAACATGAGATTAAGCAAGAATTATTAAAAGCGGATGCTAGGCAATCAAAATTTGAGGACCGAATGGCTAAGATGTTTGAAGCAATCATGTGTAAACCCTCTTCCTCGGGTGGTCTTCCTAGTGATACCATTGCAAACCCGAAGGGAGAAATGAAGGTTATTACTACACGAAGTGGTAAAACTTTCAAGGAACCAATCTCTCGTCCAAGTACTCCTAAGGAGAAGGAAATCGAGAAAGAACCCGAGGTGATGGTCGAAAAGGAGCACATTACAATCCCACGAAGTACCGCTCATACCACACCTACGGTTGAACCAATACCAATTGTGGAACCCGAGTTTCCAAGGCCGTTTCCTAATGACCAACCCACACCACCTTTACCCTACCCTTCGAGACGAAACAAAGAAAAAATGCAAGAACGTAACAAACAACAAATCGAGCTTTTTATAAAAATGTTTCAACAAGTGCATTTTGATGTGATTTTAGCCGACGCATTGTTATATATGCCTCATTTCGCTTCCACTTTTAAAAGTATGATGAGCGATAAGGAAAAGCTTTCAAAGCTTGCTATTTGTTCTTCGGTTTATCTTAACCGCATACCGGAAAAAGTTGGTGATCCCAGAAAGTTTCTCATTCCTTGTGACATACAAGATATGAAAGAATGCCTCGCCTTGGCCGATCTTGGTGAGAGCATTAATTTGATGCCATTTTCCATTTGGAAATCGCTTTCGCTTCCGGTTCTCATTCCTTCGAACATGTCCATCGACATGGCCGATCATTCTACGATTATGGCATGTGGAGTAGCCGAAGATGTTTTCGTTAAAGTGGGGAAGTTCTACTATCCCGTTGATTTTATAGTAGTTGACATCCCCGCGGATCCTCAAGTTCCTCTAATTTTAGGTCGTCCATTTTTAGACACTTCGAGATCGCTTATCGATGTTCATGCGAGAACTATCACTTTGAGATTCAACGAAGAGGAACTTGTTATAAACGCTACTCAAAACTCGAAACCTTCTCATGTTTATGCAATCGCTACCATCAATCACATTGACATCGTTGATGTGATTTGCGATGAGTTTTCACAAGAAGTGATAGGTTTTTCCGATAGCTCGTCAAGTGGCAATCCCACTATTTTGGATCCGATTCTTGCTAATTCCACACCAAATCTCACTCCATTCCAAGGAGGCGATTTCACTTCAAATGAAATCGACAATGAAGATGAGGTGTTGATTAGTGATGATACTTCTATTCTACCATTTCTTTCGCCGATGGAAGTTATGAGTGTTGAACCAAAATCTTCAATCGAGGAACCACCTATCCTTGAATTGAAAGATCTTCCTTCTCACCTTGAATACGCATTCTTGGAAGGTGATGACAAGTTGCCGGTTATTATTGCAAAAGGTCTTGTTAATAATGAAAAAACCGAGCTCTTGAAAGTTCTTAAGGCTCATAAAGGGGCAATTGCGTGGAAAATATCTGACATTAAGGGTATTGACCCAAAATTTTGTACTCACAAGATTTTAATGGAGGAAGACTACAAACCCGCAATTCAAAGTCAAAGAAGGGTGAATCCCAAAATTCACGATGTCATTAAAAAGGAGGTCCTTAAACTCCTTGACGCGGGAATGATTTATCCTATATCCGATAGCCCATGGGTGAGCCCAATCCATTGTGTCCCTAAAAAGGGAGGAATGACCGTTGTGCCCAATGAGAACAACGAGTTAATTCCCACTCGAGTTGTGACCGGTTGGAGGGTGTGTATTGACTACCGAAAGTTAATTGACGCCACTCGTAAAGACCACTTTCCTTTGCCCTTCATGGATCAAATGTTGGAGCGACTTGCGGGAAATGAATTCTATTGCTTTTTAGATGGTTTTTCCGGTTACTTTCAAATCCCTATCGACCCTCGTGATCAAGAGAAGACAATGTTTACGTGTCCTTATGGAACGTTCGCTTATCGTAGGATGCCTTTCGGACTTTGTAATGCACCCGGTACGTTTCAACGGTGTATGATGGCGATTTTTCACGATATGATCGAGAAGTCGATGGAAGTGTTTATGGATGACTTCTCGGTGTTTGGTAATTCGTTCACGTCATGTTTATCTAATCTCGAGCAGATGTTAAAACGTTGTGAAGAAACCAATCTTGTGCTTAATTGGGAGAAATGTCACTTTATGTGTAAACAAGGAATCGTCTTAGGACATAAGGTGTCAAAGGCGGGGATTGAGGTCGATAAAGCTAAGGTAGACGTCATCGCCAAGTTACCTCATCCCAAAACCGTTAAGGGAGTTAGGAGTTTCCTAGGCCACGCGGGCTTTTATCGTCGTTTCATCAAGGACTTTTCGAAAATCTCTCGTCCTATGACACACCTTCTCGAGAAGGATGCTCCTTTTAACTTCAATGAGGATTGTGTTAAGGCTTTCGAAACTCTCAAAAAGAAACTTACCGAAGCTCCCATTCTTGTTGCTCCTAATTGGGAATTACCCTTTGAAATCATGTGCGATGCAAGTGATTATGCTATAGGGGCCGTCTTAGGGCAACGTTATGACAAGCATTTTCGTCCTATCCACTATGCTAGTAAGACGATGACCGAGGCTCAATTAAAGTACACCACAACGGAAAAGGAATTCCTTGCCGTGGTCTATGCTTTTGAGAAATTCCGACCTTATCTCGTCTTGACTAAAAGCATTGTGTATACCGATCATTCGGCTATCAAGTATCTCTTAGCTAAGCAAGATGCTAAGCCGAGATTGCTTCGTTGGATGCTCCTCCTACAAGAATTTGATGTCACCGTGCTTGACAAAAAAGGAGCCGAGAATCTAGCGGCCGATCATCTCTCTCGTCTAGAAGATCCTCACAAAGATGTTTTCGAGAACAAGGAAATTACCGAAACATTTCCTCTTGAGACTCTCGGTGTTGTGAATTCTAAAGACATCACCCCATGGTTTGCCGACATTGCAAATTACCATGCGGGCAATTTCATAATCAAGGGTATGACGACACAACAAAAACGAAAATTCTTTCGTGACGTCAAGTTCTATTTTTGGGACGACCCTTATCTCTTTCGGATTTGTGCGGATCAACTCGTTCGACGTTGTGTGTTTGGTGCCGAAGCTTCTAATATCCTTAGAGCTTGTCACGAGGGACCCACGGGTGGTCACCACGGTGCTAATCTCACAGCCAAGAAAGTGTTCAATGCCGGTTTCTTTTGGCCTTCTATCTATCGTGATGCACACGCACTTGTGAAGTCGTGTGATTCGTGCCAACGTCAAGGAAAATCGTCTCAACGTGATGAAATGACGCAAAACATAATTCAAGTATGTGAGATTTTCGACATATGGGGAATAGACTTTATGGGGCCGTTCCCATCGTCTCATGGCAACAAATATATCCTCGTCGCGGTGGACTACCTTTCTAAGTGGGTGGAAGCTAAGGCTTTGCCTACTAATGATGCTCGTGTGGTAGTGAACTTTTTGAAGCAACTATTCTCTCGGTTCGGAACCCCTCGTGCTATTATAAGCGATCGTGGAACCCATTTTGTAATGACCAATTCGAAAAGGTTCTAAAGAAATATGGAGTTACTCATCGTCTTTCTACGGCTTATCACCCGCAAACGAGTGGGCAAGTCGAGGTTTCGAACCGAGCTTTGAAGATGATTTTAGAAAGGTCAATTGGAGAAAACCGTGCTTCATGGTCCGACAAACTCGATGACGCTTTATGGGCCTTTAGGACCGCTTATAAGACACCTATCGGTTGCACTCCTTATAAGTTAGTCTATGGGAAAAATTGTCATTTGCCCATTGAGTTGGAGCATAAGGCATATTGGGCCCTTAAGCATGCTAATTTTGACTTGAAGACCGCGGGAGATCACCGGAAAATACAATTGAATGAATTGGATGAATTAAGGGATAATTCTTATGAAAATTCATTAATTTTTAAAGAAAAGACTAAAAAGTTTCATGATTCAAAGATTAAAAACCGGGTTTTTAACGTTGGTGATCAAGTGTTGCTTTTTAACTCTCGTCTTAAGATATTTTCCGAGAAATTGAAATCTCGTTGGTCGGGTCCATTCACCATTACACAAGTGTTTCCATATGGGACCATTGAGCTAGCTCAAGATGATGGTCCTAATTTCAAGGTGAATGGACATAGGCTTAAGCACTACTTTGGTGGGGAAATTCCTTCAATGGTTGCCCTCGACCAAGTCACCTTCCCTAATGATAATTAGCATTGAGGGGATCGAGTCGAGCTCATGACTCGGTAATCAAAAACGAGGTGCCTCGTGGGGGAGATCCCATGCTTATCTTTTATGCTCACTATTCACTAATAAGGGGACTTGTACCCTTTCAACTCGTTGTCTCGTGGTTGTTTGTGATTGTGTTATCTAGATCATCATTATCTACGATTGAAGACTCTTGTGTTCGTTTACGTGAGCCTCCATCGTTCGTTTGAAGAAGTTTTTCTCGAATCCATGACATATCCTTTATTGTTCTAACAATTATCTTTTAGCATACTTAATAAACGGCTTTAGATATATTGTTGATCACCCTTTCCATGCTAGATCCTATGCATTCTACTCTTCGTCTCTAGTATGGGGGTGCTCCACCTTTAGACTCGAAACATTGAGGACAATGTTTACTTTTAGTATGGGGGGGTGA
Source organism: Glebionis coronaria (assembly GCA_025667525.1). Lineage (NCBI taxonomy): Eukaryota > Viridiplantae > Streptophyta > Magnoliopsida > Asterales > Asteraceae > Glebionis > Glebionis coronaria. The sequence continues at coordinate 301,919,834 of CM046874.1, forward strand.
ATAGGTACTTGCTTTGCTACGCCCTCACGTTCTCCAATTTTCAATGTTTTGTTTTGCTAATAAGGCTAAAAATGGCCAAATTTTTAAATTTTTTCTTAGTTTTAATAAGTGTTTTTAAGACACGAATGTATATTTTCCGATGGGTAGAATAAGAGTTAATTTTTGACTTGATGGGCATTTAGAGCCATTTACATTCCTTAACCCGCTCAATTCAAGTTTTGCTAGACTTTTATATAGGGAGCTTTAAAACGCGAAGGTCTTAATTCATACGGGTTAAGAACAAGAACTTTTCGCAAGTTCCTATAATTGATTCTAGAAAGTTACTTATCAAGGGAACATTAAAACGCATTCGCTAAACTTGAAAAAGTCTAAGAAAGTGCAAGATCCTATAGGTGGCTTGAAAACCCAAAACTTTGATTTGATATAGTCTTAATGAAAGCTAATCCAAATTTGGCTTAATTTTGACTTGCATGGCTAAGTATTCACGAGTCTCTTTAATTAGAGGTCTTTATATAGTGAAGAACGAGAAATGATAGAGTTAGACAAGTGATCATGCTAAACGTAGAACATGAAAGTGTTCTTTCAAAAACTCATATGTTTTTAATTGTGGCTTTTTCTTCCCATAAGATCAATGCATTAGGAATAAATCATAATTGCAATAAGTAAGGTCGTACGATTTGAAAGGTTACTTAGCCTCTAGCGCAAGATCGTTTAAAAGTTGCTCGGGGTTGAATAGAGTTCATAGACAAAGCATAACTTATTGAAGCGGGACGCGAAGATTGGCGATTATCCAAAAAGGCCCTAACAAGGCATGAGGAGCTCTATTTTTGCTAAAGATCCAAAGATGATGAGAAATATCATTATTCCTAAATCAATATGAAGGATCGAGACACATGACGAGAAGCAATTACTCCCCGAAAGAATGGAGAAAGTCTATCCAAAAAGACCCTAACAAGGTATGGGGATAAATATATCCAAGTCCGAAAAGGAGGCGGATCGTTGTATATCAAAATCCAAAGTAAAGATTGAAGAAAAATGATGAAGTCGTGGTCCAATATGAAGAATCTCTCAAAAACGTCAAGTGAAGAAATTCCAAGTATATGAAGAGAAGACCATAATTTCAAGAACGTCTTCCCAAGATTTGAAGTATGAAGTACATGCCAAATATCGGTCCGAGAAAGGTCTCAAATCGTGAAACGAGTTATGCCAAGATATGAACTTAAGGAGATACACGAGAAGCCGTTTTAAAAGATTTTGTCCTTCGGCTAACTATTGATCAAATCGTGCTACTTTGCTTTCGGACTAATAACTACTTAAATAAGTCAATATGAATCATTTGTGATCCATGACAAATAGATAAAAAATGCTAGTAACCCATTTCCTTTTATAATAACTAGGATTGCGGGGAGAAAAAGTATTACACAATTTGGACGTATGAGTAGTGTTAGCATTGTGACTTGTACCAACAATGATCTTGTTTTTGCACTTAGCATGGAATGTATGACAATCAAGGATGACGAAGTTTACTCTAAGGGACATTTACTTGTTTCTATTCTTTGACCCTAAAAGTCACTTTTCGTGATGAAAATCATATATTATGTCTTTACACATCATCGTAGTATGTTGCAAGTCTTTACTCCTCAATAAAGGTTAAAAAAAAATTGAACTTTGGTAATGCTTAGATACTTTATTCTAGCATTGCGTGAGGGCACGGCAATGGCTTAGTATGGGGGAGTGATGAGATGGCATTTATACATGATCTCATCGTTCTTTTCGGGCTTTAAATGCATAAAAATGTCATAAAATACCATATATATACTTGTGTTTGTTTACTTGTGTATTTTAGGTATGGATATCGTGAAAAAGACAAAAGATCACAAGTTACAAGGAAAAACGAACACGAGAAACAAAGCCGTACAAACAACCGGGCCCTAATCATGGAATTCTCAACAAATACCCTTAAAGACTTGAAGACAAACAAGATTGATCCTCATTTATTGAAGAATTGACACATAAAACCCTTGTATATTCATAATTACAAGTTTGGTCCCTTAAGTTTGTCAAAATTACACAAAAGGTCCTTCAACTTTGAAGAAATGGCAAGATTAGTCCCTCAACAAATCCAAATTGCCAACAATGGTCCCTCATAAAGATTAAGATGCATTGAAGACCTTTGAAGATCAACATTGTCCAAGATCAGCCCTTGAAATATGCAAAAGTGTCAAAATTAACCCTTGATAACCTTTTTGGAAAGTTTGTGCCAAAACTGCCAAGTGGTGAAAGTTGAAAACAAAGGAAATACATTTTGTTTACAAAAATAACTTGTTATACAACTTTTCCCAAAACACAAGGACTTAAACTGCCAACTCCAAACTTCAAATTCCTAAAATTGCGCCAAACACTTACTGTTTGGATTTTTACCAGGCAAGAACACGTTTTTACCCAGGATAAAAAATGAGCAAAACAAAGGGGAAATCAAAATTGACTCAACCCACGTGTGATTCACATCACCTCAATCACATCCCACACCTTAAACCTTGAATCCCACTACCAGAATGATTCCCCCATCCCCACTCACAATACGACACTTGGCACTTGATCCTTACTTGGCCAAATCAAGGGCTGCAAATCATTACTTGGTCCCTAAGCACTCAACAAACGTCCAGGATTCTCCCAAAATAGCTGGCAACTCACCTAGAAGATTCTGTAAGGGCATTTAGGGAAATTCAGTTCTAGGGTTTGTGAATAGTGTTTAGCCAGGCATTTGCCTATAAAAGGAGACCTCAACATGTGAGAGTCCCTTTGTTCCAGTTTTAGGCTATTAATCTTTGTAATACCTTTTTAAGCTTAATAAAATTTGAATTTCTTAAATTTGAAATCTCTTTTTGATTTTGTTAAAAGTTTGGTGTTTGAGTAGCCTAATTCTGAGTTCCATTTGATTGTTTAGACCTTCCTTAACCTTGTGGTTAAGGCACGTCTAGGTTTGAAAGGTTTTCAAGGTTCAAAAACCTTGAAGTCCTTGTTTCTGATTTTGGCTTATTTTTGTGTACTAACCCTTAGCCTTAAGCCTTGAGTTCTTTCAAGCTTGTTGACACCAAGCCTGAGAAGGATTCTAAGCCTTTGGTTGAGTTTGTTTGCTGCTTGTGTTGAAGATATAAAGTCCTTGAGGTTCTACTTTGAACCATCAACCAAGGCTGTTTGCATCTCCTTCATTGAAGTACCTTGGTCTTGTTCTAGTTGTTGAACAAGGTCCAAGGAGCATTGCTGGCCTTCCTAGGATGTTGTGGAAGGCAGGTATAATCTCTTGGTTAAGATTCCCCTAAAAATTTCATGTTTATGGCTGTTTTGAATTTGGTGCTTTGATTTTGAGTATTTGTGTTTGTGCTGGTGATTTATGTGTTTGATTGTGTTAGTTGCTGCCTAGTAAGTGTTTTTGATCATTAAAATCAGTAGGTTATTAGAAGAAATCACAAGTTTCTTTGTTAAGTGGTAGATTAAGGAGTGTTTGGGTCTACTGCTTGAATTGGGATTGTGGTTTGTTTAGTGCTTGTGTTGTGTATGCAAGTATTGGTATCTGTTATTTGGGAGCATATGTTCATCTGTTTGCAGGTTTTGAGGCTTTGAACACATTGATTCATAGATTGGCTATAAAATCTTCATAACTTGGTAAAATTGGCTAGGATTTTGAGGACACCTAGATCTAAGCATAGGTTAAGGGTAACAAGTGCTAAATCATAGTTAATCACACCAGGGTAGAAGGATTTGGGGCTTGAAATTGGATCAAGTGTCAAGTATATCAGCAAACTTGTTTCTACATATGTTCATTGTTCATCAGTAACTTTTTATGCTTTGATCTTGTTATTTACTTTGATTCAGTGTTTGATTCTTGTTGCTTTGTGTTTATTGTTAGTTTATATAGCTTATGTATGCATCTGGTTAAGTTTGGTTGGCTTATTTTGCTTAAATCTGCTTATTAAGTGCTTAACTGCTTATTTGCTTATCTGGAGCATATCTGTGGATTGTTTGGCTTATTGTGGCTTATTGTGTGGATCATTTTGTGATTTTATTGTTGCTATTGACTCCTTGTGGTTCACTGATCACAAGGGTGCCTTTGTTTCCAATTGAATCAAACCAGAACTCTCAAATAAGCTTGGTCAATTAGTCAAAGCAGTGGGAACTCCTTTCCCCTGCTGGTTGCCACTGATAGTGCAATTTTGGTGTCAGCTTATCAATAAGCTATAATAGCTTATTCTAACCTGCAACAACTTTGTTTTTGTAATAGGTGCTCATATTTTGACCCATTTGTTCATCCTGGAGCATTTGGGTGGTTGACTTTTAGGTTTGACTAGAAAACCAACTCCTTTGACTTTTACATAAGCTCTTTTGTGCTTATTCTGGCTTATTGCTTGTGCTTATTGGATTTTTGTTGATTGATATTGCTTATTGAGTCCATTTGAAAGCTTTTGCAAGTTGAATCAGCTTCTGAGGTGCATTATTTCTCAAAAACGACTATTTTGTCGTTTTGTGGATTTTTGCTTTTCTATTTTCTAGCTTATTGAGTGTGCTTATTAGAAATTTCTTTTGACAGATCTCTTAAGCATCCTAAAAGAGGGGTGTGTGTCAAATTAGAGCTTATGGCATTAGCTTATGGCTTAATGGGCTGAAAAGCCCAATAAGAATAAGCTTTGTGTTCAATAAGCTGTGATAAGCACATTTTCAGCTTTTAGGCCTTTAGAGTTTTGTTCTTAGAATTAAATTTTAAGTCAGATAGGGCTTTTCCAAGTCAATTGGGCCAAGTTTGACTTTTTGGGCCCAAAAGCCCATTTAGGTTGACTGTTTTTGGATTTGGCCCATTTGGGGGCCCATTAGGGGTATTTTGGTAATTTCACTTTGATTTTCTGATTATTTAGGTTAAAATAAACTAGTTTGCAAGTTTTTAGAATTTTTTTTAATTTTTGGATTTTTAATATTATTTTATTATTATTTTTAAAATTTCACATTTTCCAACTTTTTACATTTTTCTTGGGTTAAATACATTAAAATAGGAATTTAGCAACTTTTAGAATAATTTTATCACTTTTAGATTAATTTTTATAATTATTTTAAGTTTTAATAGTTTTAAAATCATTTTAAATAGTTTTTATTAGTTTTAAAATTTCTAAAAATAGTTTTTAATCTTTTTAGGTCATTTTAGAGGTTTATCAATTGAAAAATCTTTATTTGGGCTTTTTGATAATTTATTTGATTTTTAGGGCTTTAATTAGCATTTAAAAATTGAATATTTAATTATTTAAAAGGTTTGAAAAAGTTTTGATCATTGGTAAACTCTTAGTTTATTATTTTTGATTTTTTTGGTGAATTTTTGGTAATTTTTAGAATTTATTTTTATTTTTGTGATTTTTAAGGTTCTACGTTTTAACTTTCTAATAGTGATTTTTCTTGTTAATTTTTATTTTTACGTCTTCGTCATTTTCTCTTCTAATCCCCTTCTAAACCAATCTTTAATCACAAACATTTGGCAAGTTTTTCACACACATATACCTCCTTGGGAAACGAACTTTCACACCATTAAGGGTCATTAACACTTGATTTTTCCTAAAGTCATTTGTTTGATACTTACCACTTTTACCCTCCTTTTCCTAAAAGAGGTGTAATTTTCCTACAATCAATGCCCAGTGTCCAATAAATAAATTGAAGAAATCTTCTTCTGAATTGGGACCGATGGATCTTTCAGGACATGTGGAACACCTAATGACTCTTGTAGATTAGTAATCATTGTGGTATCTTTTAAAAATAATCCCTAACTTAACTGAGACATCAGTTGGTAGGATGAGTTCTTGGAATTGTATGACATAGTGACACGTAATGTGTTACGATACAATTTTGACTTGTTTATGATTAATGAAAAGACTACCTTTGATTGCTAAATTCTACATCTATCGATATTATCTATCTTTTCTTGCTTCTTCCTAATGTTCGCATTAGTGATGCAACCATTGAACAAGTACTCATCTCGATTTGAGTTACGTTGTGGATTCTTCTTTTTTAGTGCCATCGAGGTCATGAACCTCATGATTATTTGGCTAAGCTCATTTCCTATTATATTGTAGTTAGTTCTTGGTGAACAACTTTTCATCACTCTTTTGCAGATCGCTCATTGTTTTTATAAGATAAAACAATATTCCTTGAGAAAAATTGAATTTTCATCACCATAAGGATTATTTAAAGTGAGATTTATAAATAATCGTTATCAAAATGAAGTTGTTTATGAAACACTTTGAAAAACTTAATTGTTTTCATAACAAAGAACATCTCTGTAAATTAATTTTGAATTAAGCTTGAGTGTATATATATATTTTAAACATAATGACAAAGTTTTGACGAACTGAGTATTGCATCGTTAATCTTGAAATTGTTTATAGTTGCGCGCCTACATAAAATTTGGAATGGACCATGCAAGGCTGATTAGTAGTCACAATGAAATTATTAATAAACACTAAATTTTCTTTGAAGGTTGTGAAAGATTAAATTTTATGAGATCTGCAAGAAGTGAAAATAGGGACATAGTGTTAGGGACACCTACATATTTGCCTGTAGCATCTATTCTTCTGAGTCGAATTTACTCATCTGTGGAAATTGTCTTAATTGACAATTGACAACTCTTTCTTGTCCAATTCTCCCGTGGTGAGATTCTTTGGAAAAGTATTTGATTACCGAGTGTTGATACCCGACTGGATGTATCGACGTTCCTATCATTTCTTTTGATTATATTTCATTTGAATGACCTGGGTAACGATCCGAGGAGCTTTCGAATGCGTACTCTATTCATGAAAACATGGGATAGACTCATATTCGTTAATGTTTTCGTCTGTATCTGATTTGAAATTCTCTCGCGTAAATCATGCGTTGACCTTACTCTATTAAGGTTAGCTATGTCTCCAGATATCCTTGAATTCGTGAAGGATTATGAGTTATTATTAGTCTTTTGAGAAGTTCACATCTTATCGACGACAATAAAACTGAAAAGTTGGTAGTGCCATTAGAATGGATTGATTGATTATGACATGACAACATTGTCTTAATTGATGGGAACTTGAGTAGAATTCCCCTAAATGATAAGATGTTGATTATCAAAAGTGATCTAAATAATTCTTGATGGATGACCATATCCTGCATTTAGACTTGAAATTATACCGTGAATGGTTGTGAATTAGTCATAGATATTATAATCTAGAAAGAACCTAATAAGAATTTATTAAAAGATGTACCTGCTATCTGAAACTTTCAGAGGTATTTGCTCATGAATTACCTAGACTTCGCCATTAAGGAAAGTTGAAATTGGTATTGATTATTTTCCCGGTGCTGCACCTGTGTCTTGTGCACTGTACGTCAGCACCATCTGAATTAAATGAATTACCGTACAACTGAGAGAGTTGTCGGAGTAAGCTTTTATTCTACCAAGCTCGTCATTATGAAGAGCTATGGTGTTATCATTCCTTATATTTGTTGAATTACCGTGAACTAGGTAAATTGATGATCAAAATCTATATCCACTACCCAAGATGATAGATTTGTTCGATCATTTACAAGGTTCTAGTGTATATTCAGGAATTTTATCCACGGCATGGTTATCATCAACTTCGCGTCTGCGAAGAAGATTATCTATTCCAATCACTACATCCAGAACTTGTAATGAACATTATGAGTTTCATGTTATGTCATTTGGATTGACCAATGCACATGTAGTATTCATAAATTTGATGAATCACGTGTGTAGGCTGTAATTTGATAAATTCATGCTCGTCATCATTAAGGACCATTGCTTTGTTTCTAAGAATAAGAAGGAGTTAATAATTATTTATAGATTGCCATGAATTGACCGAACAATAAAAAAAATACCTGTACCTTGAATTTTTAACAAATGATTTAAGGCTTGATCCTTTACATTAAATGACCGTGTGATTATAAGATAACGGAATCTATATTGACTCTTCAAAAATTAGAGTCATTTAAGACTTTGAGTTATACTAAAAAGAAAGTGCAAATATGTTTTAACAAATGTTTTATCAAAAGTATTTTTAAGGAATCATTCCCTTATACCCAGAACATTTAACTAAACTCCTGTTTAGGGGTAAATGTTTGTGTATCCCTCAAGACAACCTAAGAGGGATAGAGGAAACCATTTAAACCATGACTTGGAATTTGAAACGACAATTTTTGCTTTTCAACTAAGAAAATTTTGACCAAAGTATAAACAAGGACTTTTCAAACATTTACGAATCTTATTAATTACTTTCGATAAATCAACAAAAATCATGTTAATTAAATTTAAATTTATTTTTGAACATTTTCATATAATTGGTCGAACTAAGAAATTTAAAATTTTTACGCTTACGTTTCATAAAAATTGAATATTTATTATTTAATTACTTGAATTATTTATCGACGCTTTAAACGTCAGATTGAGCAAAACTGATAAAAATAATAGTTGAGACGAGACTAAAATTTAAAAAAATATCAAGAAAGAAATTTTGAATGAATACGGTCATGATAATTATTTCATCAGGGAAGATGAATGTAGATACTGACACATAATATAGAAAGGATAAAGAATAAATTAGGATTGTGTTCCTTAATAATGACGGTGCAAAGTAATTTGCCTGAACAATTTAGAAATAATTGATGCTTGTAAGAGGGATAAATATAGATAATAAAAAGGGTTCACGGCTAATGTGAACCATTAGAATTGAGAAAGCGATGGCGTTGAATGTATAAAAGGCCGCATATGGTGGCCGAAATATGGAGGATTTCGAGATTTAGTTATGTTGGAATCTCATAGGTTTAAGTATTTTATTCATGTCATTTCTGATTAAGTGTACCTTTATCTGAAGAAGTTGAACTAATGGCAAATTATGAAGGCAGACATCACCTCATACATTAGTAAACGTCTAACTATTGCAAAGGTCATCATCTGAATTTGATTCGATTGGGTCATCGTCGACAGACTGACCAAATCTGCTAAAATCATTCTTATTAATGATAGATTCTCGATGAAGAAAGTGACTCTTTGTATTTAAAGGAATTGAGTAAACATGGTGTGCCTGTATCGATCATCTCTATGAAGATCCTCGCTTCGCATCGAATTTCTAGAAATTTGCTCAGAAGTCGTTGGGAATGAACCTTGATGAGAGTACTGTTTACCACCCCAATCGAAGGGACGAGGTAAAGTAACGATACAAAACACTAGAAGTGTTGTTTTATGTTTGAATGATTGACCTTTGGTAATAAACTGGATAATCGCTTTCCTTTTGAAAGATTATCATTGATAATTATCGTATTAGGATCGAGATCGAATCTTGTGAGGATATAAATATTAGAGCATCTGTAAGCAGTAGTTGGGATGAAGACACCCGACATACACCCATTGTGAGTTGGACATGTCTTTTAGGTTTAAGGTTGCCTATGATGACGAACCTAACCTTACAAAATACCCGACCTGTGAAACCTGAAATAATTGTTGAAATTAGGATCTGATTATTGACTGACGGTAGTGGGCAAGAGGTTATGTGAATATGAAATGTAGATCTTGAAGTGCAGGATGGGTAGCAAAGTTATGCCAAAAATTTCCACCATAGAAAGATGAATTGAAGATCTGAAAGATCATGGGAATTAAGTCCCCGTTGTATGGGACCATTGAGATGATGTAAAAGTTGGTTTGAAAGGCATATAAGCTGGATCTACCCTATGACTTCAAGGGCTACGTGAATTATGTTTCGTAAATCGAACTTGATAAATATCTATCAAGTGAAAATCTGAATTCTTCTTGATAAAGTTTAGATCGGCGAAAAGTTGCATTCATCAAAAACCCGTGAACATCATGGATAGAGAAAGTAAGTCAACAATAAGCCTGATCTTATTCCCGTAGTTATGTTTGATGAAACTCGCGTATTGTAATGAATTACACTTGTGAGAAAAGACCGAATGTGGAGGAAATACCCACATGGATTTAACTCTATAAGAAGCGAGTAGTAAGATAAGATGATCTTTGAGGACAAAGATCCTGTTTAGGGGTAAATGTTGTGACAATCCATAAATTTATGGTTTATATTTTATTCTCAAATATTATTTAAAAACATTATTTTAATGTTATATTATGAACTCACTTATTTTTGAGCAGAAATTTGGATTTACGTCTTGAAGTAGCATCGACTACGTCTAAATCGGAGGATTCTACGTTATGTGCTTACGTTTACATACACCGTTTTGGTGACAGTCCGACATTTAGGAAATAAATTTATCCGTGAATATTATTTTGGGATTTTAAATTGTTTGGTTCATAAACCCACAAATTTACGAGAAGAGATTAGGACTTACGTTCATAATTTAACGTCCTTTACGACTAAACCGGAAACCTTAGGATTACGTATTTACATTTTTGAACTTCGTTTTTGATGAGACAATTTTTATTAGATTCGTTTTGTGTCGTTGATTCATAATTTATAAAAAAGTTTTTCGTAAAACGACCCGAGGGCACGCAAATCAAGGAAACTAGAATCGAGGAATACTCGTAAATTAGCAGGATGGGACAAAACAAGTTTATCCCACCCCACTAAAAGGGATGGCCAAAAACTTGCCACCACATCACTTGATGTGTCAAAGTGGTAGCTAAAAGCTTACACTTGTTAAGCTAAGCTTAACAAGTAAGCTACTTCTTTTCACCAAACCACAAAACCATCTAAGACTTACCATTTGCACTTCCAACACATGCAAACCACTCTCGCATCCTTCCTCTCTCTCTATATTTCGTCCCATATCACCCTAAAACACCCATTTTGATCAAATTCAACCACAAAATCTCATGTTATTTCTACATATGATGATGTCCTTTTGAAGATATGAAGATTGGAGGTGATCTTAACTTATGAAAAGGAGTTTTCATTAGGTTAAAGGGCTGATTTCATGATGGTTTTCATCCATCCAAAGGACCCAAGAAGTTGCCTTGCTAAAGTTGAAGATTTGATAACAAGAACCAAGTCTTGTTCATCAAAAACCTCATCTTTTCATCACTAATGGTGGTATAGAGATTGTTCTTCCTATCCTTTTGTTATTTTTATTATGTAATCTTGTAATTTTTTTATTTATGTATATGTATATGATGATGAATGATGATTAAAAATAATAAGTGGGGATTTGGTGTTGATAGATTTGATAAACATGGGTAAAAAGATAGAAAAATCACATGTAAAAATGGTTAAATCTTGCTTAAATAAGATGGCTGTATAAAAAAAGTAAGTAACCAAATGATAAACTGATGAAATGGTAAAGTGGAATCGATATACAGTAAGTATAAGATGTTGTACACATGTGAGAGTTGGCCATACAATGGAATCATCAAAATGAGTGAGATATGATCAAAACAAGTTTAGAGTGCAAATCTGCCTATACTGTTTTGGACGAATTTATTAAAATATTTAGATGTTGATTCATCAGTAGCTATAAAAGTAAAAAATGAAGCACATATCATGTATTTTCCGTGATAAAAATTTGAGGTCCTATCTCATTATAGAACTCTAGATATGGACATTTTAGTGAACTTAAAATTTAGGACTGATTTTGTGAAATTAAAGTTTAATATTATTATATAAGCACTCAAATAAATATAGTATAAAATGTGAATTAAAACCCACTAACTTATATATTTCATTTATATAAATATGCATATGGATAAATAAATGGACATTATATAAAAATGGTAGTTTGGTAAGTTTTATAAGTTATAAAAACTATATACTAAGTTTTACGTCTTTTCGGCTAAAACCGAAAGATTAACGTTTTCGTCAATTAGAACTTAGACGATTGGACCCGTCTAATGTAAACTTTTTAAAAGTCATATACTGATATATAAGTACTTAATACAAGTAAAAACCGATAAAACCCGAACTAAATAACATATGGACATTAACGGGCTAAGTTAGCATTATTGGACTAATAATCCAACTAAATGGGCTAAACACTTATAAATCTACTTATTGGGCTTAACCCACTTGGGCCCAACATGTAAAGTATAATACTGATAATAAAAGTATAAAATGGTCTAATTTAAGGTAATGGACTTATAATAGGCTTATAGGACCTAAAACATGTAAATAGGTAAAACTAGTAAACTAGTATAAAAGTTACCAACACATAACACTAAAATAAGTAAATGAGAATGTATAAAACCACTTGATCATCATCATATATCTAAAATCATCATATTTATACATAATTGTTATTTTTATAAAGTCATTGGACAAGAGTCTAAGACAAGTATTATTTGTCTAGTTTTCCGTGATTTAAGCACGTACCGTACATCCGAATTGTCGATAACCCGCTTTCCCACATCAACGTGAGTTCATAGCCTCGCACTCTTTTAAATGTTTTCATGAAATGTTTTATAAACCCGCGAGGGAGATAACATGTTAGTTTTTATGAAATAGGACACTAGTTGTCCCGATTGTTTGTTTATTGATTTGGACCCGAATGATTGTATGACCCGATGAATGATTAAATGACCCGATAGATGAAATGAAATGGATTATTAAAGTTAGGTTATGTCACTAGAAGTCCCATTAGCATGAATTGTGAACTACCGGGATTTGGTAGACGCTTATGCATATAATAGTACTATTTGGGGACGATCACCCTAGTTCGCGCCTTGACGGTTGATCCCCGTCGTGCCACATTGATTGGTAAGCGAATTTATGTATGAGAAGATTTACACAAGCGTGATTATTGTGACGAAACACTAATTTAGATGGGAAAATGATTGTCGGGTTAGCTACCCGTTGTTTATTGTAGTAAGGTAACAATGTCATGCGGCTTATAATAATCCAAGTAACGAAATACTGCTATACGCACCGAATTACGATATATTGCCTGACTAGCAATATGGGGCCATATTGTTGATATTATGTTTGTGTTTTGGTTTTACATAGCCATATTCATATAACGGTTTTTATTTAACTCTACCCGACGTTATAAAACGTATTGTATGATATTTTTACGACATTGGTTCGCATAATGATTTTGAAGGCAAAAGCCTATATTATGATTTTTTATAAGGATTTGTATAAAATGACTTTGGCTATTTTATGGCCTATTACAAATATTTGTACAAAACGATTTTCGGTAATAATTTTATACCGATGATATATTAATGGTTTCATTAAACTCTATGAATTCACTCGGCGTTATCGCTGACCTTTTCTTTTAACATGTTTTATCTCAGGTACTTGAAGGTAATTCTCGGGAAGACAACAAGAATTCATGGCCCGCACTTAAATAAAAATTTTCCATTCAAATGCTTTGTAAAACCTGTATGAAATACAATGACTTGGGACCTATGTAAATTTGATATTTATGAATGGAAATGCTTTATTATAAAACGACGTGATTTTTAAGCGTTGTCTATGATGTGAGTAATGTGCTATCCCGTAACACCAACGAGTCTTCCGCTGTATTGAATTGTGTAAATTTGGGGGTGTTACACTTGAAGTGGACCGTGCTAAAGTCGATGTTATTGCAAAATTGCCTCCACCTTCAACCGTGAAGGGTGTGAGAAGTTTCCTTGGTCATGCGGGCTTCTACCGTCGATTCATCAAAGATTTTTCTAAAATCGCTCGCCCGATGACCCACCTCTTGGAAAAAGATACTCCTTTTATCTTTTCCAAAGAGTGTATTGAAGCCTTCAACTTTCTTAAGGATCAGCTAACTAAGGCACCGGTCTTGGTTACCCCTAATTGGGAGCTGCCTTTCGAGTTGATGTGTGATGCTAGCGACTTTGCTATTGGAGCGGTTTTGGGCCAAAGAGTGAACAAACACTTCCAACCGATCCATTACGCTAGCAAGACAATGACAGGGGCTCAATTGCATTACACGACAACCGAAAAAGAGCTTTTAGCTGTTGTCTATGCTTTTGAAAAATTTCGCCCCTATCTTGTCCTTTCTACCACCATCGTGTATACCGATCATTCCGCGTTGAAGTACTTGTTAACTAAACAAGATTCTAAACCAAGACTTCTTCGCTGGGTTTTGCTACTTCAAGAATTTAAAATCGAAATTCGTGATAAGAAGGGAGCTGAAGACCTAGCCGCGGATCATCTCAGTAGACTTGAGGATCCTTATCAAGGGGATCATCCGAACAAAGAGATCAATGACTCTTTTACCCTAGAGACCTTAATGTCTATCAACTCGAATAATGATGAAGCCCCGTGGTTTGCGGACATTGCAAACTACTTGGCGAGTGGAATTCTCATTGACGGGTTAACATCCTAACAAAAGAAGAAGTTCTTTAAAGATATTAAGACTTACTTTTTGGATGACCCGTATCTCTTCAAACAATGCGCTGATTTGATTATTCGCCGATGTGTTGATGGACCGGCAGCTTTAGACATTCTTGAAGCTTGTTACAAAGGACCCACCGGTGGTCACTTTGGTCCCAACTACACCGCCAAAAAAGTGTTTGACTCGGGATTTTATTGGCCCTCCATTTATCGTGACGCTCACGAAATGGTGAAAAATTGTGATGCTTGCCAATGACAAGGCAAGATCACACATAAAGATGAGATGCCTTAAAATTTCATACAAGAATGTGAAATCTTTGATGTATGGGGTATCGACTTTATGGGGCCATTCCCTTCATCTAAAGGAAACAAATACATCCTTGTAGCCGTTGACTACGTTTCTAAATGGGTTGAAGCCAAAGCTGTACCCACTAACAACACAATGGTTGTTTGTAACTTTTTGAAGTCGCTATTCGCTAGATTCGGTGTGCCTCGTGCAATTATTAGTGATCGCGGGACTCATTTTTGCAATGATCAATTCGCAAGAGTCATGGCTAAGTATGGTGTCAATCATCGTCTTTCCACCGCATACCACCCCAAACTAATGGCCAGGCTGAAATATCTAACCGAGGGTTAAAGCGAATTCTTGAACGAACCGTGGGAGAGCATCGTGCCTCATGGGCCGATAAACTTGATGATGCTTTGTGGGCTTTCCGTACCGCATACAAGACTCCGATTGGTTGTACACCATATCGTCTCGTGTACGGGAAAGCATGCCACCTCCCCATTGAGTTGGAGCACAAGGCTTACTGGGCCTTGAAGTGGGCTAACTTTGACATCAA
The DNA here is from genome assembly GCA_025667525.1 of Glebionis coronaria. NCBI lineage: Eukaryota > Viridiplantae > Streptophyta > Magnoliopsida > Asterales > Asteraceae > Glebionis > Glebionis coronaria. The sequence continues at coordinate 301,935,000 of CM046874.1, forward strand.
CAAAGCCGGTGACCTACGCAAAATCCAACTCAATGAGCTCAATGAACTCTGGAATGAAGCTTATGAAAACTCCTTGATCTATAAGGAAAGGACTAAGCTCATTCATGACTCTAAGATTAAAAACAGAGAGTTCCAAGTTGGAGACAAAGTTTTACTCTTCAACTCTCGGTTGAAAATCTTTTCGGGCAAGCTAAAATCTCGTTGGTCCGGCCCATTCACCATTGCCCAAATTTTTCCATATGGTACTCTCGAGCTCGCTCAACCTAATGGACCTAATTTCAAGGTGAATGGCCAACGAGTGAAGTTGTACTTTGGTGAGGACATCTCTCATGAGATGATTCCATCCCTCACCACGTTTCCCATGAACTAGTTTTGGGTCGATTCAGGCTCGTGACTCGGTTATCAAAAACAAGCGCTCCTCGGGAGGCAACCCGAGTATCTATCCCTTTCCGTTTTACCTCCTAAGTGTAGGGGGGCTATATAGGTTGTTTGTGTTTGTGTGGTGATGTGATTATAGGGATGAATGCACTTTTGGAACGTTTGAAGAACCGTGCTCCCGTGTTATCCGCAATCCGGTTCTATCTCTCAACTATAGTGATTCAATTTTCTTCATACTCACATTTGAAAATAATCACTTTAGTCGTCTCTTCCTTAACCTGATTTAACCAACGTGCACAATGTAATAAGTGTAGGGGAGACTTTTCCCACATGCTTAAACATTGAGGACAATGTTTATATTAAGTGTAGGGGGGACTTCTATCGAAGTTTTAAGTGGAATTTTCCATTAAAATGTCTTCATTTAACCGGAAAATCATCTTTTTCAGCATTTTTCAAATTTTTAATTAACTTTGGCCATATAGTCGTAATTTTTAAATTTTTATCGTTGCTTTCATATGTATATATCCCACAATAAAGTCAAAATTGTAATAAAGTGGTGTAGCAAGTTTAGAAGTCTTCGACATATTAGGCCCGTTGCGATTATTTTGACTCAACCCGAATAGACTTATCCAAGTTTAACTAGCAAGTATCCTTAACCATGTAGACCTTAATTGGTTTATTAGGCTAAGCATCCACGAGTCTCATTACTTGAGATTTTAAATTGTGGAGAACGAGAAATGATAGAGTCAATTATAAGTCGGTATTCTTGCACAAGCACACTTGGTGTAATTATAAGCCTATTCTCCCATCGCTTGCTAATAATTTATCTGCAATAAGTAAGTCGTACGATTTTATTGAATAACTTAGCTTCTAGCCCAAGATCGTTTAAAAGTTGCTCGGTAATGATAAGAGTTCATAGCCAAGGCATCACTTATGAAGCGGGGCGCGAAGATTGGCGAGTCCGAAAAGGCCCTAACAAGGCATGAGGATTCCATTTTATTGCTAAAGATCCAAGGTGATGTGAAAAGCATTATTCCCAAAATCAATATGAAGGATCAAGAATCACGACGAAAAGCAATCAACTCCCATAAAGATCATGGAGAAGTCTATCCGAAAAGACCCTAACAAGGTATGAGGATAAATAGATCCAAGTCCGAAAAGGAGGCGGATCGTTGTATCTCAAAATCCCAATTAACGATTGAAGAAATAATGATGAAGTCGTGGTCAACAAAGTTGGAGTATCCCTCAAAAGTCTCCAAGTTAAGAAACTCTATTAACGAAGAGAAGACCATTATCTCAAGAACGTCTCTCAAGGTATGAAGTATAAAGTACATGCCAAATATCGGCCCGAGAAAGGTCTCAAATCATGAAGCGAGTTATGCCAAAATATGAACTTTTTGATATCCCGAGAAGCAGTTTTAAGAGATTTTGTCCTTTAGCTAACTATTAATCAAATCGTCCTACTTTGCTTTCAGCCTAAATAAACTATCGAAATAAGTCCAAAAATGCATCTTCATGATCATTTTAAGACAAAAATAAAATATAAGAGATACACCTAGGAATAAGGGAGTTTAAGCATATAATTAAGCCATGTGTATAAGTGTTTGTTTTGCTAACTTATAATAACAATGATCTCGTTTTTAAGCTTGGTTTGGGGAACGTGAAACTTGAGGGTGATAAATCTTCGCAGCACCAAAGCCTTAATGTAAGTCTCAGATCTCTTTGCGAGTTATTTCCATATAGCTATTTTGAAGTGAAAATGGTTTTCTATCTCTTTTGTTTCATTCAAGCTTTTATATATCTCTTTAGTAGTAGTGGTTATTGTTAATAAGGCCAAGGTTGATTGATTATGAGAAAAGTGTAAATTTGCTTTATCACTAAGCATTGCATGAGGGCATGGCAATGGTTAAGTGTAGGGGATTTGATAGGTGTGAAAACACCCATCCTTTTACCACTTATTTCTTCCAAAAACAAGACCAAAACGCGTATTTAATATCATTTGTTTGGAATTATGCGTGGTTTGTGTGTTTGTTGTGTTTTCAGAGCCAACCGGATAAATATTGAAGAAAACATGGGATTGCACGGGTTTTATCGAAGAAAAAGACTCAAGACGAAGTCTATAGTCCAAGAGATGCAAAAGATTTGAAGTCAATGGGCCTATTTGAAGATTTATCGAAGAAAAGGACCAAAGATGAAAGATTTACATATGTCGAAAGAACTCAAGTCTATTAAACGAAGAAATTAAAAGACGAGTTGAATTTATTCGTCGACAAATCCCGAATCAGAATCGAAAACGTCAACTTTTTTGAAAAGACGAGAAGATAAGAAGAAAGGGAGAAAGCCCACTCACCAACCAAAGACAAGGCCTATATAAAGAGATCCCTTCACAACTTGGAGACGAGCTTTTATTTTTTTCAAGTTCCTTTCTTGTTTCGTAGGGAACCAACACCACTAAGGTGTTGGTGATTTTTATTTTCCTTGATTTCATCATAGATTTGTAAGTTTTAATCTTTCCCTTTGTTTGTTTAACATTAATCAATCAATATCATCTTCCATTTAAATCTTGTTCATCTTTCTTTTTTGATTCAAAGCCTTAAAGTTTTATTTGGTTGATTTTAATCTTCAAAAGGAAGTGTGTTTTATGTTTATGTTGATTTGATTTGATGTTTATTGTTAGTAAATGATTGGTGGTTAGTTTTTGTTTAAACTTTTGGTAAAAACTTTGTTCATTTTGGTTAAATTCGTGGCTTTGTTGGTTTCCCTGTTCTTCGCATCTTCATCATTACCCAGATTCCGAATCAAATCGATATTCCGGATCAAGGGGTTTGTGTCAAATATTCCGTATCAGTTTATTTCATTCAGTCATTCCGAATCAAGTGTTCATCCGGATAATTAATATTTCGGATGAGTGTTTATATTCCGAGTCAAGGGTTTTAATTTTATTCCGAATCAGTTTTAATTGTTCTGAATGAAGTTTTTTTTATTAAATGTTCCGAATCAAGCAAATGTTCCGAATCAGTTTTAAATGTTCCGAATGAAGTTTTTTTTATTAAATGTTCGAATCAAGCAAATGTTCCGAATCAAGCAAATGTTCCGAATCAAGCAAATGTTCCGAATGAGCAAATATTCCGCATGAGCATTTTTCCTTTAAATATTCCGAATGAGCACTTTAATGTTCCGAATGAGCTATTATTCCGCATGAACCATATATTCCGGATGAGCACTATTATTCCGGATCAGTCTTTATTCCGAATGAGCATGTATTCCGAATGAGCATCAATTATTCCGAATCAAGTATTTTTCAGTAAGGGTTATTTCACTATTTTTGTTTTACTGTTTAATTGTTTAATTTTAATTCAAACTTTATTTAATTAACTGCTTTTAGTTTAATTTTATATCTTTTCACATTTAAATCTTTTTAGTAGATTAGAAAACTGATGAGACTGCTTTTATACATGGTCTCATCGTCCAAATCGGTCTTAAATTGCATAAAATATCATAAAAAATGCGAAATATATGCTCGTGTTTGTTACTTGTGTATTTTTAGGTACGGATATTGAGGAATTGGCAAAAGAACACAAGAATCAATCAAAAACGAACACGGGAAACGAAGTCGCACAATGAACCGGGCCCAAGTTTGGAATTTTGCAAAAAGACCCTTGAAGAATTGAAGATTGGCAAAAATGGCCCCTCATCTTTGAAGAACTTGTCACATTTGACCCTCAAAGTATCAAATGTACAAGAATGGTCCTTAATGTTTGAAGATTATACAAGATCAGCCCTTGGAAAATGAAGAAAATACAAAAGGAGCCCTTTGGAAAAGTTTTGGAATTGATTGTGCCACTTTTGACAAGTTGTCAAAAGTTGATAAAGGCAAAAGTAGGCGCTGATGGGATTTTTAACAAAGTAGAAGAAGTGTGATAGCTTGGGGACCTAACCTGCCAAACAAACAAACTTTCCCACCCAACCAGACAATGCCACGTCACTAAAACCCACCCAAAAACAAATACTCTACCCGTACCCACCACCACCCAAGTCCATAACCCGGTTTATTATAAAACTTGGTCAAACCCAAGTCAACTAAACCCACTTAATCCCACCCTTTCCCTCCTTAACAGTTTTTTTAAAAAACATTTAAACCAAACTGGATCTAATTACCCTTAATCCCCAACGAACCCTAATTAATCCCCAGATTAATCAAACCCCAAATCAAGGGGTTATCCCCCCAAACTGTCCAGATCACTAATTCACGTCCCTCTCACTAAAACCCACCTCACCCAACAATCCCACATGGCCTGTGGACCCCTCCCCAAGCCTCCCCTGCAACGTCTTTTTCACCCAAAACCCTAAAACCGACAAGATTGATGGTTTGATGTCTCTACTTGGTCCCCAAGGCTCATCCAACGTCCCAAATCCATTCAAACATCACTGGCATCACATGGGTGACTTTTGACCAAAATTCGTCAAAGAAGACAAGGGCTTTTTAGGAAATTCCATGATTAGGGTTTCAGCATTTTATTATTTTATTATTAGTTCTAGAATAGTCCATTTAGCAGTATAAAAAGGGATGAGCCTGTTCATACCCCTTTTGTTCCAGTTTTTCTTCAAAAACATTTTGTAATTCCTTTTATGTAAAATTAAAGTTTGGTATTTGTTTTTGAGCAATTTAATTCCTTTTAATATTTATTTAAAGTTGGTATTAATTGAGAAGAGAAACTGAGTTCCATTTAAATTTGTGAAAATTTTGAGTGATTCAAGTTTTCAAAAAGGGTTTTAAAAAGGTTAAGATTTTTAGAAAATTCAAGTATTTTTGGGAAGTGAAAGTGGACCATTAATCTTGATTTTCTGAGAGTTAAGAGTGTTTTTAAAACTTGTTTAAGGTTTGAGAGGTTTGTGTAAGATTTTTAAGAAAGAAAAAGAAAACAGGAAGTGAGTATTATATATTGCTTTTTCTCCTTTTTCTTCTCTTAGCAGGTTAAAGATTTGTGTTGATTAGAGGATCAGCATACACCCGGGTGTATTTGGAGGTGGATTTACATCCACTAGAGCCTTGGATGTAAGGTTCTAAGGTAAAACTCTTTTACCTTTTGAAATTTTCAGAAACTTGTGGTTTGAGTGATTTGCATGATTTCCTGATAATTTGTGTTAATATTGCTTGGATTTGAGTTTTTAAGCATTGTTATGCATGTTTAGAAGGTTGAGAATCAGTTTGATTGATTTTGAAAGTGATTTTGTTTGAAAATCTTGGTAATCAGTTTTTAAAGGGGTGTTTGGATATGCATGTTAATTGAATATTTTGAAGGATTGTGAGGTTGAAATAGGTGTTAGAAAGATTAAGTAGGATTGTGTAGGTTTGCATGAGTATTTTTGGTTAAGATTAGTGCAAGTTTGAAGCAAATTGTGTTTGAAAAGTGAATATAGAATAGCACAAATCTGCATAGTCACTTTCTGCCTATTTTTCCTTGATTTTGGTGCATGATCTTGTAATTTTGTTAAGTATTAGTGCTTTATAGGATTGTGGTTCATTTGTGTGCTAGTTTGAGCTTGTGTGTGCAAAATCTTAAGCTTTGAAAGTGAAATGTGTGCAACCTGTTAGCCTAGAACCTCCACAGACCCACATTTTTGTGTCAGCAACTTGTTATGCCCTTGTGTGCTTTGGATTGTGAGTTTTTGTGCTAAGTGTTACTCTATCTGCTTGATTTTGACTCCTTGTGCTTCAAAGAGCACAAGGGTGCCCCCTTTGTCCAAAATCATCCACCAAGTAAGCAAAGCCAAGCTCCTCTTGGCATCCAAAATTGCACTAAGTGAAAATTTCACTTGTGTTCTTCAAACATAGAACTGCATACGTTTTCTATTTTTAATCCTGCTTAATCTAGATCAAAGAGTGAATTGGATTGTGTTTTAAGCATCACTAGTGTCAGTGTTGGATTGTGTAAAGTAAAAAAAAAAAAAAAAAGTTTTGCAAAAACAACACCCGCACTGGACTCGAACCCTTGACCTGCAGCTCAGGAGTAAAGGGTCTTACCAGTGATCTAGATGCGTTTTTCTGTTAACCTTTCAATTCAAAAGTTATTTAAGGTGTGTTTGAGTTTGCTTTTGTTTAATAAGCCGTAGCTTATTTGATCATTTTCAGCTTATTTATTAAGCATTTTGGACTTATTTGATTTTTCCTAGGACATTTATAGGTTTTTAGACTTTTCTGTTTAAAAATTTTATTTTTCCTATTATTTAATTAATTTTTAAGATTATTTCTAGTTTTATTTTTAGAAAGTATTTTAAAAATAGTGAACAGTAATTAAAAAATCCAAAAAAATAGTTTTTATGTTTTTATTTGTATTTTTGAGGTTTACAAATCAAAAAGTTTTCAAAAACTTTAATTTTTAATTTTATTTAATTTTAGGGTTTTTAGATAACTTTAAAAATTAATATAAAATTAATTAAAAGGTTTTAGGAACTTTAATTTTCATTTTCTTCTTAGTTAGAATATTTAGGATTTTTGAGAATTTTTTAGAATTTATTTGAGAACTTTTAATATTTTGGATTATTTTAATATTATTTTATTCATAAAAATAAAAAGTTTTATTTTTATTTCTTTTTCATTTTTCCTAGATTCTAGACATTAAAATAGGAACTTTTTCACTTTCCAATTAATTTTTAGGCTTTTCAATTAATTTTTAGAATTAATTTAAGATTTAATAGATTTTAATAGTTTTTAGGAGTTTAAAAATAGTTTAATTTGGTTTTAAAATTTTCAAAAATAGTTTTTAGTTTAATTAGGTCATTTTTGAGGTTTACAAACTATAAAATCTTGTTTAGGGCTTTTTAATATTTAAAAGTGATTTTTAGGGCTTTAATTAGCATTAAAAAGTCATTATTAAATTAATTAAAAGGTTTTGGCAAGTTTGGATTTTTTGTAAACTCTTAGAATTTTATTGTGGATTTTTAGGAATTTTTAGGAATTTTTAGATTAAAATTTTAAATTTTGCACTTTTTACGTTCTACGTCGTAACTTTCTAGTAGTGTTTTTGCCTTATTTTTTTTATTTTTTTCGTCTTCGTCATTTTCTCTTCTTTTCTTCTTGTTAATAATCAAAAACATAATCAATCAATCATTCATCACACAACACACTAGCCTCCTCGAGAACGAACTCACTTTCTTAAGGGTCATTCACACACGGTTTTCCTAAATCGTCGTGCACGCTTACCCCTATTTGTGTTGCTTTGTTTTTCCTAAAATAAAGTATATACAAAACCACTACATCAATTTTGGCGCCGCTGCCGGGGAGGCGTGTTGTGTTTTGATTGAACCATTGTTGTTTTTTATACTAGCCATAATATTATTTGTATTAATAGCACTCTATTAATACGTATTATCGTTTTTCGGTTTTTGTGTGAATATTATTACTATATTGTATACGTAGAACAATAAATACACAAGTACTCCAAATACGTGAGCAATCACAACCTTGATTCGGGATTTCATCACTCGATCATTGTATTCGAATCTCAAACCAAAGAAAAAGGCAAAAATAGATAAATACTTTCGTGAAGCTTAATCTTGATAATACAAACTATAAGGTGGGTATAAGGCGGTTGTATTTCACAACCTAAAGGAAAAAGGCTCTTAAGTGCTTCGCGCCGCCTCGTTTCCTCCGCTTGCTTGTGCGTATTTGATTTTGAGAGTGAATCGAGGGTTTTGCCGCCCAAAGTATTATTACATATCATATATATTTTCTTGGTTTCCATTTGATTAAACCCTCTTGAACGATTTGGTGTTCCACCATCGTTCTAAAGTCATCGAAGGCGTTCACTCCACGTGATCGTTTTCATTCCTTGAGGCCTTTTTAATCAAGAGATTTGATTAGTGAGGAGATTTGTGGACTCATTGTCTACTTAGAACATTCACCAATTTCCAAAAAAAGTTAATACAATCAAAAACCACAAAAAAATTGAAAAAACACAAAATACCAAAAAGAATCTTCTTTGCTCGTCTCCACGTTGTACGTGACGTTTATGCTCACTCGTAATCAAGCAAAACGTGCACGTAGACGCAAGAACAAAACTCCTACTAAAACTCATTCTAGTGAGGAGTCTCCAAGTGAGGAACCTATTGTAGAACAAGAAGCTATCATGGCTAATCGTACTATGATGGAGTTGCTTCAAGCACCCACCGAGGGTTTTGGAGAGGCCATTGTGATTCCCGCCATCCTTGCGGAGAACTTTGAGATCAAGACGGGTTTAATGTCTATGCTTCAAGCAAACAAGTTTCGTGGTCACGAAAAAGACAACCCACATTATCACATTAGGCAATTTAATCGTCTCACCGCGACAAGCAAGTTTAAGGATGTACCACACGATGCCATTAAGATGATGTTGTTTCCTTACTCGTTAGATGGACCCGCCAAGATTTGGCTTGAGAAAGAACCGCCGAATTCGATTTTGACATGGGCCGATCTCGTGTCTAAATTTGTGAATCAATTTTTTCCACCATCTAAGACAACACATTTGAAGAACGAGATTTCACGTTTTACACAAAGACCAAATGAAAGTTTTTCAATGGCTTGGGAAAGGTTTAAAGAAATGTTACATGAATGTCCACACCATGATTTTTCCGAATTGCATCAAATTGACACTTTTTATAATGGGCTTAATGAACATGAACGAGATTATTTAAATGCCGCCCCGGGTGGTAATGAGGCTTTGAAAATCATAGAAAATAGGTCTAAGGTCTATAGCCCTCGTAACACACCGAGTGTTGCCAATTTGGGCTCGTCATCATCTCGTTCCATTAATGCCTTGCAAGATGAAGCAAATGAGGAGAATCGGTTTTTCGATAGGTTTTCGACTCTTATGTCTCATTGGAAAGCTCAAGAAGCTTCAAACACCGCTTCGGTTAAAGCGGTTGCTAAGAGTTGTATTTCATGTGGTGGAGCTCATGATTTTTCCGAGTGCATTACCGCGGATGGTAACACTTCGAATGCTTATGTAGCCACGGGAACTTATAACCAAATCGGTCAAGGTTCACGTTCAAATCAAGCTCCACAAAATCAAAATGCTAATAACTATCGAGACAACAATCAAGGTGGAAATTACCAAGGAAATCAAAGGAATTATAACAAAGGTAATTACCAAAGTGGAAATGGGCAAATTTCAAACCAAAACCAAAACCGTGATTTTCAAACTCCTACTCAAGGTTTTCAAAATGCTCACACTAAAAATTTGCAAGGAGAATTTTTAGATTATGCTAAGGCTAATGATGCTAAGTTTGACAACATGCAACGTGAGATGATTAGCTTAAGATCCGAGTTGAAAAACGAGCTTAAAACCGAACTTGCTAATGAACTTAAAACTCGTGCTAATAAAATGGAAGGAAATGTCACACGACTCCAACAAAATCAACAAAAAATGGAGCGAGGACAACATGAGATTAAGCAAGAATTGTTAAAAGCGGATGCTAGGCAATCTAAGTTTGAAGACCGAATGGCTAAAATGTTTGAAGCTATCATGTGTAATCCCTCTTCTTCGGGTGGTCTTCCTAGTGATACCATCGTAAACCCGAAAGGAGAATTGAAGGTTATTACTACTCGTAGTGGTAAAACTTTCAAAGAACCCATTTCTCGTCCAAGTACTTCTATGGATAAGGAAAAAGAGAAAGAACCTGAGGTTGTGGTTGAAAAGGAGCACATTGCAAGCCCACAAAGTACCGCTCAAACCACACCTACGGTTGAACCAATACCCATAATGGAACCCGAGATTCCAAGGCCGATGCCTATGCCTAATTTGCCCCAACCCACACCACCTTTACCCTACCCATCAAGACGAGACAAGGAAAAGGCACAAGAACGAAATAATTATCAATTTGAACTTTTTATGAAAATGTTTCGTGACTTGCATTTCAATATAAGTTTTGCCGACGCCTTAGTCATGATGCCTCGATTTGCCGCGAACTTCAAAAGTATGTTGAATAACAAAGAGAAATTGCAAAAATCGTCTAGTTGTTCATCGGTTTTTCTAAGCCGCATACCTCAAAAAGTCGGTGATCCTGGAAAGTTTTTAATCCCATGTGCTATCCAAGACATGGAAGAATGCTACGCCTTGGCCGATCTTGGTGCTAGTATTAATTTGATGCCTCTCGAGATTTTTAAATCGCTCAATCTTCCAAATCTCACTCCTTCAAGAATGTCAATCGAAATGGCCGATCATTCTACGATTCTAGCTTGTGGAGTTGCCGAGGACGTCTTTGTGAAAGTTGGGAAATTCTATTATCCCGTGGACTTCATTGTTGTTGACATTCCTATCGATCCTAAAGTTCCGTTAATTTTAGGTCGATCTTTTTTGGATACCTCGAGAGCACTTATCGATGTGCATGCAAGAAAAATCACTCTTCGTTTCAATGAGGAAGAACTCGTCATTAATGCAACCCAAAACTCCACTCTTTCTCATGTTTATTCGATCACATCTTTGTACAATGTCAATCCTATCAAAAACATTTGCAAAAAGATTTCAAATAGAGTTTTAGGAGTTGATAAAAATGAAGTTCCGTCCCCTCCGCCGATGGAGGTTAAGAGTGTTAAGCCTATGATTCCAATCTCGAGTGATTTTTCGGATGATGAATACGTTGATCCCGATGGGGAGGTTTTCTTTGTTGACAAAAGATTTGAAAACTCGCCACCACCTAAACCAAAAAGATTTCAAAATGTGAGAATTTTTAGTGTGACTAACATTGTTTTAGATACACCAAATATTTTTGACATAATCAAATCGGGTTTTCACAAGGAGAGTGTTAAAGATGAAAAAGGAAAAGATTTTGAATTTAATTTAAAAGATTTTTCTACAATTCTAACTCCGTCATCACCGCGTTTATTGAGTACTACAAGCTCGTCTTTTCCTTTTGACGATGCTTTGTGTGGACTTAGTGTGGGGGAAGCCCCTTATGTTCCCTTCCCTTTCTCCACCGAGGACGAGATATTTGATCCTGGAATTGCTTATATAGGGAAATCTCGGTCTTCCACCGATGCAATAAATGGAAAATCTTTTCATTTGATTGGTGCGAGTCTACCTCGAGTAGCTCAATGTTTTGCCTTACCCATTGTCCCACCCTTCTATTTCTTCTCTCCTATTTTCTTCTATCCCATTGGGATTTGTGTTGGAGTTGTGTTGTCTCGTCTTTCATCCGAAAACGAGGACGCTATCTTTGACCCCGGTATACGTTTATCGGATTTTTAAAGTACTCCACGTACTTTTGGGCCTTGTTTATCATGTAAGCCCCACCAAAAATTGACCACACCATGATTATCCCTAAATGATCACATTTGTGGGGATTCGAGTCGAGCTTTTGACTCGGTTATCAAAAACAAGGTGCCTCGTGGGGGAGACCCATGCTTATCCATGTACATATTATTGCTTTCTAATTAGTTAAATGTGAGGGGATTTGTGCCCTTCCAACCTTTGTTTCGTGGTTGTTTGTGAATTGTGTCTTTTAGATCATCATCTTCACGATTGGAGCCTCTCGTGTTCGTTTTATGGGAGCACTCGATCGTTTGCTTTGGAGGCCTTTCCCAATATCCATATGATATATCCTTTATTGTTCTAACCTTAGGTTTTTAGCACACATCATAAACGGCTATTACTTATTGGTTACACCCTTTCCATGCTAGATTAGGCATTCGACTACGTCTCTAGTATGGGGGTGTTTGCACCCCTAGACTCGAAACATTGAGGACAATGTTTAACTTTAGTATGGGGGGTGAATAGATACTTGCCTTGCCAAACCTTCACGCTTTCCAAAGTTTATCGTTTTGTTTATCGTTTTCTTGCAAAATAAGGCTAAAAATGGCCAAATTTTAAAATTTTTCTCATGTTTTATAAGTGTTTGAAGACACGAATGTAGATTTTCCGATGGAGAGAATAAGAGTAATTTTTGACTCGACCGTGCGTGTTGAGCACTTAGCTTTGATTCCTTAACTACACATTAGGCTAAGTCTCTTAAATGAGGACGAGAAATGATAGAGTTAATTATAAGTCACTATGCTAAACGTAGAGTACTCGTATTCTTTCAAAAACTCATGTGTTCTCGTTGTTTGCTTATTCTCCCTTCGCTTGTAAATATTTTTTGCTTAATAAATATTGACTTAGCGGTTTAGTTGGGATTGTTGGGTTTCTAGTCTTTTCTAGTAGCTTTCGTGTAATTAAATTGGGAAGACATTAAGGTATCGCCAGCGTCACGGTTTTGAAGTATTGGCACCCCAATAATCGAAAGCTTCACCCAATAATAAGATTTCAAGTGCTCACCAAAATCTAGCAAACAATTTGAAGCCCCACAAGGCCTAAAATCTATGCAAAATTGAAAGTGAATCAAGCCTTAATCTTCGAAGATTTAAAGATCCAAAATTCGCTTTAGCGTGAGGATATACGTCTTTGGCTAATAAAACCACCGATGATGGCGGATAATAAAAGGCAAGGCAAGACCGAAGTCATAATAAAAGCTTCATGGCGAAGTTGAATAAAAGATGGAGGTAAACCAAAGATAATAAGGTCCTTCCGTTAGGGGGCGTATAAAAGTCTTGGTAATAAGTCTCATGTTTAAAACCGTTATAAAACCGTGTTTATCGATTCTTCTTGTCAACTTAATTTTTTAACATCGTTGTCTATTAGGAGGGGTTATTGATTTGATGGTCTTAGTTACACCGTTAGGACTCTATTTTTAGACCTAAATCTCTATTATCGCATAAGTCAAATGTATCCTCGTGATCATTAAGACAAAATAAAATATAAGAGATACAACTTAGGAATAATGGGAGAATAAGTACGTGATTAGGGCATATGAGTAGTGTTAGCATTACTAACTTATAATGACAATGATCTCGTTGCACGCTTGGCATGGAATTAAGGTGAAAATCGAGGACGACGAAATTATTTCTAACGAAGCATTCACGTGTTCTTGTTCTATGAACCTAAACGTCCCATTTTGCGATGAAAATCATACATTATGTCTAAAACACAAGTAGAAGTAGTCATAGTATGTAGCTAGTTTATCATTTCATAAAAGTGAATAAAATTAAATTTTGGAGATGCTTTGATACTTTATTCTAGCATTGCGTGAGGGCACGACAATGGTTTAGTATGGGGGAGTGATGAGACTGCTTTTATACATGGTCTCATCGTCCAAATCGGTCTTAAATTGCATAAAATATCATAAAAAATGCCAAATATATGCTCGTGTTTGTTACTTGTGTATTTTTAGGTACGGATATTGAGGAATTGGCAAAATAACACAAGAATCAATCAAAAACGAACACGGGAAACGAAGTCGCACAATGAACCGGGCGCAAGTTTGGAATTTTGCAAAAAGACCCTTGAAGAATTGAAGATTGGCAAAAATGGCCCCTCATCTTTGAAGAACTTGTCACATTTGACCCTCAAAATATCAAATGTACAAGAATGGTCCTTAATGTTTGAAGATTATACAAGATCAGCCCTTGGAAAATGAAGAAAATACAAAAGGAGCCCTTTGGAAAAGTTTTGGAATTGATTGTGCCACTTTTGACAAGTTGTCAAAAGTTGATAAAGGCAAAAGTAGGCGCTGATGGGATTTTTAACAAAGTAGAAGAAGTGTGATAGCTTGGGGACCTAACCTGCCAAACAAACAAACTTTCCCACCCAACCAGACAATGCCACGTCACTAAAACCCACCCAAAAACAAATACCCTACCCGTACCCACCACCACCCAAGTCCATAACCCGGTTTATTATAAAACTTGGTCAAATCCAAGTCAACTAAACCCACTTAATCCCACCCTTTCCCTCCTTAACAGTTTTTTTAAAAAACATTTAAACCAAACTGGATCTAATTACCCTTAATCCCCAACGAACCCTAATTAATCCCCAGATTAATCAAACCCCAAATCAAGGGGTTATCCCCCCAAACTGTCCAGATCACTAATTCACGTCCCTCTCACTAAAACCCACCTCACCCAACAATCCCACATGGCCTGTGGACCCCTCCCCAAGCCTCCCCTGCAACGTCTTTTTCACCCAAAACCCTAAAACCGACAAGATTGATGGTTTGATGTCTCTACTTGGTCCCCAAGGCTCATCCAACGTCCCAAATCCATTCAAACATCACTGGCATCACATGGGTGACTTTTGACCAAAATTCGTCAAAGAAGACAAGGGCTTTTTAGGAAATTCCAAGATTAGGGTTTCAGCATTTTATTATTTTATTATTAGTTCTAGAATAGTCCATTTAGCAGTATAAAAAGGGATGAGCCTGTTCATACCCCTTTTGTTCCAGTTTTTCTTCAAAAACATTTTGTAATTCCTTTTATGTAAAATTAAAGTTTGGTATTTGTTTTTGAGCAATTTAATTCCTTTTAATATTTATTTAAAGTTGGTATTAATTGAGAAGAGAAACTGAGTTCCATTTAAATTTGTGAAAATTTTGAGTGATTCAAGTTTTCAAAAAGGGTTTTAAAAAGGTTAAGATTTTTAGAAAATTCAAGTATTTTTGGGAAGTGAAAGTGGACCATTAATCTTGATTTTCTGAGAGTTAAGAGTGTTTTTAAAACTTGTTTAAGGTTTGAGAGGTTTGTGTAAGATTTTTAAGAAAGAAAAAGAAAACAGGAAGTGAGTATTATATATTGCTTTTTCTCCTTTTTCTTCTCTTAGCAGGTTAAAGATTTGTGTTGATTAGAGGATCAGCATACACCCGGGTGTATTTGGAGGTGGATTTACATCCACTAGAGCCTTGGATGTAAGGTTCTAAGGTAAAACTCTTTTACCTTTTGAAATTTTCAGAAACTTGTGGTTTGAGTGATTTGCATGATTTCCTGATAATTTTTGTTAATATTGCTTGGATTTGAGTTTTTAAGCATTGTTATGCATGTTTAGAAGGTTGAGAATCAGTTTGATTGATTTTGAAAGTGATTTTGTTTGAAAATCTTGGTAATCAGTTTTTAAAGGGGTGTTTAGATATGCATGTTAATTGAATATTTTGAAGGATTGTGAGGTTGAAATAGGTGTTAGAAAGATTAAGTAGGATTGTGTAGGTTTGCATGAGTATTTTTGGTTAAGATTAGTGCAAGTTTGAAGCAAATTGTGTTTGAAAAGTGAATATAGAATAGCACAAATCTGCATAGTCACTTTCTGCCTATTTTTCCTTGATTTTGGTGCATGATCTTGTAATTTTGTTAAGTATTAGTGCTTTATAGGATTGTGGTTCATTTGTGTGCTAGTTTGAGCTTGTGTGTGCAAAATCTTAAGCTTTGAAAGTGAAATGTGTGCAACCTGTTAGCCTAGAACCTCCACAGACCCACATTTTTGTGTCAGCAACTTGTTATGCCCTTGTGTGCTTTGGATTGTGAGTTTTTGTGCTAAGTGTTACTCTATCTGCTTGATTTTGACTCCTTGTGCTTCAAAGAGCACAAGGGTGCCCCCTTTGTCCAAAATCATCCACCAAGTAAGCAAAGCCAAGCTCCTCTTGGCATCCAAAATTGCACTAAGTGAAAATTTCACTTGTGTTCTTCAAACATAGAACTGCACACGTTTTCTATTTTTAATCCTGCTTAATCTAGATCAAAGAGTGAATTGGATTGTGTTTTAAGCATCACTAGTGTCAGTGTTGGATTGTGTAAAGTAAAAAAAAAAAAAAAAGTTTTGCAAAAACAACACCCGCACTGGACTCGAACCCTTGACCTGCAGCTCAGGAGTAAAGGGTCTTACCAGTGATCTAGATGCGTTTTTCTGTTAACCTTTCAATTCAAAAGTTATTTAAGGTGTGTTTGAGTTTGCTTTTGTTTAATAAGCCGTAGCTTATTTGATCATTTTCAGCTTATTTATTAAGCATTTTGGACTTATTTGATTTTTCCTAGGACATTTATAGGTTTTTAGACTTTTCTGTTTAAAAATTTTATTTTTCCTATTATTTAATTAATTTTTAAGATTATTTCTAGTTTTATTTTTAGAAAGTATTTTAAAAATAGTGAACAGTAATTAAAAAATCCAAAAAAATAGTTTTTAGGTTTTTATTTGTATTTTGAGGTTTACAAATCATAAAGTTTTCAAAAACTTTAATTTTTAATTTTATTTAATTTTAGGGTTTTTAGACAACTTTAAAAATTAATATAAAATTAATTAAAAGGTTTTAGGAACTTTAATTTTCATTTTCTTCTTAGTTAGAATATTTAGGATTTTTGAGAATTTTTTAGAACTTATTTGAGAACTTTTAATTTTTTGGATTATTTTAATATTATTTTATTCATAAAAATAAAAAGTTTTATTTTTATTTCTTTTTCATTTTTCCTAGATTTTAGACATTAAAATAGGAACTTTTTCACTTTCCAATTAATTTTTAGGCTTTTCAATTAAACTTTAGAATTAATTTAAGATTTAATAGATTTTAATAGTTTTTAGGAGTTTAAAAATAGTTTAATTTGGTTTTAAAATTTTCAAAAATAGTTTTTAGTTTAATTAGGTCATTTTTTAGGTTTACAAACTATAAAATCTTGTTTAGGGCTTTTTAATATTTAAAAGTGATTTTTAGGGCTTTAATTAGCATTAAAAAGTCATTATTAAATTAATTAAAAGGTTTTGGCAAGTTTGGATTTTTTTTAAACTCTTAGAATTTTATTGTGGATTTTTAGGAATTTTTAGGAATTTTTAGATTAAAATTTTAAATTTTGCACTTTTTACGTTCTACGTCGTAACTTTCTAGTAGTGTTTTTGCCTTATTTTTTTTATTTTTTTCGTCTTCGTCATTTTCTCTTCTTTTCTTCTTGTTAATAATCAAAAACATAATCAATCAATCATTCATCACACAACACACTAGCCTCCTCGAGAACGAACTCACTTTCTTAAGGGTCATTCACACACGGTTTTCCTAAATCGTCGTGCACGCTTACCCCTATTTGTGTTGCTTTGTTTTTCCTAAAATAAAGTATATACAAAACCACTACATCAAAAACCAATCCCCTTTTTAGTTACCAAGAACAACTATTCCACTTTGAACCGTGATCGATTCGAGAAGATACCGAGAACTAGAATTGAACCCCATTGAAAACCCTTGTATCACTACACCATGTGTATGTGGCCGTATATGTGTGTATGCATAGCATAGGTATCCCTAAAACTTCTTAGACTAGCCCAAGGTTGTGTATTCCTTATGTTCTAGCCCAACACAAGCCCACACAAGCCCACGCTCTTCTTTGGATAGCCTTACATGGCACACACACACATGTATATGTAGAAGAATAAGGGTTGTCTTGGAAAGGGAAGAGCCTACACTTGGCACAAGTGTTCTTACCAAGGCAATCATGCCTTTTTCATTATCTTTCCCTCTCTCATCTTTAAGCCGAAACACACACATTCCCATCTCTCCTACATGCAACCTCACTTCTCTCTTCATCTCTCTCTCTCACAATATTTCGGCTATAAGCCACAAAACTCCAAAGTTGATTCATTAAATCAACTAAATCTTTCTCCCATCTTGATTACAAATCATTTGGTAGCATCATTTCTCTTGGAACCACTATAAACAAGTCCTAGCCGAACCATTATAGGCCACGATTTGATTTATACATAGGGTTTTCTTCACCATCTTGAGTAGATCTCAAATCTTCTTGTTCATCTAGATCATCCTTGCTACTTTTAGGCAAGAAAGGTATACACATCATGTGCTTTCATTTCTTCATGCATGCATCATCATACATATATAAACACAAGTAAATAACATGATAAAAATCAAGGTTTGATAAAGCTATGACCATTATAGGTCACAGCATATTTATAAAAATCATGTTCATGATTTAAAACCTTTTTATAAGAAACATATGATTTGTATTCTATGTTTTAAACCAGATTTAAAAACCCTATGAAATCTTTTATAAATCTAAATGTGCATGAGTTATAAATCTTTTTTTATGGGACTTTGGTTAACCAATAACCATAGATCTCATGAAATGAACTTGTGTAACTTAAAGATCATGAAAACCATGACCTTAAAGGTCACGGCTAAATTAAATGATGACCATATGATTTATCAACTTGATTTTAAAGATGGAATATGAAATGTAACATACTAAATGGAATGTTAAAAGTCACAAATACAACTTATTTGTGTAAATGTAGCCGTGGGTTACACTAGACCTAAAATGGGTTAGATGTACATGCATGCTTATAAAAACCTAGATCTAATGATAAGTGTTAACTTAACATGGTATACATGAAATAAGCTAGTAGATCTATTGGGAATATTGGGAGAAAACAAGTAGTGTTAAATGGATAAATTAAGCCAATGAAATGTTAATTCAAAACTTAATGGACCCAATAAGCCCATTTAATAAATCCTAGTAACTTAATGGACTTAAGATTACACTTAGGCCCATTTAACTACTTAAAGGACTTAAAAATATAGTTAAGCCCAATAAATGATTTAAAGGCCCATTTAAATAAATTAGTGGACTTGAAATATAGTTAAGCCCACTAAAATAGCCCATTAGATGTTTAGCCCATTTAATGAGCCCATATACTATTTTGAATGTTAAATAAAAGTTTTTATAATAAAAATATACTTATAAAAACATTCTGGATGAAAATGACAATTCATAGAACTTAAGGACTAAAACCATAACTTATGAAACTTGTTTTGATAAACTAGTAAGCACAAGGACTGAAAATGTAAATATCCAAAATTCTAGGGTTTAATAATTACTATCCGTGGCAAATTAAACCCTAGGGACCATTTTGGGAAGTTTTTAAAAGTTATTTGTCATTTTAAAACCCTAAGGACTATTTTTGTAATATACCGAAACTTAAGGAAGCCCTAGGGGCTATTTTTGTAATTTTAATAAAGTTACAAATCCTAGATATAACTAGGGGGACTAAAGCTGTCATAAGCCGAAACTATAACAAGCCCTAGGTACTAAATATGTAAAATCCGAAAGTTATACTTGCTTAAAAATATAGAGGGACTAGTTTTGCCATATTCCAAAACATTTACAAGCCCTAACCCTAAAATCTATTTTAATTATAATAAAACATAATTAAAATACTTACACCATAAGAGTTAAGGTATAAATTCTTAAATTCTTAAATTATTTTATAAATATTAAAATAATTTATGGAAACTTTAAAGTAAAATAAAATATTTTATTTTATTTTTCAAAATAAAATATTTATATTTACATTAGGAAATAATTGTATAAACAATTATGAATATATTACTCATACATAAACTCATATACTTTTAGAAAAATAAAAACTAAATGAACGTTAGATAAATTAAATTCTAATAGGTAAGTAAAACACCTTACGTTTACTTAAAATATGAAACTTAATAATAAGTTTAAATAGATGATTATAATACATGAACTACGAACGTGGACTAATATTAAGTAGAATTTTTGTTATATTTACTTAATAATGGAACTTAATAGTAAATGAGTGATTATAATGCTTGAACGGAGAACGTAAACTAATATTTTAAACATTTTATGTCTACTTAAATGAAAAACTTGATTGTAAGTGAATTATTGTTATAAATGTATGTATGCTAACTGATATTAATAATTAAACATTTTATGTTTACTTAGAAATGAAACTTATATAAATAAGTTTAAATGAATATTAATGGTACTTGAACTACGGTTATTTAGATAAACACCGTAGCATAAATGAACTGACTAAAATCTGTATAAGCATATATATATGTTCTTTGTACTATCTATTAAGACTGTACTATCTGATTAGGCATAACTTTGGTGTGAGCTTTAATTGGATACCCGTGTTAATCAAGCAATTGCCTACTCCCAGGTAAGTTTACAGCCCCATATAAACTATTTGATAAAACTTTCCCTTTTGGGAAAGAAAATATGCAAACATATATTGGACACAACTAGATTGTATAAACTTGATTATGATTGATTATTATTGAAACTGTTAAATTGTTGTAAATCGCCCGAATGTTATAAATAGATCTATTAGGGTATGACCATCCCCGTCTGGGTGAGTCATGCTCACTGTGCCTTGGTCGGGACAACAGACGTATACCATGTTGGAACTGGAATGGGTGTCTTTTTGTAAGACACTACGTCCTCATCTGTTGAGGACTATGGGGTTAAGCTTTAGTTTCTAATAATAAACAAATATTATTTACATTTTAAAATCTGTAAATTCACCAACTTTATGTTGACCCCCGTTAGTATGTTTTGCACAGGAATATGAAGTTAGTACGTGGTGTGTGCATAGTCTCTAGCATCTTAGAAATCTGCATCATAGGACTCGTCAGGGGTTCTATTTGGGAAACAAAAACAATCACCTACTGTCTTGTTTAAGACAATTTTTATTTATTTGTTTAAATAAACGTGTAATCTGATTTGACTAACTTTTTATCTTATGCTCTATGGACTATATGCTATCGATCCACCCTTGTGACATCTCCGGGGATATTTTCTGCATATTTTGACCCTACCCGGGGTGTCACACGGTGTTACTTGGTAGAGAACCCGAACCAGAGGTTTGATTACTTGGGAAGAAACTAGCCATCATATCCCTTAAGTCATTCGTTTGACTGCTCAAAGAGTTTCGCATATCGGCTCAAAGATCAGTCCCTTGTTTCGCCATATCTCCTTTCAAGTTGATGATTTGACTCTGAAGATTCTTCACCAGTGCGTCATTAGTCCTCATGTAAGTTTCAACCTCTTGATTAAATGTTGTGGGTTGGTTGGAAGGAGGAGCATGGTAGGCAGGTGGTTGATAAGCGGGTTGTTGGTAAACTTGGTTATTTCCTTGAGGTGGATATGGGTTTCTTTGGGTTTGATATTGATTTGGAGCTCGAGTTTGGTTTTGATTGTTGCGATTGAGGTTGTTTTGGTTTTGAGGAGGAAAACCGGGTGGTGAAAGAAAGTTGTTTGAACGATAACTGAGCAAATTGCGGTCACCTTGAGGACGTGCTTGATAACCTCCCGTAGAAAAGTTACCGTTAGCGGCATACACATTTTCCGGATTGTCATGAGTCAAAGGACAATCGGTGTATGAATGAGAACACCCGCATATTTCACATGACTGACTCAAAGCATTAACTTGCGCATTGTTGTTTTTGGCATTGTTAGCGGCTTGTAAAGCAAGTGCTTCAACAACCGAAGTAAGCTTATCAATTCTCTTGTCAGTCTCACTAGTACTAGCACTAGCCACATTAGCCCGAACACTCCTAGTTTGCACTCTAGGCTTATTCTAAATAATATCCCACGCGGCATTAGAAGACTTAACCAAAATGTTACCCCCCCCCTGAGGCACTATTTAGTGAATCTTGGTCATTCATGCTTAAACCATTGTAAAAAGTATTAATTTGATGCACTTTTGTAAAACCATGTTGTGGACACTTTCTTAAAAGTTCCTTAAAACGGTCCCAAGATTCACTAAATGTCTCACCGTACTTTTGTTCAAAGTTAATGATTTCATTCCGCAAAACGGTATTACGTGAGGGTGGGAAAAAGTAGTTGATGAATTTGGTCTCTAAATCCGACCACGTAAGAATACTTTGTGGCAGTTCCTTTGCAAGCCAATGTCGGGCTTGTCCCTCTAAGGAGAAAGGAAAATGTTGCAAGCGAATTACCTCTTGTGAAACCCCATTATACTTGACTGTATTAGTGATTTGAAGGAACCTTTTGATATGGTCATGAGGATCATCAAGTGTACGCCCCAAGAATCGTTGAGCAGAGACCATTTGAATGAAGCCAGATTTGAGCTCAAAGTTGTTGGCTCCAATCTCGGGTATGACAATAGCATCGGTTTTGTCCTCTACGTGCGATTGCAAAAGCTCGATCATTGGTCGATTGTCCATGGCGACAATAGGTTGAGTTTCGACTTCGGCTTGAGTTGCTTTCTTCTTACGAGCACGGGTACGCATACACACCTACAAAAAGGAAAGAAAGATAGGCAAGAAATATTTTTGGTTTTTTTATGTTTTTCTATTTTTTGGATTTTTTGAAAATTTTTTATTTTTATGGATTTTTGAAAATTTTTGAGCAAGAAAAATAACGTTCACGAGTGAACGGATCCCAAAATCCAACGCGTCTCTCACTAAAAACCGTTAATCTTTACGAAAAGAGCCGGCAGCGGTGCCATTTAATACAAGAGATTTTCATATATAAAATCTTGTTCGTTGAACCAGTCTTTTCGAATTGATTACCAGTTGAAAGTGTGACTCAATTGTTCTTGGTGGAAAATAAAAAAATGTGGTTATCTAATTTAAACTAGAAATAAAATAAAATAAAATGAAGCAAATGTAAATTGAAAATGTAAATGTCGTTGAGTAAAGGAAAAATAAAACAAAAATAAAGCTTGCAAATATTAAACTAATAAAAATTAAAGACTTAGAAAATTAAATGATAAAATCTAAAAACTTAAAAAAATTGAAAATTAAATAAGACAGTAAACTAAAAGAATTCAGAAAAACTAAGTAATTCGGATGAAAACTATAAATTCGGATAAATCTAACATTTTGGGAATAATTGAATAAGTTCGGATAAAAGTAAAATTACGGAGAAATAGATATCTTTGGAATAAGTGGATCTTCGGATAATAGGTATTTTCGGAATAACAGCTATTTTGGAATATGGGAGATTTTCGGATAAGCCTTTATTTTGGAATAAGAGGATCTTCGGATAAAACCACCATTTTCGGAAAAAGAAAGTTTCTTCGGAATAAATCCAATTTTCGAAAAAACAGATAATTTCGAAACAATAGCCAATATTCGGATAAAGAACTTTTCTCGGAATAAGGATGATTCTCTGAATAGACAGCTTATTTGGAATAATTGCTAATTTCGGATAAATGAAAATATTCAGACTAAATGGAAATCTTCGGAATATGATCTTCGGAATATAGTGCAATTTTCGGAATATGAAAACCCTTTTCCGAAGAAGTTTAAGAACAGATAAACAGATAACAGATTCGATCTAAAATAAGCCAAAAATAAGCACAACCAAATAAGCAATTAATCAAAACTAACACCAAATAAATTTTGAGAAAAACTAAATAAGCCACAAATTAAAAACTACAAAAACTCTAAATAATCAAAACATTTA
The DNA here is from genome assembly GCA_025667525.1 of Glebionis coronaria. Classification (NCBI taxonomy): domain Eukaryota; kingdom Viridiplantae; phylum Streptophyta; class Magnoliopsida; order Asterales; family Asteraceae; genus Glebionis; species Glebionis coronaria. The sequence goes on from CM046874.1 coordinate 301,958,458, forward strand.
AAATCAACTTTTAATCAAAAATATTAATCTATTAAATCAACTTAATCAAAAATAAACCAAACACTCATGAATCATCAATCACAATAAGCTTAAAACATCCACCACCCCAAATCTATAAGATGAATCACATGAATAAATCATTCACATAAACAACTTGATGAAATCAACTACATGATTAATTAAATCACCACAAGATTAAGAAAGGTAGAATGAGAATTATGAAATAAACTTGATTAAATTAAAGATTAAGATCAAAGATTACAAGATGAAGGTTTGATAAGCTTGAAAAAAACTAGAGAGAAGAAAAATAAAACACACTTAAAAATAAAACTAAAAATTAAAAACTAAACTTAACTAATTAATTATACCCTCCTAATGAAGTATTAGGAGGGTATATATAGGATAAGGGGAGGGTCTTGTCTCTTCTCCCTTTCTTCTTGTCTTCTCGACTTTTAATTAACTCGTCTTTCTCGACTTTGTCTCGGGATTAGTCGAATGATAGCTTGAACTCGACTTATATTTTTCTTCTTTTAGTAGACTTGGTTCTTTGACTTCGTTAAACTTTCGTCTTTAGACTTTTTAATCGATAAATCTTCAGAATAGGCCTCTGACTTTCGTTCTTCTTGCACTTTTTACCTTTTGACTTCGTCTTTTGTCTTTTTCTTCGATAAAAGTCCGTGATAGCCCGTGTTTTCTTCCTTTTTCATATTTTTATCCTGAAACACAATAACAACACAAACCACGCATAATTCTGAATTTTACGACATAAAATACACGTTTTGGTCTTGTTATTATTGGAAATAAGTGGTAAAAGGATAAGTGTTTTCACACTTATTAGTCAGCAGCCCAACCGTTCAGCTCAATGTGGTGTTATAACCTAAACTTTCAGTGTAGTCATGTTTATACCTAAATAATCATGTCTCACGCATAAATATTCCGAATCAGGCTCTTAGCTAACTAGGGTACCCACTAGAGGGTATACCCATCCCATCTGCACCACTTGTTCACGAAGGAACCCTGGACCAGGTCGTCGTGCTACTGGTGTCTACTTCAAGTGTGGACAAGCTGGTCATCTCATGAAGGACTGCAAGAAGGGGGAAACCGTTGGTACATCGGGTCATGCCCCTCAAAAGCCAGCTGCATCCGGTCGTGTTTATACCACTACGAGGGACCAGGCTAAAAAGTATTCAGGTACAATTACTGGCATACTATTTATGTTTTGACATGATGCATGCATTTTGTTCGATACGGGGTGACCCATTCAGTAACATCCACTATATTTGTTGCTCGTATTAATAAGACACCTACATTACTTGATAACGTGTTAAGTATATCCACGCCTATTAGAGACTCTGTTCGCATTACCCACGTGTATAGAGATCTTCCGTTAGAGTTTGATGACAAGATTCGTCCTGTCGACGCACTTCCTTTGGACATGTGTGATGATTTTAGGCATGGACTGGTTAGCAGCACACCACGCTACTATTGATTGCCATACATATCGAGTCATATTTGGCGATGTTTAAGCTCTTTAGTACATCTATAATGGTTTCCTGGCAGGGAAATCTGTACAAATTATTTCTTCCTTACAAGCACGTGCGTTGTTATCTCATGGCTGCGAAGGTTTATTAGCTACCATTCATGACACTACTTCTGAAGCTCCATCTATCCATGATCAGTTGATCGTTTCAGAATTCCTAGATGTATTTCCAAAAGAACTCCCGGGTATACCACCTATCCGTGAAGTGGAGTTTGGCATTGAGCTTATTCCCGGAGCTGAACGTATCTCCAAGGTTCCTGTTGAGTCCACTAGATGTGGATCTTGCAGCCTATCAGGAACAGTGAACGACTTCTGTAATCACAAGTCTATTCACAGAGAGACTCTATACACAATATAAGTGCGGAATACAAATACTATAAAGAAGAACAAAATAACTATAATGTCTTGATCCTTTTCTAAGGATTTCTAATATTAATGATAACTAGAATTACGTTTAATGAAGGTGTGTCTAACCCTTCTGCCTAAGGTTCCTTTTATACTACAAGGAAACCCTAATACATCATTCAACAAAACGTGTAAAACTGATATGCATATCCTTTCCTAACATATCTCATGCATATCCTAACAGAATAAGAACTAAATAATAAAGTTTGACTTTAACTAAGACCAGGAGCACGACTTGCTCCTACTACTACTATGACCAGGAGGAACTACATACCTCCTAGTCTACTTATTACAAATAACTATTCCAATGGTCCTAAAAATCCTCCCCTAAACTTGAATTTGACCTGTTGAGTTCAAGTTTCCTGGTAAAACGTGCAATAAAGCTTGAGGATTGGAGCAGCAAAAGAAACAGCAGCATCAGCAAGATAAGAAACATAAGAACCGCCGCAACATGGAACACTAGAAGCTTCTCCAAAGCTTGAAACAAATCAGCATCGTGTTGAATCTTGACAGCAACATGAGCATATTTGATGAGCCTTTACCATGTAGCGGCTCGCTCTTGGGCTAGCCAGTCTTTCTGGTGGAATAAGTATCACCCTGGTAGACCAGAACCCAGCCCAACTCTTAGAACGTGAATCAATGGTGAGTGGGGGTACCCTGATGATTTTAGGCAAACCATCACAGCCGTCAACGGATTCGATATGTCTTTACCAGAAGCCGTACCCTTCTGGACTTGCCAACTCTTAGCAATGAAGCATCGGTGAGTTGAAAACCCTATATCTTTGAGCAAGCTATTATAGCTATTAACGGATTTAATAAAATCTTTACCAAGAGCCGTACCCCCTTGGATTAGCCACTTTTCAGTCTAGGACCATGGCAAGTGAAAACCATCCAGTTTAGGGTAACCTGGCAACCATCAACGGATTTGAGAATCACACCAGGAGCCGTACCCTCAAGGTGAATCAACTCTTTCTTGTCTGTGAGACATGGTGAGTTGAGGACCATTTGTTGTGTGGACCAAGTCCAACACCAGATGAAACATCAAGCCAGCACAAGTGTGAATCAGCAACAGGAACCCAATGTTTTGAAACAGTATAATCAGATGGTATATAAAAAGTAATTTTTTATTTAACTATAATAAATGGAAGTCACCAATCACTTTACATATTGGTGAAAAGAACTGCAGTATTAACAGATGAACATAAAACACAAAACATAAAACTTGCAAACCAACCACATCACATACCAGACGCAGCCACCTTCTCAGCTTGCAAGCGAGCTTGTATCCCTTCCACCAATGTAGTCGCCATAGAAGACTCATTCCCGGAAAGGGCATTAGATATCTACAAGTGACAAGCAAGCATGGCCTCCATCGAAGCAATAGTCAACGGATAGTCCAAATCCGTGAGCATGAACACCATAGCACCAGATTCCAACTCCAAAACATGCACACCACAGCCAGCATATAACTTCCATTGCTTGATAACCCAGGTTGGCTGGTCCTTTAGACACCAGAAAGGGGAGCATGTGGAGGGGAATCAAGCATCATTTTCAAATCAACCCACATTCTCAGACCAGGCCAGGAGGGCACTTCACTAGGATGAACAGGCATACCAGCATCCACAAACCCATACAATGACATAAGATTTTTACGATCCGCCCAATACAAAATACCTTGCAAACCCGAAGCATAACGAACATAACCATCACTAATGGTAATCCTATGGGTGAAAGTACCAGGAATAGTTGTGGAAGGCTTAACCGTCCAACCAGTAAGAGACCCATTACCCATTGGCAATTCTGAGTCACTATCGGAAGCTGCATCAATAAGATTTTCGGGAGCACGCTTCTCATAAGGAACAGACTTGCCACGTCTAGCACGTCTAGCCAACTACTTGCGGATGGAACGACGAGGAGTGGGAGTACCAGACAAGGGTTCAACCTTTACCTTTGCAGCATGAATAGGATTAGCAGAAGTAGAATCAATACCTTGCCCAACCAAAGGATCAACAGGAGCTGCACTAGAAGAAGGAATAGGTTGAGGACCAGTCATGGGTGGTGATGGTGGTGCCATAGCAGGAGTAGCAGTGGTGGTGGTAGTGGTAGCATAGGTACTTGACATATTTCTGCATTAACTTTTCTCCTCGGTTCTCGTCAAAGGCCTGTTCTTACGGTTTTCACGCAGTTGAGCAGCAAGCGCTAATTGTTGCTTACGCATTAACACCATAGCTCGAGGAATACAATTCTGCTCATTCACATCAGAACCCAAGAGATCAGTAAACTGCGAATAATCGGAGGTAAGAATAGTGAGCACCCGCATCCAATCATTATCGTCCCAATGCATAGCATCATGCTGCAACTACTCACGCCTTTGTTTCTGAAGAGCTTCCTCCTCAGCCCTAGCAGCTTGGTCAATTTCTGCTTGCATTCTTTGCGTAGCCTCCTCACCCAACCTATCCTCCTCAAGTTGTTTGCGAGTACGCTTGCGAGGGGGTGAGGGAGCAGTAGTCATAGGAGCTTTCCCCTTTGGATCATGAGACGGTCCAGCAGTAGTATACTATAAAATAGAGTTAAAGTGACACTCGTAAAGTGTTGTATTATGTGTTAAAAATGTTGCATTATGCATAATGTGACACTTTATCAAGTGCTATGTTATGAAACGTCGCCTTAGGTATAAGCAACACTTTTACTTAGAATGTGCAACACTTTTTTAATGTGTTGCTTATTTTTATGAGTGTGATACTTTAAAGTGCAACACTTTTTATACTCAATTGTAACACTTTCACTATGAACCGCAACACTCAATACACCAAAATGCAACACTCGATATACCAAAGTACAACACTTTTTACACTAAATCGCAAAAATTATTTTACTCAAGTGCAACACTTTTTCAAATTGAAATGCAATATTTTTCGCACAACCATGACACTTTTAGATTAAATTGTAGCACTTTCTCACTTTTACACTGAATTATGCAACACTTCATTTTGTGAAATGTAACACTTATAGATGTTTTCTTTCATATAAGGTGACACTTTTATAAATGATTAGTAACATCGTTTCACACAATACACTAATAATAGATATAAGCGATATTTGTATCATACATATTTTTCAAAAAGAAAAAAGGTCTAATAATAGATTAATAATTATTCTCATGTTCTATAACATTTGAATTGTACTTTGAACATATCGTGCAATGTAAGATAACCAACATAACAGTTGTGTACAAAACAAAAAGCAATCAAACTATAACACTAAGACGTCTTGAGTTCATCTTTTTGAATCTCCACATGCTTGAAGTTTTATAAAACGACATTGCCTGGTCCAAAATGAACATGTTAGAAAACACTGTTAGTTTACACTTGTGATATATCTATATAAACAAATATTAAGGCAAAAAAACTAATCATATAGATCTTAGTATGAGGCCGAATGGACCAAAGTGAATTGTTTAATTTGTAAATAAGCTGGAGATCGTAACACCCAATGCCCTTCAAATGTTATAAATGTGTAATACCGCTATACTTTTATGGTCTTTTATAGTTTATTACAAAGATAACATTTTTATTAATATAAGACATTCTAAGTTAGAACTAACACATTTCTCAAGTGTTTGCTACAGACTTCAGTTATGCTACTGCATGTACCACCAGTTCTGCTACCTACTTTAGTTATGCTACTGCATGTACTATCAGGTCTTTAAACGATATAATACCAACACTTAACCCCTCACATATGACATTCACCCATCCAAATATCAAGACAACTTCTTTTTTAAACCAATGCGGCCTATGAAATATAACTGGACTAGTCCAACACATTTAGTCATGTAATATGTTTAGAGCATGTTTTGTATGGAATTTGAATAAGAAAGACCTACCTTGAACCAAACATATACGATAGCTCATGTTAAAAACTCTGACAACTGTAGGAGGTAACTTTTGTATAAGCTTCGCGACCGCATCTTCAACTATTTTTTCACATTGGTCTTCAATGTCTTTATGCATATCTTGTAGTTCAGCCTTATTTCTTTTATATTCCTCTGCTATCTCGAGCTTCTTCTGTTCATGATCATCTTCAATTTGTTTTCGCATTTCAACCAACCACGCGATTCAATTCAATATCTATATTTCTCACTCCCATTCACTTTTTTTATTAAGTTGTTTGTAACGCCCCTCCCAAAAAGTCAACAGTGTCCATTGTACTCTTTGTTCACCACAGCCAAAAAGGATCTACAGATGTACTTCCATCTTCACCACTTCCGTCTTCTTCTAGAGCCTTGTAGTTCTTCATTTGTTCCTTCATTATTAAGGGAAAAGTTTTATCGAGCTGATTACTACTAATTAATAGTACAATTAAATATATAAATTATATATCATATCTTATAATGAGCTTTTCTGTGTCATCATACGTATCAAATGTCCTTCATTCCTTTCACGCGCGCGCTCAAACATTTTGGTTAAGCTGGGTGGTTCCTTGTTTGGATCTTCATTTTTCTTGTATTCACAAAAAATAAAAACAAGTTAGTATCACCGGTGGGCCCTTAAAAGCCCATATCATGAACAAAACAATGACTAATTACCATATCCACACGAATTCGTGCAAAACCTTTTGGACAAGTTGTATGCAATTTGCGACATTCGACGCTTCTTTGCGATTAAAGAACGCTTCTGTACATAGATATTGTAAAGAAAGAATATAGGTAAATAATTTAAAGGGGTCATCTCATGATTGTGGTTCTGTGGGTCTGTAATTCGTCTGCAAGCCCGAGGCTTCATCACAGTGGGTATTTTAGTTTATGGTCTTTCATTTGGGTCATATTTTGCTAATGTCCATCCACTATAATGCATATTTACCAGACTTCCTGAATTTTGTGTCCCCTCCATAATGCTCCATTAGACTGCACCACATTAGATTTAGCCTCTCCGAGCACAGTGTATTTTTCCTAAACCAAAGAGTTATATGTTAGTAAGAACATAAAAGGAAAAAATTTATACATATAAGCAGGCTACAACATAAAAACACATATAAGACATACTCCCATATTCTCACTAATGGTCGTTGGATTCGTTTTGTTTTTTGGCTATCTACTAAACTTGTCAAAGAATTAGCCATATTTTTAATCCTCAAAAAGTCTCATCTTTTTGTCATGTCAAATCAATTGTACTTTGGAAACGTCTGCAATAGATTGTTTGGAGAGAAAACATCGCTTCTGGTTGCAATGTCTAAACAATATGCTAATTTATATGCAAGCTAATTAAAAACGAACTTCTGGCCTGGTCTCTGCTAGTAGCTAAACATGATGAATGCTAGGATTGTGATACATTTATTCTTTGACAATAACAACCGAAACAACTTAATATAGAATCATCTATGCCTGATACTTTACTTATAGATTATTGCATAGCAAGAAGGCATTGCATTTCTATAGACAAAACGAGCTACTAAAGGTGAGATTAAGTTTAGATACAACTTATACAAGTAAACTAGTAAAGTACAAGGATGGCATGCTGAAAACAAATTAAAGGTATTAACATGACAAAAATATTGTAGCTTGCTACGAGTTTGACCAAAGAACAGATCCATTAGCACTATGATTCTATCTTAAGCGGGTCAAAACAAGATTTAGATTGAAGTGAATGGGCCGGACCTGAGATTTGCATTAAAACATAAATATAACAACAATGCCTTTCTGAATATCAGTAACACACATATGAGATTTGCATTAGAACACACTGCCTTACATTTTTTAACTATTAACCTATCGAAGAAAAAACACAAGTACACATGTGGAAATATAAACTGGAGTCATATAACATATTTAAGAAATATAATATGCTCTCATCATACAGTTATTGCTTACCTTTGTTTAATGCAAATCTGCTATATTACATATCCTTTTCTGTAGACCCAGTCATATCAGACAACATTAAACAACCTTAAAACTACAGACCCAATAAGGGGTGTCAGTAGGGTCGGGTTGACCCGAACCCGATAAGCCTTATTGGGTCAGTTTGAATAGGGTTGAAAAGGCTTATCGGGTTAGTTTCACCCGAACCCGCTAACCCGACATTATTTTCAGGTCGGGTTCGGGATACATAGTTTTTGTTGTCGAGTTATCTGGTCAATCCGACAAGACCCGAAATCAATATATAACCTTTTTTCATACTACTAGTATTTGTTTTGTTTCAGGCCTACTGATTCTTTTACTTGTTACCAATTAAAGAACTATGGAATGTTACTTGTAAAGTGTAAACGAAGGTTACGATTAGCCAATGTATTTTTGCAGCAAGGTATCTTTGGTAATGCTATGTCACAATGGCATGGTTTTTTTTCTTCTTATATTGTGTAACCTCGCAACAGGTGGTGTTGGAGTGTGAATTTGAGTTTTGCTTTTTTATAGTTGTTTAAATCTGGTGTAAAACAAATAAGTGTCGGTCAAACAAGTGAAACAATTCTAGTATCAATAGTAATAGTAACAAGTGTAACTAAAATTTAATTATATTTGGTCGCACAGTTGTTGAACAAAATGAGAAGTTGTCATATTAATGTTAACATGTTTGATCAAAGTGGTACTTTATTGGCTCATCTGTAATTTCATCCGATAACCCGAATCACCCGACCCGACACAACCAGACACGAATACGGCCAGAATACGATTTCTTATCAGATCGGGTGGCGGGTGAGATTTTAAAAATCAAAACCTGACATGACCTAATAACCCGACCTGAGAACACCCTTGGACCCAATCATATCAGATCAAACTACATAACTAATCATATCAGAGCATAACGATAAAACTGCAGACCCTGTCATATCAGATTAGACAACAATAAAAAGTGATACTTTGAAAAACAGAATACTTGTAGCATAAAGCGGAATGCTGCTAGTAGGTGTGAAAGATTTGAACTTTCTTCACGTCAGCCGTGTACCCTCACTTCACTGGATCAATAACCTGCAACCAGAAATTAGATTTACAATAAGCACAAGTTATAACTCCCAATCTTCTTAAGAAATAATTATATACAACAAATCAAAATACACCAGAAAATATGTTCACATATCTCAATGTCCTGAACAAAACATATGGTTTGTTTACACCACAATGTATTAAACCTATGCACTTTCTTTCCTAATTTCAGTTTTGGTACCTAGCATCTCATCCAACATTTTGTTTTTGAAAAGCAACGATGAATAACAAAAGGCCTTACATACATGGGCAAATTCAAGACAAATGAGAACAGGAGAACAATTGATCCTAATATACAAGTCGAAGAAATACATAAAAAAATGAATAAATAATATAAGTGAAACCCAACCCCACCATTTCAATCCATAAATGACCAAGATGACATTCTATGGTTTTTTCTATGATTCTGACTGAGATTTAGCTTCATAAAGAGAGTAGATAATTTGAGAAAAATGTCGGAGCGATTGGTAAATGGAAAGGAGGCTCGATTGGCAGTTCAATAATTCATGGCTGAATTCAGGGATGAAGGAACATATAAGAGAGGTAAAATGCGGTTATTGACCAATTTTTATGTTTGCACTTTTACGATTACGATGTTGACCCGGCTCTATTATTTTTATGAAAAATGATTTATATGCCTAATTAGCAAGACTATGCCTAATTATTTGATTGGTAGATTTGAAAAAAATGATTAGATGGATTTTCCGAAAAAAATGGAGACAATCCCTAAAAATATGGATTAACAACTAATCCTTGATTCTTATTGGCTAAAATAATTCATTACAACCAATTGTAATAAAAATTCAATTTTTAACGACAACCCTTAGGGCTGTCATTAGCAAAACCCTTTTTTATTATTCTGTTTAAAATCAGAATAATAAAATAATCATTTTTTTAGTGTTAGAGAAATTTTATTATTTGATTATTTGATAAGTAAGATGAATAAATGAAACTTTATTTTTTCAAAATTCTATTTTAGAGGCTTACTTTTTTAAAACTCCATTTTGAAAATGAATAAATGGCTCCCCTCTTACAAAATTTATAAAGGTAAAGTGTTTAAATTTAAAATTTTGAAAGCAAAAGATTTTTTTAAAAAAATATATAAAGGTAAAAGAAAGTTGTGCTTAAAATAGACCGTCCCTGCGACCGGTTTCTCGGGGTCCACTGATTCCAGTCGGTCGTCAGAACGTAACCGATCGATTGTGAAATTGGTCGTTCGAAGTCGGTCGTCAGAACCTAACCGATCGATTGTGAAATTGGTCGTTCGACTTCGACCTCAACCGTGGCGAGTATCCTTATGAAAAAATCATATATAACAATAAATGTTATATATAGCGTGAGACGTGATGTGGCGACACAATCAAACATCAAGCTTTAGTAATTAAGGCGAAACTTTTGCGCTTTAAAATTCTAAAGCTTGATGTTTGATCGTGTCGCCATATTACGTCGCATGTTATTCATAACCTTTTATGTTATATATGATTTTTTTATAAGGCGACTCGCAACAGTTGAAGGTCAAAGTCGCTCGACCAATTACGCAATCGGTCAGTTACGTTGCGACGACCGACTGGAATCGGTGGACCCCGAGAAACCAGTTGGAGGGACGATCTTTTTCAAATACAAATTTTTTTTACCTTTATATATTTAAAAAAAACATTTTTCTTTTTAAATATTTAAATTTAAACACTTTAACCTTATAAATACCCAACCCTTTAAATCATTACTCTTGTATTTTCCAAACTTTATTTAACATCAGACTATTTGTATATACCACCTAAAAAAATAGGTTCAAACTAATTGTGAACTCCCGATGAGGATGAGTAGTTGAGTTTGTGTAAAGATTGGGTATGGGTTTTGGAGACGTACGTACCAGAAAAAAGTCGAAAGACGACAGCGTTTTGGTCAGAGGTAAATGAGCATTTTCATAGCAAAATAGGTGATCAAAACAGAAGTTATGACTCTGTTAACTACAAATGGAAAAAGATGATTCGTCCTAAAGTTAGTCAATTTTCTTCGATTTACAATAGTGTCTTACTTAGGCATCCAAGTGGGGCTTCTGAACCTACTAAATACCAAGAAGCCATAATCAAATATCACACTCTTTGTCATTCGAATTTTGCATTCTATGAATGTCGGAAAGTTTTAAACAGCATCCCAAATGAAATGACACAATTTCTTAATTGAGGTTGGTAAGTTTATAAGTTTTATTATTATTATTATTATTTATTATTATAAAATCACTTCATTAGAATAATAGGATTTACAAAAAATTAGTGGAAAACCAAGATACTATCTGGGCGCCCACTCCTTTAGCTATAGCAAAACCAATCCTATTAAAGATATGAATAGCAGCACGAACCCCTATAGCTTGCGTCATGAAAAAACTATTATTATTATTTTTATTTATTATTATTATTATTATGTTTTTATTGTAATGTTTTTATTTTAATTTAACGTTTTTAATTTATTTATGTAATGTTTTTATTTAATGAAGTTTGGTGAACTAAATCGATTTTAAGTCACCGGAAAGAAAAAATTGAAATGATAGAAAAATAATCTGGTGACTGTTGTGTCTAGTCTAATATTTTGAAAATTTTCTTTTCATTTCGATAAAGGTTGATAACACTTTTAATGAACTTTTTCTTTGAGATTCTCAGTTAATGTGATACGGAGTATAAAATTTGTATGGAGGAAACATATGGAGTATATCAAATTTGTATTCTAGTAACTTGTCAATTTGGAGGGAACATTTACAGAATGTAGCGCCAAAAACATGGACAACGTAAGGTAAATTTGAAAATTTGGGAAGCTACAAAATTATATAGCGCCATTTATTTTCGCATTTGCAGTTAGAAATTATTTTAGGATATATATTTACAATCGCACAACTAAGAAGTACCTACCACTACCAGATATTAGCAAATTATTTTTTTGTCATTCGGCTTCCTCAATAAATATATGTACGTTTCATGCAAAAACAAAAATACATGTTTTTTTAAATCTCTAACAAACACGACATGGTAGTTTGAAAGTTTGCAACACTTTATACTAAATGTTGCCTTCAAGTTTTTATATATGCAACACAATAGAAAAGTGTTGCACTAACATAACAAAATTACAACACTTAAAATTAAATGTTGCATTAGATACTTAAATGCGACACTTATTTGAGGAATGTTGCATTACCACCAATGCTAGCACAAAAGCAACATATTTTACAAGTGTTGCTTCAAAAGTGTTGGCTTAGGCTTATTTTGTAGTAGTTCCTTTGGTGGAGCAGTAGTAGGAGGAATGCTTGATGAAGTAGGAGGAACCGGCAGATCATCATATGACTTATCAGCAAACGCAACCTTTGCCAACAAATTCAAGCCATCCTCCACAAGATCTTCAACCTCCTCATCAGAATCAGACTGAACCACATGCTTCTTCCTTCGCCTCTGCTGTGTCTCCAAAGATTTGATCCGGTCAGCCATGGGAAGAACAAATTCCCTGGTAAGCTTACGATGTTGAGTCAAATCCGCCTCCAAAGAAAGAATCCTTTCATGGTACCTGTGCATGAGATCAAGCAAAGAAGTAAGTGTAATAGGCTCCTCTGCTTTCCCACCAAGAGGACTTGGGTCTGGGAAGGCTTCATTGGAACCAGAAGCAATAAAGGGGTCATCATGATGAGGACGAGAACCAGAGGGCTTATCAGAAGAGTGAGGGACAGGACTAGGAGGGGGGTATCCACAAATGGAGACGAATGTGGCATCGAAGAGGGGGCAGCCTTGGAAGTGGATAGCCTTTCAACCACCACTTCCTCAATCGGCTCTTCCACAACCACATTAGGTGCACCACCAGCAGGATGCTCCTCCTCCATAGGGTCATCACCTAATGGAGGTTCCTCCTCGGCTAGGACAGCCGGAGGAACAACATCAGGAGGACCTTGGGCAAGGCCCAGCATTGCATCAGTAAGGGGCCTCCAATGCCCGCTAAACCCATGAGCCATATTGTAGTAAACTTTAGCAGTAAGCTTGGGGGTCTCATACTCCTCCCTATCACGAGGTAAACACACAAGTATCTGCTGTAAAAACCTAGGATACATTAAAAATTTCTTCCTAGAACCGGCACTAGACAGATTGCTAACCATTAATGAAGACAACCATCAGAAGTGAGCAAAATCCTCCACCAGGAGTAACACACACCACAAGAACCCATTCAATATGTTGTTAAAATCTACCAATATGTTAATCTGTGCAAGTAAATATGTACACTAAGCCTCCCCTTAGGCTTAGCCTCCCCTCAATCCTAGGTCTCAAGGATTGACCATCCCAATGTGAACCACCAAGTGGTTGAACGGAGGACCATCAAAGGCTTTAGTCAACAGATCAGCAACATTATCATCCGTATGAACCTTAAGAACCTGTATCAACTTCTTCTTATTGGCATCCCGTATAAAATGGTTCCGAATTTCAATATGTTTTGTACGTTGGTGAAACACAGGATTCTTCACAATGCATATAGTGCTTTGGTTGTCAATGAAAATTTTGGTGTTCATAAAATTGAACCCATAATCCAGCATCTGATTTTGGATCCACAAAACTTGTCCACAACAACTTGCAGCAGCTACGTATTCAGCTTCTGTTGAAGAAGTAGCTACAATCGTCTGTTTCCTGCATTTCCATGAAATAAGTCTTCGACCCAAAAATTGACAACCACCAGTAGTAGATTTTCTGTCATTATTAGCACCTGCATAGTCACTATCACTATATGCTTTAAGAACAAAAGGTGATTCTCTAGGATACCACAAGCCTAGCTTGGGTTGAGCCTTGATGTACTTGAAAATCTTCTTGACTGCATTCAAATTATAAACCGTTGGAGCCACCTGATGTCTAGAACAAGCACTTACTGCAAACATGATATCCGGACGTGATGCAGTCAAATACATGAGTGAGCCAATCATAGACCTGTACATGTGAACATTTATCGGAGGATCTGGCTCATTCTTGAGTTTGACTTTAGCAACTTCATAAGGTGTTGCTGCTGGTCTAAGAGGATCCATATCAAACTTTTGAAGGATCTCATGAACATACTTATCTTGACTTATGAAGATTCCATCCGACTGTTGCTTGACTTGAAGACCAAGGAAAAATGTAAGCTCTCCCATAGCACTCATCTGAAATTCGCCCTTCATCAGTTGTTCAAACTCATCACACTATTCCTTTTTAGTAGAACCAAAAATAATATCGTCCACATACACCTGAACAAGGATAATGTCCTTGGTATTCCTCTTAAGAAATAGTGTTTTGTCAATTGTGCCTCTTCTATAGCCATGTTTCAACAAGAAAGTTGAGAGATGCTCATACCAAGCTCTAGGAGCCTGATGAAGTCCATAAAGAGCTTTGACCACCTTGTAAACTTTCTTGGGATAAAGGGGATCTACAAAGCCTTTAGGTTGAGAAAAATAAACTTCCTCATCAATCTTGCCATAGAGAAATGCACTCTTGACATCCATCTGAAAAACTGTAAAGCCCACATAAGAAGCAAAAGCCAAAAACAGACGAATGGCCTCAATCCTAGCAACAGGAGCAAAAACTTCACTGTAGTCAATGCCTTCAAGTTGTGTATGACCCTGTGCAACCAACCTCGCATTATTTCTCACCACAATACCCCGTGCATCTTTCTTGTTTTTGAGAATCCATTTGGTACCAATTGCTGTCTTTCCATCCGGCAAGTCAACTAGGATCTAAACATTCTGAAACAAGAATTGCTGCATTTCCTCCTGCATAGCCTCCACCCAACTTTGATCCTCAAGAGCATGAGAGACTGATCTAGGTTCCACCTGTGAAAGAAAACAAGCAAACAAAAAATGTTGAAAGTCCGTATGATTATTACGCTTTTCATCTTCAATATAGCTCACAAAAGCATGATGATCAGACGTGGCCTTCTTATGCATTCTTCGAGTCTTGACAGTAGAACCAGGATCACCAATGGTTTGAGTAGTAGGATGATCTTTGTGTGACTGCAACACTGGATTGGAAGCTACTTCCACTTCTGGTGCCAAGTTATTAAGATCCCCAACAAATTCATCATCATATGAAGCAGAGTTGAAAATGCCATCTATTGGTTGCTTATGAATATCATCCAGCTTGGTAGAAGACTTCTTTTGATGGTTCCCCAGGTCAGAAGGACTGGAGAATCTAGCATTGGAAGTAGAATCACTAGCCGGACTACCAATAGGTGTTGAACTAGCACTAGGAGTAACAGTTGGAGTACTAGGAGCAGCTTTGTCAGCAGGCGTATTCAAGGGAAACTCAAAGCCACCTTGAGCAGCTGCTGTAGTAGCTTCTTGTTGTTGTTTGAGTAATGTGTCAAGAGCTACTTGTGAATCCAATACATCCAATGGAGTTGCATCACTAGGAGGAGTAGGAGAGACTATGGTGGAATAGGATGGAACAACAAAAATATCATCCTCGTCATCTGAGTCGGAAAGACTAGAATGAGCACCTGTATTAGAAGTTGCAAACACTTGTGGACCTGCATCATGGTTAGTTTTGAAACGAAAATATCCTAATGAATCACTAATATAATCAAGATCAAAATACCATTGAGGACCCTTGCCTTGGATGTTTGACTTCTCCTCAAAATACCTGAGATTTATAGTTTTAATTACTCGCTTAGCTTGGAGATTGTAGACACGATAAGCCCGAGAGTGAGCTGAATATCCCATAATGTATCCTTCATCTGCCTTGCCATCAAATTTCCCCAAATAGTCACTAGTATTCAGAATGGTGACAGGACACCCAAATGGCTTCAAATGAGCAATATTTGGTACTTTGGCTGTTAGTAGCTCATAGGGGGTCTTCTTGTGAGGATTTGCAATAGAAACTCTATTCAAAACATAACTTGAGTATTAACAGCTTCTGTCCAGAACATGGTTGGAAGTTTGGAATCGGCAAGAATTGTTCTGGCAGCTTCTATAAGAGTCCTGTTCTTTCTTTCTGCCACACCATTCTGTTGAGGAGTTCTTGCTGCACTATAATCTCTTTTAGTGCCTTTAGTATTACAAAGTGCTATGAGGTCTGCATTTTTGAATTCGGTTCCATTATCACATCGAATACCTTTAATCTTCTTGGACAACTGATTCTCTATAAGTGTAATAAAATCTTTGAAAATTGAGTAGGTCTCACTCTTGGCAGCCATGAAGAAAACCCACGTAAACCTACTATATCCATCAGTTACCACCAGACAGAATTGTTTGTGGTCAATGCTCCTAATAGAGGTAGGACCAAATAAATCCATGTGTAGTAGCTGCAATGGTTCAGTTATAAGGCTGAGAGCAGTAATGGCCTTGAAGGATGCTTTATGTTGTTTGCCTTTGCTGCATGCAAGACAATTGATGTCATTTCTGAATGATTTTTAAGGTAAACCAGAGACTAGGTTTATATTTGCTAGTTTGTGAATGGTCTTGAAGTTCACATGTCCTATCCTTCGGTGCCATTGAGTGGCTTCATCTTCTGAGGCTTTAGCAACCAGACATGCTAGTTGACCAGTAGGGTTGACTTCATTCAGCTTGATACTATAGAGGTTGTGTCTTCTAGGGATTCTGAGTAGAACCCGTGAGTCATCCAGAAGTTTAAAGTCTTTGGATAACACATGTTGGAGCATAGTTTGCCTAGGTCGGTTCGACGATACTCCTGGGCCGTTTGTCGTCTTCCCGAATCCTGAGTAATGCTGCAAACAAAGGTAAACCGGTTAGACGTGGACCCAAGGCCGGAGCCCCGGGGTCTACCTTCGACGGTCAAGTTAGTATCAGTGTAATGTATAGTAAAAGTGGTGTGGTTGAGAGAGATAACCGGATGTAGAATGAGATCCCCTACCCCTATTTATATAGGCTTAGGGTTTCTTAAAGGATAAGTTAAGGTGTGTGTGGGTCGCGGGCCTGTCGGGCTGGGCCCTTAACCGACTGTACGTCGACATGTCCCCTAGTCTAGTATGATATGGTTCATGATCATGTTATGCTAGACTCATTCGTGTATCATGCTCACTAACAACCGCGTGCGGCTTACTGCTAGGACATCCTCATGGGTCGTCCGTAACATATGGCTCCACTCGTAATAGGCTATTTTTAGCCAAAAGATGATGGTTTTGGATTACGAATAGTGAGCATAGCCACTATACGTCATCATGTCCCCCCATGAGGATGTCATAGCGCATACTAGACTGGGGGGACATGATGACGTATAGTGGCTATGCTCATTATTCGTAATCCAAAACCATCATCTTTTCGCTAAAAATAGCCCATTACGAGTGGAGCCATATGTTACGGACGACCCATGAGGATGTCCTAGCAGCAAGCCGCACGCGGTTGTTAGTGAGCATGATACAAGAATGAGTCTAGCATAACATGATCATGAACCATATCATACTAGACTAGGGGACATGTCGACGTACAGTCGGTTAAGGGCCCAGCCCGACAGGCTCGCGGCCCACACACACCTTGATACAAGCGATTTCATTGGTTTGAAAGTTCGTTTCTCGGAATCTCCTCGAATTGATTACAGCTCTAAGTGGAATGATTTGTTCTTGGTGACAAAAAGTGGGATTGGTTTTCTATTCTACTAAAAAGGTGAATGCATGAAGTAAATAAAGATTTAAACAAAAACAATTACTTGAATAAAACTTTAAGATAATTTAAACAGTGAAACAAACTTACTGAAAATATGCTCTATTCGGAATATACTACCATGCAGAATAATCTATCTACTCGGAATGTTGGGTTATGCGGAATAACTAAGACAACGCGGAATATTTAAGGTTACTCGGAATAATTGATTATGCGGAATACTATTCGAAACAAAATCTCTATCCGGAATATTGCTCTATGCGGAATACAAGGTCTACTCGGAATGTTGGGCAATTCGGAATAAAAACCCTATGCTGAATAACTAGACCTATTCGGAATAAATTCCTTTATGCGGAAAAAATGAAGGCTACGCGGAAAAATGAAATATTCCGAATAGAACTCTGAACAAACTGACCATTCGGAATATATAAATATTCCGAATGAAAGGCAAAACAACAAGGTTATACGGAATACAAAGAAATTCCGAATAGAGGAAAAAGTGGCAGACCTATCCGGAATATACAAATGTTCCGGATAAGGGAAACAGCAATTAGACAATACGGAATGATGCTGGGATTAAAGAACAGAAACAGTAGAAAAATAGGGAAAACGAATTCGCCTAAGATCAAATCAAATAAGCAAAAAGGTTTTACCAAATTAACCAATAATCATCTATTAACTATAAGGATCAAATCCCAATCATAAAAACACAAATTCAACAACTTTTTAAGATCAAAACTCAACTAAATAAGCACTTAAGAACTTTGAATAAAAAAGAAGATGAAGAACAAGATGAATGAAAAGATTAAAGGAAAACTTGTATTGATAATTAAGATTCAGTAAACAAAAGGAAAGGATCAAACTTACAAGAATAAAGAAGAAATCAAAGAGATGATAACCACTCCTTAAGAGAGATGGTTTCCTACGAACTAGGAGAAATGTAACTGAAACTAAAAACTAGATGCCAAAAATTGTGAGGGTGATTCCCTTATATAGGTTAAGTGGTTGGTTGGTGAGTGGGCTTTCTCCCTTTCTTCTTGTCTTCTCGTCTTTTCAGAAAAGTTGACGTTTTCGATTCTGATTCGGGATTTGTCGTCGATTAAATTCAACTCGTCTTTTAATTTCTTCGTTTAATAGACTTGAGTTTCTTCGACATATGTTAATCTTCCATCTTTGGTCCTTTTCTTCGATAAATCTTCAAATAGGCCCATTGACTTCAAATTGTTTGCATCTCTTGGACAATAGAGTTCGTCTTTAGTCTTTTTCCTTGATAAAACCCGTGCAATCCCATGTTTTCTTCAATAATCATCCGGTTGACTCTGAAAACATAATAAACACAAAAACCACGCATAATTCCAAACAAATGATATTAAACACGCGTTTTGGTCTTGTTTTAGTAAGAAATAAGTGGTAAAAGGATGGGTGTTTTCACACCTATCAAATCCCCTACACTTAACCATTGCCATGCCCTCATGCAATGCTTAGTGATAAAGCAAGTTTACACTCTTCTCATAATCAATCAACCTTGGCCTTATTAAAATACTATAGAACAAAAATTAAAGTACTAAAAGAAATTAAACTTTAAAGGAAACAAAAGGATGGAAATAACTTGCAAAGAGATCAAGGACTTACATTAGGGCTTTGGTGCTGCGAAGATTTATCACCATCAAGTTTCACGTTCCCCAAACTAAGCTTAAAAACGAGATCATTGTTATTATAAGTTAGCAAATCAAACACTTACACACATGGCTTAATTAAATGCTTAAACTCCCTTATTCCTAGGTGTTTCTCTTATATTTTATTTTTGTCTTAGAATGATCATGAAGATGCATTTTTGGACTTATTTCGATAGTTAGTTAGGCTGAAAGCAAAGTAGGACGATTTGATCAACAGTTAGCTAAAGGACAAAATCTCTTAAAACTGCTTCTCGGGATATC
This sequence comes from Glebionis coronaria, assembly GCA_025667525.1. NCBI lineage: Eukaryota > Viridiplantae > Streptophyta > Magnoliopsida > Asterales > Asteraceae > Glebionis > Glebionis coronaria. Next base: position 301,977,921 of record CM046874.1, read on the forward strand.
AAAAAGTTCATATCTTGGCATAACTTGGTTCACGATTTGAGACCTTTCTTGGGCCGATATTTGGCATGTACTTCATACTTCATATCTTGAGAGACGTTCTTGAGATAATGGTCTTCTCATCGTAATAGAGTTTCTTCACTTGGAGACTTTTGAGGGGTACTCCAAATTTGTTGACCACGACTTCATGATTATTTCTTCAATCTCTAATTGGGATTTTGAGATACAACGATCCGCCTCCTTTTCGGACTTGGATCTATTTATCCTCATACCTTGTTAGGGTCTTTTCGGATAGACTTCTCCACGATCTTTATGGGAGTTGATTGCTTTTCGTCGTGATTCTTGATCCTTCATATTGATTTTGGGAATAATGCTTTTCACATCACTTTGGATCTTCAGCAATAAAATGGAATCCTCATGCCTTGTTAGGGCCTTTTCGGACTCGCCAATCTTCGCGCCCCGCTTCATAAGTTATGCATTGGCTATGAACTCTTATCATTATCGAGCAACTTTTAAACGATCTTGGGCTAGAAGCTAAGTAACTTTTCAAATCGTACGACCTTACTTATTGCAGATAAATTATTAGCAAGTGATGGGAGAATAGGCAAATAATTACACCAAGTGAGCTTGTGCAAGAATACCGACTTATAATTGACTCTATCATCTCTCGTTCTCCACAATTTAAAATCTCAAGTAATGAGACTCGTGGATACTTAGCCTAATAAACCAATTAAGGTCTACATGGTTAAGGATACTAGCTAGAATAAACTTGGATAAGTCTATTCGGGTTGAGTCAAAATAAACGCAACGGGCCTAATATGTCAAAGACTTTAAAACTAGCTACACCACTTTATTAATATTTTTGACTTTATTGCGGGATATATACACATGAAAGCAACACTAAAAATTTAAAAATTATGACAAAATGGCCAAAGTTAATTAAAAATTTGAAAATGTTGAAAAAGATGATTTTCCGGTTAAATGAAGGTATTTTCATGGAAAAGTCCACTTAAAGCTTCGATAGAAGTCCCCCTACACTTAAGATAAACATTGTCCTCAATGTTTAAGCATGTGGGAAAAGTCTCCCCTACACTTATGACATTGTGCACGTTGGTTAAATCAAGTTAAGGAAGAGACGACTAAAGTGATCAATTTCAAATGTGAGTATGAAGAAAATTGAATCACGATAGTTGAGAGATAGAACCGGATATCGGATAACACGGGAGCACGGTTCTTCAGAGATTCCAAGAGTGCACTTATCCCTGTAATCACATCACCACACAAACACAAAGAACGTATACAGGTCCCCCTACACTTAGGAGGTTAAAACAGAAAAGGATAGATACTCGGGCTGCCTCCCGAGGAGCGCTTGTTTTTGATAACCGAGTCACGAGCCTGACTCGACCCAAATTTAGTTCATGGGGAACGTGGTGAGGGATGGAATCATCTCCTGAGAGATGTCCTCACCAAAGTACAGCTTCATACGCTGGCCATTCACTTTGAAATTGGGCCCATTTGGCTGAGAAAGCTCAATGGTCCCATATGGAAAGACTTTGGCGATGGTGAATGGACCAGACCAGTGGCTCTTCAACTTGCCAGAGAAGATCTTCAACCGAGAGTTAAAAAGTAAGACTTGATCACCAACGTGGAACTCTCGGTTCTTGATTTTTGCGTCATGAAGGATCTTCGTCTTCTCTTTGTAGATCAGCGAGTTCTCATAAGCTTCATTCCCCAGTTCGTTGAGCTTGTTGAGTTGAATCTTGCGATGATTACCGGCTTTGTTGATGTCGAGGTTAGCCCACTTCAAGGTCTAGTGCGCCTTATGTTCCAGCTCGATGGGAAGGTGGCATGCTTTCCCGTACACAAGACGATAAGGTGTACAACCGATCGGGGTCTTATAAGCAGCACGGAAAGCCCACAGAGCATCATCTAACTTATCGGCCCACGCGGCACGATGCTCTCCCACAGTACGCTCCAAAATTCGCTTCAATCCACGGTTGGATATCTCGGCTTGCCCATTGGTTTGGGGATGATAGGCGGTGGAAAGACGGTGATTGACACCATACTTAGCCATGACTCTTGCAAATTGATCGTTAAAAAAATGAGTCCCGCGGTCATTGATAATAGCACGAGGAACGCCGAATCTAGCGAACAACGATTTCAAAAAGTTACAAACCACCCTTGCGTCATTAGTGGGTAAAGCTTTGGCTTCAACCCACTTTGAAACGTAGTCAACGGCTACAAGGATGTATTTGTTTCCTTTAGAGGAAGGGAATGGCCCCATAAAGTCGATACCCCAAACATCAAAGATTTCACATTCTTGAATGAAATTCTGAGGCATCTCGTCTTTATGTGTGATATTGCCTTGTTTTTGGCAAGCATCACAATGTTTAACCATCTCGTGAGCGTCACGGTAAATGGTGGGCCAATAAAATCCCGAGTCAAACACTTTTTTGGCGGTGTAGTTGGGACCAAAGTGACCATCGATGGGTCCTTTGTGGCAAGCGTCAAGGATTTCTAAAGTTGCCGGTCCATCAACACATCGGCGAATGATCAAGTCGGCACATTGTTTGAATAGATACGGGTCATCCCAAAAGTAAGTCTTAATGTCGTTAAAGAACTTCTTCTTTTGTTGGGCCCTTCCTTGAGAATTCCACCCGCCAAGTAGTTTGCAATATCTGCAAACCACGGGGTTTCATCAGAATTCGAATTGATAGACATTAAGGTCTCCAGGGGAAAAGAATCATTGATTTCTTTGTTCGGATGATCCCCTTGGTAAGGATCCTCAAGTCTACTGAGATGATCCGCGGCTAGGTTTTCAGCTCCTTTTTTATCGCGAATTTCGATTTTAAATTCTTGGAGTAGCAAAACCCAGCGAAGAAGTCTTGGTTTGGAATCTTGTTTAGTTAACAAGTACTTCAACGCGGAATGATCGGTGTAAACGATTGTGGTGGAAAGGACAAGATAGGGGCGGAATTTCTCAAAAGCATAGACAACAGCTAAAAGCTCTTTTTCGGTTGTCGTGTAATGCGATTGAGCCCCCGTCATTGTCTTGCTAGCGTAATGGATCGGTTGGAAGTGTTTGTTCACTCTTTGGCCCAAAACCGCTCCAATAGCAAAATCACTAGCATCACACATCAACTCAAAGGGAAGCTCCCAATTAGGGGTAACCAAGACGGGTGCCTTAGTTAGCTTATCCTTAAGCAAGTTGAAGGCTTCAAGGCACTCTTTGGAAAAGATAAAAGGAGTGTCTTTTTCCAAGAGGTGGGTCATCGGGCGAGCGATTTGAGAAAAATCTTTGATGAATCGACGGTAGAAGCCCGCATGACCAAGGAAACTTCTCACGCCCTTCACGGTTGAAGGTGGAGGCAACTTAGCGATAACATAGACTTTAGCACGGTCTACTTCGAGACCGGCTTTGGAGATCTTGTGTCCTAGCACGATGCCCTCTTTTGCCATGAAATGGCATTTTTCCCAATTCAGAACAAGGCGAGTGTCTTCGCACCGCTTAAGCATACGTTCTAAATTGGCAAGGCAAGCAGAGAATGAATCGCCATAAACCGAGAAATCATCCATGAATACTTCCATAGTGTTTTCCACCATGTCATGAAAGATAGCCATCATACACCTTTGGAATGTCCCAGGAGCATTACATAAACCAAAAGGCATACGTTTGTAAGCGAATGTTCCATAGGGACAAGTGAATGTGGTCTTTTCTTGGTCCTTGGGATCGATGGGAATTTGAAAATACCCGGAGAACCCGTCTAAGAAGCAGTAATAGTTATTACCAGCAAGCCGCTCGAGCATTTGATCCATGAAAGGAAGAGGAAAGTGGTCTTTTCTCGTGGCATCATTGAGCTTGCGATAATCAATACAAACTCTCCACCCAGTAACGAGACGAGTGGGAATCAACTCGTTGTGTACATTGGAAACAACGGTTATTCCGCCCTTCTTGGGCACACAATGGATGGGACTTACCCAAGGCGAATCCAAAATAGGGTAAATCAAGTCGGCATCTAGAAGTTTGATAACCTCTTGTTTGATGACATCATGAATTTTAGGATTAACCCTTCTTTGGCTCTGGATTGCGGGTTTAAAGTCATCTTCCATGAGAATTTTGTGAGTACAAAATTTTGGATCAATTCCGCGGATATCGGAAATTTTCCAAGCAATTGCCTTCTTATGATCTTTAAGCACAGCGATGAGGCGAGTTTCTCTTCATCTTTCAAGTCCTTCGCGATAATGACGGGCGACTTCTTCTCTTCTTCAAGGAACACGTACTCGACATGGGGTGGCAACTCCTTAAGTTCTAAATCCGGAGGATTTTCGATGGGATGCGTTTTCAAAGTCGGAGTATCGATAGCAATAACCGTGGGAGATGGTGGAGAAAGATTGTCTTCGTTGAGAAGGTTTTCAAAGAAATGCATGTCTTCATCCCCATCGGTGGGAGAATCATCATTAGCTAAGTTCACATCTCCCATGGTGGCTTCAAGATCGTTCCAAAACAAATCACTTTCTCCAAATAGAGACAGTGATGAATCAATAGAGGAAACGGTTTCAACATTGGGAAGAGAGGTAGGAATATTTTTACAAGCATCATTAAAGTGTTCTTCACAAGCCTCATCCAGAACGTCAATACAATTAACACTCTCGTATGAATAAGGTTGTTTAGACAACTTTCCCATGTTGAAGACGATTTTATCGTCACCCACTCTCATGATAAGCTCACCGGCTTCAACATCGATGAGAGTGCGACCAGTCCTCAGGAATGGACGACCCACGATCAAGGGAACACGAGGTTCCATCTCGTAGTCGACGACGACGAAATCGGCAGGAAAAGTGAATTTGTCGACTCCTACAAAGACGTCTTCGGCTATCCCTACTGGATAAGCAACCGTACGGTTAGCTAATTCTAAAGTCATTTTGGTGGGGACTAGCTTAGGGAGAGATAATTGCTTCCAAACGCTTAGAGGCATTAGATTAATACTGGCACCTAGATCGGCTAAGGCCATGCAATTCTCATTAAGTTGGATGTTGGCAATATCAAGAAGCTTTTCCTTGTCACTCAGAAGATCTTCAAACATTTCGCGTACTTAGGCATGTGAGCGAGAGCCTCAGTGAAGGAGATGTTGAAATTCAATTGTTTGAACATTTTAAGAAAGTTCAAAACCTGAATATCGTCCTTGCTTTTGAGCTTCTCTTTCCTCAACCTAGATGGATAAGGTATATTTGAAGAAGAGGAAGGCTTTGGGATCGAAGGATCACTCACATCCTTGGGTGGAGGAGGGGTAGAAGTAAGAGGTGGAGAAATTGGGGAAGTAGAAGGATGAGGAATAGAAGCAGGTGACTCGTTCTCCTTAGTCACAATCACCGGTGGAGGTATAGGAAGCTCGGGTTCCTTGGTACCTTTGCCACTGCGAGTAGTGATTGCTTTCATCTCCCCTCTTGGATTCGTAACGGTGTTACTCGGAAGAGTACCCGAAGAAGATGGTTGATTACCTTGGAAGAAACTAGCCATCATGTTTTTTAAGTCATTCGTTTGACTATCCAAAGTGTTTCTCATGTCAGCTCTCAAATCGTTCCCTTGTTTCACCAGGTCTGCTTTCAAGTTGAGCACTTCGCGCTAAAGATTGCCCACGATCACATCGTTAGTCCTCATGTAGGTTTCCACTTCTTGGTGTAAAGCGGTGGGTTGGTTGGGAGGAGCATTGTATGCGGGTGGTTGATAAGTAGGTTGCTGGTAAACTTGGTTGTTTCGTTGAGGTGGAAGTTGTTGTTTGTGAGGTGGTATGTATGGTCCACGAGATTGTTGTTGTTGTTGAGGAGGGCGATTGAGGCTTTGTTGTTGGTTTGGGTTGTTTGGAGGAAAACCGGGTGGTGAGAGATAGTTGTTCGAATGGTAGCTAAGCAAGTTACGGTCACCTTGAGGTCGAGCTTGATAAGCGGGTTGAGGATAGGTGCCATAAGCTGCATTCACATTTTCAGAAGGGTAATCTTGGGTGGCAGTACAAGTGGTGTAAGAGTGAGGACCCCCGCATATCTCACATGGTTGGCTAACAGCATTGACTTGAGCGTCTTTAGTGTTTCTAGCGTTGATGCTGTTGGTGTTGCTGGCGGTTTGGGTAGCAAGCGATTCAAGAAGCGCAGTGATTTTGTCAAGTCGCTTATCGCTGTCACTAGTACTAGCACTAGCGACATTGGTCCGAACACTCTTGGTTTTCACACGAGACTTATTCTCAATGATATCCCAAGCAGCATTGGAAGTCTTAGCCAAAAGATTACCCCCCGAGGCACTGTTTAGTGAATCTTGGTCATTCATGTTTAAACCATTGTAAAAAGTATTAATTTGATGCACTTTGGTAAAACCATGTTGTGGGCATTTTCTCAAAAGGTCTTTGAAACGATCCCAAGATTCACTAAACGACTCATCGTACTTTTGTTCAAAATTTATAATTTCATTCCGCAAAGCGGTAGTACGAGAGGGTGGGAAAAAGTAATTGATAAACTTGGTCTCCAAATCCGTCCACGAAAGAATACTCTGTGGCGGTTCCTTAGCAAGCCAATGCCGGGCTTGTCCCTCTAAAGAAAAGGGAAAAAGTTGTAAACGGATTACCTCTTGTGGAACACCATTGAATTTGACCGTATTCGTGAGTTGCAGGAATCTCTTGATGTGGTCATGTGGATCATCAATGGTACGCCCCAAGAATGGTTGAGCAGAGACCATCTGGATAAAGCCATATTTGAGCTCAAAGTTGTTGGCTGCAAACGCGGGTATAACAATTGGATCAGTGTTGCCATCTACATGGGCTTGCAGCAGTTCAATCATCGGGCGATTATCCGGTAGAGGCTCGTTGTTGTTGTTATTATTGTTGTTGAAAGGTGGGTTGTTATTGTTATTATTATTGTTTTGAGGTGGGTTATTGTTGTTGTTTTGTACACCGGCCATGTCTAAGTCTTCGAGAGGCTCGGGCTCTTGATAAGACGTTGATCGTGTACGCATGCACCTGCAAAAGAACTAACAAGGCAAAAACAAAGCAAAAATATTTTTGGTTTTTTGTGTTTTTTAATTTTTAGGATTTTTGAAAATTTAATATTTTTTTAGGGTTTTTGAAAATTTTTATGAAAAAGTAACTTTCACGGTGAACGGATCCCAAAATCCAAGTTCTCACAAAAAACTGTTAATCTTAACGAGAAGAGCCGGCAGCGGCGCCATTTGATACAAGCGATTCATTGGTTTGAAAGTTCGTTTCTCGGAATCTCCTCGAATTAATTACAGCTCTAAGTGGAATGATTTGTTCTTGGTGACAAAAAGTGGGATTGGTTTTCTATTCTACTAAAAAGGTGAATGCATGATGTAAATAAAGATTTAAACAAAAAAATTACTTGAATAAAACTTTAAGATAATTTAAACAGTGAAACAAACTTACTGAAAATATGCTCTATTCGGAATATACTACCATGCGGAATAATCTATCTACTCGGAATGTTGGGTTATGCGGAATAACTAAGACAACGCGGAATATTTAAGGTTACTCGGAATAATTGATTATGCGGAATACTATTCGAAACAAAATCTCTATCCGGAATATTGCTCTATGCGGAATACAAGGTCTACTCGGAATGTTGGGCAATTCGGAATAAAAACCCTATGCTGAATAACTAGACCTATTCGGAATAAATTCCTTTATGCGGAAAAAATGAAGGCTACGTGGAAAAATGAAATATTTCGAATAGAACTCTGAACAAACTGACCATTCGGAATATATAAATATTCCAAATGAAAGGCAAAACAACAAGGTTATACGGAATACAAAGAAATTCCGAATAGAGGAAAAAGTGGCAGACCTATCCGGAATATACAAATGTTCCGGATAAGGGAAACAACAATTGGACAATACGGAATGATGTTGGGATTAAAGAACAGAAACAGTAGAAAAACATGGAAAACGAATTCGCCTAAGATCAAATCAAATAAGCAAAAAGGTTTTACCGAATTAACCAATAATCATCTATTAACTATAAGGATCAAATCCCAATCATAAAAACACAAATTCAACAACTTTTTAAGATCAAAACTCAACTAAATAAGCACTTAAGAACTTTGAATAAAAAAGAAGATGAAGAACAAGATGAATGAAAAGATTAAAGGAAAACTTTTATTGATAATTAAGATTCAGTAAACAAAAGGAAAGGATCAAACTTATAAGATTAAAGAAGAAATCAAAGAGATGAAAACCACTCCTTAAGGGAGATGGTTTCCTACGAACTAGGAGAAATGTAACTGAAACTAAAAACTAGATGCCAAAAATTGTGAGGGTGATTCCCTTATATAGGTTAAGTTGTTGGTTGGTGAGTGGGCTTTCTCCCTTTCTTCTTGTCTTCTCGTCTTTTCAGAAAAGTTGACGTTTTCGATTCTGATTCGGGATTTGTCGTCGATTAAATTCAACTCGTCTTTTAATTTCTTCGTTTAATAGACTTGAGTTTCTTCGACATATGTTAATCTTCCATCTTTGGTCCTTTTCTTCGATAAATCTTCAAATAGGCCCATTGACTTCAAATCGTTTGCATCTCTTGGACAATAGACTTCGTCTTTAGTCTTTTTCCTTGATAAAACCCGTGCAATCCCATGTTTTCTTCAATAATCATCCGGTTGACTCTGAAAACACAATAAACACAAAAACCACGCATAATTCCAAACAAATGAAATTAAACACGCGTTTTGGTCTTGTTTTAGTAAGAAATAAGTGGTAAAAGGATGGGTGTTTTCACACCTATCTCACCTTAACTTATCCTTTAAGAAACCCTAAGCCTATATAAATAGGGGTATGGGATCTCATTCTACATCAGGTTCTCTCTCTTAACCACACCTCTTATACAATATATCGACCATATACTAACTTGACCGTCGGAGGTGGACCCCGGGGCTCCGGCCTTGGGTCCACGTCTAACCGGTTTACCTTTGTTTGCAGCATTACTCTGGACCGGTTCTACGACTCTCCAGGGCCGTTAATCGTCTTCCCCGGTCCTGAGTAATGCTGGAAACAAAGGTAAACCGGTTAGACGTGGACCCGAGGCCGGAGCCCCGGGGTCCACCTCCGACGGTCAAGTTAGTATATGGTCGATATATTGTATAAGAGGTGTGGTTAAGAGGGAGAACCTGATGTAGAATGAGATCCCCTACCCCTATTTATATAGGCTTACGGTTTCTTAAAGGATAAGTTAAGGTGTGTGTGGGCCGCGGGCCTGTCGGGCTGGGCCCTTAACCGACTGTACGTCGACATGTCCCCCAGTCTAGTATGATATGGTTCATGATCATGTTATGCTAGACTCATTCGTGTATCATGCTCACTAAAAACCGCGTGCGGCTTGCTGCTAGGACATCCTCATGGGTCGTCCGTAACATATGGCTCCACTCGTAATGGGCTATTTTTAGCGAAAAGATGATGGTTTTGGATTACGAATAGTGAGCATAGACACTATACGTCATCATGTCCCCCCCAGTCTAGTATGCGAGGTTGTCACCGAGGTTACTAGACTTTATACCATATCCGTTACTTGTAAGCATATCCACGCCGAAAGAACTGGGAAAACATGTATACGTAAGACGGGTGGTTGTGCTCGAATGCTTGGTTTCCCGTGATTAGACGGTAAGGACCCCATAAGAAGAAAGCGTGTTCTATAGCCGGGGTAACACTAGCATTGGCAAGGTATCATTCTTATTCATCCCTAACGTGAGGATGATAAGAAGGTTTTGTGAATGTGGAGGTGGAACCCGTATGTTGCATTGTGAATATTTTGAAGGCATACTTCTTATACCCACTAATGATGAAACATAATACGAATGTGTCATTCGTCGTAAGGCCAAAAGAAGACGTACCTCTGTGGAAAGGTGATGCGGATATTACATCCGTCTTACAGCCACGACATCCGATAATGACTTCCAAAATCTAGTTACGGTTTTCACTGAAGTAAACGAAGTTGATCAAACTCCATCTAATTAAGGTCAAACGATATAAGTTTTGGAAACACTCCGTGGTCGGGCAAGGTAATTCGCCGCGGAAGGCGTACTTCCGTAGCAAAGATATGAGCCAACGGAAGACGTACTTTCGTGGCAAAAGGGAATGAATTAACGAAAGGAGTACTTCTGTGGCGAAAACAACGCGCTAGTGGAAGGAATCCTTCCACGGCAAAAACAACACGCCAGTGGAAGGAATCCTTCCACGGCAGGAAGGAATACTTCCACGGCGAAAACAACACGCCAGTGGAAGGAATACTTCCACGACGAAGGATAATGAGCACGTGGAAGAGTATTTCCACGGTGAAAGATAATGAGCACGTGGAAGAATACTTCCACAGCGAAAGATAATGAGCCCGTGGAAGAATACTTCCACGACGAAAGGTAATGAGCACGTGTAAGAATACTTCCACAGCGAAAGATAATGAGCATGTGGAAGAATACTTCCACGGCAAAAGATAATGAGCCCGTGGAAGAATACTTCCACGGCGAAAGGTAATGAGCACGTGGAAGAATACTGCCACGGCGAAAGATAATGAGCCCGTGGAAGAATACTTCCACGGCGAAAGATAATGAGCTCGTGGAAGAATAATTCCACGGCGAAAGATAATGAGCACGTGGAAGAATACTTCCACGGCGAAAGATAATGAGACCGTGGAAGAATACTTCCACGGCGAAGATAATAAGCACGTGGAAGAGATACTTCCACGGCGAAAATAATGCGCCAGTGGAAGGAGTACTTCCATGGTGAAGGATAATGAGCCCATAGAAGAGGACTTCCACGGCGAAAGATAACGAGCACGTGGAAGAATACTACCACGTCGCATGAATAAGCCAACGAAAGAGATACTTCCGTGGCAAAGGCATAAGCCAATGGAAGAAATACTTCCATGGCAAAGGAATAATCGCACGGAAGGAGTACTTCCGCAGGAAGGAATAAGCCAATGGAAGAGATACTTCCATGGCGCAGAAATAAGCGCGCGGAAGAAGTACTTCCGCGGCGAAGGAATAAGCCAATGGAAGAGATACTTCCATGGCGCAGAAATAAGCGCGTGGAAGGAGTACTTCCGCAGCGAAGGAATAAGCCAATGGAAGAGATACTTCCAAGGCGCAGAAACAAGTGCGCGGAAGGAGTACTTCCGCGGTGAATGATAAGCCAATGGAAGAGATACTTCCATGGCAAAGACATAAGCGTGCGGAAGGAGTACCTCCGCGGCGAAGGATAAGCCAATGGAAGAGATACCTCCATGGCAAAGAAACAAGCGCACGGAAGGAGTACTTCCGCGGCGAAGGATAAGCCAATGGAAGAGATACTTCCATGGCAAAGAAACAAGCGCGCGGAAGGAGTACCTCCGCGTCGAAGGATAAGCCAATGGAAGAGATACTTCCATGGCGCAGAAATAAGTGAAGGATAAGCCAATGGAAGAGATACATCCATGGCAAAGAAACAAGCGCGCGGAAGGAGTACTTCCGCGGCGAAGGATTAAGCCAATGGAAGAGATACTTCCATGGAAAAGGAATAAACCGGCAAAAGGCGGACTTCTACGGCAAAGGAATATATCCAAAGATATTTGTGTGACGTGCACATAAATTGTGGTATTAGTATACCCTAGTAGCCCCCAAGTTTAATGGTGCTACACTCGATTAGTAGTATTAAACTTAATCAAGTATTCAAAAAATTACGATCACGTAGACCAGCGCAAATGGACGTACTATAGCCGCGTATGAAAGATAGAGATTGGGTTCGAACGTGCGAACCAACGCGGATGGGTCTTGCCATAACCGCGAATTGTCACATAGTATAAGACGTATCTTAACTAACTTATGGGATGAGATATGTCACTACGTGCGGCGTACCGCATTTACCATAAGGACGGTCAAATTTTTGACAAAATGTTGTTAGACGTGCACAGTGTGTCTTTTGCAAGTCCATCATGAGTCATGTAGTTTGCGTAACTTACTACAACGTCTTGATAGCAAGGTGCCTAACAAGGATACATGATTCCTGGTCGTTGGGTTTGCAACCCTCTTACATGACAAGTTGAATTATTAGGTTCACTCAATCCTCTTATTCCGCCTGGGAACGATAAGTACATGTACGCCCGTAGGCTAAAAATGTCCGAATGTACGAACTAGCGCGGATGGACGTACCATAATCGCGGATAAAAATAAAATATATTATTCAAATTATACGTAATAATGATGAATGTGCAGACGAGTGTGGATGGATGGACCATGACCACGGACGGAAAGGGCGAGTCGCGACACGATATTAGTAGGTCGGATCGCAACTTATACGGAAAATATAATAACCAAATTAAAAGATATATGTAATATCTTTCGAATATAAAAGATATAGGTAATATCTTTTATTGGTTTAAAAAATATAGGTAATATCTTACCACCTATTTAGAAGATATGGATGATATATTACCTATTTAGATATTATCCATATGTAATATCTTTCGAATATAAAAGATATAGGTAATATCTTACCGCGATACGCATTTGGGCGGACGGACCAGATCAAACATAAGGAGGTTGGTCACGACATAATATTAGGAGGCCGGGCCACGATATTTACGAAAAATATTTAACCCAGCCAAAAGATGCATGTAATATCTATTTACCAATTTAAAGGGTAGACGTAATATCTTGAAAGATATTGATAATATATATTTTTTTAAAATTTAAAAGATATGAGTATAATCTTTGATGACATATTTTATCAAATATAATTCTTTGATGGCGGAAAGAATTAAATAGTATATTTTATCGAATAGTATATTTTGCATAACCTATCCAACATCAACATTTATTGTAACATAAGATTTAAATATTCACCGAAAATAACAATGTGAACATGAGAATATGGCATGATATTCATCATCTAGCCGTAATATTATACGAAAATATATTGTACACAAATTATCTGTACATTCATAATCAATGCAAAACATATATTTTGCACCAATGTAATATACTCTGTGTTCAAATTATCCATGTGTGAATATTGTTTAAATAATAAAATATTTAAGTTGTGTGATATGTATAATCACAAGAAGATAAGTGAGGACTTATCTGGGTGTATCATGTAAAGTTTTAATGTGCAAAATAATTGTAGAATGTATCTTTTATCGATATACTAGCTGGACAATATTAATACTAATTGGACTTCATAGAGAATCCTAGCACCGAGTATAGGTTCTCATATGTCACTATCTGGATAACATTAATGTAAAAAAGAGTGACACTTATGAAAAACAGTGTCACATAACAAGATGCATAATAACACGAGGGTTTTAGAGTTACCAGCTTTGAATTTGATGTTTTCTTTCCGGTAACATGAGGGCACCAAACAGAATTTAGTCAGGGTCCCACGGATGGCGCCAACTTGTTGGAGCATAGTCTGGCTAGACCGGTTTGACGACTCTCCAGGGCCGTTAATCGTCTTCCCCGGTCCTGAGTAATGCTGCAAACAAAGGTAAACCGGTTAGACGTGGACCCGAGGCCGGAGCCCCGGGGTCCACCTCCGACGGTCAAGTTAGTATATGGTCGATATATTGTATAAGAGGTGTGGTTAAGAGAGAGAACCTGATGTAGAATAAGATCCCCTACCCCTATTTATATAGGCTTAGGGTTTCTTAAAGGATAAGTTAAGGTGTTTGTGGGCCGCGGGCCTGTCGGGCTGGGCCCTTAACCGACTGTACGTCGATTAAAGAATAGTGAGCATAGCCACTTGCTGCTAGGACATCCTCATGGGTCGTCTGTAACATATGGCTCCACTCGTAATGGGTTATTTTTAGCGAAAAGATGATGGTTTTGGATTACGAATAGTGAGCATAGCCACTATACGTCATCATGTCCCCCCAGTTTAGTATGCGAGGTTGACACCGAGGTTACTAGACTTTATACCATATCCATTACTTGTAAGCATATCCACGCCGAAGAACTGGGAAAACATGTATACGTAAGACGGGTGGTTGTGCTCGAATGCTTGGTTTCCCGTGATTAGACGGTAAGGACCCCGTAAGAAGAAAGCGTGTTCTATAACCGGGGTAACACTGGCATTGGCAAGGTATCATTCTTATTCATCCCTAACATGAGGATGATAAGAAGGTTTTGTGAATGTGGAGGTGGAACCCGTATGCTGCATCGTGAATATTTAAAGGCGTACCTTTTATACCCACTAATGATGCAGCATAATGCGAATATTTTATTCGGCTTAAGGACAACAGAAGGCGTACCTCTGTGGCAAGTTGATGCGGATATTTACATCCGTCTTATGACCACGACTTAGATAATGACTTAAAAATTTTCACGATTTTTTCTGCACTAAACACGATTGATCAGGCCCCGTCCAATTAAGGTCAAAAATGTAAATTTTTGAAAAATCATTCCATAGTCGGGCGAAGTAATTTATCGTGGAAGGCGTACTTCCACAACAAAGATATGAACCAACGGAAGACGTACTTCCGTGGAAAAAAAGTATGAGCCAGTGGAAGATGTACTTCCGTGGTGAAAACAATAAGCCAGCAAAAGACGTACTTCCATGGCGAAGTAATGAGCAAACGGAAGGAGTACTTCCATGGTGAAAAGAATGAGCCAGTGGAAGGAGTACTTCCATGGCGAAGATAACTCGTGGGAGAGTACTTCCAAGGCGAAAGATAAGGAGCTCGTGGAAAAGATACTTCCAGGGCGAAGATAACAAGCACGTAGAAGAGATACTTCCCCGGCGAAGAAAACAAGCGCGTGGAAGAGATACTTCCACGGCGAAAATAATGATCACGTGGAAGAGATACTTCCACGGCTAAGATAATAAGCGCGTGGAAGAGATACTTCCACGTCGAAGAAAACAAGCGCGTTGAAGAGATACTTCCACGACAAAAATAATGAGCACGTGGAAGAGATACTTCCACGGAGAAGATAATACGCCCGTGGAAGAGATACTTCCACGGCGAAAATAATGAGCACGTGGAAGAGATACTTCCACGGCGAAGATAATACGCCCGTGGAAGAGATACTTCCACGGCGAAAATAATGAGCACGTGGAAGAGATACTTCCACGACGAAGATAATAAGCGCGTGGAAGAGATACTTCCACGACTAAGATAACAAGCAGGTGGAAGAGATACTTCCACGGCGAAGAAAACAAGCGCGTGGAAGAGATACTTCCACGACGAAAATAATGAGCACGTGGAAGAGATACTTCCACGGAGAAGATAATACGCCCGTGGAAGAGATACTTCCACGGCTAAAATAATGAGTACGTGGAAGAGATACTTCCACGGCGAATGATATTGAGCACGTGGAAGAGTACTTCCACGACGAATGATAATGAGCACGTGGAAGAGTACTTCCACGACGAATGATAATGAGCACGTGGAAGAGATACTTCCACGGCGAAGATAACAAGCACGTGGAAGAGATACTTCCACGGCGAAGATAATAAGCACGTGGAAGAGATACTTCCACGGCGAAGAAAACAAGCGCGTGGAAGAGATACTTCCACGGCGAAAATAATGAGCACGTGGAAGAGATACTTCCACGGCGAAGATAATACGCCCGTGGAAGAGATACTTCCACGGCGAAAATAATGAGCACGTGGAAGAGATACTTCCACGACGAATGATAATGAGCACGTGGAAGAATATTTCCACGGCTAAAATAATGAGCACGTGGAAGAGATACTTCCATGGCGAATGATAATGAGCACGTGGAAGAGTACTTCCACGACGGATGATAATGAGCACTGGAAGAGATACTTCCACGGCGAAAGATAACGAGCACGTGGAAGAATACTTCCACGGTTAAAATAATGAGCACGTGGAAGAGATACTTCCACGGCGAAGATAACAAGCACGTGGAAGAGATACTTCCACGGCGAAGATAATACGCCCGTGGAAGAGATACTTCCACGGAGAAAATAATGATCACGTGGAAGAGATACTTCCACGGCGAATGATAATGAGCAAGTGGAAGAGTACTTCCACGACGAATGATAATGAGAACGTGGAAGAATACTTCCATGGCTAAAATAATGAGCACGTGGAAGAGATACTTCCACGGCGAAGGAGAATGAGCCCGTGGAAGAATACTTCCACGGCGAAAGATAATGAGTACGTGGAAGAAGACTTCCACGGCGAAAGATAACGAGCACGTGGAAGAATACTTCCACGGATAAAATAATGAGCACGTGGAATAGATACTTCCACGGTGAAGGAGAATGAGCCCGTGGAAGAATACTTCCACGGCGAAAGATAATGAGCACGTGGAAGAATACTTCCACGGTTAAAATAATGAGCACGTGGAAGAGATACTTCCACGGCGAAGATAACAAGCACGTGGAAGAGATACTTCCACGGCGAAGATAATACGCCCGTGGAAGAGATACTTCCACGGCGAAAATAATGAGCACGTGGAAGAGATACTTCCACGACGAATGATAATGAGCACGTGGAAGAGTACTTCCACGACGAATGATAATGAGAACGTGGAAGAGATACTTCCACGACGAAAATAATGAGCACGTGGAAGAGATACTTTCACGGAGAAGATAATACGCCCGTGGAAGAGATACTTCCACGGCGAAAATAATGAGCACGTGGAAGAGATACTTCCACGGCGAAGATAATACACCCGTGGAAGAGATACTTCCACGGCGAAAATAATGAGCACGTGGAATAGATACTTCCACGGCGAAGGAGAATGAGCCCGTGGAAGAATACTTCCACGGCGAAAAATAATGAGCACGTGAAAGAGATACTTCCACGACGAAGAAAACAAGCGCGTGGAAGAGATACTTCCACGGCGAAAATAATGAGCACGTGGAAGAGATACTTCCACGACGAAGATAATAAGTGCGTGGAAGAGATACTTCCACGGCGAAAATAATGAGCACGTGGAAGAGACACTTCCACGGCGAAGATAATGAGCACGTGGAAGAGATACTTCCACGGCGAAGATAATGATCACGTGGAAGAGATACTTCCACGGCGAAGATAATAAGCACATGGAAGAGATACTTCCACGGCGAAGATAATAAGCGCGTGCAAGAGATACTTCCACGGCGAAGATAACAAGCACGTGGGAGAATACTTCCACGGCACATGAATAAGCCAACGGAAGAGATACTTCCGTGGCAAAGGCATAAGCCAATGTAAGAGATACTTCCATGGCGCAGAAACAAGCGCGCGGAAGGAGTACTTCCGCGGAGAAGGAATAAGATAATGGAAGAGATACTTCCATGGCAAAGGAATAAACCGGCAGAAGGCGGACTTCTGCGGCAAAGGAATAAACCGGCAGAAGGCGGACTTCTGCGGCAAAGGAATAAACCGGCAGAAGGTGGACTTCTGCGGCAAAGATAAATAGTGGTATTAGTATACCCTAGTAGCCCCCCAAGTTTAATGGTGCTACACTCGATTAGTAGTATTAAACTTAATCAAGTATTCAAAAAAAAAATACGATCACGTAGACCAGCGCGAATGGACGTACCATAGCTGCGTACAAAAGATAGAAATTGGATTCGAACGTGCGAACCAACGCGGATGGGTCTTGCCATAACCGCGAATTGTCACATAGTATAAGACGTATCTTAACTAACTTATTGGATGAGCTATGCCATTACGTGCGGCGTACCGCTACTACCATAAGGACGGTCAAAGTTTTGACAAAATTTTGTTAGACGTGCACAGTGTGTCTTTTGCAAGTCCATCATGAGTCATGTGGTTCGCTAACTTACTACAACGTCTTGATAGCAAGGTGTCTAACAAGGATACATGATCCATGTTCGTTTGGGTTGCATCCCTCTTACACGACAAGTTGAGTTATTAGGTTTACTCAATCCTCTTATTCCGCCTGGGAACGATGTGTACATGTACACCCGTAGGCTAAAGATGTCCGAATGTACGAACTAGCGCGGATGGACGTACCATAACCGCGGATAAAAATAAAATATATTATTCAAATTATACGTAATAATGATGAATGTGCAGACGAGTGCGAATGGATGGACCATGACCGCGGACGGAAAGGGCGAGTCGCGACACGATATTAGTAGGTCGGATCGCAACTTATATAGAAAATATAGTAACCAAATTAAAAGATATATGTAATATCTTTCGAATATAAAAGATATAGGTAATATCTTTTATTGGTTTAAAAATATAGGTAATATCTTACCACCTATTTAGAAGATATGGATGATATATTACCTATTTAGATATTATCCATATGTAATATCTTTCGAATATAAAAGATATAGGTAATATCTTACCGCCATACGCATTTGGGCGGACGGACCAGATCAAACATAAGGAGGTCGGTCACGACATAATATTAGGAGGCCAGGCCACGATATTTACGAAAAATATTTTAACCCAGCCAAAAGATGCATGTAATATCTATTTACCAATTTAAAGGGTAGACGTAATATCTTGAAAGATATTGATTTTTTTTAAATTTAAAAGATATGAGTATAATCTTTGATGACATATTTTATCAAATATAATTCTTTGATGGCGGAAAGAATTAAATAGTATATTTTATCGAATAGTATATTTTGCATAACCTATCCAACATCAACATCTATTGTAAGATAAGATTTCAATATTCACCGAAAATAACAATGCGAACATGAGAATATGGCATGATATTCATCATCTAGCCGTAATATTATACGAAAATATATTGTACACAAATTATCTGTACATTCATAATCAATGCAAAACATATATTTTGCACAAATGTAATATACTCTGTGTTCAAATTATCCATGTGTGAATATTGTTTAAATAATAAAATATTTAAGTTGTGTGATATGTATAATCACAAGAAGATAAGTGAGGACTTATCTGGGTGTATCATGCAAAGTTTTAATGTGCAAAATAATTGTAGAATGTATCTTTTATCGATATACTAGCTAGACAATATTAATACTAATTGGACATCATGGAGAATCCTAGCACCGAGTATAGGTTCTCATATGTCACTATCTTGATAACATTAATGTAAAAAAGAGTGGCACTTATGAAAAACAGTGTCACATAACATGATGCATAATAACACGAGGGTTTTAGAGTTACCAGCTTTGAATTTGATGTTTTCTTTCCGGTAACATGAGAGCACCAAACAGAATTTAGTCAGGGTCCCACGGAAGGCGCCAACTTGTTGGAGCATAGTTTGCCTAGGCCGGTTCGACGACACTCCTGGGCCGTTTGTCGTCTTCCCGAATCCTGAGTAATGCTGCAAACAAAGGTAAACCGGTTAGACGTGGACCCGAGGCCGGAGCCCCGGGGTCCACCTCCAACGGTCAAGTTAGTATCAGTGTAATGTATAGTAAAAGTG
Source organism: Glebionis coronaria (assembly GCA_025667525.1). Classification (NCBI taxonomy): domain Eukaryota; kingdom Viridiplantae; phylum Streptophyta; class Magnoliopsida; order Asterales; family Asteraceae; genus Glebionis; species Glebionis coronaria. Next base: position 301,997,278 of record CM046874.1, read on the forward strand.
GTGTGGTTGAGAGAGATAACCTGATGTAGAATGAGATCCTCTACCCCTATTTATATAGGCTTAGGGTTTCTTAAAGGATAAGTTAAGGTGTGTGTGGGCCGCGGGCCTATCGGGCTGGGCCCTTAACCGACTGTACGTCAACAACACAAGTGCATCAGTATCCGTAAAGAGGACAAACTGCTTCTTGTCACAAATCTGAGAGACAGACATCAAGTTGAAGTGTTGAAGTGCTTCCACATAGTAGACCTGCTCAAAATTAAGATTAGGCGTCTAAATCGTTCCTTTTCCAGTGATCCTGCCTTCACCTCCTCCAAAATAGACCTTTCCGCCTTGAAATGGTACAAAGTTAGATAGAAGACTTTTATTTCCTGTCATGCTCCTAGAGCATCCACTATCAACAATTCCTAGAGTAGGATCTTGGTATGGAGTAACCTACAACAACAAGAAAAGAGAAAGACAAAAGTTAGTGTCTAAAGGGGACCCAAACCTTTTCAGGTTTGAGCCTGCCTTGTGGATCTTTAGTAGATAGCCAAGAAGATTGATGAGATCCACTGTTGTTCTTTGGTTGCATGTGCATCATATGGGTGTTATTGTTTGACCAAGAACAACCTGTTGAGGGCTGAGCAGCAGTTCCCAGATTTCCCAAACCAAAAAACATGTGGTTAAAATTATATGCATAATGTGGATTAAAACTCTGAAAATAGATACTGGTTGGTCTATTTGATATTAATCCATTGTTTCTCCAATGATCAGAAGCTAATGGAGAGGTCCTTCTAGAAGAAGAGAATGATTGAGCACTTGGGTTTGGTCTTCTAGAAGAATATGGAACAACTCCTGGTGGACCAGGAGCAGGTAATGCTTGATGGACAGAAGAATGTTTGTCATAAAAATCACAATCTTTAATCAAATGAAATTCACTCCCACAAACAAAACATGTTTTAAACGACCCTTTATTAGAATGATATTGTTTCATACTGCTAACTTTATTACACACAATTCTAGGAGAAACATTCTTCCTAGGACTCAATAAACCAGGACTAGACACTGTTGAAGTAAAAGCAACTCTCTCTTCACACTTCCTAGCACTAGTAGCAGCATGATCATTCGACTTGGAACTTGTAGGTCTCGACTCTTCACTTGAACCACTTGATGCAGAGTCACTAGCTTTGTCACTGAAAGTACACGAGACAAAGTCATTAGAATTAGTAGAACTTTTTGGGGACTCATGCATCTGTGATCCATCCAAGTCATTATGCCTAGGAGTGGGCATGAAAGTTCCTGTAAGAGGTGGAGGGACAACGTGCATTTATGCTGCTGGTTTAAACCTATTGTAGCTAGGTGCCCCCTCTTCCTCTTTGTCGGGATCAAAGATACTCAAGAAAGATAAATCAAACACATCTTCTGAATCAATATATTTATCAAATCCTAACCATCTTTTAGTCCTACCAGACATGCTACTATCAATTAACTTTGAAAGATTCTTAGGTGCCTTTTGCCATTTTTCAAATCTTAGAAGTGTAGCATCCAATTTTTCTTTCATCTCTTGTTTTTCTTTGATACTGTCATCTTTTACCTTTTCGGTGTATTTAAGCATATTTGTTGTGTTTTCTAAATCAATGTTCAGTATCCTAATTTTATCCTCATACTCACGTTGAGTATCTTGAAGCCACCTCTTTTGTTGTTCCAATGTTTTTAAAGAAGCCTTATAGGCTTGAACCTCTAAAAAATACTTATCATTCTGATCATTTAAGTCATTATATTGGGACAACAATTCTGAATATTTATCATGACAACCAAGAGGACAATGTTGTACCTGAGGTGAGATGCCCATAAGAGCAAACTCTTCTGCTTCCTCTGCATCAGATATATTCCCAGCAATCATTGCAAATAAGTCAGTAGAGGGCTCAGCTGTTTCCAGTGTAGTAGTCTGATGATCATTCCAGTTGACCATAGAGTCAACAGACACCAATGCCTTCTTGTCATCCTTCACCTCCTGAATCTTAAAAGCTGAATATCTGATCTTCTACTAGTCATTCTTGTTAGGGCATTCCCTTGCAAAGTGACCTTGTTGCTGGCAGTTATAGCATCGAACCTTGCTTATGTCAAACCTTGCTGGCTCTCTTGGGTTGTAATTAAATTTTCGACCGACTTTCTTCTCAAACTTGTGAACCCTAAGAGTGAGCATGGCCATCTGCCATTTGAGATCTATTTCATCCAGGTCAAGTTTATCAACCTGTTTGAAGTCATCAAAGCAAGTTGCTGTTGAGAATCAACGTCAGCAACAAAAGAGTGAAGAACAGCTTCTACCATGCTACCAGATTTGGCTATTGGTTCAGGAGTAGAAGTATGCTGAAAAGTATGTTGAGAAGACACAGTATTGCTTGGGATACTAGCATAAGACATGGGACTGGATCCCATAGAACTCACAAAGGCAGAGTTAGCAGGAGTGGGAAATGAATCACTTGAATATCCCCTCACATGAGGCTCAAAAGTTTTGAGCTTATGAAATAAATCATCAAAATTAAGATAGTCAAGCCCACCTTTTGATTTGAGAGAGATTACCACCTGATTCCATGAGTAGGGTAAGGCTCTAAGAAATCTTGCATTGATATCACCATCGTTAGGTTTCGACTGAAGTTGATTCAACTGGCTCAATATCTTTTGGAACCTGTCATACCCTTGATGGATACCTTCAGTTTCTGAGATCTTGAATTCTGTGAATTCATCTCTCAGCATGGATCTTCGCATTTTCTTTGACTCCTCATTCCCACCAAACCATGCTTTTATTCCATTCCAGATCTCTCTAGCATCATCCAAATGATAGAAGTCACCCATGTGATCATCAGGAAGGGATTGAAGCAAAATAGTTTTTGCTTTGACCTCCTTCTGAATGGCTGTGATTTCTTCATGATTTTTAGGGTGAAGAAGAGTAATATTACCATTCTTGTATCTTCCAGTCAACTTCCTGCTGTTCCCATTCAAAATAATCTTCCAAAGGTCTTGATCAGTGTTGGTGATCCACCATTCCATCTTCATTGCCCAGCTATCATATTCGTCCTTTTTTAGAAGAGGAAACTTACCATTTGTGTTGGAAACCGTAGCAACGATTTGCTGAGGTTGCTGAGTTCTAGGAGTACTATCTTCTCCTGTTTGAGTAGAACTTGAGGCAGACATGATTAAACATAAATGTTAGTAATGAGAAAAATTGATTCTTCTTGTACAGAGACTCTCCCAGGCTCTGATACCACTTGTTGAGTCCACTAGATGTGGATCTTGCCGACTGTCAGGAACGGTGAACGACTTCTGTAATCACAAGTCTATTCACAGAGAGACTCTATACACAATATAAGTGCGGAATACAAATACTATAAAGAAGAACAGAATAACTATAATGACTTGATCCTTTTCTAAGGATTTCTAATATTAATGATAACTAGAATTACGTTTGATGAAGGTGTGTCTAACCCTTCTGCAAAAGGTTCCTTTTATACTACAAGGAAACCCTAATACATCTATAAACAAAACGTGTAAAGCTGATATGCATATCCTTTCCTAATATATCTCATGCATATCCTAACAGAATAAGAACTAAATAATAAAGTTTGACTTTAACTAAGACCAGGAGCACGACTTGCTCGTACTACTACTATGACCAGGAGGAACTACATACCTCCTAGTCTACCTATTACAAATAACTATTCCAATGGTCCTAACAGCTCCTTATCGCATGGCTCCTATTGAGCTCAAGGAGTTGAAAGATCAGCTGCATGAGTTACCGAAACGAGGTTTTATTCACCCGATTGTATCAACATGGGGTTTACCGGTGCTGTTTGTTAACAAGAAAGACGGTAGTATGAGACTGTGTATCGACTATCACGAGCTGAACAAGATCACGATCCGAAACCGTTATCCACTACCACGTATCGATGATTTGTTTGACCAGCTACAGGGTGCTAAGCACTTTTCTAAGGTAGATCTACGATCAGGCTACCATTAGCTACAAGTGAAGGAGCAAGATATTTATAAGATTGCTTTTCGCACACGTTATGGTCACTATGAGTTCGTAGTTATGCCTTTCGGGCTCACGAACGCTCCATCAGTATTCATGGATTTGATGATCCGAGTTTTTCATGAGTTCTTGGACAAATTCGTCATTTATTCATCGATGACATTGTGATCTTCTCAAAATCCAAGGAAGAACACGAGGATAATATTCGTGGTACTACAGATTCTTCGCCAAAAGCAACTGTATGCTAACTTATCCAAATGTGAATTCTGGTTAAGTAAGGTGGCGTTTCAGGGCCACATCGTTTCTGCAGAAGGGATTACCATGGATCCTACGAAGGTTGAGGCTATCACTAAATGGCCAAGACCGACGTCTCCAACTGAAGTTCGTAGTTTTCTGGGATTAGTTGGCTATTACCGTAGGTTTGTGTAAAATTTCTCACGGTTAGCCTTGCCTTTGGCTAAGCTGATGCGTAAGGGAGAGAAATTCGTCTGGAATGATGAGCGAGAGAAGAGTTTTGAAGAACTTAAGCAGCGTTTGGTTTCTGCACCTATTCTTACTCCCTCATTTGGCACAGGTGGATTTCAGATTTACAACGATGCTTCGGGAAAAGGACTTGGCTGTGTACTCATGCAGCATGGGAAGGTGATTGCCTATGCATCACGACAGCTTAAGCCTTACGAAGAAAATTATCCCACTCATGATCTGAAAGTAACAGAAGGTTGTATTCACACTCACGATCTGGAGGCATTATCTTTATGGTGAGTCATGTGACATTTTTACTGATCATAAGAGCCTTAAATACATCTTCACTCAGCGAGAACTAAACATGAGACATATACGGCGGTTGGAATTGTTGAAGGATTATGTAACACCCCCAAATTTATACAACTCAATACAGCGGAAGACTAGTTGGTGTTACGGGATAGCACATTACTCACATCATAGACAACACTTAAAAGTCGCGTCGTTTTAATAATAAAGCATTTCCATTCATAATTATCAAATTTACATAGGTCCCAAGTCATTGTATTTCATACAGGTTTTACAAAGCATTTGAATGGAAATTTGTTATTTAAGTGCGGGCCATGAATTCTTTTCGTCTTCCCGAGAATTACCTTCAAGTACCTGAGATAAAACATGTTAAAAGAAAAGGTCAGCGATAACACCGAGTGAATTCATAGAGTTTAATAAAATCCATCAATATAACATCGGTATAAAATTATTACCGAAAATCATTTTGCACAAATCATTGTAATAGGCCATAAAATAGCCAAAGTCATTTTATACAAATCCTTATCAAAATCATAATATAGGCTTTCGCCTTCAAAATCATTATACGAACCATTGTCGTTAAAAACATCATACAATACGTTTTATAACGTTGTATAGATTAAATAAAAACCGTTATATGAACATGGTTATGAAAACCAAAACACGAACATAGTATCAATAGTAAGACCCCGTATTGCTAGTTAGGCAATATATCGTAATTTAGTGCCTATAGCAGTATTTCGTTATTTGGATTATTATAATCTGCATGACATTGTTACCTTACTATAACCAACAACGGGTAGCTAGCCCGAAACTCAATTTGCCCATCTAAATTAGCGTGTCGTCACAATAATCATGCTTGTGTAAATCTTCTCATACATAAATTCGCTTACCAATCAATGTGGCACGACGGGGATCAACCGTCAAGGCGCGAACTGGGGTGATCGTCCCCAAATAGTACTATTATATGCATAAGCGTCTACCAAATCCCTGTAGTTCACAATTCATGCTAATGGGACTTTTAGTGACATAACCTAACTTTAATAATCCATTTCATTTCATTTATCGGGTCATAATATCATTCATCAGGTCATACAATCATTCGGGTCCAAATCAATAAACAAGCAATCGGGACAAATGGTGTCCTATTTTATCAAAACTAACATGTTATCTCCCTCGCGGGTTTATAAAACATTTCATAAAAATATTTAAAAGAGTGCGAGGCTATGAACTCACGTTGATGTGGGAAAGCGGATTATCGGCAATTCGGATGTACGGTACGTGCTTCAATCACGGAAACCTAGACAAATAATACTTGTCTTAGACTCTTGTCCAATGACTTTATAAAAATAACAATTATGTATACACATGATGATTATATATATATATATATGATGATCAAGTGGGTTTATATATTCTCATTTACTCATTTTAGTGTTATGTGTTAGAAATTTTCAAGACTAGTTATACTAGTTCAACTTGTTTACATTTTGAAGCCCAATGGGCCTATTACAAACCCAATACTATTCATTAGCCCAATTATACTTTTATTATCAGTATTATACTTTACATGTTGGGCCCAAATGGGTTAAGCCCAATAAGTAAATTTATAAGTGTTTAGTCCATTTAGTTGGATTATTAGTCCAATAATGCTAACTTAGCCCGTTAATGTCCGTATGTTATATAGTTCGGGTTTTATCGGTTTTTACTTGTATTAAGTACTTATATATCAGTATATGACTTTTAAAAAGTTTACATTAGACGGGTCCGACAGTCTAAGTTTTATTTGACAAAAACGTTAATCTTTCGGTTTTAGCCGAAAAGACGTAAAACTTAGTATATAGTTTTTATAACTTATAAAACTTACCAAACTACCATTTTTATATAATGTCCATTTATTTATCCTTATTCATATTTATATAAATGAAATATATAAGTTAGTGGGTTTTAATTCACATTTTATACTATATTTATTTGAGTGCTTATATAATAATATTAAACTTTAATTTCACAAAATCAGTCCTAAATTTTAAGTTCACTAAAATGTCCATATCTAGAGTTATATATGGAGATAGGACCTCAGGTTTTTATCACAGAAACTATATGATATGTGCTTCATTTTATTCTTTTATAGCTACTGATGAATCAACCTCTAAATATTTTAATAAATTCGTCCAAAACAGTGTAGGCAGATTTGCACTCTAAACTTGTTTTGATCATATCTCACTCATTTTTATGATTCTATTGCATGACCAACTATCACATGTGTATAACACCTAATACTTACTTTATATTGATTATACTTTACCATTTTATCAGTTTATCATTTGGTTACTTACTGTTTTTACACATCCATCTTATTTAAGCAAGATTTAGCCATTTTTACATGTGGTTTTCCATCTTTTTACCCATGTTTATCAACACCAAATCCCCGCATAATATTTTTATCATCATTCATCATCATATACATATACATAAATAAAGAAAATATAAGATTACATAATCAAAATAACAAAAGCATAGGAAGAACAATCTCTATGCCACCAAAGTGATGAAAAGATGGGGTTGATGATGAATAAGACTTGGTTTTGGGTAACCAATCTTATGAGATATCAACATCACTTCTTGGATCACCAAGTATTTGTAGATTCCACCAAAAGTCATCCCTTGTTCTTCATGAAAACCCCTTGAGAAATCAGCCCCAAACTCCCTTGAAAACTCCTTTTTACATGTTAAGATCACCTCCAATCTTCATAACTTCATTGGGTTTTCATCATTTGTAAATTATACATATGATTTATGATTGAATCAAGATCAAATGGGGGTTGTTTTGAGTGAAGAGTGGACGGCGTAGGGGATGAATAGAGAGAAAAATGGAGTGATTTGCATGTGTGAGAATGAGAGAAATGGTTTTGGTATCTTTGATATTTGCATTTTTGTATGGGTTCAATTAAATTCTCTCGATATCCTCTCGAATTGATCTTGGTTCTAAGTGGAATGATTCTTCTTGGTTACTAAAAAGGGGAGTGATTTTCTAGTCTACTAAAAGTTTTAAATGCATTAAAATGTAAACTTAAATTTAAAAGCAATTAAATTAATAACAATTAATAAAACTTGAATTAAAATTAAAATTAAAATTCAAATTAAAATATAAGTATGAACTGAAGAAACAGTAAGTAAACCTTAGAAATACTCAAAAGAAATTTGATTCGGAAGTTTGACCTTGATTCGGAAGTTCACTCGGAACTTGGTTCAGAACCCTTGATCCGGAACTTCGTTCGGGAGTTTACTCGGAACCTTCACTCGGAACTTCACTCGGAACCTTCACTCGGAACTTTCTTCGGAAGTTGATCCGGAACTTTCTTCGGAACTTTGAGTCGGAAGTTTATTCGGAACTATCAACTTATTCGGAACTTTTGGAACTCATTCGGAAGTTTTGTTCATCCGGAACTTTGTACTCATTCGGAACTTTGTGTTCATCCGGAACTAATTGCTCATTCGGAACTTTTGAAATTGACTCGGAACTTTAAAAACAAACATTCATTCGGAACTTTCAGTTCACTCGGAAGACTTGGTTCATCCGGAACTTTCAGTTCATCCGGAAGTTTTGGCTCATCCGGAAGTTTTGGTTCATCCTGAACCTGGGGAACGCTCAAGAACAGTAACTTTCAGGAAAAACAGGGAAGAACGATTTAATCCAAAATCAAGCTAAATAAGCAAAAAGATTTTACCAAATTAATCAATAATCATTTAACTACCACGAATAACAAATCCCAACAGTAAAAACACAAATTCAACAACTTTTTAAAATCAGAACTCAACCAAATAAGAACTTAAGAGCTTGAAATGAAAGATGATGATGAACAAGATGAAATGGAAAGATTAAACAAGAACTTGTATTGATGATTAATGTTGAACAAAATAAAAGATAAGATTAAACTACGAGATTTGGAAGAACAATAATCAAAATCACCAAACACCCTAGTGGTGTTGGTGATGACTACGAACAAGAAAAGAGAAAAAGAAGGGAATGAAAAACTGGATGAAAAGTGTGAGGGGAACCCTTTATATAGGTGTTCCCTTTGGTTGGTGAGTGGGCTTTCTCCCGTCCTTCTTGTCTTCTCGTCTTTTCAGAAAAGTTGACGATTTCGATCCTGATTCGGGATTTGTCGTCGATTAAATTCAACTCGTCTTTTAATTTCTTCGTTTAATAGACTTGAGTTTCTTCGACTTATATAAATCTTCCATCTTTGGTCCTTTTCTTCGATAAATCTTCGAATAGGCCCAGTGACTTCAAATCTTTTGCATCTCTTGGACAATAGACTTTATCTTGAGTCTTTTTCTTCGCTAAAGCCCGTGCAATCCCACGTTTTCTTCAATATTCATCCTGTTGGCTCTGAAAACACATTAAACACAAAAACCACGCATAATTCCAAACAAATGATATTAAATACGCGTTTTGGTCTCGTTTTAGCCAGAATTAAGTGGTAAAAGGATGGGTGTTTACACACCTATCAATCTTGTTTTGTGGTTTGGTAGTTTTAGTCAAGTTTGGAGGACAAGTGTCCATCACTTGACACAAGATGTGTTTAAGTGGCTTAGTTTGCCACCACTTGTTATGGGGGTGGGCAAGTGTAAACTTGTCCCATCCCTATTAATTTACGGGTACTCCTCGATTCTAGTTTCCTCGATTTGCGTGCCCTCGGGTCATTTTACGAAAAACGTTTTTATAAATTATGAATCAACGGCACAAAACGAATCTAATAAAAATTGTCTCATCAAAAACGGATTTCAAAAACGTAAATACGTAATCCTAAGGTTTCCGGTTTAGTTGTAAAGGACGTTAAATAATGAACGTAAGTCCTAATCTCTTCTCGTAAATTTGTGGGTTTATGAACCAATACAAATTTAAAATCCCAAAACAATATTCACAGATAAATTTATTTTTTGAAATGTCGGACTATCACCAAAACGGTGTATGTAAACGTAAGCACGTAACGTAGAATCCTCCGGTTTAGATGTAGTCGATGCTACTTCAAGACGTAAATCCAAATTTCTTCCCATAAATAAGTGAGTTCATAATATAACATTAAAATAATATTTTTAAATAATACTTGAGAATAAAATATCAACCATAAATTGACGGACTGTCAGAGCATTTACCCCTAAACAGGATCTTTGTCCTCAAAGATCATCTTATCTTACTTCTCGCTTCTTATAGAGTTAAAGCCATGTGGGTATTTCCTCCACATTCGGTCTTTTCTCACAAGTGTAATCCATTACAATACGCGAGTTTCATCAAACATAACTATGGGAATAAGATCAGGCTAAATGTTGACTTACTTTCTCTATCCATGATGTTCACGGGTTTTTGATGAATGCAACTTTTCGCCGATCTAAACTTCATTAAGGAATAATCAGATTTTCACTTGATAAACATTTCATCAAGTTAGATATACGAAACATAATTCACGCAGCCCTTGAAGTTCTAGGGTAGATCCAGCTTATATGCCTTTCAAACCAATCTTTTACATCATCTCAATGGTCCCATACAACGGGGACTTATATCCCATGATCTTTCAGATCATCAATTCATTTTTCCATGGTTAAAATTTTTGGCATAACTTCGCTACCCATCTGGCACTTTAAGATCTACATTTCCTATTCACATAACCTCCTGCCCACTACCGACAATCAATAATCAGATCTTAATTTCAACAATCATTTCAGGTCTCGCGGGTCGAGTATTTTGTAAGGTTAGGTTCGCCATAATAGGAACCTTAAACCTAAAAGACATGTCCAACTCACAGTGGGTGTATGTCGGGTGTCTTCATCCCAACTCCTGCTTACAGATGCTCTCATATGTAGATCCTCACAAGATTTGATCTCAATCCTAATATGATAATTATCAATGATAATCTCTCCAAAGGAAAATGATTATACGGTTTATTACCAAAGGTCAATCATTCAAACATAAAACAACACTTATACTTTTTTGTATCGTTACTTTACCTCGGGTGGTACACAGTACTCTCATCAAGATTCGTTCTAAATAACTTCTGAGAAAATCTCTATAGATTTGATGCGAAGCGAGGATCTTGATAGAGATGATCGATACAGGCACACCATGTTTACACAACTCCTTTAAATACAAAAGAGTCAATTTCTTCATCAAGAATCTATCATTAACGGGAATGATATTAGCAGATTTGGTCAGTCTGTCGAAGATAACCCAAATCGTATCTAATTCAGATGATGACCTTTGTAATAGTTAAACGTTTACTAATGTATGAGGCGATGTCTGCCTTCATAATTTGCCATCAGTACAACTTCTTCAGATAGGGATACATTTAGTCAGATATGTCAGGAATAGAATACTTATACTTACAAGATTCCAACATAACTATATCTCAAAATCTCCATATTTAGGCAACCTCAACTGGCCTTTTATACATTTACCGCTATCGGCTTCTTAATTCTAATGGTTCACATTAGCCGCGAACCCCTTTTATTATCTATATTATCCTTTTTATAAGCATCGGCTATATTTTAAATTGCTCGGCAATTTATTTTGCACAGTCATTATTAAGAAATACATCCTAATTGTTTCTTTATTCTTTCTATATAATGTGTCGATATCTAAATTCACCTTCCCTGATGAAATAATTATCATGACCGTATTCATTCAAAATTTCTTTCTTCATATTTTCTAAGTTTTAGTTTTGTCTCAACTATTATTTTTATCAGTTATGCTTGATCCGACGTTTTAAAGCGTCGATAATTATTACATGTAAACTAACAATAAATATTAAGTTTTTATGAAACGTAAACGTTAAAAGTTTAAATTTATTAGTTTGACCAATTATAATAAAATGTTCAAAACAAATTTTGAATTTAATTAACACGATTTTTGCTGATTTATCGAAAATAATTAATAAGATTCGTAAATGTTTGAAAAATCTTTGGTTATACTTTGGTCAAAATTTTCTTAGTTTGAAAAGCAAAAAGTGTCGTTTCAAATTTTAAGTCATGGTTTAAATGGTTTTTCTCAATCCTTCTTAAGTTGTCTTAAGGTATGCAAAAACATTTACCCCTAAACAGGAGTTTAGTTAAATGTTTTGGTTATGAGGGAATGATTCCTTAAAAATTCTTTTGATAAGACATTTGTCAAAACATATTTGCACTTTCTTTTTGGTAAAACTCAAAGTCTTAAATGGCTCTAATTTTCAAAGAGTCAATATAGATTTCATTACCATTGATTACACGGTCATTTTATGTAAAGGATCAAGTCTTAAATCTCATGTTAAATATTCAAGGTACATGTTTTTATTGTTCGGCCAATTCAGGGCAATCTATAAATAATTATTAACTCCTTCCCATTCTTATAAACAAACAGATGGTCCTTAATGATCACAAGCATGAATTTATCAATTTACGGCCTACATACGTGATTCACCGAATTTATGAATGCTACATGTATATTAGTCAATCCAAACGACATCACGTGAAACTCATAAGGTTCATTACGAGTTTTGAATGTAGTGATTGGAATAGATAATCTTTTTCGCGGACGCGAAGTTGATGATAGCCATGCCGTGGATCAAATTAATAGAACATACGCTAGAACCTTGTAAATGATCGAACAAATCTATCATCTTGGGTAGTGGATATAGATTTTTAATCGTCAATTTACCTAGTTCACGGTAATCAATAAATATAAGGGATGATAACACCATAGCTCTTTATGATGACGAGCTTGGTAGAATAAAAGCTTTCTCCGACAACTCTCTCAGTTGCACGGTAATTCTTTCGATTCAGATGGTGCTGATGTACAGTGCACAAGCCACAGGTGAAACACCGGGAATATAATCAATACCAATATAAACTTGCCTTAATGGCGAAAGTCTAGGTAATTCACCAATAAATACCTCCTAAAGTTTCAAATAACGGAAACATCTTTTAATAAATTCATATTAGGTTCTTTCTAGATTATAATATCTATGACTAATTCACAACCATTCACGGTATAATTTCAAGTCTAAATGCAGGATATGGTCATCCATCAAGAAGTATTTAGATCACTTTTGATGATCAACATCTTATCATTTAGGGGAATTCTATTCGAGTTCCCATCAATTAAGACAATGTCGTCATGTTATAATCAATCAATCCATTCTACTGGCACTATCAACTTTTTAGTTTTTATTGACGTTGATAAGATGTGAACTTCTCAAAAGACTAATAATAACTCATAGTTCTTCACAAATTCAAGGATATCAGGAGACATAACTAATCCTTAAAAGAGTAATGTCAACGCATAATCTACGCGGGAGAATTTCAAATCAGATACAGACGAAAACATTTAATGAATATGAATATATCCCATGTTTTCATAATTTGAGTACGCATTTGAAAGCTCCTCGGATCGTTACCCAGGTCATTCAATTGAAATCTAATCAAAAGAAATGATAGGAACGTCGATACATCCAATCGGGTATCAACACTCAGTAATCAGATACTTTTCCTAAGAATCTCACAACGGGAGAATTGGACAAGGAAGAATTGTCAATTGTCAAATAAGACAATTTCCACAGATGAGTAAATTCGACTCAGAAGAATAAATAGTACGGGTACATATGTAGGTGTCCCTATCAATATGTCCCTATTTTTCACTTCTTGCAGATCTCATAAAATTTAATCTTTCACAATCTTCAAAGAAAATGTAGTGTTTATTATTCAGTTTTATGGTGACTACTAATCAGCCTTGCATGGTCCATTCCAAATTGTATGTAGGCGCGCAACTATATACAATTTCAAGATTAACTAAGCTTAAAAACGAGATCATTGTTATTATAAGTTAGTAAATCAAACACTTACACACATGGCTTAATTATATGCTTAAACTCCCTTATTCCTAGGTGTATCTCTTATATTTTATTTTTGTCTTAGAATGATCATGAAGATGCATTTTTGGGACTTATTTCGATAGTTTATTTAGGCTGAAAGAAAAGTAGGACGATTTGATCAATAGTTAGCTAAAGGACAAAATCTCTTAAAACTGCTTCTCGAGATATCAAAAAGTTCATATCTTGGCATAACTCGGTTCACGATTTGAGACCTTTCTCGGGCCGATATTTGGCATGTACTTCATACTTCATATCTTGAGAGACGTGCTTGAGATAATGGTCTTCTCATCGTTCATAGAGTTTCTTCACTTGGAGACTTTTGAGAGGTACTCCAACTTTGTTGACCACGACTTCATGATTATTTCTTCAATCTCTATTTGGGATTTGAGATACAACGATCCGCCTCCTTTTCGGTCTTGGATCTATTTATCCTCATACCTTGTTAGGGTCTTTTCGGATAGACTTCTCCATCATCTTTATGGGAGTTGATTGCTTTTCGTCGTGAGTCTTGATCCTTCATATTGACTTTGGGAATAATGCTTTTCACATCACCTTGGATCTTTAGCAATAAAATGGAATCCTCATGCCTTGTTAGGGCCTTTTCGGACTCGCCAATCTTCGCGCCCCGCTTCATAAGTTATGCCTTGGCTATGAACTCTTATCATTACCGAGCAACTTTTAAACGATCTTGGGCTAGAAGCTAAGTAACTTTTCAAATCGTACGACCTTACTTATTGCAGATAAATTATTAGCAAGTGATGGGAGAATAGGCAAATAATCACACCAAGTGAGTTTGTGCAAGAATACCGACTTATAATTGACTCTATCATTTCTCGTCCTCCACAATTTAAAATCTCAAGTAATGAGACTCGTGGATACTTAGCCTAATAAACCAATTAAGGTTTACATGGTTAAGGATACTAGCTAGAATAAACTTGGATAAGTCTATTCGGGTTGAGTCAAAATAAACGCAACAGGCCTAATATGTCAAAGACTTCTAAACTAGCTACACCACTTTATTAATATTTGTGACTTTATAGCGGGATATATACATATGAAAGCAACGATAAAAATTTAAAAATTACGACAAAATGGCCAAAGTTAATAAAAAATTTGAAAAATGTTGAAAAATATGATTTTCTGGTTAAATGAAGGCATTTTCATGGAAAAGTCCACTTAAAACTTCGATAGAAGTCCCCCCTACACTTAAGATAAACATTGTCCTCAATGTTTAAGCATGTGGGAAAAGTCTCCCCTACACTTATGACATTGTGCACGTTGGTTAAATCAAGTTAAGGAAGAGATGACTAAAGTGATCAATTTCAAATGTGAGTATGAAGAAAATTGAATCACGATAGTTGAGAGATAGAACCGGATTTCGGATAACACGGGAGCACGGTTCTTCAAAGGTTCCAAGAGTGCATTCATCCCTATAATCACATCACCACACAAATACAAACAACTTATAGAGGTCCCCCTACACTTAGGAGGTAAAAACATAAAAGGATAGATACTCGGGCTGCCTCCCGAGGAGCGCTTGTTTTTGATAACCGAGTCACGAGCCTGACTCGACCCAAAATTAGTTCATGGGGAATGTGGTGAGGGATGGAATCATCTCTTGAGAGGTGTCCTCACTAAAGTACAACTTCACTCGTTGGCCATTCACCTTAAAATTAGGTCCATTAGGTTGAGCAAGCTCGAGAGTACCATATGGAAAAATTTGGGCAATGGTGAATGGGCCGGACCAACGAGATTTCAGCTTGCCCCAAAAGATTTTCAACCGAGAGTTAAAAAGTAAGACTTTGTCTCCAACATGGAACTCTCGGTTCTTAATCTTAGAGTCGTGAATGAGCTTAGTCCTTTCCTTATAGATCAAAGAATTTTCATAAGCCTCATTTCGGAGTTCATTGAGCTCATTGAGTTGGATCTTGTGTAGGTCACCGGCTTTGTTGATATCAAAATTAGCCAACTTCAAGGCCCAGTACGCCTTGTGCTCCAACTCAATGGGGAGGTGGCACGCTTTCCCGTACACGAGACGATATGGTGTGCAACCAATCGGAGTCTTGTATGCAGTACGAAAAGCCCACAAAGCATCATCAAGTTTATCAGCCCATGAGGCACGATGCTCTCCCACGGTCCTTTCAAGAATTCGCTTTAATCCTCGGTTGGATATTTCAGCCTGGCCATTAGTTTGTGGGTGGTAGGCTGTGGAAAGACGATGATTTACACCATACTTAGCCATGACTCTTGCGAATTGGTCATTGCAAAAATGAGTCCCACGATCACTAATAATGGCACGAGGCACACCGAATCTAGCGAATAGAGATTTCAAAAAGTTACAAACCACCCTTGCATCATTAGTGGGTAAAGCTTTGGCTTCAACCCATTTGGAGACGTAGTCAACGGCAACAAGGATGTATTTGTTTCCTTTAGAAGAAGGGAATGGCCCCATAAAGTCGATACCCCAAACATCAAAGATTTCACATTCTTGAATGAAATTCTGAGGCATCTCGTCTTTATGTGTGATCTTGCCTTGTTTTTGGCAAGCCTCACAACGTTTAACCATATTGTGAGCGTCACGATATATGGAGGGCCAATAAAATCCCGAATCAAACACTTTTTTGGCGGTGTAGTTGGGACCAAAATGACCACCGGTGGGTCCTTTGTGGCAAGCATCAAGGATTTCCAAAGCTGCCGGTCCATCAACACATCGGAGAATAATCAAGTCGGCACATTGTTTGAATAGATACGGGTCATCCCAAAAGTAAGTCTTAATGTCTTTGAAGAACTTTTTCTTTTGCTTGGATGTTAACCCGTCAATGAGAATTCCACCTGCCAAGTAGTTTGCAAAGTCCGCAAACCACGGGGTTTCATCAAAATTCGAATTTATAGACATTAAGGTCTCCAAGGGAAAAGAATCATTGATTTCTTTGTTCGGATGATCCCCTTGGTAAGGAACCTCAAGTCTGCTGAGATGATCCGCGGCTAGGTTTTCAGCTCCTTTTTTATCGCGAATTTCGATTTTAAATTCTTGGAGTAGCAAAACCCAGCGAAGAAGTCTTGGTTTGGAATCTTGCTTTGTCAACAAGTACTTCAACGCGGAATGATCGGTGTAAACGATTGTGGTGGAAAGGACAAGATAGGGGCGAAATTTTTCAAAGGCATAGACAACAGCTAAAAGCTCTTTTTCGGTTGTCGTATAATGCAATTGTGCCCCCGTCATTGTCTTGCTAGCGTAATGGATTGGTTGGAAGTGTTTGTTCACTCTTTGTCCCAGAACTGCTCCAATAGCAAAATCACTAGCATCGCACATCAACTCAAAGGGAAGCTCCCAATTAGGGGTAACCAAGACGGGTGCCTTAGTTAGCTTATCCTTAAGCGAGTTGAAGGCTTCAAGACACTCTTTGGAAAAGATAAAAGGAGTATCTTTTTCCAATAGGTGGGTCATCGGGCGAGCGATTTGAGAAAAATCTTTGATGAATCGACGGTAGAAGCCCGCATGACCCAGAAAACTTCTCACACCCTTCACGGTTGAAGGTGGAGGCAACTTAGCGATAACATCGACTTTATCACGGTCTACTTCAAGACCGGCTTTCGAGATCTTGTGTCCTAGCACGATGCCTTCTTTTACCATAAAATGGCATTTTTCCCAATTCAGAACAAGGCGAGTGTCTTCGCACCGCTTAAGCATACGTTCCAAATTGGCAAGGCAAGAAGAGAAGGAATCCCCGAAGACCGAGAAATCATCCATGAAGACTTCCATGGTTTGTTCAACAATGTCATGGAAGATAGCTAACATGCACCTTTGGAAAGTCCCGGGGGCATTGCATAAGCCAAAAGGCATCCTTTTGTACGCAAATGTGCCATCGGGACAAGTGAATGTTGTCTTCTCTTGATCTTGGGGATCGATGGGTATTTGGAAATAACCCGAGAAACCATCAAGAAAGCAGTAATATTCATTACCCACTAAATGTCAAGCATTTGGTCCATAAAAGGTAGAGGGAAATGATCCTTTCTCGTGGCATCATTGAGTTTGCGGTAGTCTATACAAACTCTCCACCCAGTAACGAGACGAGTGGAAATCAACTGGTTGTGTTCATTGGGAACAACGGTTATTCCGCCCTTCTTGGGCAAACAATGGATTGGACTAACCCATGGTGAATCCGAAATAGGGTAAATCATACCCGCATCAAGAAGTTTGATAACCTCTGTTTTGATGACTTCATGTATTTTTGGATTCACCCTTCGTTGGCTTTGAATTGTGGGCTTAAAGTCGTCCTCCATGAGAATTTTATGTGTGCAGAAGTGAGGATCATTTCCACGAATATCAGAGATTTTCCAAGCAATAGCCTTCTTGTGATCTTTAAGCACGGCGATGAGGCCAGATTTTTCTTCTTCCTTCAAATCCTTAGCAATGATGACTGGCGACTTCTTCTCTTCTTCAAGGAACACATACTCGAGATGGGGCGGCAACTCCTTAAGTTCTAAATCCGGAGGATTTTCGACGGGAGGCGTATTCAAAGTCGGAGTATCGATAGTAATAACCGTGGGAGATGGTGGAGAAAGGTTGTCTTCGTTGATAAGGTTATCAAAGAAATGCATGTCTTCATCCCCATCGGTGGGAGAATCATCATTAGCTAAGTTCACATCTCCCATGGTGGTTTCAAGATTGTTCCAAAACAAATCACTATCTCCAAATAGAGACAGTGATGAATCAATAGAGGAAACGGTAGCAACATTGGGAAGAGAGGTAGGAATACTCTTACAAGCATCTTTGAAGTGTTCTTCACAAGCCTCATCCAGAACGTCAATACAATTAACACTCTCGTATGAGTAAGGTTGTTTAGACAACTTTCCCATGTTGAAAACGATTTTATCGTCACCCACTCTCATGA
Organism: Glebionis coronaria; assembly: GCA_025667525.1. Lineage (NCBI taxonomy): Eukaryota > Viridiplantae > Streptophyta > Magnoliopsida > Asterales > Asteraceae > Glebionis > Glebionis coronaria. The sequence goes on from CM046874.1 coordinate 302,015,859, forward strand.
TAAGCTCACCGGCTTCAACATCGATGAGAGTGCGACCGGTCCTTAGGAATGGACGACCCACGATCAAGGGAACACGAGGGTCCATCTCGTAGTCGACGACGATGAAATCGGCAGGAAAAGTGAATTTGTCGACTCCTACAAAAACGTCTTCGGCTATCCCCACTGGATAAGCAACCGTACGGTTAGCTAATTCCAAAGTCATTTTGGTGGGGACTAGCTCAGGGAGAGATAATTGCTTCCAAACTCTTAGAGGCATTAGATTAATACTGGCACCTAGATCGGCTAGGGCCATGCAATTCTCTACTCCCGGGAAATTGCAAGGGATTAAGAAACGACCCGGATCACCAAGCTTGGTTGGAAATTTCCTTAAGAGCACTGCAGAGCAATTCTCATTAAGTTGGGTGTTGGCAATATCAAGAAGCTTTTCCTTGTCACTCAGAAGATCTTTAAACATTTTTGCGTATTTGGGCATGTGAGCGAGAGCCTCAGCGAAGGAGATATTGAAATTCAGTTGTTTGAACATCTTAAGAAAGTTTGAAACCTAAATATCGTCCTTGCTTTTGAGCTTCTCTTTCCTCAACCTAGATGGATAAGGTATATTGGAAGAAGAGGAAGGCTTTGGGAGAATGGGATCACTCACATCCATGGGTGGAGGAGGGGTAGAAGGAAGAGGTGGAGAAATTGGGGAAGGAGAAGGATGAGGAATAGGAGCAGGTGACTCGTTATCCTTAGTCACAATCACCGGTGGAGGTATAGGAAGCTCGGGTTCCTTGGTACCTTTGCCACTGCGAGTAGTGATTGCTTTCATCTCCCCTCTTGGATTCGCAACGGTGTTACTCGGAAGAGTACCCGAAGAGGAGGGTTGATTACCTTGGAAGAAACTAGCCATCATGTTCTTCAAGTTATTTGTTTGGCTATCCAACGTGTTTCTCATGTTAGCTCTTAGATCGTTCCCTTGTTTGACCAGGTCTGTTTTCAGGTTGAGCACTTCCCGCTGAAGATTTCCCACGATCACATCGTTAGTCCTCATATAGGTTTCCACTTCTTGGTGAAGAGCGGTGGGTTGGTTGGGAGGAGCATTGTATGCGGGTGGTTGATAAGCAGGTTGCTGGTATACTTGGTTGTTTCGTTGAGGTAGAGGTGGTTGTTTGTGAGGTGGGATGATATGAGCTTAAACTCATATCCTTTTATCAACAAATAACCCTAAAACATGAAGCAAAATACCCATTTATCTTGTAAAAAAAGCAGTATTATGGGGTATGTTGTGTTTGTGTGCTCTTATGTAGGTAAAAGGATACAATTTCAAGCAAACAAGGAAAAACCAAGCTCAAATGGATGAAAAAGACAAAAGAGGATCAAAAGTGACAAGACTTTGAAGTTCAAGGACCTATCTTGACAATTTGTGAAAGTTGAAGGACTTAAAGTGCAAATTATGGAAAGTCAAGATTAAAGTCAAATCTGGTCAAACTATCAAGTCAACTCAGTCAAAGGGCAATTTTGTACAAGTTATCAAAGTTAAAGGACCAAAAATGACAAAGGAATGAAGATTCTGGCCTTAAATAGCAAACTGCCAAGAAGAGGGACTTGTTTGCCAAGATGAGAAAGTTTTGCAAAGTTGAATCCATGTGTCAAGAGTGTAACCAATGAGAAGAGAGAAAAGACTTAATCCGGATTGCCACTTCACCCTCATTAATACCCACTACCGCCGCTTTTCATTAATTACAAAATCACAACAGTTCAATCCGCAACACACCTTCACAACAAATCAAAGGCCGCCACGTGTCTATCTTCTTCAACAAAAATATTGCCAGAATCGGGTTTGAGATTTAAACCGTTTCATGAGAAGATCAAAATACCAATTTTGCTCGTTTTGAAGAGAGGAATCCAATGGTGCAATCTAATTAACAAGTTATCCACTCAATCAAAAACCCCCAATTCAATGTTCATCACCTTCAAAGAGGATTTACAGAATTCCTCCACGTGTCAAGCTATGATTGGCCCGAACACGTCACAAACTCCAACAGAATCTCCTTTCATGCCTATAAATACCTAGCTTGTACTTCATTTGCATTGGTAGCTTAAATTTGTAAAACACATAGTTCTTAAATTTCCCTTTCCCTTTTCCCTACTTTTCACCTAACTACTCAAGAGTCTGACAAACTCTTGAGTCAGTTAGTTAGTTAGTAGCTTGTAACCAACTTCTGTAACTGAATTCATCAAATAAATTTCAAATTACCTTTTCCCGCCAAATTCTGTTATTCAAATTCCTGTTGATTCTTGTTGCTGTTAAGAGTTCTAGTTGCTGTTTGATGTTTGTTATGATCAACCAATGATCATAACTGACATTGTTGAAGTCTTGTAGCTGATTGATCAGAATTCAAGTATTTCCTTTGTTTTTGAAGATTTCATGGCAGTTTGATGAATTGTAGCTGTTTGATTGTTGATCTGAGTTGATTACTAGTGATAGGTGGTGGTATCACTAGTGCAAGAGAGCTCAGCGCTCCTCTTCTTCCCAAAGGACCTCTACAATAGGTTTCATAGTCCTTATTTTTGTTCCTCTAAACAAGTCCTTGCATGCTCAATTTCTTAGTTAACTTTGATGGCTACATGTTATACTTGATTAGTTGCTGTTGTTAGATTGAGATTTAAGTGTTAGTAGTTCAGTTACTTCAATCTTGTGTACTGATTTGAGTGTCATTTGTAGTTATTAGCTTATTTTTAGTCACATTTTAGCTTTGCACCTTTATTGAGTTCTAGTCTTGATAATTGTTTGATTTCAGTTTCATTTTCCTTCATTTTATCCATTGAATTCAATCTGCTATAGCTTTTGTTTCAGTTCAAACCAAAGCTCAAATAGTCTTTGTAAAATCTTTTTCATAACAGATTAAGGAGTGTTTGGGAGTAGTTATAAATCAGTTTTCAAGTGTTAAAAATTGGTGTTTAGAAGTTCATTTCTAGTCATTAGGTGTTAACAAGTAGTCTTAAGTCATTTGCAAGTCAAAATAACAGTCAAACAGGCAATTGGCCTTAAAATAGTTTGGGTCATTCTTGTTATCAGTTTTGGTTTGGAAACTTGTCAATTTCAATTACTTGTTTCTCCTTCAATACTTGATCAAATTTGCTAAAATCTGTTTCTAGTCATAGCTTACATCATAACCTTTCAGTATCTAGAAGGAAAATCTACAGTATTAAGAATTAAGCTGGTAATAAGCTTTTTAGCTCATGACTGAGCATTTTCCATTCTCTGATGTAAAGTGCATACTGTTTTCTTGGTTCTCTTAATCCTCTTCATAAAAGTCTTAATTTTCTTTCACAAAAACGTTTCATTAGTGTTGAATATGAGATTCTGAAAATTTGAACTTTTTCCAAAAAGTGGTCAACGTTTGGTCAACATAAGCTCAAAAGAGCTTATTTCAGATTTCTTCTTCATTACTGGATGAAAATGGTTCTAATTTGATTTCCTGTTCTTGTAATCAAGTGCTTAATCAGTTTTGATAATAAAATCAAGTTGTGGATGTTTGGATTAGGCTGTAGCTTATTTTGAGCTTATTGATAAGCACTCAATTGCTTATTTTGGACTTTTAGCTTATTTCCTTGAACACACGTAGCTATAATTGGATTTTAAGAGTTTTGCAAGTGATTTCAGCTTATTTGGTTGAGTAATAAGCTCAAACGAGCTTAATCTTGTTCTTGTCCCGTTTTTGGTTAAAAGTTTGGTTTTATTGCACTTTAGTCCTTGCTTTTCAGTTAGTGTTAATCTTTGGATAATCTTGCTAGTTTTTAGGGTTTGCATAAATTCAGTCCCTGGACTTTTAAGTTTGTTAAATTTCAGTTGTTAAGTTTGTTAGTTTGTTAAAATTTGGTTAGTTTGTTAAAGTTTTTACAAGTTTGGTCCTTTTAGTTAACTGTTTTACAATTTTAGTCCTTATAACTTTTAGAATTTACATTTCAAGCATTTTCATTTCATAGAAATTACATTTTCAGTCCTTATAGTTTTATAATTTGCATTTTTATATTTTACTTGAATAAAATTTGGAATTTGCAACTTGTTTTATGTATAAGTAGGTTTATATTTTTCATTTTTAAATAGTGTTGTTTGAATTAGCAATAGATTACCAAGCAAGCTTGAACAACCAAGAACAATTATAAATCCGATATTGGTTGGACTTTCTATTAGTTAAGAACTGAGAAAACGAACTTGCATTATACACATTTCAAATGGCGCCGCTGCCGGTTCTTTGACTACACGAGAGACTATCGATTGACGGTTTTCATTGGCTTTTGGGATCCGTTCATTTGGTGAACGTTATTTTTACGTATCATAAATCAAAAACAAATAAAAAAATCAAAAATATAAAAATATATAAAAATTAACAAAACAATTCTTTTCCTAAAGAATTGACCAAAAAAATTAAAAAATCCAAAAAGCAATCTTTTTCCTAAAAGATTGCACCCAAAAATATATATTATTGGATTCTCTCGGTTTTTATGTACATATAGTATTTTCCTTTAAAAAACTCATAAATACAAAAATATTTTCCATATTTTATTATAAGTAAATACGTATACGTATAAGAACAATCAATCTACATATCTTCCATAAGTATTGCCGAGGCAATACACCGTGTTGAGGGGCGTTCCGGTCCTTGACACGCGTATCGATCAAACAAAATAAAGCAAGAATAGATAAATACTCTCAATAAGCAACAATTCGTAGAATACGAACATTTAAGTGAATAGAAAGGCGATGTGCTATAAAATGCCATCTAAGGGTCAATAGGTACTTAAGTGCTTCGCGCCACCTAACCCCCCGTTCACTTGGGAGTATTCTAAGAAGGAAAGCTTCATTGAGGGTCTTGCACCCAAAGTAGTATTACATATATTGTTATTTTCTTGTGGATATTTAATATCGAAACTCGAAGAGGATAATCTTATTCTTTTCAAAGTCACACGAGAGCTTCTCTCTCATTCCTCGTATTGAGTTGCATGCTCACTCGCGGGCGTGCACAAATACCGATTGGTGTACAACCTCTTCCTCCGAAAAGGAAGAAAAAGAGAAAGAGTAAGACCACCACCGTTCACCAAGCCGATCACGAGAATCGTGCTTTGTCACCACCACAAGAAGCCATGGCTATTGATAACCATACTTTGTTTGAACGTATGCAATCCAACATTCATGGATATGTTAGTGCCATTAAGATTCCCGACTTTCCCGCTAACACATTTGAGCTACATACATCTATGATCAATATGGTTTCTGCATCACCTTTCTTTGGAAAACATAATGAGGATCCCCATGCTCACCTTAAGAGATTCCTTTCACTTTGCAACACCATTAAGCATAATGGGGTTCCACCTGACGTCATTAGATTGATGTTAGTGTCATTTTCATTAGATGGGAGTGCTAAGCATTGGTTAGACACCCAACCACCCGATAGTATCACCACATGGGATGATTTTACCACTAAGTTTTTGAACAAATTTTTTCCTCCACAAAAGACTATGGCTTTGAGAAATTTGATTATGGGCTTTACACAAAAACCTAGTCAATCCTTTGGTGATGCTTGGGAAGAGTATAGTGAGTTGTTGAGGCGATGCCCTAACCATGGAATGGATGATCTAAGCCAAATCAATACCTTCTATAATGGCCTTAAACCTCACCACCAAGATTCACTAAATGCTTCCGCGGGAGGGAGTATTCATTTCAAGACATACCATGAGGCTTTGAACATTATTGAGACTAAGGCAATGGTTCAAACAAACGATCCATTTGAAGAAAGAGTTCATGTTATCCAAAACACTTCTCAAATCCCTTTTGACAACCAACTCCTCAAGTTTCAAGAAGCTATTTTTCAAAGGATGGATAGAGAAAGTGAGAAGCATTTGCAAGCACAACAAGACATGTTTCAAACTTTTAAGAGCATGACATTGAACAATTCCTCAAACAATGTGAATGCCATCACCATTTCTTGTGTTACTTGTGGAGGACCCCACTCTTATGAACAATGTGACAAGGTGCAAGGGTATCAAGGGGAGTGCTATGCTTACCAAGAGGAACACCGTGAACACTTCAAGCCTAACATCAATCCAAATAACCTTTCTTACAAATCCCAAAATTACCTTACTCCACCCGGCTTCCCACCCCAACCACCCACCCAAATTCCACAAAATCCTCCTCAAATTTTAGCAAGGAATCAAGGGCAAAGACAACCATACCAAGGAAATAATTACAAGGCACCCAATCAATTTCAACCCCAAGCTAATACCTTTTACCCACCACAACAAGGATTTAATCAACCACTTCCATTTATTCCCAATCAAGCATATGCTCCAATACCAAGTCAAGCTTACCCTCCAAATCAAACTCAAGGATATGGGATGCAAGAGACTCAAGAGTATGTTGACAAGAAAATGCGTGAAATTGAGAAGAGAATGAATGACCAAGTGAAACGTACAATAGAGGACCAAATCAATAGGGTTTTAGTGGCGGTAACTCAAAGACCACAAGGGGCTTTACCTTCTAATACACAAACAAATCCTAGGGCCAATGTCAATGCCATTACAACAAGGAGTGGTATAACAACAAAGGATCCTTCACCTCCTAAACCTACTATTGTTCAACCCACTTGTACTCCTACTTGTGATAAGCCTTCTACTTCTACTCCACCTCCTCAAAGTGCTCCTATTCACTCAAACACACCTTCTCAACCACCTCATACTTCTCCTTTACCTTCCACACTTCCCAATGAAGAGGCTAACAAAGACAAATCTTCCACTACAACACCTATTCCACCTACACCCAAACCTACTCTTCCATACCCTTCAAGGTTGAAAAAGGACAAGTTAAAGAACAAAGATGACATACAAGTCTCCAATTTCTTAAGGATGTTCAAGCAACTCAATATCAACATATCCTTTGCGGAAGCTCTTGCTTATATGCCAAAGTTTGCTAAGATGTTCAAGGATTTGCTCTCAAACAAAGAAAAATTGGTTGATTTGCCCAACACATCACTTAATGAAAATTGTTCCGCGGTGTTACTTAAAACCTTACCAACAAAACTTGGAGATCCGGGGCGCTTCTTGATACCTTGTAATTTTCCCGGTGTTGAAAATTGCATGGCTTTGGCGGATTTAGGGGCAAGCATAAATCTCATGCCTTTATCGGTTTGGAAACAACTCTCTCTTCCCGAGCTCACCCCCACTAGGATGACTCTTGAACTAGCCAACCGAACCATAGCTCACCCCGTAGGTATAGCGGAAGATGTGTTTGTAGGTGTGGATAAGTTTACCTTTCCGGCCGACTTTGTAGTGGTCGATTATGACATGGATCCTAGAGTGCCTTTGATTGTTGGTAGACCGTTTTTGAGAACGGGTCGTACCTTGATAGATGTGGCGGAAGGAGAATTAATTATGAGAGTAGAGGATGAGAAAGTGGTGTTTAAGTTAGGGAAAGTTTGTGATAGAAAAGAGGTTAAGGAGTCTAGACCTTGTGAAACGATTAACATTGTGGATGTGCTAGATGAAGTGTGTAATGAACACTTTCATGATGCTTGTAAGAATGCTAGTGATGAGATTCCACATGTTGAAACTGTGGCCTCAATTGCTCCCTCTTTAACACCTTTTGGAGAGAGTGATTTCCTCTTGGAGGAATTTGAGTCCAACTTTCTTGGTGATGATGATTCTCCCATTAATTGGGAAGAAGATATTCTTACAATCCAAAAGTTGCTCAATGAGGACCCTATTCCTTCCCCTATTCCACAAGAGATTACCATTGAGGAACCTTCCATAGTAAAACCTTCCATAGAGAGTCCACCTTCCATTGAACTTAAGGAACTTCCATCCCACTTAGAATATGCTTTCTTAGAAGGAAAAGACCAATTACCGGTGATTATTGCTAAGGAATTGAAAGAGGATGAGAAGGAGCAACTTATTGAAGTCCTTAAGAAACATAAGAAAGCTTTAGCATGGAAAATATCCGACATAAGGGGAATTGATCCACATTTTTGTACTCACAAAATCCTTATGGAGGATGATTATAAACCCGCCATTCAAAACCAAAGGAGAGTTAACCCAAAAATTCATGAGGTTATTAAGAAGGAAGTGATTAAACTCTTAGATGCGGGTATGATTTACCCCATTTCCGACTCTCCATGGGTTAGCCTGGTTCATTGTGTTCCAAAGAAGGGTGGAATCACCGTGGTCCCTAATGAGAACAATGAGCTTATTCCCACGAGACTTGTAACCGGTTGGAGAGTTTGCATTGATTATAGAAAACTCAATGAGGCAACTAGGAAAGACCATTTCCCGCTTCCTTTTATGGATCAAATGCTTGAATGCTTAGCGGGAAATGAGTACTATTGTTTTCTTGATGGCTTTTCGGGTTATTTCCAAATACCCATTGACCCTAAGGATCAAGAAAAGACCACATTCACTTGTCCATACGGTACATTTGCTTACAAGAGGATGCCTTTTGGCCTATGTAATGCACCGGGGACGTTTCAAAGGTGCATGATGGCGATTTTCCATGACATGATAGAGCAAACCATGGAGGTTTTTATGGATGACTTTTCCGTATTTGGGAACTCCTTTAGCTCTTGTCTCACCAATCTTGAGAGAATGCTTAAGCGTTGTGAGGAAACACGTTTGGTGCTTAATTGGGAGAAATGTCACTTTATGGTGAAAGAGGGGATTGTTTTAGGACACAAGATATCCAATAAGGGATTAGAAGTTGATCGAGCCAAAATTGATGTGATTGCTAAGCTTCCCCCACCCACCTCGGTTAAAGGTGTGAGGAGTTTCTTAGGTCATGCGGGCTTTTATAGGCGCTTTATACAAGATTTCTCTAAGATAGCTAGACCGATGACTCATCTCTTGGAGAAAGAGGCTCCTTTCATTTTTGACCAAGCTTGTTTAGAATCTTTTGAGACACTTAAGGAAAAATTGACAAAGGCTCCCGTTTTGGTTTCTCCAAATTGGGAATTACCTTTTGAGCTTATGTGTGACGCTAGTGATTATGCGGTGGGGGCCGTCTTAGGACAAAGAGTTAATAAGCATTTCCAACCTATACACTATGCGAGTAAAACCATGACCGGTGCACAACTTCATTACACTACCACGGAAAAAGAGTTGCTTGCTATAGTATATGCTTTTGAGAAGTTTAGACCATACCTTGTGCTTTCCAAGACCATAGTGTATACGGATCATTCCGCTCTCAAGTATCTTATGACAAAACAAGATGCTAAGCCTAGGCTTTTGAGATGGGTTTTGTTGCTTCAAGAGTTTAAGATAGAGATTCGTGATAAAAAAAGGGGCCGAGAATTTAGCGGCGGATCATTTGAGTAGACTTGAGCATCCTTTTCAAGGAGATTTACCACATCAAGAAATCAATGAATCCTTTCCATTAGAGGAGCTCATGTCTATCTCTTCCCAAGAGGATGCCACACCTTGGTTTGCGGATATTGCAAACTATCTTGTGGGCAATGTGCTTATTGAGGGTCTTACTTACCAACAAAAGAAAAAGTTTCTTAAGGAAGTTAAGTATTACTTTTGGGATGATCCATATCTTTTTAGGCAATGTGCGGACCAAATCATTAGACGGTGTGTAGATGGGCCCGAGGCATTTAAAATCTTAGAGGCATGTCATAAAGGACCTACGGGTGGACATTTTGGGCCTAACTACACCGCCAAGAAAGTCTTTGATTCTGGTTACTATTGGCCTTCCATTTACAAGGATGCTCAAGAGATGGTGAAATTTTGTGATGTTTGTCAAAGACAAGGAAAAATTACACAACGTGATGAGATGCCACAAAATTTTATCCAAGAGTGTGAGATATTTGATGTATGGGGAATAGATTTCATGGGACCTTTTCCATCCTCTAAGGGAAACAAGTATATACTTGTGGCGGTGGATTATGTGTCCAAGTGGGTGGAGGCTAAAGCCTTACCTACTAATGATGCTAGAGTGGTTGTAAAGTTTTTGAAACAATTGTTTGCTAGATTTGGTGTACCTCGGGCCATCATAAGTGATCGTGGTACGCACTTTTGTAATGATCAATTCACGAGAGTTATGAAGAAATATGGAGTGAATCATAGACTTTCTACCGCGTATCACCCTCAAACAAATGGTCAAACCGAGGTCACAAATCGTGGTTTAAAGAGAATTTTAGAGAGAACGGTGGGAGAGCATAGAGCTTCTTGGTCGGATAAGCTTGATGATGCTTTGTGGGCGTTTAGGACGGCCTTTAAGACACCAATTGGTTGTACTCCTTATAGGCTTGTCTATGGCAAAGCGTGCCACCTCCCATTTGAGTTAGAACATAAGGCATCTTGGGCTCTCAAGTGGGCTAACTTTGATTTAAACCAAGCCGGCTCACATAGGAAAGATCAAATCAATGAGATGGATGAGTTGAGAGCCAATGCCTATGAGAATTCTTTGCTATATAAGGAAAAGACTAAGAAATTGCATGATGCTAAGATTAAGAATCGTGAGTTCAAAGTTGGAGAGCCGGTTCTCCTCTTTAACTCAAGATTGAAGCTTTTTGCGGGCAAGCTTAAGTCGAGATGGTCCGGTCCATTCACTATTGCTCAAGTGTTTCCATATGGAACTCTTGAGTTGTCCCAAAACGATGGTCCAAATTTTAAAGTGAATGGTCACCGTGTTAAACACTACTTTGGGGAGGACATTTCCGTTGAAATGGTCCAAGAGGTCCCCATTTTCCCCATGAATTAATTCATTGAGGGACGAGTCGAGCTAGAGACTCATTAACTCAAGCATCGTATAACTAGGTTAGAGTGTTGTAGGTTAGAAATAAAGGCATAGATTTGGAGATAAGTGTAGGGGAGACCTTCTTTTGTCTTCATGCTTGTTTGTAGGGTTGCTCACTCATCTCATGCTTTGGAGCTTATGGAGGAGGCCCTTGTATCCGGTTCACTTCGTTACTTTAGTGATTTTTCATTGACACCTTGTGCTTTAACATGATTTCACTAATAGTTGTCCTTTCCTTAACTTGGGTTAAGCAAAGTCTATTCATTGTCATAAGTGTAGGGGAAGTTTTTATACTTCCATGCTCTTAAACATTGAGGACAATGTTTAGCTTAAGTGTAGGGGGGTCTTCTATCGAAGTGACCTTACCTAGAACTTGTCATTGTCTTGCATGATAACATGAAAATTGAATTTTAAACATTTTTCAAATTTTTGATCTACTTTGGCCAACAAAAATATGCATTCATGATTTTTGCATCAATCGTTTTTCATTTTGCATATCACATTTGCATTGTATATATTTCTTCTTTTATTTTTCATCAAAATATATAAAAAGGAAAAATATAATAAAACATGGTTTTAACAAGTTTAGACTTCTTTGACATATTAGGCCCGCCATGGATATTTTGACTCAACCCGAGTTTGCTTATTTTGGCACTCTCTAGCTAGTATCCTTAACCATGTAGTCCTTCATTGGTCTATTAGGCTAAGCTTCCACCAATTTCATTCTTTGAAATTTTAAATTTGTGGAGAATGGGAAATGATAGAGTTGAAGCAAGTGTAAAAGGGCTAGATAGACTTCATGGCAATTACTTGTGGCTAAACCCTTCTCTTCTTGACCTCTATTTTCTTCGCTTGTATATAATTGTTAATAAATAATCAAGAACGGTTTTAATTGGTTTGTAATCTCTTATGCATTTTTGGCTAATCATTTATGGTTGATATTAGTACGTCTTAAGATTCTAAGTTAGCACGTTTTATGTGTACTAGACTTGTGTCATGCTCCATATTTAGCGGGTGTTTTTCCTTTTCTTCTTTGCAAATTTTTTGGTGAGGAATAAAGAAAAATAAGAGCGGCTTATGAAAAAAAAAATGAGTGGCTAGAAAAAAAGAAAAAGAAGAAAAAAATAATGCAAGACTCCCAAGAGGGGCAGTGTGGTGTTAATTATAGTGACTATTGAGTTCCAATATTACCTTGACGGGTTGCGGGGATTCAATAGATTGCTCCAATCCAATATTACCTTGACGGGTTGCGGGGTTGAAGATCCAAAATCTCAAAAAGATGCGGATGTAAATTATTGCGTGAGTTTTATTTTTCTTTCCTTAGCGAGTGTGTAGTTACTTATGAAAGCATGACATGAGGATTTTACACATAAGGCGAATGACTTATTACTCTTAATACGGACTTGTATTAATTGTGAGCGGTTTTTCAAGTAATGGATGAGAAGATTACTTAGGATTAAAACCGTGCTTCCTTATTTTTGGATTTTACACTTCTTATATTTCACACTTGAATAATGACAAATTTGCCCACAAGCAATTTGCTCAATTAATAATCGGTTCCACATTTAATTGTCATGAATAAGTTGATGCACTTTTTACTTGTGAATGCAATGATCCCATTTACTAGCTTGGTATGGGGAAAGTGAAACTTGAGGGTGATAAATGTTCATGGTATCCAAGCCCTAATCTAAGTCATTGAATTCTTTATGAGTTATTTCCATCAAAACCATTTCAAGAAAAATCAAAAAGATATAGATAGAATTGTATTTTGATTCATTGCATAATTAAAAGTCAAAATCATGCATCATCTAGTTTAGAGTAGTGTAGATGCATCTCATATGGCCAAGGTGGATTAATTATGAGGGAAATGTAAATTTTTAAACCTTGAAATATAATATTGCATGAGGACATGGCAATGCTCAAGTGTAGGGGAATTTGATATGAGCTTAAACTCATATCCTTTTATCAACAAATAACCCTAAAACATGAAGCAAAATACCCATTTATCTTGTAAAAAAAGCAGTATTATGGGGTATGTTGTGTTTGTGTGCTCTTATGTAGGTAAAAGGATACAATTTCAAGCAAACAAGGAAAAACCAAGCTCAAATGGATGAAAAAGACAAAAGAGGATCAAAAGTGACAAGACTTTGAAGTTCAAGGACCTATCTTGACAATTTGTGAAAGTTGAAGGACTTAAAGTGCAAATTATGGAAAGTCAAGATTAAAGTCAAATCTGGTCAAACTATCAAGTCAACTCAGTCAAAGGGCAATTTTTTACAAGTTATCAAAGTTAAAGGACCAAAAATGACAAAGGAATGAAGATTCTGGCCTTAAATAGCAAACTGCCAAGAAGAGGGACTTGTTTTGCCAAGATGAGAAAGTTTTGCAAAGTTGAATCCATGTGTCAAGAGTGTAACCAATGAGAAGAGAGAAAAGACTTAATCCGGATTGCCACTTCACCCTCATTAATACCCACTACCGCCGCTTTTCATTAATTACAAAATCACAACAGTTCAATCCGCAACACACCTTCACAACAAATCAAAGGCCGCCACGTGTCTATCTTCTTCAACAAAAATATTGCCAGAATCGGGTTTGAGATTTAAACCGTTTCATGAGAAGATCAAAATACCAATTTTGCTCGTTTTGAAGAGAGGAATCCAATGGTGCAATCTAATTAACAAGTTATCCACTCAATCAAAAACCCCCAATTCAATGTTCATCACCTTCAAAGAGGATTTACAGAATTCCTCCACGTGTCAAGCTATGATTGGCCCGAACACGTCACAAACTCTAACAGAATCTCCTTTCATGCCTATAAATACCTAGCTTGTACTTCATTTGCATTGGTAGCTTAAATTTGTAAAACACATAGTTCTTAAATTTCCCTTTCCCTTTTCCCTACTTTTCACCTAACTACTCAAGAGTCTGACAAACTCTTGAGTCAGTTAGTTAGTTAGTAGCTTGTAACCAACTTCTGTAACTGAATTCATCAAATAAATTTCAAATTACCTTTTCCCGCCAAATTCTGTTATTCAAATTCCTGTTGATTCTTGTTGCTGTTAAGAGTTCTAGTTGCTGTTTGATGTTTGTTATGATCAACCAATGATCATAACTGACATTGTTGAAGTCTTGTAGCTGATTGATCAGAATTCAAGTATTTCCTTTGTTTTTGAAGATTTCATGGCAGTTTGATGAATTGTAGCTGTTTGATTGTTGATCTGAGTTGATTACTAGTGATAGGTGGTGGTATCACTAGTGCAAGAGAGCTCAGCGCTCCTCTTCTTCCCAAAGGACCTCTACAATAGGTTTCATAGTCCTTATTTTTGTTCCTCTAAACAAGTCCTTGCATGCTCAATTTCTTAGTTAACTTTGATGGCTACATGTTATACTTGATTAGTTGCTGTTGTTAGATTGAGATTTAAGTGTTAGTAGTTCAGTTACTTCAATCTTGTGTACTGATTTGAGTGTCATTTGTAGTTATTAGCTTATTTTCAGTCACATTTTAGCTTTGCACCTTTATTGAGTTCTAGTCTTGATAATTGTTTGATTTCAGTTTCATTTTCCTTCATTTTATCCATTGAATTCAATCTGCTATAGCTTTTGTTTCAGTTCAAACCAAAGCTCAAATAGTCTTTGTAAAATCTTTTTCATAACAGATTAAGGAGTGTTTGGGAGTAGTTATAAATCAGTTTTCAAGTGTTAAAAATTGGTGTTTAGAAGTTCATTTCTAGTCATTAGGTGTTAACAAGTAGTCTTAAGTCATTTGCAAGTCAAAATAACAGTCAAACAGGCAATTGGCCTTAAAATAGTTTGGGTCATTCTTGTTATCAGTTTTGGTTTGGAAACTTGTCAATTTCAATTACTTGTTTCTCCTTCAATACTTGATCAAATTTGCTAAAATCTGTTTCTAGTCATAGCTTACATCATAACCTTTCAGTATCTAGAAGGAAAATCTACAGTATTAAGAATTAAGCTGGTAATAAGCTTTTTAGCTCATGACTGAGCATTTTCCATTCTCTGATGTAAAGTGCATACTGTTTTCTTGGTTCTCTTAATCCTCTTCATAAAAGTCTTAATTTTCTTTCACAAAAACGTTTCATTAGTGTTGAATATGAGATTCTGAAAATTTGAACTTTTTCCAAAAAGTGGTCAACGTTTGGTCAACATAAGCTCAAAAGAGCTTATTTCAGATTTCTTCTTCATTACTGGATGAAAATGGTTCTAATTTGATTTCCCGTTCTTGTAATCAAGTGCTTAATCAGTTTTGATAATAAAATCAAGTTGTGGATGTTTGGATTAGGCTGTAGCTTATTTTGAGCTTATTGATAAGCACTCAATTGCTTATTTTGGACTTTTAGCTTATTTCCTTGAACACACGTAGCTATAATTGGATTTTAAGAGTTTTGCAAGTGATTTCAGCTTATTTGGTTGAGTAATAAGCTCAAACGAGCTTAATCTTGTTCTTGTCCCGTTTTTGGTTAAAAGTTTGGTTTTATTGCACTTTAGTCCTTGCTTTTCAGTTAGTGTTAATCTTTGGATAATCTTGCTAGTTTTTAGGGTTTGCATAAATTCAGTCCCTGGACTTTTAAGTTTGTTAAATTTCAGTTGTTAAGTTTGTTAGTTTGTTAAAATTTGGTTAGTTTGTTAAAGTTTTTACAAGTTTGGTCCTTTTAGTTAACTGTTTTACAATTTTAGTCCTTATAACTTTTAGAATTTACATTTCAAGCATTTTCATTTCATAGAAATTACATTTTCAGTCCTTATAGTTTTATAATTTGCATTTTTATATTTTACTTGAATAAAATTTGGAATTTGCAACTTGTTTTATGTATAAGTAGGTTTATATTTTTCATTTTTAAATAGTGTTGTTTGAATTAGCAATAGATTACCAAGCAAGCTTGAACAACCAAGAACAATTATAAATCCGATATTGGTTGGACTTTCTATTAGTTAAGAACTGAGAAAACGAACTTGCATTATACACATTTCATGGGATGTATGGTGTACGAGGTTGTTGTTGTTGAGGAGGGCGATTGAGGTTTTGTTGTTGGTTTGTGTTGTTTGGAGGATAACTGGGTGGTGATAGATAGTTGTTGGAACGGTATCTAAGCAAATTACGGTCACCTTGAGGTCTAGCTTGATAAGCGGGTTGAGAATAGGTGCCATAAGCTGCATTCACATTCTCAGAAGGGTAGTCTTGGGTGGCAGTACAAGTGGTGTAAGAGTGAGGACCCCCGCATATCTCGCATGGTTGGCTAACAGCATTGACTTGAGTGTTTTTAGCGTTGTTGCTGTTGTTGTTATTAACGGTGTGGGTAACAAGCGATTCAAGAAGCGTAGTGATTTTGTCAAGTCGCTTATCGCTGTCACTAGTACTAGCACTAGCGACATTGGTCCGAACACTCTTGGTTTGCACACGAGACTTATTCTCAATGATATCCCAAGCAGCATTGGAAGTCTTAGCCAAAAGATTACCCCCCGAGGCACTGTTTAGTGAATCTTGGTCACTCATGCTTAAACCGTTGTAAAAAGTATTAATTTGATGCACTTTGGTAAAACCATGTTGTGGGCATTTTCTTAAAAGATTTTTAAAACGATCCCAAGATTCACTGAACGACTCATCGTACTTTTGTTCAAAACTTATGATTTCATTCCGCAAAGCGGTAGTACGAGAGGGTGGGAAAAAGTAATTGATAAACTTGGTTTCCAAATCCGTCCACGAAAGAATACTCTGTGGCGGTTCCTTAGCAAGCCAATGTCGGGCTTGTCCCTCTAAAGAAAAGGGAAAAAGTTGTAGACGGATTACCTCTTATGGAACACCATTGAATTTGACCATATTAGTGAGTTGTAAAAATCTCTTGATGTGGTCATGTGGGTCATCAATGGTACGCCCCAAGAATGGTTGAGCAGAGACCATCTGGATAAAGCCGGATTTGAGCTCAAAATTGTTGGCTGCAATCGCTGGTATAACAATTGGATCAGTGTTCCCATCTACATGAGCTTGCAGCAGTTCAATCATCGGGCGATTATCCGGTAGAGGCTCATTGTTGTTGTTATTATTCATGTTGTTGAAAGGTGGGTTGTTGTTGTTATTATTGTTGTTTGGAGGTGGTATGTTGTTGTTGTTTTGTACACCGGCCATGTCTAAGTGATCGAGAGGCTCGGGATCTTGATAAGACGTGGATCGAGTGCGCATACACCTGCAAAAGAACTAACAAGAAAAACAAAGCAAAAATATTTTTGGTTTTTTTTTGTTTTTTACTTTTTTAGGATTTTTGAAAATTTTATATATTTTTTTTTTTTTTGTGTTTTTGAAATTTTTTATGAAAAAGTAACGTTCACGCGGAACGGATCCCAAAATCCAAGTTCTCACAAAAAACTTTTGATCTTAACGAGAAGAGCCGGCAGCGGCGCCATTTGATATTTGCATTTTTGTATGGGTTCAATTAAATTCTCTCGATATCCTCTCGAATTGATCTTGGTTCTAAGTGGAATGATTGTTCTTGGTTACTAAAAAGGGGAGTGATTTTCTAGTCTACTAAAAGTTTTAAATGCATTAAAATGTAAACTTAAATTTAAAAGCAATTAAATTAATAAAAATTAATAAAACTTGAATTAAAATTAAAATTAAAATTAAAATATAAGTATGAACTGAAGAAACAGTAAGTAAACCTTAGAAATACTCAAAAGAAATTTGATTCGGAAGTTTGACCTTGATTCGGAAGTTCACTCGGAACTTGGTTCGGAACCCTTGATCCGGAACTTCGTTCGGGAGTTTACTCGGAACCTTCACTCGGAACTTCACTCGGAACTTTCTTCGGAAGTTGATCCGGAACTTTCTTCGGAACTTTGAGTCGGAAGTTTATTCGGAACTATCAACTTATTCGGAACATTTGGAACTCATTCGGAAGTTTTGTTCATCCGGAACTTTGTACTCATTCGGAACTTTGTGTTCATCCGGAACTAATTGCTCATTCGGAACTTTTGAAATTGACTCGGAACTTTAAAAACAAACATTCATTCGGAACTTTCAGTTCATTCGGAAGACTTGGTTCATCCGGAACTTTCAGTTCATCCGGAAGTTTTGGCTCATCCGGAAGTTTTGGTTCATCCTGAACCTGGGGAACGCTCAAGAACAGTAACTTTCAAGAAAAACAGGGAAGAACGATTTAATCCAAAATCAAGCTAAATAAGCAAAAAGATTTTACCAAATTAATCAATAATCATTTAACTACCACGAATAACAAATCCCAACAGTAAAAACACAAATTCAACAACTTTTTAAAATCAAAACTCAACCAAATAAGAACTTAAGAACTTGAAATGAAAGATGATGATGAACAAGATGAAATGGAAAGATTAAACAAGAACTTGTATTGATGATTAATGTTGAACAAAATAAAAGATAAGATTAAACTACAAGATTTGGAAGAACAATAATCAAAATCACCAAACACCCTAGTGGTGTTGGTGATGACTACGAACAAGAAAAGAGAAAAAGAAGGGAATGAAAAACTGGATGAAAAGTGTGAGGGGAACCCTTTATATAGGTGTTCCCTTTGGTTGGTGAGTGGACTTTCTCCCGTCCTTCTTGTCTTCTCGTCTTTTCAAAAAAGTTGACGATTTCGATTCTGATACGGGATTTGTCGTCGATTAAATTCAACTCGTCTTTTAATTTCTTCGTTTAATAGACTTGAGTTTCTTCGACTTATATAAATCTTCCATCTTTGGTCCTTTTCTTCGATAAATCTTCGAATAGGCCCAGTGACTTCAAATCTTTTGCATCTCTTGGACAATAGACTTCATCTTGAGTCTTTTTCTTCGGTAAATCCCGTGCAATCCCACGTTTTCTTCAATATTCATCCGGTTGGCTCTGAAAACACATTAAACACAAAAACCACGCATAATTCCAAAGAAATGATATTAAATACGCGTTTTGGTCTCGTTTTAGCCAGAATTAAGTGGTAAAAGTATGGGTGTTTACACACCTATCAATCTTGTTTTGTGGTTTGGTAGTTTTAGTCAAGTTTGGAGGGCAAGTGTCCATCACTTGACACAAGATGTGTTTAAGTGGCTTAGTTTTCCACCACTTGTTATGGGGGTGGGCAAGTGTAAACTTTTCCCATCCCTATTAATTTACGGGTACTCCTCGATTCTAGTTTCCTCGATTTGCGTGCCCTCGGGTCATTTTACGAAAAACGTTTTTATAAATTATGAATCAACGGCACAAAACGAATCTAATAAAAATTGTCTCATCAAAAACGGATTTCAAAAACGTAAATACGTAATCCTAAGGTTTCCGGTTTAGTTGTAAAGGACGTTAAATAATGAACGTAAGTCCTAATCTCTTCTCGTAAATTTGTGGGTTTATGAACCAACACAAATTTAAAATCCCAAAACAATATTCACAGATAAATTTATTTTTTGAAATGTCGGACTGTCACCAAAACGGTGTATGTAAACGTAAGCACGTAATGTAGAATCCTCCGGTTTAGACGTAGTCGATGCTACTTCAAGACGTAAATCCAAATTTCTTCCCATAAATAAGTGAGTTCATAATATAACATTAAAATAATATTTTTAAATAATACTTGAGAATAAAATATCAACCATAAATTGACGGACTGTCACAGCATTTACCCCTAAACAGGATCTTTGTCCTCAAAGATCATCTTATCTTACTTCTCGCTTCTTATAGAGTTAAAGCCATGTGGGTATTTCCTCCACATTCGGTCTTTTCTCACAAGTGTAATCCATTACAATACGCGAGTTTCATCAAACATAACTATGGGAATAAGATCAGGCTAAATGTTGACTTACTTTCTCTGTCCATGATGTTCACGAGTTTTTGATGAATGCAACTTTTCGCCGATCTAAACTTCATTAAGGAATAATCTGATTTTCACTTGATAAACATTTCATCAAGTTAGATATACGAAACATAATTCACGCAGCCCTTGAAGTTAGGGTAGATCCAGCTTATATGCCTTTCAAACCAATCTTTTACATCATCTCAATGGTCCCATACAACGGGGACTTATATCCCATGATCTTTCAGATCATCAATTCATTTTTCCATGGTTAAAATTTTTGGCATAACTTCGCTACCCATCTGGCACTTTAAGATCTACATTTCATATTCACATAACCTCCTGCCCACTACCGACAATCAATAATCAGATCTTAATTTCAACAATCATTTCAGGTCTCACGGGTCGAGTATTTTGTAAGGTTAGGTTCGCCATAATAGGAACCTTAAACCTAAAAGACATGTCCAACTCACAGTGGGTGTATGTCGGGTGTCTTCATCCCAACTCCTGCTTACAGATGCTCTCATATGTAGATACTCACAAGATTTGATCTCAATCCTAATATGATAATTATCAATGATAATCTCTCCAAAGGAAAATGATTATACGGTTTATTACCAAAGGTCAATCATTCAAACATAAAACAGCACTTATACTATTTTGTATCGTTACTTTACCTCGGGTGGTACACAGTACTCTCATCAAGATTCGTTCTAAATAACTTCTGAGCAAATCTCTAGAAATTTAATACGAAGCGAGGATCTTGATAGAGATGATCGATACAGGCACACCATGTTTACACAACTCCTTTAAATACAAAAGAGTCAATTTCTTCATCAAGAATCTATCATTAACGGGAATGATATTAGCAGATTTGGTCAGTCTGTCAACGATGACCCAAATCGTATCAAAATCAGATGATGACCTTTGTAATAGTTAGACGTTTACTAATGTATGAGGCGATGTCTGCCTTCATAATTTTCCATCAGTACAACTTCTTCAGATAGGGATACATTTAGTCATATATGTCAAGAATAGAATACTTATACTTATACTTACAAGATTCCAACATAACTATATCTCAAAATCTCCATATTTAGGCAACCTCAAGTGACCTTTTATACATTTACCGCTATCGGCTTCTTAATTCTAATGGTTCACATTAGCCGCGAACCCCTTTTATTATCTATATTATCCTTTTTATAAGCATCGGCTATATTTTAAATTGCTCGGCAATTTATTTTGCACAGTCATTATTAAGAAATACATCCTAATTGGTTCTTTATTCTTTCTATATAATGTGTCGATATCTACATTCACCTTCCCTGATGAAATAATTATCATGACCGTATTCATTCAAAATTTCTTTCTTCATATTTTCTAAGTTTTAGTTTCGTCTCAACTATTATTTTTATCAGTTATGCTTGATCCGACGTTTTAAAGCGTCGATAATTATTACACGTAAACTAACAATAAATATTAAGTTTTTATGAAACGTAAACGTTAAAAGTTTAAATTTCTTAGTTTGACCAATTATAATAAAATGTTCAAAACAAATTTTGAATTTAATTAACACGATTTTTGCTAATTTATCGAAAATAATTAATAAGATTCGTAAATGTTTGAAAAATTTTTGGTTATACTTTGGTCAAAATTTTCTTAGTTTGAAAAGCAAAAAGTGTCGTTTCAAATTTTAAGTCATGGTTTAAATGGTTTTCCTCAATCCTTCTTAAGTTGTCTTAAGGTATGCAAAAACATTTACCCTAAACAGGAGTTTAGTTAAATGTTTTGGTTATGAGGGAATGATTCCTTAAAAATTCTTTTGATAAGACATTTGTCAAAACATATTTGCACTTTCTTTTTGGTAAAACTCAAAGTCTTAAATGGCTCTAATTTTCGAAGAGTCAATATAGATTTCATTACCATTGATTACACGGTCATTTTATGTAAAGGATCAAGTCTTAAATCTCATGTTAAATATTCAAGGTACATGTTTTTATTGTTCGGCCAATTCAGGGCAATCTATAAATAATTATTAACTCCTTCCCATTCTTATAAACAAACAGATGGTCCTTAATGATCACAACCATGAATTTATCAATTTACGGCCTACACACGTGATTCACCGAATTTATGAATGCTACATGTATATTAGTCAATCCAAACGACATCACGTGAAACTCATAAGGTTCATTACGAGTTCTGAATGTAGTGATTGGAATAGATAATCTTTTTCGCGGACGCGAAGTTGATGATACCCATGCCGTGGATCAAATTTTTAGAACATACGCTAGAACCTTGTAAATGATCGAACAAATCTATCATCTTGGGTAGTGGATATAGATTTTTAATCGTCAATTTACCTAGTTCACGGTAATCAATAAATATAAGGAATGATAACACCATAGCTCTTTATGATGACGAGCTTGGTAGAATAAAAGCTTTCTCCGACAACTCTCTCAGTTGCACGGTAATTCTTTCGATTCAGATGGTGCTGATGTACAGTGCACAAGCCACAGGTGAAACACCGGGAATATAATCAATACCAATTTCAACTTGCCTTAATGGCGAAAGTCTAGGTAATTCACCAATAAATACCTCCTAAAGTTTCAGATAACGGAAACATCTTTTAATAAATTCATATTAGGTTCTTTCTAGATTATAATATCTATGACTAATTCACAACCATTCACGGTATAATTTCAAGTCTAAATGCAGGATATGGCCATCCATCAAGAAGTATTTAGATCACTTTTGATGATCAACATCTTATCATTTAGGGGAATTCTATTCGAGTTCCCATCAATTAAGACAATGTCGTCATGTTATAATCAATCAATCCATTCTACTGGCACTATCAACTTTTTAGTTTTTATTGACGTTGATAAGATGTGAACTTCTCAAAAGACTAATAATAACTCATAGTTCTTCACAAATTCAAGGATATCAGGAGACATAACTAATCCTTAAAAGAGTAATGTCAACGCATAATCTACGCGGGAGAATTTCAAATCAGATACAGACGAAAACATCTAATGAATATGAATATATCCCATGTTTTCATAATTTGAGTACGCATTTGAAAGCTCCTCGGATCGTTACCCAGGTCATTCAATTGAAATCTAATCAAAAGAAATGATAGGAACGTCGATACATCCAATCGGGTATCAACACTCAGTAATCAGATACTTTTCCTAAGAATCTCACAACGGGAGAATTGGACAAGGAAGAATTGTCAATTGTCAAATAAGACAATTTCCACAGATGAGTAAATTCGACTCAAAAGAATAAATAGTACGGGTACATATGTAGGTGTCCCTATCAATATGTCCCTATTTTTCACTTCTTGCAGATCTCATAAAATTTAATCTTTCACAATCTTCAAAGAAAATGTAGTGTTTATTATTCAGTTTTATGGTGACTACTAATCAGCCTTGCATGGTCCATTCCAAATTGTATGTAGGCGCGCAACTATATACAATTTCAAGATTAACGATGCAACACTCAGTTCGTCAAAATTTTATCATTATGTTTATAATAAAACATTTTCATGCTTAATTCTTAAATAAGAATCAAGAATAAATTTACAAAGATTTTCTTTGTTATGAAAACAATTAAGTTTTCCAAAGTGTTTTATAAACAACTTCATTTCGATAACAATCACTTATGAATCTCACTTTGAATAATCCTTATAGTGATGAAAATTAAATTTTCTCAAATGATATTGTTTTAACTTTATAAAAACAATTAGTGATCTGCAAAGGAGGGATGAAAAGTTGTTCACCAAGAACTAACTACAATGTGATAGGAAATGAGCTTTAGCTAAATAATCATGAGGTTTATGACTTCGATGGCACTCAAAAAGATTAATCCACAACGTAACTCAAATCGAGATGAGTACTTGTTCAATGGTTGCATCACTAATGCGAACATTAGGATGAAGCAATAAAAGATAGATAACATCGATACATGTAGAATTTATCAATCAAAGGTAGTCTTTTCATTAATCACAAACAAGTCTAAATTGTACCGTAACACATTACGTGTCACTATGTCATACAATTCCAAGAACTCATTCTACCAACTGATGTCACAGTTAAGTTAGGGATTATTTTTAAAAGATACCACAACGAATACTAGTCTACAAGAGTCATTAGGTGTTCCACATGTCCTAGAAGATCCATCAGTCTCAATTCAGAAGAAGATTTCTTCAATTTATTTATTGGACACTAGGCATCCTCATCATTGGACAATGGCCTAGGAACAACACTTAACACAAATCAACAATCAATTAAAACCTTATAATTCAATCACATAACTTAATGACTTCCTCTTAATAATCTCATATTCTATATGGGTTAAATTTTACTTTATTCAAATTTCAACCAAATCATACTTAATGCGATATCCTACATCATTTTCCAATACTTTCAACCTTATTCTTAGGCCTTTAAAGGGCAATAAAAGCTCGATATCAACAATGCTTAATTTCCAATCCTATTAGCTCTTACAACAATAGTTATCAAATGAGTCACTAGTATGAAATGAATCACACATTCAATTAGACTTCTCGGAAAGGTACTAGTGGCATTAGGCTTTTGGGTAATGGTTCGAATGACAGCCTCAAGTGCAACATTCACCCTTTCGATTTCAAGTTTAAGAATTGGGTGACAACGAATCAAATGACACCTTTCCAGGTGATAACATTTTGTTAAACTCCACTCTATAAGGAAAGATCGTCATGACATCGATATCAGTTTTAATCTCGCCAATTCTTCTTCAAGATCACAATCAACTACTATCTACAATTCTTTGAATATCAACCATTTGTTGGGATCATAAATATCCACAACTTGGTTTAGATCTAGAATAGCTAGAATTTCCTACAGGAATAGCTTCGATAAATTTACTAGGGGATTTAGTGTTCCTTGTGACAATCTATGTCGTATAAATACCTCGTATAAATATTAAAATAATCATCAAACAATCATGTAATCAAATTACATCATATGTATATATATATATATAATCCAAGTTATATATATATTAAAATAAAACTTCTCAGTCTGGCCTTGTCGGTAACTCGGGACTTCTTCAACACCGTTATAGTCAAAAGATTTTTAGACATTTTTAGAAAAATGTTTATAGTTAAAATATTTTGAAATGTTTTATTCAAAACCTTAGTTTTAAAAATCTTTCATTCTCTATAACGAGAGCTCTGGTACCAAACTGTAACACCCCCAAATTTATACAACTCAATACAGCGGAAGACTAGTTGGTGTTACGGGATAGCACATTACTCACATCATAGACAACGCTTAAAAGTCGCGTCGTTTTAATAATAAAGCATTTCCATTCATAATTATCAAATTTACATAGGTCCCAAGTCATTGTATTTCATACAGGTTTTACAAAGCATTTGAATGGAAATTTGTTATTTAAGTGCGGGCCATGAATTCTTTTCGTCTTCCTGAGAATTACCTTCAAGTACCTGAGATAAAACATGTTAAAAGAAAAGGTCAGCGATAACGCCGAGTGAATTCATAGAGTTTAATAAAATCCATCAATATAACATCGGTATAAAATTATTACCGAAAATCATTTTTCACAAATCATTGTAATAGGCCATAAAATAGCCAAAGTCATTTTAAACAAATCCTTATCAAAATCATAATATAGGCTTTCGCCTTCAAAATCATTATACGAACCATTGTCGTTAAAAACATCATACAATACGTTTTATAACGTTGTATAGATTACATAAAAACCGTTATATGAACATGGTTATGAAAACCAAAACACGAACATAGTATCAATAGTAAGACCCCGTATTGCTAGTCAGGCAATATATCATAATTTAGTGCGTATAGCAGTATTTCGTTATTTGGATTATTATAAGCCGCATGACATTGTTACCTTACTATAACCAACAACGGGTAGCTAGCCCGAAACTCAATTTGCCCATCTAAATTAGCGTGTCGTCACAATAATCACGCTTGTTTAAATCTTCTCATACATAAATTCGCTTACCAATCAATGTGGCACGACGGGGATCAACCGTCAAGGCGCGAACTGGGGTGGTCGTCCCCAAATAGTACTATTATATGCATAAGCGTCTACCAAATCCCGGTAGTTCACAATTCATGCTAATGGGACTTTTAGTGACATAACCTAACTTTAATAATCCATTTCATTTCATTTATCGGGTCATAATATCATTCATCGGGTCATACAATCATTCGGGTCCAAATCAATAAACAAGCAATCGGGACAAATGGTGTCCTATTTTATCAAAACTAACATGTTATCTCCCTCGCGGGTTTATAAAACATTTCATAAAAATATTTAAAAGAGTGCGAGGCTATGAACTCACGTTGATGTGGGAAAGCGGATTATCGGCAATTCGGATGTACGGTACGTGCTTCAATCACGGAAACCTAGATAAATAATACTTGTCTTAGACTCTTGTCCAATGACTTTATAAAAATAACAATTATGTATACATATGATGATTATATATATATATATATATATATATATATATATATATATATATATATATATATATATATATATATATATATATATATATATATATATATATATATATATATATATATATATATATATATATATATATATATATATATATATATATATATATATGATGATCAAGTGGGTTTATATATTCTCATTTACTCATTTTAGTGTTATGTGATGGAAATTTTCAAGACTAGTTACACTAGTTCAACTTGTTTACATTTTGAAGTCCAATGGGCCTATTACAAACCCAATACTATTCATTAGCCCAATTATACTTTTATTATCAGTATTATACTTTACATGTTGGGCCCAAATGGGTTAAGCCCAATAAGTAAATTTATAAGTGTTTAGTCCATTTAGTTGGATTATTAGTCCAATAATGCTAACTTAGCCCGTTAATGTCCGTATGTTATATAGTTCGGGTTTTATCGGTTTTTACTTGTATTAAGTACTTATATATCAGTATATGACTTTTAAAAAGTTCACATTAGACGGGTCCGACAGTCTAAGTTTTATTTGACAAAAACGTTAATCTTTCGGTTTTAGCCGAAAAGACGTAAAACTTAGTTTATAGTTTTTATAACTTATAAAACTTACCAAACTACCATTTTTATATAATGTCCATTTATTTATCCTTATTCATATTTATATAAATGAAATATATAAGTTAGTGGGTTTTAATTCACATTTTATACTATATTTATTTGAGTGCTTATATAATAATATTAAACTTTAATTTCACAAAATCAGTCCTAAATTTTAAGTTCACTAAAATGTCCATATCTAGAGTTATATATGGAGATAGGACCTCAGGTTTTTATCGCAGAAACTACATGATATGTGCTTCATTTTATTCTTTTATAGCTACTGATGAATCAACTTCTAAATATTTTAATAAATTCGTCCAAAACAGTGTAGGCAGATTTGCACTCTAAACTTGTTTTGATCATATCTCACTCATTTTTATGATTCCATTGCATGACCAACTCTCACATGTGTATAACACCTAATACTTACTGTATATTGATTAAAATTTACCATTTTATCAGTTTATCATTTGGTTACTTACTGTTTTTATACAGCCATCTTATTTAAGCCAGATTTAGCCATTTTTACATGTGGTTTTCCATCTTTTTACCCATGTTTATCAACACCAAATCTCCGCATAATATTTTTATCATCATTCATCATCATATACATATACATAAATAAAGAAAATACAAGATTACATAATCAAAATAACAAAAGGATAGGAAGAACAATCTCTATACCACCAAAGTGATGAAAAGATGGGGTTGATGATGAATAAGACTTGGTTTTGGGTAACCAATCTTATGAGATATCAACATCACTTCTAGGATCACCAAGTATTTGTAGATTCCTCCAAAAATAATCCCTTGTTCTTCATGAAAACCCCTTGAGAAATCAGCCCCAAACTCCCTTGAAAACTCCTTTTTACATGTTAAGATCACCTCCAATCTTCATAACTTCATTGGGTTTTCATCATATGTAAATTATACATATGATTTATGATTGAATCAAGATCAAATGGGGGTTGTTTAGGGTGAAGAGTGGACGGCATAGGGGAGGAATAGAGAGAAAAATGGAGTGATTTGCATGTGTGAGAATGAGAGAAATGGTTTTGGTATCTTGTTTTGTGGTTTGGTAGTTTTAGTCAAGTTTGGAGGACAAGTGTCCATCACTTGACACAAGATGTGTTTAAGTGGCTTAGTTTGCCACCACTTGTTATGGGGGTGGGCAAGTGTAAACTTTTCCCATCCCTTTTAATTTACGGGTACTCCTCGATTCTAGTTTCCTCGATTTGCGTGCCCTCGGGTCATTTTACGAAAAACGTTTTTATAAATTATGAATTAACGGCACAAAACGAATCTAATAAAAATTGTCTCATCAAAAACGGATTTCAAAAACGTAAATACGTAATCCTAAGGTTTCCGGTTTAGTTGTAAAGGACGTTAAATAATGAACGTAAGTCCTAATCTCTTCTCGTAAATTTGTGGGTTTATGAACCAACACAAATTTAAAATCCCAAAACAATATTCACAGATAAATTTATTTTCTGAAATGTCGGACTGTCACCAAAACGGTGTATGTAAACGTAAGCACGTAACGTAGAATCCTCCGGTTTAGACGTAGTCGATGCTACTTCAAGACGTAAATCCAAATTTCTTCCCATAAATAAGTGAGTCCATAATATAACATTAAAATAATATTTTTAAATAATACTTGAGAATAAAATATCAACCATAAATTGACGAACTGTCACAGATTATGACACCAACATTCAGTACCATCCTAGTAAAGCTAATATGATGGTTGATGCTTTTAGCAGGAAATCGGGCATGATTGTTGGCATCAAGGTAAATAAAGAAATTATTCGTGATCTTAAGCGTTTAGATATTGAGCTTTTTGTAGAGTTAAGCCAGACTTCATTTCTAGGATAAGGCTGCTCAGAAGGACGATGGTGAGATATGGGCGATTATTCAGAACATTGATCAGCAGACTGAGTTCCGTATAGATGACGATGGAACTGTATGGCAGGGTACCAAGTTACGTGTTCCAGAAGATTTTACACTCAGAGAAGCCTTATTGACTGAGGCTCACAACTCTTCATTTTCTTATCATCTAGGTTCCACAAAAATGTATCATGACCTCAAGCAGCATTTTTGGTGGAGCGGTATGAAACAAGATGTTGCTACTTTCGTTTCTAAATGTCTGACCTGCCAGCAGGTTAAGATAGAACATCAGCGTGCTAGTGGTTTACTACAACCATTATAAATTTCCAAATGGAGGGTGGGACAAGATCTCCATAGATTTTGTTACCGGACTACCATAGACTCAGAAGAAACATGATGACATCTGGGTCATTGTCGATCGTTTGACCAAGTCTGCACATTTCCTTCCAATCCTCAAGGATTACCCAGTTAGCAGATTGGCAAAAATATTCAAGCAGGAGATCGTGCGACTACATGGTACTTGATATTTAGTATTTGCAAGTTCGTTTTTTCTCGACTCTAGACAAATTGAAAGGCCTACTAATATCAAGCTTTAAATTGTTTTTGGTTGTTAAAAGTTTATTTGGATTCTAGGTCTAATTCAAACTAGCACGTAAAAAGAGAAAATATTTTTATAACTATTTATCCGTAAAACAAAGTGCAAGTACCAATTAATATTCACAAAGTACAAGTATTTAATGCATTAAAAGTAGAAGTGCTTGATATGTAAATGAAATGAAAGTTTAGGGACTAAGAATGAAAATTCAGAAACTATAGGGACCAAATATAAAAATATAACCAACTAATCAAACAAACTTAACAAACTTCAAAACTACTAACCAATTTTGTAACAAACTGAATTTCAGGGACTAACTTTTGCAAAACCTAAAAAGATGGAAGTTTAAAACTGATTACAAAGTTTAGTAAAAACCAAAGACCAATTTGAAAATAAAACAAGTACTTTTCCAAAAACGGGCTAAGTGACTCGAATAAGCTGGTTTGAGCTTATTTCTCAACCAAAACAAATCTGGTTTTCACTAAAATGCTTAAAATTAAAAATAAGCTAGGCTTGCAAAAGGAATTTGATTAAAAGTTGATAAATCTCAACTTAGCTTATCTCAATAAGCCAACAATAAGCCCAAAAGAAATCCAGTCATCCACAAAACGATTTTATTGCAAAAACTGATTTATCAAGCCTCAAGAAGCTTGGAATGTCTTTTAGATTTGAAAATGGTCAGTAGAATAAGATGGAATCTTGAATTAGCAAAAAATAGCTTATTTGACCAAAGTTGACCAAAAATCTCAATAAGATCAAAATCTCAGAATTTACTCAAGACATGTTTGAAAGTTTATTTGTGAAAGAAAATCAATGAATTAGTGAAGTGGATTATGTGATCTATGAAAACAGTATGCTATTGTTCACAGAAACTGAAGTTTAGTCTAATGCTTATTAATAAGCTGTAAGCTCACTCAAAAGCTAAAACTGTATAGTTTCCTTATAAGCACTGAAAGTATGGATGTTAAGCTACAAATGGAAGTAAGTTTCAGGTAATTTCATCAAGAGACCAAGAAATGCTAATGGATTAAAGATGACAAGTTTACTGATGAAATTTTTAAAGAAATTTGACCCAAAGTTTTACAAGGCCAATTGCGTTTTTGACTTTTATTTTGACTACAAAGTTGAACCAAAATGTTCACACTAACTGACTAAGTGTGAATGAACACTAAACAACAAGTTTACACACTGAATCACCACAAATGATCCAAAACCAAACACCACATTCAAAAGCTGTCAAGAAATTTATCAAAGACTTTTTGAGTTCAAATGTTTAACAGCAAATGAGACTTATCTAAACTTGTTCAAATGATGATAAGAAATGGTTTTGAGCCAAAACCAAGCTAGTTAACAGGTTGAACCAAAAAATGAGTACTAATGATCAATGACTGATGTAATGCCAATTTTAACTAAGTAAAACTGAATGGAAAGCTGTTAAACTACAAGTAATCTATCAAATCAACAATCTTACACTACAATCAAGCTAATCACACAATCAATTCATCATTTAAGTATTACACTAGGAATTGAGCATGCATAGGCTATTTAGAGGAATTTAAAACAAGAGATTATGTTCCTTTCAGCAATGTGCCACCACTGAAGGAGTAGAGAGGTGTTGAGCCTTCTAGTACAACTGAAACACCAAGAATCAACCACCAGTAACCATCATCATCATCATCATATACTACTACAATCAACTACCCTGCTACAAATGCTTCAAATGGACTAAAATGAAATTCAAATGAACTCTGAACCAGCTACTATTCTTCAAAGTATCAAACAACTTCCATTGATCATGGATGATCAACAGAAACACTCAATATCACTAGGAGAATGATTATGTAGGTATAAGAAAGAGATTGAATGAAAATGAAGGATTAAATTTCATTAATGGTGAAGAAATCAGTTACAAGTTGTTACTAACTAACTAACTGACTCTTAGGTGGTTGTCAAACACCTAAGAGTAGTTACTAACTAAATTGAGAAACTGGAAATGAGAGAGAAATGAAAAGTGTGTGTCTTCACACCTACAAGCTACACGTACAAATGAGCTACCTAAGTCCTATTTATAAAGTGAGAATGAGAGTCTGTTGGGGATGATGACGTGATGTAGCCAATCACTGAGCTCCACGTGTCTTCAATCTCTCAATTGGAAATTCCAGCTGAAGAACATATTTGGGGATTTTTTATTGAAGCACTTTCAATCCATTAAGTTGTTGGGTTGAGTTCCTTGCTTGATTTCGAGCACTTTTCATGTTTATAACTCTCTTTGATATGCAGTGTAGCAGATTCCCGTTCCTGGGTTTGAATTTTTTTAATATGACATGTGGCAGTGTATGATTCGTCTTTAGCAACTCACACAGATCATTATCCAAAATGGATATATATATTATGGCATGGCGAGTTTTCATTGGCTGAAGGAGTGTGAGTAGGTATTACTGTTTGGATTCGTTTATTAATGATTGGCGGCTGTGAGTGGGGTAATTTGGTGATCCATGTCACCCTTTCTCTTTGTTCTCATTGGCTTATTTCATTTCACACGGATTAAGCCCCAAAATAGTATGAGAAATGACATTTTCAGTCCCTTGACTTTGCCAGAATATTCATTTGAGCTCCAATCTTTTTTTCGGCATTTTTTATCCTTTAAACTTTAAACTTGTTCATAAAGCATCCTTTGACTTTTTGACTTGAATGTTGACTAGATTTGACTTTGATCTTAACTTTTCCAAAATTGCACTTTAGTCCTTCATCTTTTGAATATTGTCAAGATAGGTCCTTTGTCTTCTCAAGGCTTGTCACTTTTGATCCTTTTCTTGTCTTTTCTTCATCTTTTAAGCTTGATTTCACTTGTTTGCTCCA
This sequence comes from Glebionis coronaria, assembly GCA_025667525.1. Taxonomy (NCBI): domain Eukaryota; kingdom Viridiplantae; phylum Streptophyta; class Magnoliopsida; order Asterales; family Asteraceae; genus Glebionis; species Glebionis coronaria. Next base: position 302,047,908 of record CM046874.1, read on the forward strand.
AATTCGTATCCTTGTTACCTAAACAAGCACAAACACAAAACAGACCACATAATACTGCTTTTATGTATAAAAGTTAGGTATTTGCTATGTGTTTTAGGGTGATTTGTTGACTTATTGAGATGAGATTTTGCTCATATCAAATCCCCTAACTAGATCATTGCCATGACCTCATGCAATACCATATTTTAAAGCACCAATTTACACTTTTCTCATAATTAACGCACCTTGGCCAATATGAAATGCTTTTACACTAATTTACACTATATGATGCATGATTTTGATTTAATGCAATGCAAAGGAAAGCAATTATATTTATATATTTTTGGATTTTCTTGAAATGGTTTTGATGGAAATAACTCATAAAGAAATCAATGACTTAAATTAGGGCTTTTGGTACCATGAACACTTACCACCCTCAAGTTACACTTTCCCCATACCAAGCTTAAAAACAAGATCATTGTTATCCACAAGTGAAAGTGCGTCAACTTATTCATATTAATTAAGTGTGTTACTCTCATATCCTCACTTATTATGCCTCTAAGACCGGTTATTATTTGAGCAAATTTCTTGGGAGCAAATTTGTCATTATTTAAAGCGTGAAATATAAGAAATGTAAAATCTCAAAATAAGGAAGCACGATTTTAATCCTAAGTAATCCTCTCATCCATTACTCGAAAAACCGCCCACAATTAATATAAGTCCAACCCAAGAATAATAAGCCATTCGCCTTATGTGTAAGATCCTTGTGTCATGCATTAATAAGTAGATACACACTCGCTAAGGAAAGAAAAATAAAACTCACGCAATAATTTACATCCGTCGCCTTTTTGAGACCTTGGATCTTCAATCCCGCAACCGGTCAAGGTAATATTGGATTGGAGAAACTATCAAATCCCCGCAACCCTTGTGAGAGTAATATTGGAATTCAATAGCTACTATAATTAACACTTCACTTCCCCTCTTGGGAGTCTTGTATAATTATTTTTTTTCTCTTTCTTTTCTAGCCACTCATTTTTTTCATAAGCCGCTCTTATTTTTCTTTATTCCTCACAAAGAAAGTTGAAAAGAATAAAAGGAAAAACACCCGCTAAGTATTAAGCATGACATAAGTCTAATACACATAAAACGTTCTAACTTAGAATCTTATGACGTACTTATACCAACCACGAATGATTAGTCAAAAATGCATAAGAGACTACAAACCAATTAAAACTGTTCTTGATTATTTATTAACATATATACATGCATTGGCAAGAAAGTAAAGGTTACGAAAGGGGATATAAAAGCCACGATTAATGAATATGAGGTTTATCTAGCCCTTTACACTTATTTCAAACTCTATCATCTCTTGTTCTACACAATTTAAAATCTCAAATAATGAGACTAGTGGACGCTTAGCCTAATAAACCAATGAAGGTCTACATGGTTAAGGCTACTAGCTAGAGAATGCTTAGATAAGCAAACTCGGGTTGAGTCAAAGTATTCATGGCGGGCCTAATATGTCAAAGATATCTAAACTTGTTAAACCATGTCCTTTATTATATTTTTTACTTTTATATAATTTTGATGAAAAACAAAAGAAGAAATATATACAATGCAAATGTGTTATGCAAAAAATTGATTGATGCAAAAGTTATAAATGCACATTTTTGGTCGCCAAAGTAGATCAAAAATTTGAAAAATGTTTAAAAAAATAATTTCCAAGTTATCATGAAGTCAATGACAATGGTCTAGGTAAGGTCACTTCGATAAAAGTCTCCCCTACACTAAACATTGTCCTCAATGTTTAAGAGTATTGGAGTGAATTCCCCTACACTTATAACATTGCGTACTTTGCTTAACCCAAGCTAAGGAAAGATCAACTATAGTGAATTCATTTTTAAGCACAATGTAGTTATGAAAAATCATAATAGTAACAAAGTGAACCGGATACAAGGGCCTCCTCCATAAGTTCCAATACACGTGAAAAGAGAGAGAGAAACCCTACAAACAACATGAAGACAAAAGGAAGGTCTCCCCCTATACTTATCCTTAACTCTATACCCTTATTTCTATCCTACCACACTCTAAGTCTAAAAAATCTAAACCTAGTTATTCAAGCTTGATTTATGGAGTCTCTAGCTCGACTCTTCCCTCAATGAATTAATTCATGGGGAAAATGGGGATCTCTTAGACCATTTCCACGAAAATGTCCTCCCCAAAATAGTGCTTAACACGGTGACCATTCACTTTGAAATTTGGGCCATTTGGTTATGACAACTCAATAGTCCCATATGGAAACACTTGAGCAATAGTGAATGGACTAGACCATCTTGACTTAAGCTTGCCCGTAAAGAGTTTCAACCTTGAATTAAAGAGGAGAACCGGCTCTCTATTTTTGAACTCACGGTTCTTAATCTTAGCATCATACAATTGCTTAGTCTTTTCCTTGTAAAGCAATGAGTTCTCATAAGCATTGGCTCTCAATTCATCCATTTCATTAAGTTGGTCCTTTCTATGTGAATCGGCTTGGTTTAAATCAAAGTTTGCCCACTTGAGAGCCCATGAAGCCTTATACTCTAACTCGAATGGGAGGTGGCATGCTTTTCCATAGACAATCCTATAAGGAGTACAACCAATTGGTGTCTTAAAAGCCGTTCTAAAAGCCTACAAAGCATCATCAAGCTTATCCGAACAAGAAGCTCGATGCTCTCCTACCGTTCTCTCCAAAGTTCTATTTAAACCACGATTTGTGACCTCGGTTTGCCCATTGGTTTGAGGGTCATACGTGGTAGAAAGTCTGTTGGAAATACGTTTTTTACGTATTTAGAAAGGATCGGTCACTCCAATGATATATTCAAGTAATGGGCTCGTGATCCAATATGTAAACATACAACCCATATAGCCCACATGTAGGGTGGCTATATATACCCCCTCTTAGCATGTTAGGAGGGGTTGGTCATTAGTCATTTCACATTTTCATTAATCAAATAACACTTTCTCTCTCTACTTCTCTTCTCCTCTCCTTTCTCTCTCTAGTTCATCTCAAGATCTTCATCTATCCCTCTCTCTATTTAGATCAATCCAACACTTGTAACAATCATTAGAAAACGTGGACCTACAATTGGTATCAAGAGCTATGGTTGATTGATTGTTCTTGTGTTTGTTTTGATTGATTTTGGTGGGTTTTGATTTAATCAAGCTTAAATCTTTAAATTGTTTTGCGTTTTTATTATTTAAATTTGTACACAAATCGACTACATATATGTGGTAATGATTTGGGTAAATTGATTTGGTCAAAATCGCAAAATTTTTGATTTTTTTGGGTAATTTTCGGGGTATTTTTTGATCCACAGTAACTTAGATCTGAAAATAGGGTGTCTGTTTTATCCGAATATCTATATTCAGAACAGGGTTTTTAGCATTTATTCCGAATATCCCAATTTCATATTTTATTCCGAAGATTATATTTATTCCGAAGCTTTCCTTTTATTTCGAATATCTTATTTTCATTTTTTTATCCGAAGAAGTTGTTTTTCCCGAAAATCAAAACTTTCATTTGTTTATCCGAAGATCATCCATACTTCTTGACTTATTTACTTTTATCCAAACTTTATTTTTATCCAAATATACAGATTTATCCGAAAATTTTATCCCATAAACCATTTCTGATTTATCCGAAGAAATTTTCTCCGAAGATCACTTATTCTAAATATTAATTTTATTGCGAAGAAGTCATTTAATCCGAATATCACATCATCAATGTTCAGTGATTTATCCGAATATCATTTTAATATTGCGAAGACTAGTAACCTGACTAACAACCTGATTTTTAAAAGACACTCAGTTCTAAAACAAAAACAGCCTCGACCTAATCTCGACTCTAAACTCCAAAACATACCTGACTCAACACCAACAGAACCAACACCAACAAACTTAACAGACCACAACGTCAAGACTCGAACGCACTCTCGTTCAAACCAACCACACTCGATTCATAAACCAACTACTCTCGATTCAACTCACGACTCTTTCACAACACAGTCTCTGTAGAATATTGATAACCTATGAATCTATGAAGTGGGTTGATGTTTTCTAGTGAGAGAAACTAGAGAGAGAAAGTGAGAGAAAATGTGTCTTTATTAATATGAAAACATGAACAACAACCAACCCCTTTCCATGGTGGAAAGGGGTATTTATACTACAAGCTTACATTGGGCTTGGGTCGGTCCATGACAAGCCCATGGACCGGTTCTTACTTAACTTAATAAGTAACAATTAACTATTTGTTAACTACGAGCTATTACAACATAAATCATATTGTGGAGTGACCGATACTTCTAATATACGTTAAAACGTATTTCTAACAGTCTCAAAACACAAACAATCTGTCTCGACTCAACTCCCACATACCCGACTCAGAACATACAAACAAATCCCAACATCCTCATTACTGAACCAAACCTCTAAATCAAAAAAAACATTCTTGACTCATGAAGACTAAAACATTACTCAAGATCTCTGTTCTTTTCGAACCATCATTAACCAACAAACTTAAAAAAAAACTACCCGAGACCTCTATAAGAGATCTTGAAGCAACCTTGAAGCAACCGGTTAACTTGATTTAAAGAGGTAATCATTTTCGTGGAACGAAGTGTTTTAATTGCTTGTGGGTTTTGAAGATTAATGGATTAGTGATGAGATGGGTTACAATGGGTGACGGGGTGTTAGAGTAAAAGGTATCACAACTAGGCATACCTCTTCACTTGTGCCACCTCAGCGCCACATCATCTCAACTAACCAAAACAAAAAACCAACTAAACACATCCTCACTCACAACTAGTCTCTCTCCTCTTCACTTGGGTCCCACCACTCACCATTTTATTTCTTTTTTTATTTTTCACACAAAATAAAAATTCATTACATAAAATTAAAAATTACAAATACTTCAAATAATAATAAAAATACTTAAAAAAATATGGAATAAAACAATATGGAAAAAAATTCAATACGGAAAAAAAAACATGCTAATCATCGAGTGCATATTTCGCCGTGATTTTTGCTTGTTTTCTTTGGATAATCGACTTGTTCGGTTCAGACAAATCGTCGGTTCTGATCGAGAGAACTCCATCTCTTTGAAATCCAATTCAGCATCGGCTTTAGCTTTCTCGGCATCGGTGATGAGACTGTAATTATACATAGTCTCATCGTCCAAATCGGGCTTAAAATGCTTAAAATATCATCAAAATACCCAAATATATGCTTGTGTTTGTTCATTGTGTATTTTAGGTACGGATATCGTGAAATCAACAAAAGATCACAAGAATGAAGCAAAAACGAACACGGGAAACGAAGCCGTACAATGAACCGGTCCTGAGAAAGGAATTTCCTTTGAAGTCCTTGAAGTTTGAAGAATTGGTAAGAATGGTCCCTCAACTTTTGAAGACTTGTCACTTTTGACCCTTGTAAATCTCAGTTATTACAAGATTGGTCCTTAAGTTTCAAGAAAATACCATTATGACCCTTGAAGATCCCAAAGATTACAAGATTAACCCTTGGTTACATCATCTTAAACTTGGAAGGACTAAAGTTATAATTGGCTCAAAGTACTTTACAAAGGATTGGGAGTAAAAGCTGTTGGGAATTTGTTTAGAAACTTTTGGGAAATTGAGGGATTAAAACAGCCCAGACATGAAACTTAGCCCATCCTCTCACAACACGACACATCACCCCCACTCACTCCTCCACCAATCAGAAGCCCCACCCTCCCACGTCACCTTTCCATCATCCTAACCTGTATTAGTTTGTTAATCGTTTTTTAAATGGATTAATAAACAATAAACCTGGCGCCTTTTTCTCCTTTAACACCTGCTGTTCACATTATTACCATCATATAAACCCTAACTAACCCATATCTTAATCACCTAAAAACAAAGGGTTTTCTCCCCTAATACTCCAGAATCAAAATTAACTTAAGCTTAAACCTAACCCCACTCTCATTCTTGTCCTCAATTGCACCCATGTGGCTCTCCATTGGTCCCCTGCTCAAGTCCTTTTCACCCAAACCCAAAAACCCGACCAAATCAACAGCTCTCATCCATTCCTTCACCCCCACTCCAATTTGGACGTTCAAGATACATTCACGCCAGCTGGAGTCACATGAAGATGTTTTTGACCAAGTTTAAATTATTCAAAGATGCTCAAAAGATCCGAATATCCAAGGGCATAGCTGGGAATTCAAGATTTAGGGTTTATGCATTCTAAAATGTTCAGCTTGTTGTATAAAAAGGGTGGCTTGTACCCTTTTTCGTTTTGTTCCAGCTTGTACTAAATTTTTTATTTGAATGAATATTTACAGTATTTGATGAAATAATTTGCAAGTCTGAGTTCCATACTTTTATTGTTACCTTAGTTTAATTAACATTTGATGCAAGTTAGTTTAAGGGTTCATAAGGTTTTCGGTTTTCAAAAAGGCATTTTCAGAAAATATATGTTTTTAAGAATTCTTGAAAAAGGTTTTTTCAAAGGTGTAAAATCAGTATTATAATGAAGTGATAGTGGATTTATAACACTTGTTTCAAATTTGAATAACTTTTTGTCAAGGCTTTTGGTGGTTCCAAATTTCAGGTTTTTCAAAGATTTTCAGAAAATCTTATTTTCATTTCTTTTTTTAATATTTCAATGTAGCAAAAGCTACAAGCCAAAAGCTTGTAGCCTTTGATACTTGAAGTTTGTCTTGTGGTCTTGTGGTTGTGTGCAGTAACAAAACAAGCTCCCATCCATCTTTCCTGTTTCTGTGACTTGAAGATATTTGGTTAGGCTTAGGGTCCACCTTGGATTCCTCCAACAAGCCATCTCTACACTATTTCAGAAGTCATCATAAGCTTAGAAAAGTTGATTAAGGAAGGCATCAGCCAATAATCAGGCTTGAACCCCTTTTCCATTTTTTCTGAAATTTATGTGAAATCTAGTGATTTTGTGTGAATATGGTTTATGTGTTAATTTTATGTGTTTGTTCATGCTTATTTCAGTCCTTTATGCATGTTATGGTAGTTTTTAGTCAGTCTTGAATTGTTTTGATCTCTTTTTGTGTGAAAAAGTCCATTTTTAGAAAATACAAGGGTGTTTGGGTTTGGGTTTTAAAAAGTCTTTGAGGGACACAAAGTTTTTGAAAACCAGTTAATCACACTTAGTATCATAGTAATAGGTGTAATCAGACTTTATTTCAAGTTTAGTAAGATAAACAAGCAATTTGCATGTTTTAAGTTGGATAAAATAGGCAATTGTTCATCAGTTGGATAGAACTAGGATGTTTTATGAGATTTTGATCTCAAATCTTGTTATTTGTTAAGTAGTCTGTTAATTTAGGATTGTTTATTGCTTATTTCTGATTGAGTGTTGGTTTGAGTAAGTTTTGGCCTGCTTGGATTCATCCTAGTGCTAATTATATCAGAGTAGTACCCTAAGCAGACCTCTACCTACATCAGTCACTGTATATGGCCATTTGAGTGTGATTTTTGTTAGTAAGCTTGTGTTTTTTGTGCTTTATTTGACTCCCCACACTTCCATCAGTGTGGGGGTGCCACATTGTACCAACAAATCCAAGTAATCACCAAGAAACAACCATAATTGGTTCATACTTTCACTAGTGAAGAAACAGGCTTCATTGGTTTCCTTTTTGAGTACTTTAGCAAATCTGGGCACATTTTCATTCGTTTTAGGGTTAGATTTGTTTCTTTTTCAGTCTTTATTTGGTTTATGTGATTAGACAGTCACCAGGTTTAGTTTATAAAAAGAATAAGTAAAAAAAAAATATTGTGTAATAAAAGACTGGCCAGGACTCGAACCTGCGCCATCGCTCCCACACACATACGCGTTAACCACCCTGCCCTTGGGTCTTTTACTGACCAAGGTTGCATTCAATAGATACTTAAGGTGTGATTGTTTTAGCTTATTAATATAAATTCGAGTGTTTATAAGCTGATAATAGCTTATTGGTTAAGCTAAATTGGTTCTTTACATTTTTCTTGCATTCTTCATATAATTTAGGACTTTTTGGCATAAAGTTTGTATTTTTCACAACTTTTAATTATTTTTTACAATTATTTATTTACCCGTATTTTAGAAATTAGATAAAAAATAGTTTAATTAGTTTTAAAAATTTTCAAAAATTATTTTTAGGTTTTAAATAAATATTTTGAGGTTTACAACCTTTGAAATTTCCATTTTAGTTAATTTTTAATTTTATTTAATTTTAAGGTTTTTCATTAACTTTAAAAATTAATATAAAATTATTTAATAGGTTTTAGACTTTTGGTTTTCAAATTTGTGATTTTTATATTTTTATTAGTTTATATTAATTTTTAGGACACTTTCGTTTTTCGTCGAGTTTTACGATTTCGATCGTTTCACGTCATAAGGTAATTTTTAGCGTAATTCGTTTTATTTTTCCTTCTTTTCTCATCCAAAAACGACACTAATCCAAACTTTGATTTTACATATTGGCACACTTAATTCACACACCTCCTTCAAGAACGAACTCGCATTTATTTGGTTTTACGTTTTTCCTAAAGCGTAAGACTTAATACTTGCCGCTCATACGCGTTTTTCCTAAAACATGTACGATTTACCTACATCAATCATTTTGGCGCCGCTGCTGGGGAGGTGGTTTTTTTGAGTTGCCATTATTATTATCGTGTTTGTGTGAGTAGTGTGTTTTTGCTTTTCAATCTTTGGAAAGCGTATATAACGTACATACTCATTTTTGTTATTTTTCCTTATTATATTATATTATCCAAATAAATCGTGTTTAGTTTTCCTAAATTAAACACACAACAATCATTTTATTATATTGTAGATATCCCATTATCGTTTTCTTTTTTTAATATATTACTATATTGTATCTACGTAGAACAATAAATATACAAGTACTCCAAAAGCGTGAAAACGCAACCTTGATTCGGGATTTCATCACTCGATCATTGTATTCGAATCTAAAGCAAAAGTTTAAAGGCAAAATAGATAAATACTTTCGTGAGGCTTAATTTCAATTAAGACAAACTATAAGGTGGGTATAAGGCGGTTGTATTTCACGACCTAAGGGGAAAAGGATCTTAAGTGCTTAGCGCCGCCTCGTTTCCCCCGCTTGCTTGTGCGTGTTTTGAGAAAGAAGGCTAATCGAGGGTTTGTCGCCCAAGTATTATCTACGTATCATATATATTTGCTTGTTTTCAAGATAAAACCCTCTTGAACGTTTTGGTGTTCCACCAACGTTCTAAAGTCATCGAAAGCGTTCACTCCACGTGATCGTTTTCATTCTTTGAGGCTCCTTTAATCGAGAAATCGATTCGAGGGGAGATTTGTAGATTTATGTCTACGTAATACATTCAAAAATCCAAAAAATTAAAAAACAATCAAAAACCAAAAAAATTGAAAAATCGAAAAACCCCAAAAAGAATCTTCTTTGCTACCACCCATTCTACGCTTAGTGCATGCGCACTCGATCGAAGGATTATTCTAATTCTAGCGACGCTTCGAATCGACGCAATCGTGATCGAAGGAATCGACGACGTAGACGAGATTTAGAAACCGACGTTCCTAATATCATTGTTGAAGAAACCGTAGAGGAGATGGCTGACAATCGTTCGATGATGCAATTGCTCCAAGCGCCCACCGAGGGTTATGGAGATGCGATCGTAATTCCCGCTATCGAAGCGGAGAATTTTGAGATTAAGAGCGGAATGCTTTCGTTAATCCAAGCTACGAAGTTTCGAGGTCGTGAAGCCAATAATCCTCACGACCATATTCGGAATTTTGGTCGTCTTTTAGCCACGAGCAAGTTTAAGAACGTCGACACCGATGTCGTCAAGCTTATGCTTTTTCCGTACTCGCTCGATGGTGCCGCCAAGGATTGGTACGAGAAAGAGCCACCTAATTCGATAACTACGTGGAAGGATCTCGTCTCCAAGTTCGTTAATTATTTTTTCCCACCGTCTAAGACGACGTTTTTCAAAATGAAATTACGAAATTTGAGCAAAAACCGAATGAATCTTTTAGAGACGCGTGGGATCGTTTTAAGGAATTGCTTAGGCAATGTCCTCACCAAGGTTTTTCCGAGTTGCACCAAATCGATACGTTTTCAAACGGTCTTAGTTTTCAAGAACAAGATTCGTTGAATTCCGCCGTCGGTGGAAACTTTTTGTGTAAGACTCCTAAAGATGCATTGATAATTATCGAAAACCGATCCAAGGTTTACCAACTCCGCAACGCACCGAGTGTTGCCAATGTCGCCAATGTTAGTAGTTCTAATCGCGACATTGAGAGGGTTGATGCGAAAGTCGACAAGTTAACGAATGTGTTTACGTCTTTTCTCGTTGAGATGCAAAAGAAAGACGCTCCCGCTACGGTGAAAGCGGTTGAGGTTTCGTGTACGTTTTGTAGTGGACCTCATAATTATTACGAGTGTGCGGCTACGGATGGCCAAACGTCGAATGTGAGCGCGTTAAACAACAATTTTTCTAATCAAAATCAAAATAACGCGGGTCCATCACAACAAGGCAATTATAACCAAGGCAACAATTTTCAAAATCGTAACAATTTTCAAGGAAATAATCAACAAGGGAATTTTCAAAATCAAGGTTATAAGCAAGGTCGGAATTTGAATTGGCAAAATCGAGACAATAATCAAAACTCGAATTTTTCAAACAACAACAATCAAGGCAACAATTTTTCAAGTGGGAATCAAAACCATTTTCAAAGAAGTAATCAAAACCAAGGGAACTTTAATTCAAATCAAAATAGTTCGTCAAACGATTTTCAAAATTACATGAAAACGAATGAGGCTAATATGAGACGATTTGACGAAGAAATTGGTACTTTGAAAAACGACTTTACTAATACTTTGAAATTGCAAAACACGAAGATTGAGCAAGGACAAGTTGACATAAAAAAGATGTTTTCGGCCATTATGAACAAGTCCTCGGGTGCGTCATCGAGTTTGTTACCTAGTGACACCGTTGCAAATCCGAAGAAACAATGTAAGGCCGCCTCGTCTCGTGAGAGAGGTCGTGTGATTACCCCTAACCTTGATGGATTTTGAGTTGTTCCTTCTTCTCAACCCTCTACTTCTAAGACGTCTTATTGTTCTAAAGTCGATGGGGTGAACGTGGCGACCAAGGAAAAGAGTGCACACCCTCGTGTACCTCAAATTCCATCCACGGTTCAAAAAGAGAGCTTTATCGACCTAACCAAAGTAACCCTTGAAGAAACTTGTGCATCGATCCTTCATAAAAAACCCAAAAGGCATATGCCGAGAAAGGAAGAGGATCTGGGCCAATTTCTATTACCTTGTGATTTTTCCGAGATTGAGGGATGTTTAGCCCTTGCCGATTTAGGTGCTAGAATCAATCTCATGCCTCATTCTCTTTGGAAATTGATGAGATTGCCTAATCTTACCCCCACGAACATGACTATCGAGCTTGCAAATTGTACACCATTAATACCAATTGGAATAGCCGAGGATGTCTATGTCAAAGTTGGAAAGTTTGTTTTTCCCGCAAATTTCGTCATATCCGATTACGAGTGTGACCCTAAATGTCCCATTATTTTAGGCCGACCATTTTTATCGACGGCTCGAACCGCAGTCGAAGTCCACGAGGGGAGACTTACTATGAGATATGGGGATGACAAAATGGACTTTTTCACGAGTAAATCCCAAGTGTTTAATGATAATGAAAAAACCGAGGTTTCAAAACCTAATGTTTCTAAACCTAATGATTTCAAAATGTTCACTTTAGCGGAAAGAATGAGGCAAAATGCATGTTTTGAAAAAATTAAGAACGGTTTTAAAGATGATGACTTTAATGATAAAGAATACGTGTACCTAATTCAAAAGGGTATGTGTAAATTTATGAATGAAAAATCACTTTGGGATGCATTCGATGAAACAAGTGAAATACCAATACTGAAGGGTGACGTTAGTGCCATCACGACAATGACCAAAATGGACTCGTCTTCACCACCTTCGAAGGACCACGTCTTTGAGGCTTCAACTTCTAACTCCATCGAAGTGCCTCCTTTTCCTAGCCCAACACCCGTTGAGGTGAAAGGTTTTATCGACATCGATCCTCTCGTCTTAGAAAAGTCACCTAAGCATAGTCATTCGACTTGTAAGACCATGGTTGTGAGTGCTCACATCGACTCTTTCTTTGACGATGACGATGGCGATTTTGCCGAGATTGATCACGTACTTCGAAATCCACATGCCATTTTTGAGGATTCTCCCAAAAAGACCTCTTCTCATGTGAAGTACGATGATTACAAGTTTGATCCCGAGATTGAGGAAATCATTAAACGAGAGCTAGCTCTTTTGCCTCCACTTCCACCTACAAGTGAGGTCGATCTTTCCAAAATCGAGGATGAACTAAATGAGTTGGAACGTCTTATTTTCGATGACGAACCAATTCTTGTGACCACCCAAAATCCAATTCTCGAGGAGTTACCTAATCAACACTCCTCAAATGAGAATCACGTTTACCACATTCGTGAGGATTTAAGTTATCAACAATCCCCACAAATGAATGATGGTTTTGTGCTTGATTGTGATCTTTTCGAGAGAGTTTCTAAGATACTCAAGGAGGGGAATGACAAACCTTGGTTTGACAAGCCTATCTTTGATGAAGAAATCGATAAGATCGACGTTCATGAGGATAACAAGTATGTTGACCACGAGGGGGCGGTGTTCTTTATTGACAAACGTTTTGAGAACTTATATAATCCACCACCCCCTCCCACCAAAGACTTAAATGTGAGGATTTTTAGCGCGACTAATTTTGAATTTGACACGCCAAATATTTTTGACATTATCAAATCGGGTTTTCATAAAGAGTTTAAAAACGATGAAAAAGGAAATGATTTTAAAAATGATTTAAAAGATTTTTTCTAAATGTCTAACTCCGTCATCACCACGTTATATGAGTGCTACCACCTCGTCTACTCCTTTTGACGATGGTGTGTGTGGATCTAGTGTGGGGTAAGCCCCTTGTGTTCCTTCACATTTCTCCACCGAGGACGAGATTTACGATCCCGGAATTGCTTGTAAAGGGAAATCTCGGTCTTCCACCGATGCAATAAATGGAAATCGTATCTATTTGCTTGGTGTGAGTCTACCTCGAGTAGCTCATAAGTTTGACCTACCCATTTCCCCACCTTTCTACTTCTCATCTCTTTTCGTCTACCTCTGTGAGGTTTTACTATCGGTTGGAGTAGTGTTGTTTCGTCTTTCATCCGAAAACGAAGACGCTTTCTTTGACCCCAGTATACGTATATCGGGTTTTTAAAGTACTCCACGTACTTTTGGGCATTGTTTATCATGTAAGCCCCACCAAAAATGACCAAACCATGATAATCCCTAAATGATCACATTTATGGGGATTTGAGTCGAGCTTTTGACTCGGTTATCAAAAACAAGGTGCCTCGTGGGGGATTCTCATGCTTATCCTTGTAAACATTATTGTTTTCTAATTAGTTAATGCGAGGGGACTTGTGATCTTCCAACCTTTGTTCCGTGGTTGTTTGTGATTGTGATTTATTAGGTTCATCGACATCATTGAAGCCTCTCGTGTTCGTTTTACGGATCACTCGAGCTTCGATCGTTGCCTTTGGAGATTCCGATATCCGATGATATCCTTTTGTGTTCTAATGTTTATCTTATTAGCATAATTCATAAACGGCTTTTAGGTTATTCGTTTTACCCTTTCCATGCTCGAGATTAAGCATTCGACTTCGTCTCTAGTATGGGGGTGTTTTCACCCCTAAATCGAAACATTGAGGACAATGTTTAGTTTTAGTATGGGGGTGAGTAGATACTTCACCTTGCTCACGTCACCACGCAATCCAAAATTTCATCTTTTTGTTATCATTTTGTTGCAAAATAAGGCTAAAAATTGCCAAATTTTAAAATTTTTCTAGTTTTTCATAAGTGTTTAAGACACGAATGTAGGTTTTCTGATGGTGAGAATAAGAGTAATTTTTGACTCGACCGTGCGTGTTGAGCACTTAGCTTCGATTCCTTAACTTTTTAGGCTAAGTCTCTTAAATGAGGACGAGAAATGATAGAGTTATTTATAAGTCTCGTAATCGTCACTATCTCATGTGTAGTAATTATTAGCTTATTCTCCCCACGCTTTTAAAAATAAAGTGTTAATAAATATTGATTTAGCGGTTTAGTCATTATTGTTGGTTTCTAATTTGTTTTGGTAGCTTCCATGTAATTAAATTGGGAAAACATTAAGTTATAGCCAGCGTCACGGTTTTGAAGTATTGGCACCCGAATAATCGAAAGCTTCACTTAATAATAAGATTTCAAGTGCTCACCTAAATTAAGTAAAAATTTGAAGCTCACAAGGCCGAAAAATCTATGCCCAAGTTAAAAGTGAATCAAGCCTTAATCTTTGAAGCTTTAAAGATCCAAAATTCGCTTTAGCGTGAGGATATACGTCTTTGGCCATAATAAAACCACCGATGATGGCGGATAATAAAAGGCAAGGCAAGACCGAAGTCATAATAAAAGCTCCATGGCGGAGTTGAATAAAAGATGGAGGTAAACCTATGATAATAAGGCCCTTCCGTTAGGGGGTGTATAAAAGTCTTGGTAATAAGTCTCATGTTCAAAACCGTTATAAAACCGTGTTTATCGATCCTTCTTGTTGACTTAATTTTTTGACATCGTTGTCTATTAGGGTGAATTATTAATTCGATGATTTTGGTTACACCGTTAAGACTCTATTTTTAGACCTAATCTCTATTCACGCATAAGTCAATGATGTATCCTCGTGATCATTAAGACAAACATAAAATAAAAGAGATACCAATTAGGAATAAGGGAGTTTAGGTTCGTAATTAACACTCATGAGATATGATCTTGTTGCTAACTTATAATAACAATGATCTCGTTACACGCTTAGCATGGAACTGGGTGAAAATCGAGGAAGACGAAATTATTTCTTACGAGGCATTCACGTGTTCTTGTTCTATGATCCCAAAAGTCACTTTATCGTGATGAAAACAATACATTATGTCTAAAACACATGTAGTAGTTTATTTAAGTTTATGTCTTCAATAAATGTCATCATAAAATAAATTTTGGAAGTGCTACGATACTTAATTCTAGCATTGCGTGAGGACACGGCAATGGTTTAGTATGGGGGAGTGATGAGACTGTAATTATACATAGTCTCATCGTCCAAATCAGGCTTAAAATGCTTAAAATATCATCAAAATACCCAAATATATGCTTGTGTTTGTTCATTGTGTATTTTAGGTACGGATATCGTGAAACAACAAAAGATCACAAGAATGAAGCAAAAACGAACACGGGAAAAGAAGCCGCACAATGAACCGGGCCCGAGAAATGAATTTCCTTTGAAGTCCTTGAAGTTTGAAGAATTGGAAAGAATGGTCCCTCAACTTTTGAAGACTTGTCACTTTTGATCCTTGTAAATCTCAATTATTACAAGATTGGTCCTTAAGTTTCAATAAAATACCATTATGGCCCTTGAAGATCCAAAATATTACAAGATTAACCCTTGGTTACATCATCTTAAACTTGGAAGGACTGAAGTTGTAATTGGCTCAAAGTACTTTACAAAGGATTGGTGTTGGGAATAAAGTATAGCCAGTCTACTTGAGCGCCGACAAGAGGAAAACAAGCGTTGATAGGAAGAAAACAAACGCTGACAGATCAAGCGTTGACAAGAAGAAGTCAAGCGTTGATACATTGAAGATAAGAACTGATGGAAAGATTTAGTCTACGCGTATATTGTTTCCAGTTTGTTTCTAGTAAAGATAAGTTCAACATTGTATTTTCTATAATTATCTGTACCTAGAATAGTTGATACGTAGAATCTTGTACAAGGCTTCTTATGTCTATAAAAGAAGACCTTTAGGTTAATGTTCAATATAAGTTTTCATACGTTAAACACTTTCATTGTAAGCAAGTTCGTTTATTCAATCAAGTGAAAGTTTGTTTACATCTTTGTGTGTTCTTGTTTAAGTTTTAATTCTGCGTAACACTTAGATTACTTTATACATATACAAAGGTTTCTCTACGTGTATAACTTGATCTAATCTTGTATACACAAAGCTAAATCGATCTAAGTTTGGGATCAATAAGTGGTATCAGAGCTTGTTGAGAAACTTTTGATCTTAAAGAACACAAGAACCCTAAAATCACCAAAACCCTAATTTTCACAAAACCCTAAAAACATCATGTCCAATCCAGAAGTAAACCCCTCCACCTCAAACCCTAGCATCAAGATTCCCATGCTTGATGCAAACAACTTTGAGCTATGGAAGTTCAACTTTGAGCAATATCTGGGAATCTATGACTACACTCTCTGGGAGATCATTAAATATGGAAACACATACAATAAAGCTGAAAAGATTGCTAATGCTATTGCTTCAAGAACTGCTGTTGCTGGATGTCCAGAAGCAGATAAGAAAGAAAAACCTAGTGATGGTAGAGCTGTGTCTGCTGAAGACATAGCAAAGAGATGGGTTGATATGAAAACCCTAAACATTCTGAAACTCTCTTTGGGACAAGAGAACCAGCATAAATACAGAGGTTATGACTCTGCAAAAGACCTTTGGGCAGCTCTTGAAGTTGCATATGCTGGCAATGATGATACTAAGGAAGAGAAGAAGAAGCAACTCATGCATGAGTATTTTGTTTTCAAGGCTCAACCTAATGAGAAGCTTAGTAGTGTGAGAAGCAGACTGCTTGACATTACAAGCAAGTTGTCCTTCATGGGGACACAAGTTGGTGATGTTGACATTATTGCCACTTTTCTTAAAAGCCTTGGTGATGCGTGGAAGATTGAGGCAAGATCTATTCTTGCCAACAACACTCACAAAAGTTCCACTTTTGATGATATCTACAACAAACTGAGGCTGTTGGAGGATGAAACTCTTTTGGAGCAAGGAAGTAAGTCTACTAATAGCAACATGGCCTTCTTCTCACATAGTGAAGGCCAATTTGATCAGAAGGACTCTTATATGCACCCAGTTACTAGATCAACATGTGTCAACGCCAGAACATATCATGTCAACGCCTCACAATCAGACGCTGACACATACAAAAGTGACTCACCAAGAGTAAAGCCTGCTGGTTTGGATCTGGATACTGTGTGTGCATACATTGCTTCTTTGCCCAATGGTTCAGTGATTACATATGAGGACCTTGAGAAAATAAGTGATGAGCACTTGGAAGAGATGGATATAAAATGGAACATGGCTCTTGCAAGTATAAGAGCAAACAGGTGGAATAGGAGGTTTAAGAAGAAGATGACCTTTAATGCAAAGGACACAACTGGATTTGACAAATCAAAGGTTGAGTGCTACAATTGTCATCGTATAGGGCACTTCATGAGGGAATGCAGATCTCCAAGAAAATCTGATGCTGGCAAACCCTCAAGCCAAATTCTTAAGGCTCAGGATCCTAAGGCCATGGTTGCAGTGCAAGAAATTGATGGTATGGGATGGGATTGGAGCTATTTGGCTAAGGATGGGGAAGAGGATAAAGCTTTGGTTGCTGAGATAGAAGAAGAAGAGCATGTTCAATATGCTCTCATGGCACACTCCTCCTCTTCATCAGATAATGAGGTATACGATGATGCTTTTTGTAGTAAGGGTTGTAGGTTAAATACTGAGAAACTTAACAAAGAGGTTTTAAGATTGTTAAGTGATGTGAGTACTGAGAGATGCAAGTTGTCTAACTACCAAATTTCTCTCACTCAAACTGAGAAGACAATTGAGGAGTACAAGAAAATGGAATTTGATCTAAAAGATAAAATTAATATCTTAAAACATGATTTAAATGCTAGTAATGATATTAGAAACATCATGGAAAGGGTCAATGCTGATATACAGGGTAAGTTAGATGAGGCCATCAAGAATAAGGATAATGTTGACCTTAAAATTCAGAGTTTTGATAAGGCCACACAAACCCTAGGGGAATGTGTTAATAAACAAAGGGATCCTAAGTACATGACTAGGATTGGGATGAAAGACTATACTATGGTTCCACCACCAGCTGGGGACTTCTATGGTGTCTAAAGAAAGGACCTATCTTGGACTGGTTTACCAGAACTCCAAGAGGAGGAATTTATTCTTCCACCAAGAATCATTACCCTAGTTGAAGAGTATAGGCAAAAATTGACTGACCTGAATGAATGGGAGAAAGCCAACCCTACCTTGTTTGTTAAGGGTGGCTTGTTATGTGAAAGTCCAAATGAGTCAACCCCTATTAAGGTAACAAACCCAATCACTGGTAAGACTGTTGACCTTGGCTCAAACACTGTTAGAAAACCTAGCATCAAGTATGCAGAAATGTATAGGAATACTAGGTCACCTAAAAGCCAAGTTAGTAATGATGGAACAAGCTTCTTCTCTTCTAGACCTAGGGTTGTGTCTAGAAAAGCCTGTTACACTTGTGGTAGCTTTTCACATTTAGCATATAAGTGTGTCAACGCTTCCAAGGTCAACGCTGTTAAAAAGTCAAACGTTGTCAGACCCAAAACTTGTGTGAAGCAAAGTCCACAAGTTGTTAGACCAACCCCTTTCTTCATTAGAGGGTTCTAACACTCATGTACAAAGACCATTTCAAAAGACTAATACTTGGTCTAATAGGCAATGGGTTTCTGTAGCAAACCCTAGGTTCAACGCTGACAAGGGTAATTTCAGCGCTGACAAGACCAAATCCAACGTTGACAGAAATGTGACCAGACCTAAATATTTGCAACCACAGGGTAAGGGGTCTAAAGCTTCTTCAAGCTTGACATGGAGACCTATGAAAGATCAAAACCCTAATGATAATGGGATTTCTATGACCTACAACAGATTTAATTATATTTCAAAGGTCATTACAAAACCTATTGGGGTTAACTGGTATTTCATCCAAAGAGGGATGAACAAGGGGTTGTTATGAGAACTAAGTTTGTTCTTGTTGAACAACCAGATGAATCCAAGTCTGCTAAGGCTTGGGTTCCCAAAGAAAACTAATTTGTTTTCTTTATGTGTAGGGCATTCAAAAACAGGTCAATGATTATGGATATTGGGACAGTGGATGCTCCAGGCACATGACTGGGAAAGAAGATTACTTAACTAACTTCACTCCCAGTAAATATGGTGATAAGGTTTACTTTGGAGGCGGATATGGAACTATCCCAGGCAAAGGAACTCTTCTCACCAAGAACTTGCGTTTTGAGAACGTGTTTCTGGTAAAGGAACTTGATTACAATCTTTTTAGTGTATCACAAGTTTGTGATAACAAAAACAAAGTTCTGTTTACTGATACTGAATGCTTGGTGTTAAGCAAGGATTATAAAATCCCAGATGAGAAATATATTGACTATAGAACACCTAGACATAAAGACATCTATAATGTGAATCTTAATGGAATTAGGATGAATAATAATATGTCATGTTTTTATGCTAAAGCTTCAGTAGATGAGAGTAATCTATGGCACAGGAGACTAGGGCACATAAACTTTATGAATATAAACAGGCTTGTGAGACTTGGCTTGGTTGATGGTTTGCCTGAAAAGGCTTTCCACAATGACCACTCTTGTGTTGCATGCCTTAAAGGCAAGCAGCACAAGGTCTCATTTAAGTCTAAACAAGTGCACTCTAGTTCTAAACCACTTCACTTGCTGCATATGGACCTATTTGGTCCAACTAATATAGAGAGTTTGAATGGTAAATCATACTGTTTTGTCATCACAGATGACTTTTCTAGGTTTACTTGGACTTTCTTTTTAGCTATGAAAAGTGACACTGCTGACACTTTAATTGACTTTATTACCCAGATAGAAAAGAAAACAGGTAATGAAGTTAAAATGCTTAGAAGTGACAATGGTGGTGAGTTTAGAAATAAGCTTTTAGATGAGTTTTGTGCCAAGAAAGGGATTACTAGGTAGTTTAGTGTTGCCAGAACCCCACAGCAAAATGGGGTTGCTGAGAGGAAGAATAGAACACTAATTGAAGCAGCCAGAACTATGTTGGCTGATGCTCTTTTTCCTATAGCTTTTTGGGTTGAGGCTGTGAATACAGCTTGCTATGTTCAGAATAGAGCATTGGTCAACAAGATACAGAACAAAACACCTTATGAGTTATTTTGGGGGAGAAAACCTAATATTGGTTTTCTTAAACCTTTTGGCTGTCAAGTAGTTGTCCTTGATACTAGTGATGCCTTAGGTAAATTTAGTGCAGGTGATGAAGGTTACTTCATGGGTTATTCAGTGCAGAGTAAGGGATATAGGGTTTACCTTAAGAAGGAAAAACGTATACTTGAAAGAGTACATGTTAGGTTTTTAGAGAGTAAACCTAGTGATCCTGAAAGTGGTCCAAATTGGTTGTTTGACTTGGAACCTCTATCTAGGACTTTAAATTATATGCCTGTTACTAATCCAGACATTGTGAAGGTAACTTCAAATGTGGTGGAAGAACAAGTTGTTGATGTTTCAGGTACACAGATTAATGAAGAGGTTGGATCACCAGCAGAAAAGACATCTCCCATACAAGAGTATGTCACTATCCCCATATGGACAGATGCTTTTGCTGCTGCTGCTGCTGGAAAGGATAATGGTGGTCCCCAAGTACCACCAATTAACAACATGCATGGTCCTTCAGGCGCTGACAAAGGCAAATCTAGCGCCGACAGGACAAATTCAGACGTTTGATGGCTCAAACATTGACAACAACATTTCAGGCATTGATAACCCAAACGCCGACAACCAAGGTTCAGGCGTTGACAACACTTTTGAGCATCTTTTCTCTTCTAATTTTGAACAAGGTGAACCTTCCAGTTTACATGAAGAGGTTCATATTGATGAAAGAGAGTCTTAAAAAGATATTGGCAACATGGATAATGAGATTGAAGACACCCGACTTTTTAAAGGAGGAGTTCTTACTTCTACTATGAAGAATCACCCTACTTCTCAAATCATTGGTGATATTATGACTCATGTTCAGACTAGAAGATCTCATCAAAGTCTTGGTGGATTTATTGCCAATATTCACAAGAAGGTTGATACCCCTCTTGTGCAAGCATGTTTGTTTGCCTGTTTTCTGTCACAACAGGAACCCAAGAAGATCTTTGATGCTCTCAAAGAACCAAGTTGGGTGGAAGCAATGCAGGATGTGCTTCACCAATTTGCAATTCAGGATGTTTGGGATCTGGTTGATTGTCCCAGATATGTCAGACCTATTGGGACAAGATGGGTTCTAAGAAACAAGAAAGATGAAAGAGGCATTGTGGTCAGAAACAAGGCACATTTAGTGGCTCAGAGATATACACAAGAGGAAGGGATAGACTATGAGGAGGTCTTTGCACCAATTGCAAGGATTGAAGCTATAAGGATATTTCTAGCCTATGCTTCTTGCATGGGCTTCATTGTCTATCAAATGGATGTGAAGAGTGCCTTCCTCTATAGAACAATTGTTGAGGAGGTGTATGTGATGCAACCTCCTAGTTTTGAAGATCCAGAGAATCCAGACAAGGTGTATAGAGTCAAGAAGGCTATGTATGGATTTCATCAAGCCCCAAGAGCATGGTATGGCACATTGTCCACTTATTTGGTGGAAAATAGATTCAAGAGGGGCACCATAGACCAGACATTATTTACCAAGAAGGCTGGTAAGGATGTTTTGCTTGTTCAGGTTTATGTTGATGATATCATTTTTGGATCTACAAATCCAAAGATGAGTGAGGAGTTTTCCAATCTTATGACAGACAAATTCAAGATGAGTGCAATGGGGGAGATGAACAAATTTCTAGGGTTACAAGTTCAGCAGAAAGAAGATGGTATCTTCATCTCTCAGGATAAGTATGTGGAAGAGATCTTGGAGAAGTTTGGCTTTTCTCCACATGAAAAGAGGGCTACTACTCCTATAGATAGAGAACACCCTTGGGGAAAGATTGGAGATGGAAAAGATGTGGATGTCAGGCACTATAGATCAATGATTGGTTCATTGATGTATCCCACAGCCTCCAGACCTAACATCATGTTTGATGTGTGTGCTTGTGCACGTCATCAAGTGACTCCCAAAGAATGTCACCTTTATGCTGTCAAGAGAATCTTTAGGTATCTAAGATGTTATCACAGTCTTGGCTTGTGGTACCTAAAGGATTCACCATTGGAGCTTATTGCATATTCAGACAGTGACTATGGAGGTGATAAGTTTGATAGAAAACCCACAACTGGTGGATGTAAGTTTCTTGGGAGCAGGTTGATATCTTGGCAATGCAAGAAACAAACAGTGGTGGCCAATTCTACAACTGAAGCAGAGTACGTTGCTGCAGCTGCTTGTTGTGGACAAGTCTTATGGATTCAGAACCAGCTGTTGGATTATGGGTATAATTTCATGCATACCAAGATATTTGTTGACAATAACAGCACTTTATGCATTATTAAGAATCCTGTACATCATTCTAAAACTAAACACATAGAAATTAGACACCATTTTATAAGGGATTGTTTTGAAAAAGGTTTAATACAACCAGATAGGGTTGACACAGAAGAAAATGTGTCTGATTTATTAACTAAACCTTTTGATGCTGGAAGATTTCAATACTTGGTAACAAGTATTGGAATGATCAATCTCACATAATATGTGTTTTGGGGTCTTTTTGTAAAAGTATGTACAAGATAATGCATTGTTATTGGTCTTTTTGAGGATTTAGATTTTCCACTATATTTTTCTAACACAGACAAAGGTTACTTTAACGCTGATAAGTGATATTGGTGACGTTGTCAGCAATATATTTGTCTAACGCTGACAAATGTTTCCTTAACGCTGACAAGTGTTATCGGGGCGTTGTCAGCAACAATGTTAGTTTTGTGGTTTTCAATCTAAATGTGCAGGTGGTGTTAGCATTATACCATTGGATACAGAGTTGCTTATGGATCCTTGGAGAATCATTTGATCATGTTTTTATTTATGGATGATGGTTGGAATTTTCTATTCCTATCTTGACATAAATTTTTTATGTTCATGCATATTTTTGGCAACATATGTATCACAGTTTAAGGGGAGGTTTTAGGAACCGTTAGGATTTTTGGGTATCCTTATGATACTCTTATCACAATTCTAGATTGTGTCCACAGGTGAGTATGAGTTAGTTTTACTAAATCATGAGGCACTGTAGCATGCAAAGTTGATATACTATGCATGCTGCCAAGACACTTTTGGCCTAGAATTGGTTGTGGTCTGTTGGGAGACTTGGGAGTGATTTTATCATGGGTTTTACCTGGGAGTAACAAAGAATTTTGTGAGATAACTTAGTTGTTAAGCGTTTTGGTTAGCAAGGGACACTAGAGGACTGTTATGTCTATCTTGCATAAGCAAGTGTGCATAACTGGACAGTGCTTGCCGCCCTATAATAATTATCAACTTATAGGTTATCTTCTCTAGGATAAATTACTTTGTTAACTTCATTTTTCATTTTTATAAACTTTTATTTTTGGACGCTGACAAGTATTTTTCCAAGCGTTGTTGTGACCAATTTAGACGCTGACATGGCTTTGGCAAACGTTGACAAGAATATAGCCGTTGGGCGTTGATGGGTTATTTTTTACCGTTGACACTCAATGGGACCTACCCAGTTGTTACTTTTTGACGAGTTTTGAGCCGTAATTTTGGGAGCGGATAACTTTCAATTAATGCATGAGATAACTTATTTTCTTTTCATTATTTTCATGATTGTATTTTGAAAATAGTTGCCTCATTTTTGACCAATCACATGCATATTTCTCTCCTATATATTTGGCTCCTATTTTTAAACAGGGTACCTATCATTCTTGTCTAACAAAATTTTCTCCTATACTTCATCTTTATCAATTCTTCAAACAGCTTTCATCAATGGCACCAAAATTTAAACCAAGTGATTTGGTAATGGGATTCAGGAGTCAACACAACATGATAGCATATTTGGATGCTGATGATACTTTGTTTCCCCAATGCACACAGATGGTGGCATATTTGAATGCATCCCCAATTAGGTATGCTCTTTCTCATGCTCCTCTCATCTCTGTCACACATATTAAGCAGTTTTGGAACAATGTTAGTTCCTCAACAGTTAATAACGTGACTACATTATCATCTATTGTTCATGGGCGCACATGGGTGGTTACTGAAGCCTTGGTTCGCCAGGCTTTGCATCTTGATGATGCAGATGGTATAACCACCCTCCCCATTAAGGAAATAGAACAAGGACTAAGGGCTTTGGGTTATCCTTTCCCTGATGAGGGAACTTTAAACAAATATCATAAACAGGAGTTTCCCCCAGCCTGGAAGTACCTAATACATGTCCTCTTGCAATGTTTGAGTCCCAAGTGTACTGCACACAATGAGATTAATAGATCCATTGCTAGTGCTATTGTGTGCATTGCTACTGGGCAAAAGTTTAATTATTCAAAAATGATTTTTGAGGGCATGTGTAATAACAAAGGGAATAAAATGACTTTAGCTTATCCCAGATTTTTACAAATGGTTTTTGATGTGCAAAATTACTACACAAGGGATCATGATGATTTTTATGAGATCCCTGTGCAAAAGAAAGCTATTTTTACAAAGATGAACTCACCTCCTCACCGTGACTTACCCCTAACCCCAGCTATGATTGCTATCATCAAAGCAGCACAACCTCAACCAGACCCACAACCCCAACTTGACCCAATACCTGAACCTTTACCTTCACCACAACACATGCAAATTGACCAAGAACCCTTTGACGCTAACACATTAAATGTTGGCGTTGATACAACTAATCCAAACGTTGACACCAATCCTTCACAGACCCAAACACCCGTTAACCAACCCACATCCACCCAATCCACATCATCTTCTACCCCACCACAATATAGGTTGCAAAAACGCCAAAGGACTACTGGAGTGTTCTCCTCTAGTGGTCCTAGCCATGTAGCAGAGAGAACCACCACCACAAGTGTGGTTGGTGCTATGGATGAGGCTGGGACTATTGGTTCTGGCTTAGATGCTGGCCAAGACAGTCCTAACATCTTTAAGACCTCATCCATGCCCCATGAGTCTAACTTGGGAGGTCAAATACCCATTTTAGAGGAGGGCAGATTGGAACCAATGACCTTAATGGAATTGAGGGCTGTCTGCATTAGCTTGCAAAAGCAAAATGCAGAGTTGGTACATATTGTCAGTACACAAGTCCTTGAACTCAAGCAATTGAGAGAGAGGATTGTTATTTTGCAAAATGCTAGCACAAGGCGTGGGATGGAGGAATCTTCCAAAGGGGAGGATGAGTAGATAAATGTGAGTGATAAGGGCTCACATGATGGTGAATCTTTGGGTGTTGCTGAGGCCCTAACTAGTTTGAAGAAGCAACCAGGTTTTGTTAGATCTCTGGTTACCCCTACAAATTTAGACTTGTCTTTTACAGCTATGTTGGAGCAAATTACAAGAGGCGCTGAGACAGGTAACTTGGGCGTTGACAAGCAAGATTGGAACGCTGACATGAGTAAATTGGGCGCTGACAAAGCAAATTTGAGCGTTGACAGACCTGCAGATGAGGTTGATGTATTCCAGTCATCATCCATCATCAAAGAAGTTTCTTCACAGGTATTACCATCTTCCTTGCCCATCATTGATCCATTAGATAAGGGTAAAGGAAGAATGGTAGAAGTAGATGTTCCAAAGGATGCAGCACAGGTTGAGTTTGATAGAAGGTTGGCTGCACAAATTGTGGAACAAGAAAGAAAGAAGGCTGGTGAATCACCTTTTGTTGTCACTTCAGAAGAACAATAAGGGAGTGATGAAGCTAGTTCAGACTCAAGTGTGATGATTATAGAACAACCAGAAAGACTTGAGTATGGTGATGAATTGGCAAGAGAGAAGCTGAATGAGTTGAAATTGCAAGTAGATTTTGACATGCCAGAAGTTGTTCAGATGTACCATGCTTGGGAAGATAGATGTATGGAGAATCCACATTTGACTATTTCAGACCATATATGGGGTTTAGAGATTCTTCTAAGAGTACAAAAGGACTGCAAGGTAATTCTGAAACACAGAGCTAGCAATATTCTCTCATTGCTGAAAAGGGATAGAAGGGATTTGTACTACATGCTACTCAGATGCCATGGAACAGGATGGACCTACAAGAAATTGATAGGATTATCCTTTGAAGAGTTAGAGTTTAAAGCATATCCCATTTGGGCAAGAGTGCAGGAAGAAAACACTCTAAGACTTCTTTCTGATGAAAGGAAAGAAGAACTTGCAGAAGAGATGGAGCTTAAGAAGGCAATGATTGTTCCCAGACCTTTGAAGAAGGGAGTCCCTCTTGAGTTTCCCAAAGATATGGATAGGTTGAACCTAAGTGAAGCTGTTATAAGAAGTAGCCTCAAGCTCTCATCATTGGAAGCTTCAGATATGGTACAAGTGTTACCACTTGATTCCAGAAACCCTATTATAATCTATGAAGAAGATGAATGTGGGTTTTGGAAGATTGGCAGGTATGGGAAAGAGGTTCACACTTTTACCACTCTTATATCTTTGTTTGCAAGTTTTGATAGAGAAGACTTGGTAGACCTTTGGAGGTTGTTAGAAGCCAAGTATGAGACTGAAGCTCCTACTTCAGTCAATGCAATAAAACTGTGGTCAAAATTCAAGAGAATGTGTGGACCAAGAGATGAAGATCCTGCTATTTGGAAGGATCTTGAAGATGACCTCAGTGGTCTTCAATGGCGTTTGTATTCAGCTACTGGTGTATATTACTTGAGTTCTACAAAGTTTGCTGAGTATCTTCTTGTAGATGCTCAGTATTCCATGTCCAAGGAAGTCTTGGAGAAGATGAAGACAACACAGCTGGAGATTGACTATTCAAGTGACGTGGCCAAAGCTTTGATCAGACATATTTATTACCAATATGATAAGTGTTGTAAGATTCCTCCTAGTTCTTAATGTTTATTCAGAAACTTGATTACTAGAGTAGATATCAAGTTTAGGGGAGGATTGTTGGGAATAAAATATAGCCAGTCTACTTGAGCGCTGACAAGAGGAAAACAAGCGTTGATAGGAAGAAAACAAACGCTGACAGATCAAGCGTTGACAAGAAGAAGTCCAGCGTTGATACATTGAAGACAAGCACTGATGGAAAGATTTAGTCTACGCGTATATTGTTTCCAGTTTGTTTCTAGTAAAGATAAGTTCAACATTGTATTTTCTATAATTATCTTTACCTAGAATAGTTGATACGTAGACTCTTGTACAAGGCTTCTTATTTCTATAAAAGAAGACCTTTAGGTTAATGTTCAATATAAGTTTTCATACGTTAAACACTTTCACTGTAATCAAGTTCGTTATATTCATTCAAGTGAAAGTTTGTTTACATCTTTGTGTGTTCTTGTTTAAGTGTTAATTCCGCATAACACTTAGATTACTTTATACATATACAAAGGTTTCTCTACGTGTATAACTTGATCTAATCTTGTATACACAAAGCTAAATCGATCTAAGTTTGGGATCAATAATTGGGAGTAAAAGCTGTTGGGAATTTGTTTATAAATTTTGGGAAATTGGGGGACTAAAACAGCCCAGACATGAAACTTAGCCCAGCCTCTCACAACACGACACATCACCCCCACTCACTCCTCCACCAATCAGAAACCCCCACCCTCCCACTTCACCTTTCCACCATCCTAACCTGTATTAGTTTGTTAATCTTTTTTTAATGGATTAATAAACAATAAACTTGACGCCTTTTTCTCCTTTAACACCTACTGTTCACATTATTACCATCATATAAACCCAAACGAACCCAGATCTTAATCACCTAAAAACAAAGGGTTTTCTCCCCTAATACTCCAGAATCAAAATTAACTTAAGCTTAAACCTAACCCCACTCTCATTCTTGTCCTCACCTGCACCCATGTGGCTCTCCATTGGTCCCCTGCTCAAGTCCTTTTCACCCAAACCCAAAAAACCCGACCAAATCAACAGCTCTCATCCATTCCTTCACCCCACACCAATTTGGACGTTCAAGATACATTCACGCCAGCTGGAGTCACATGAAGATGTTTTTGACCAAGTTTAAATTCTTCAAAGATGCTCAAAAGATCCGAATATCCAAGGGCATAGCTGGGAATTCAAGATTTAGGGTTTATGCATTCTAAAATGTTCAGCTTGTTGTATAAAAAGGGTGGCTTGTACCCTTTTTCGTTCTGTTCCAGCTTGTACTAAATTTTTTATTTGAATGAATATTTACAGTATTTGATAAAATAATTTGCAAGTCTGAGTTCCATACTTTTATTGTTTACCTTAGTTTAATTAACATTTGATGCAAGTTAGTTTAAGGGTTCATAAGGTTTTCAGTTTTCAAAAAGGCATTTTCAGAAAATATATGTTTTTAAGAATTCTTGAAAAAGGTTTTTTCAAAGGTGTAAAATCAGTATTATAATGAAGTGATAGTGGATTTATAACACTTGTTTCAAATTTGAATAACTATTTGTCAAGGCTTTTGGTGGTTCCAAATTTCAGGTTTTTCAATGATTTTCATAAAATCTTATTTTCATTTCTACACTATTTCAGAAGTCATCATAAGCTCAGAAAACTTTATTAAGGAAGGCATCAGCCAATAAATCTGGCTTGAACCCTTTTTCCATTTTTTCTAAAATTTATGTGAAATCTAGTGATTTTGTGTGAATATGGTTTATGTGTTATTTTTATGTGTTTGTTCATGCTTATTTCAGTCCTTTATGCATGTTATGGTAGTTTTTAATCAGTCTTGAATTGTTTTGATCTCTTTTTGTGTGAAAAAGTCCATTTTCAGAAAATAAAAAGGTGTTTGGGTTTGGGTTTTAAAAAGTCTTTGAGTGACACAAAGTTTTTGAAAACTAGTTAATCACACTTAGTATCATAGTAATAGGTTTAATCAGACTTTATTTCAAGTTTGGTAGGATAACAAAGCAGTTTGCATGTTTGAAGTTGGATAAAATAGGCAATTGTTCATCAGTTGGCTAGAACTAGGATGTTTTAGGAGATTTTGATCTCAAATCTTGTTATTTGTTAAGTATCCAGTTAATTTAGGATTGTTTATTGCTTATTTGTGATTGAGTGTTGATTTGAGTAAGTTTTGGCCTGCTTAGATTCATCCTAGTGCTAATTATATCAGAGTAGTACCCTAAGCAGACCCCTACCTACATCAGTTAATGTATATGGCCATTTGAGTGTGATTTTTGTTAGTAAGCTTGTGTTTTTTGTGCTTTATTTGACTCCCCGCACTTCCATGAGTGTGGGGTGCCCCATTGTACCAACAAATCCAAGTAATCACCAAGAAACGACCATAATTGGTTCATACTTTCACTAGTGAAGAAACAGGCTTCATTGGTTTCCTTTTTTGAGTACTGTAGCAAATCTGGGCACATTTTCATTCGTTTTAGGGTTAGATTTGTTTCTTTTTCAGTCTTTATTTGGTTTTTGTGATTAGACAGTCACCAGGTTTAGTTTATAAAAAGAAAAAGTAAAAAACAAATTGTGTAAAAGGAGACTGGCCATGACTCGAACCTGCGCCATCTCTCCCACACACATACGCATTAACCATCCTGCCCTTGGGTCTTTTACTGACCAAGGTTGCATTCAATAGATACTTAAGGTGTGATTGTTTTAGCTTATTAATATAAATTCGAGTGTTTATAAGCTGATAACAGCTTATTGGTTAAGCTAAATTGGTTCTTTACATTTTCTTGCATTCTTCATATAATTTAGGACTTTTTGGCACAAAGTTTGTATTTTTCACAACTTTTAATTATTTTTTACAGTTATTTATTTACCCGTATTTTAGAAATTAGATAAAAAATAGTTTAATTAATTTTAAAAATTTTCAAAAATTATTTTTAGGTTTTAAATAAATATGTTGAGGTTTACAGCCTTTGAAATTTCCATTTTAGTTAATTTTTAATTTTATTTTAAGGTTTTTCATTAACTTTAAAAATTAATATAAATATATTTAATAGGTTTTAGACTTTTTGGTTTTAAAATTTGTGATTTTTATAATTTTTCTTGGTTTATATTAATTTTTTGGTAATTTTTAGGACACTTTTGTTTTTCGTCGAGTTTTACGATTTCGATCGTTTCACGTTGTAGGGTAATTTTTAGCGTAATTCGTTTTATTTTTCCTTCTTTTCTCATCCAAAAACGACATTAATCCAAACTTTGATTTTACATATTGGCACACTTAATTCACCCACCTCCTTCGAGAACGAACCACATTTATTCGGTTTTACGTTTTTCCTAAAGCGTAAGACTTAATACCTGCCGCTCATACGCGTTTTTCCTAAAACGTGTACGATTGACCTACATCAATCGGCTCTAGCTCTCCTCGAGTGGTACATGTCTTTACCGGCATTTATTTTGAGGAGTAAAGCCTCGTTTATTTCTCCCTTCGAAGTGGTCGAACCACTACCAGTGCTGCTGCCAGTTGTTTCTGATCGGGTTTTCTTGGCAGGTCTCTGTTTGCCGGCTGGTCGAGCTCGAGGATCTGGACCAAATACAGAGGTATGATCATTTTCGTCAAGACCCTCGGGTGCGTCCCATTTTGAGTAGTTTTTAAAAACCCTCCACACATGGTCAAGCGTAAATTTTCTCCCTTTGTTACAAGCCACAAATTTAAGTTTTGTAGCATAAATCACGTCATCTTCGTTTTGACCGCTTTTCTTGTTAAGACTTTTGAAGATAGCGTGAAACTTTTGAACATCGGGGTGCATCCTTGTCCATTTCCCGGTCAACATATTCTTGGTACGACGATTTGCGTTACGACGATTGAAATCGACATAAATGGTGTTCCAAAAATACTCTTCAGTTTGATCAGTCCCGCGATCTTTGTCTTCTAAAACGCCGACCCAACACTCGGCTAGTATGACCTCCTCAGCAGGTGACCACCGTTGGGGTGTCGACTCCACCACAACATCAGCTTCGTCATCGATGTCGTCTTCGTCTGCGGACAAATCAACCGCGATAGATTTTTTTACCCCTGTTTTCCTTTACGAACGATAACTTTTTTTTGTGGTGGAGGTTGCGGTGCTGGTATTTTGAATTGTGTTTCAGGGACTTGTTGACTTTGAGATGTATTAAACTGAGATTGATTAAACTGAGATGGATTTAATTGATATTGTTGCAAAGCTAGTAGTTGATTATAGTAGATTTGTTGGGGTGACAAGTTTGGAAAGTATTGTTAGGAAAATGGTGGGAGGGTTGCGAATTGACCGGAGCCTTGGCCGGACTGCGTCGCCGGAGAAGAGGACGATGATTGATTCGGATCCGTGCTTTGGTTAAGAAGTTGTGAGTAGGAGAGGTGAGGATAATCATTTGGGAAGTTTGAAATTTTTTTGTGATTTTAGGTGTAAATTTGTTTAGAATGTAGTGTATGTATATAAAGGAAAATAAATAAATTTAAAATTTTTTTTTAAAAAAGTTACCGTTTGGCAACGGTTTGAAAACAGGTGGGGCCTAAAGTTTTCTCTTTTTCTTCTCGTTGAAGCTTGACGAAGGGGGAGCGGCGAGGGGGCGGTGTCACGGCGAGCACCGGCGAGGGCGCCACTCAGAGCGACGAGCCCCTCCGCCGTGACACCTTTTGCTCTTATAGTTTGAGATGAAACAATTTTGGTTTGATGATTTTTTAGTGGCCGTGAGATTATGTTAAGAAAAAGAGGCGATATGTTTGAGGTGCTGATAACTAGGGTGGAGTAATAGGTAAGATTTGGTAGCATCAAGAAAAGGGAAAGACGGAGGAAACCACGTATCTCCAACTTTTATATGTAAAATATCCTTTAACAAGTCTGTCTAAAACACATAACTACCTATCCATTCGTCTAGAATTATACTCCAAATATTATGTGTTATTTTAAAGGAGATAGGAGATAAATTTGTGATAGTGGAAACTTTGGAAGTAACGAAAAAAAAGGCAGCTAGGATTTTGGGATGAGGTTTAGAATGATATGAGTAGCTCACAAATGGTTATATATATATTCTCATATGATTGGTGTTGTAGCTTGGCCACGTATGTTTGAGTTAGCCATGTTTTGGCTCCTATTTTTTTATACAAAAGACCATCACACCACGTCACACCATATTACTACACCATATACGCATTTTCAGGGTCCACCATCTTATATAATTGAGTATGGGCTGATATGTTCACAAGGCAAAAGACCACAAATATTAGTACTAGAATTACAAAAATTTTCTTACTATTATTTTCATCTTAGGTGGGCCAAACATCTATTCGCATATAACATTAATATGGACAAATTCGTCTAGTATGTGTTGGAGTGCTATATTAACTAAGCAAAATATCGTTTAGCAATTGTTGCGAATTTTTACGGTTTTTTTTGTTGTTGATCTGTAAAATCTTGCAAATTTGTTTTTTCGATTTTTTCATTAAAATTCAATGGAATCATTGAATTTGACGTTTGAAGAAAAAGAATTGCCTCAAATGCAACACAACGATAGAGACAGTGGTATAACTTCATTTCGAATGCTTCAGTATCATCTAATGAATCTTTCATGGCTTCAAGGAGGGAGCGAATTTGTGACACTCTTTGGTCACGATCGTCATATATTCACGGAATTGATGTTCTTCAACTTGAACCAACTAGCAAAAAACCTCCACAATGAAGAATTTAATCACTCTGCATCGGCACTTGCATATAAGGCTCTCGTGACACAACTCACGCCTTTCCTCCATTTCAATATTGTCAAGTCTGAAAGTTCAGTGATTTGCCAGTCATTTCTTCGAGGCACACATATCGAGCTTCAATATTTCCGTGGTACACTATTGAAACTCATGACAACGGTCTCGTCTTTGATTTATGAAAGATCTCGACTTCAGCAAGCGTATGATAATGGAGCGCAAGAATCTACGATGAAAGAGGAATGGTCATACGATTGACGCATTAGAGGCTGCTAAAAATTGCAAGGACATGGAATCAACAGTTAAGCATGACATCAGCAACACGTCAGGGAATGTTACATACATCTCTTATGATGACACCATACCTGTTTATGAAGAAGAGCCTACAAATATGGTACAATGTAATGTTGTATATGATGTCTATTCCGATGAACTACCGCATGTTGAGCATTCCGAACCTAATTATAACAAACATGGGATGGAAAAGGGTGATAGTTTTACCACTTTAGATTCATCCGATGTGCGTCATAATGGGGGAGAGATTGTTCAGAATGTTATAGTACATCATGATAAATGCTTTATGACTGCTTCATTAACTAATTCTGATTCCAAGATTAAAGAGCTCGAAACGATCGTAGCTCAGCAATCAAAAGATCTCGAGGATGCGAAAATTGAATTTTCAAAGAAAACGGATAAATTTGAAAAGTATTTTGAAAAACTTGAAAATTCGAACGTTGTTCTTGAACAAAAATTAGATCACAAAGTTCTAGATTCTAAAGCTGAAATGGATAATCATTTGAAACAAAATAAGTTGTTAGAATCTAAATTGGCAGCCCAAGATAGATTGCAGAAAGAGAATGAGACTTTAAAGGCTCAGGTTCAAGAAAAGGTTTTTGCTATAGCTGCTTTGAGAAATGAACTAAGGAAAACTAAAGGAACTAGTGAGGACACTAAGCTTGAAAAATCATCAATCTTGGGGAAACCGCCTCAAATTCAGTTTGTTAGACAACCGACTGCATTTAGATCCGAGCGACCACAATCCTCGAGACCGCGGTTTGCCTCCCAAGTTGATATGGTTCATCTTTCTAGACTAGTCACTCCACGAACTAGGGCTAATGTGACTAAAACAGCTTTTGCAAGACCAAATCACATGATTACGTCTAGCCTTCCTAGACATAGTCCAAAGAACACGTCTCAAACTAGTTCAAATGGCGTTCGCCGTAAATTTGGTCTGAGGGAAGCTAAGAAAAAGACACAAGTAAGAGATAGGAATTTCAAACCTAGTCAGATGCCTTCTAGTTTACCCAACACTACTAACCGTAGCATGTCATATCCTAGGAGCATCAATCAATCATCTAAGAATTCTAGATCTTACTCGTACATTAAATATGCTACTTGTAAAAAATGTAGGAAATGTGTCTTTAAAGCCAATCATGATTCTTGTGTCAAGAAGTTACTTAATGAGGTGAACTCCCGTGCTAGATTTAAATCCCAGTGGGTGGCTAAAATCAAACCTATTGGTAAAATGTGGCGCCCCACTGGTAGAACTTTCACTGTTGTAGGAAATGAGTTCCCTTTAACTAGGATAGTCTTCGATTCTACTAAGACTACTAGGGAGGAAATTACAAAGGATGATACATCACTTAAGCCTGAACTTAAGGTTTTCTATAAAAGGAAACGTTTGCCAACTAAGACAAGTGAATCATCCCCTCAGGTCACCTCTGGCACAAGAAAAGAAAACTGTGAATCCCCGCAGGATTCTAAGATAGATATTGCTAACCCATATAAAAGCATACAAACTTCAGCTAAGATTGCAGGTACCAAAGTCAAGGATCAACATAAACAAACCGGTCCGATCTTTATATACCGTTAAACTAAGGACACTCTCAGAGTTTGGTTACTGAAGAAGCTGATATCAGAGAAACAAGTGTCTCTGGGGATTCGCAGTTAAGCTTAGTGTACAAGGCTTATAGACAAATCACAGTCTGTGACCCGTTCATCAAAGAAAGGAAAGTTTATCGCCGATGATAAACTTACCCTCACAAACGAGAAATTAATTTTTCTCGGGCATGAGCTTATATTAAAAACATTCCAAGTTTTTAAGCTCATGCACAATGGCTCACAATCAAATCATAGTCTGTGACCCGAACTTCAGAGAAAGGGAAGTTTATCTCGTCAACGATAACTTACCTTCAAAAAGAGAAATTAATTTTTCTCGGACACGAGCTAAATTTAAAACCATTCAAAGGTTTTAAGCTCGTGTATATGGCTCATCATTAAATTTCAGATGATGATCCGATCTTCACATAAAGGAAAGTTTACCACCGATGATAAACTTATCCTCAAAAAAGAGAAATTAATTTTCCTCGGACATGAGCTTACACTAAGCCCATTCAAAGGTTTTGAGCTCGTGTATAATGGTTCATTGTTAAATGTCAGACAATGACCCGGATTTCAAATAAAGGGAAGTTTATCTTGTCAATTATAACTTACCCTCACAACGAGAAATTATATTTTCTCGGGCATGAGCTTATTTTAAAATATTCAAAGTTTTTTAAGCTCATGCACAACGGCTTGCGGTCACATGTCAGATTGTAACCCGCGATTATAAGAAAGGAAATATTATCGGCGATGATAAACGTATCCTTACTAATGAGAAATTAAATTTTTCTCGGACACGAGCTTACATTAAAAGTATTCAAAGGTTTTTAAGCTCGTGTAAATGGCGTATAATTATATTTCAGATTATGCTCCGGAATTCAAAGAAAGGAAAGTTTATCGCTGGTGATAAACTTTTCCTTACAACGAGAAATTAATTTTTCTGGGGCATGAGATAATATTAAAAACATTCTAAGTTTTTAAGCTCATGCACAATGACTTACAGTTAAATATCAGATTGTAACTCGGACAAAAGTTTTAGGAAAGTTTATCTTTAATGATAACTTATCCTCGTAACGGGAAATTCACTTTTCTCGGTCATAAGCTTGTATTAAAACATTCCAAGTTTTAAGCTCATAAAGGAAAGTGTATCTTTTAAATAAGAGTACTTTTCTTCATAACGAGAAATTCACCTTTCTCGGTCATGAGCTTTACGTTAAAACATTCAAAAGTTTTCAAGCTCATGAATACGACTTCTAAGTAAATGTCAACTTAGGACTCGTTCTTCAGTTAAAAGGAAGGTTTATCGCCGATGATAAACTTATCCTCACAACGAGAAGTTTACAACTTCTCGGACTTGAGCTCGTTTTGTAAGATATTCAACATCTTAAGCTCAAGTAATTTGTATTCAAAACAATGAACACAATTTTTCGAGAATTTCTCAAAAGGTTTTTCTAAATCTTTCAGAATTGTGTGTTCAAAAAATGTTTTGATAAAAAGAGCATGTCTTCTGGAATCGATAATATTTACGATACTAAAAATGTCGTTCAATAATGACACGGGGTTGTAAATAAAGTTCGAGCAGAAGTTCAAATGTTTTAAAACATGCAAAAAATGGTTTGCTATTATTTCAGATAGTAACCCGCTTTTCATATTCGAGTCAAGCATTTCAACCGGAAAGCTTTGACTCAACAAGGGGAATTAATTTTCTCGGGCATGGTTTACTTTATAACCATGTAAGGGATTGTGTTTACGTAATAACACAATCTAACACGAATATTGATGAGAGTGCTTTTATACATAGTCTCATCTTCCAAATAGGGCTTAAAATGCATTAAATATCATCAAAATACCCAAATATATGCTTGTGTTTGTTGCTTGTGTATTTTAGGTACGGATATTGAGAAAATGACAAAAGATCACAAGAATCAGTCAAAAACGAACACGAGAAACGAAGCCGCACAATGAACCAAGCCCTAATGAAGACTTTCCCAAGATCAACCCTTGAAGATTTGAAGAATTATGAAGAAGGGTCCTCCAATTATGAATAACTGACACTTTATACCCTTGTATCTTCATAATTACAAGTTTGGTCCCTAAAGTTTGTCAAAATTACAAAAAGGGCCATCCATTTTGAAGATTTGGCAAGTTTAGCCCCTCAACAAAGCTAAATTGTCAACCAATATCATCCACAAAGTCAAATACATCATGAAGTCCTTCAAAGTACAAGAAATGACAAGTTTGGTCCTTTGAAAATTCCAAAATTACACAAAGGACCCTCAACTTTCAACATTTGGCAAAAATGGTCCCTCAATCATCAAGACTTGGCAATTTTAGTCCTTGAAAATATCAAGTATACAAGTCTAGACCATTATCATTGAAGAAAATACCAAACCAGCCCTTGAAGAATTCAAAAATGGCAAGAATTACCCCTGATTTCACTTTGCAAAAGTTTTGGGCCAAAAATGCAAAGTGTGCAAAAGTTGTTAAGGCATAAATGGGCGTTGATAGAGTTTTCAACTGAAAAGACAAGAAGAAAGGAATCGAGGGGCTAAAAGGGGCAGACATCAAACTTACCTAGACCAGTGAGGGGGTGACACGTGCCCCACTCACTCCATCCAGCCAATCACAACTCACCCTTCCTCCACCTCACAATCCCACTCAGCTGATTTAAGATTAATTTAATCTTGGCGCCATTAACACATATTTAAACATAATCCAAACCAAAAATGGATTAAACCTGGCACTATTTACCTCAAGAACACAATTAGGGGTTTCTTAATTTCTTGTAATTAAGCCCTAATAACTTCCATAATATTGATTAATGGCCTTCTAATCATAACCCAACCCCTAAACTCCCATCACTCTCATGCATGTGACAATTCCAACCCTCCCCTGCCCCACTTTTCATGTCCAACAAAAACTAACCAGCAATCCAACGTGGGAGAATTGTGCTTGTAACTTAAGCTTGTTTTACACCCTTGGATCAACTTTGCACTTGCCAGCATCAACAAACAGCCAAAAACAAGTCACATGATTCAAGAAGATGCCAAAACCTCAAGGGCATTTTTGGGACTTCAGTAGCTAGGGTTTACATGTTTCTTAGCTTAGTAGAACTTGTAAGGCTCTATATAAAGCCACTTAGGCCTTCACATTTTAGTTTGCTTTTGATTTTTCCTTGTTCAAGTTTCTGTAAATCCCATTTTCAAGTTTAATGAAAATAAGTTTGAAATCTTGAAGAAAAGTCATTGGCCAATCTTATTTACTGCTTTCATTTGTTATATGCTTGTTAGTTCTTGAAGTTCAAAACCTGTTTTTCAAAGAGGAGTGTGCAAAAGTTTGCATATTTCCTCATTTCCTTGATATTTTGCTAAGTCTTGTTCCAATCTTGGAATTATTGGGCTATAGGGCTGATCATAGCATCCTAACTGAGTTGGTTAAGGTGTGGTGAGGCTTATAACTTGGGGATAATCAAGTGTGAGGTAACAAGTTTGCATCAATCAAGTTTTTCAAAGTTTCTGATTTTTCTGATATTGTGCTTAACCCTTGTTCAATCTTAGCAGGCTTATTGTGGAAGCTTGTGCTTGTTCTTACTAGCACATAAGCTCAAAATTCGTGGGTGTGGATGTACATCCATGAGGTTTGCATACTTAATCTCAAAATCTGCTTAAATTGTGATTTTTGGTGATATTTGTATGAAACTTGTGTTCTTGTGAATTTTGTGGCTTGTTCTTGCTTGAATCTGTTTATCTTACTTGTTTGAGTGTTAATTGATGCTTGGTTGGCCTGAAATCTCACTTTGCTTTTGAAAATTTTGACTTGGAAAAGTTAAAGGGGTGTTTGGGTCTACTGTTTGTGCTTGCATCTTGTTATTGTGTTGTTAGTTTGTGTTGTTCATGCTTTGTATCTGCTATACCTTTGTTTGAGAGTGTTTTGCTGCAAGTTTTTGGGTTTGAACACTTGAATTAAACAATATGCTATATAGACCTTGTTTCTGCTTGTTTTGACCTAGGATTTTGGGAACACTTAGTGTGTATGCATGCTTAGGGATAGAAGTGGTTTAAACAAAGTTAATATAACCTGTTTGAAAGATTTGAGGTGTTGAATCTGGCTTAAGTGTCAAATACATCAGCAAAAGTAAAAACTGCATGTGTTAGTGTTCATCAGTAACTTTCATTGCTTGAATCTTGCTTAATTCTTTGAACCAGTGCATGAAACCTGTTTAGACTTGCTTATTGGAGTTTATTATAGCTTGTGTGTGCATTTGGTTGAATTTGGCTGGCTGATTTGTGCTAAAACTGCTCATAACTGCTTAACTGCTTATTGTTCATGTCTGTGCAATGTCTGATGATTGATTGATTAAACTGTATCAATTGGGTGTTAGTGATTGTGTTATTTTGATTGTTATTGACTCCTTTTGATCCAAAGATCATTTGGGTGCCTTTGTGAAATCTGAATCCAAGAAAAAGTCACTAAAGACAAAAAGTCAAAATAGTCAAGCAGTGGAAAAATTTTCCACTGCTCAACATCCAAAACTAGCCCCTGCTAGTGCAATTTTGTCATCAGCTCATCAATAAGCTATTTTAGCTTATTCTGACTTGCAACAACTTATTTTTTGTGATAGATCTTCATTATTTGACCCATTTAAGTAAACTGGAGCTTATGAGACTTTGACTTTGACTTTTTACTAGAAAACCAACTTATTTGACTTTTAACATAAGGGCTTAATTGACTTTCCAGCTTATTGAGTGTGCTTATTGAGTAGGTTTTTGATTATTAAGCTTAGTTTTGTCATAAGAAACATTTTGCAACTTGAATCAGCTTCTGAGGTGGTCTAGATCATAAAAACGACTATTTTGTCGTTTTGTGAATAAGTTTGTGAACTGTTTCTGGCTTATTAAGTGGGCTTATTTGAAATTTCTTTTTGCATAAGTCTTTGTTAGGTCAAAAGAAGCTTGTGTGTTAAATTTTAGCTTATGGCATCAGCTTATGGCTTAATGGGCTACAAAGCCCATTAAGAATAAGCTGCTTATTATAAGTTAGCTTATTTCACATTTTCAGCTTTTGGGCATTTGGAAAAAGTTGTTTAAAATCAAATTTTGAGTCAACTTGTGCTTTTTGGGCTTATTTTGAACACTTTTTCTTATTGGGCCTTAATTAAGCCCAATAAGGGACTGTTTTGGGTTTGGCCCATTTTCTAGGCCCAATAGGGGTATTTAGGTAATTTCACTTTCATTTCTGAGTTACTTAGGGTAAATTAAGCGAGTTTGCAAGTTTTTAGAATTTTTTATAATTTTTGGATTTTTAATATTATTTTATTATTAAAAATTAAAAGTCTGATTTTCTAGGTTTTCATATTTTTCCTAGGTTCTAAACACTTAATTAGGATTTTTGCAACTTTCCAAATATTTTTAGGTCTTTTAATTATTTTCTAGAATTAATTTAAGATTTAATTGATTTTAGGAGTTTTTAATTGTTTAAAAATAGTTTTAATTGGTTGTAAAATTTTGAAAAATAGTTTTTAGCTTAATTAGAGTGTTTTTGAGGTTTATAAACTTTAAAATCTTGTTTAGGGCTTTTTAATAATTAATTTTGATTTTTAGGGCTTTAATTAGCATTAAAAAGTCATTATCTAATTAATTAAAAGGTTTTTGCAAGTTTTGATTTTTTTGTAAACTCTTAGAATATTATTAGGGATTTTTGGTAATTTTTAGAAATTTTTAGGTTAAAATTTTAATTTTAGTGTTTTTTACGACTTTTCGTGTACGCCTTTTTAGAATTAGTTTAATCCGTTTTGATAACCGTCATTCTCTTCTAATCCCTTTTCTATTTTTCTTTCTCAAATATAATCACAAATTAATCCATATCATTACACACATAACACACTAGCCTCCTTGAGAACGAACTTAATTGGTCATTAGTGCTTGGTTTTCCTAAACCGACACTTAATACTTGCCACTTTTGTCATCCTTTTCCTAAAGGGTAGCAAAAACACTACATCATTTTGGCGCCGCTGCCGGGGAGGCGTGTTGTGTTTTGATTTGGCATTTTTGTTTTTATACTAACCATAATTAGTATTTGTATTAGTAGCACTCTACTAATACGTATTATCGTTTTTTCGGTTTTTGTGTGAATACTATTACTATATTGTATACGTAGAACAATAAATTCACAAGTACTCCAAATACGTGAGAAATCACAACCTTGACTTGGGAGGTCATTACCCAATCATTGTATTCGAATCTCAAACCAAAGAAAAAGGCAAAAATAGATAAATACTTTCGTGAAGCTTAATCTTGAAAATACAAACTATAAGGTGGGTATAAGGCGGATATTATAAAATATATCCTAAGGAAAAAGGCTCTTAAGTGCTTCGCGCAGCCTCGTTTCCCCGCTTGCTTGTGAGTATTTGATTGTGAGAGCTAATCGAGGGTTTTGCCGCCCAAAGTATTACTAAGTATCATATATATTTTCTTGGTTTCTATTGATTAAACCCTCTTGAATGTTTTGGTGTTCCACCAATGTTCTAAAGTCATCGAAGGCGTTCACTTCACGTGATCGTTTTCATTCCTTGAGGCTTCTTTAATCAAGAGATTTGATTAAGGAGGAGATTTGTAGATTTGTGTCTACTTAATACATTTCACCAAATTCCAAAAAGGTTAATACAATCAAAAACCACAAAAAAATTGAAAAATACAAAACACCAAAAAGAATCTTCTTTGCTCGTCCCCTCGTTGTACGTGACGTTTATGCTAACTCGAAATCAAGCAAGACGTGCACGTAAACGAAAGAACAAAACTCCCACTCCCAACAATTCTAGTGAGGAGTCTCCTATTGACGAACCCATTGTAAGAGAAGCACCAACCATGGCGAATCGAACTATGATGGAGTTACTTCAAGCACCCACCGAGGGTTATGGATAGGCTATTGTGATTCCCGCTATCCTTGCGGAGAATTTTGAGGTGAAAACGGGTTTGTTGTCGATGATCCAAAACAACAAATTCCGTGGTGATGAGAAGGACAATCCACACAACCATATCCGCCAATTCAATCGTCTTACCGCTACTTGCAAGTTTAAGGATGTCTCTAACGACTCGATTAAGATGATGCTTTTTCTGTATTCCTTAGCGGGGCCCGCTAAAATTTGGTTAGAGAAAGAGCCACCCAATTCTATATTGACGTGGAAGGATCTCGTGTCTAAGTTTGTGAACCAATTTTTTCCGCCCTCTAAGACTACGCACTTGAAAAACGAGATTTCAAAGTTTTCACAAGAATTTAATGAAAGTTTTTCAACGGCTTGGAATAGGTTTAAGGAAATGTTACATGAATGTCCTCATCACGGTTTTTCCGATTTGCATCAAATTGACACGTTTTACAATGGACTTAATGATCATGAAAGGGATTATTTGAATGCCGCCGCGGGTGGTAATTTTTTGTGTAAAACGGTTGAGGAAGCTTTGGTGATAATTGAAAATAGATCTAAGGTGTATAGTCCTCGTAGCACGTCTAGTGTTCGTAAGGCTTCGTCTTCGGCTTCACCTTCTTTGTCTACTACCATCGATGCTTGCCAAATTGAGGCAAACTTGGAAAACAAGATTTTTGATAAGTTGAAAGGACTTTTGATTGAGTTTAAGGTTGGTGAACCAAGTGCTCCCGCTACGGCTAAAGCGGTTGAGGTTTCTTGCATGTATTGTGGTGGAGGTCATGATTTCTCCGAGTGCATTACCAACGGTGGTAACACTTCGAGTGCCTTTGCGGCCACGGGAAATTACAACCAAAACGGTCAAGTTTCCTGCTCTAATCAAATGACTCCACCGGGTTTTGGTTCAAATCAAAATGCTAACAACTATCGCAACAATCAAGTTGGGTTTAAGAACAATTACAACAAGGGAAACTATGGGAATCAAGGGGCTAATAATCAAGTTTCAAACAAAAATGATTTTCAAAATAACAACAAAAGTTTGCAAACATTGAAAGATCTTCCAAGTGAGTTTGTTGAATATGCTAGTGGGAATGATGCTAGGTTTGACAACATTCAAAGAGAAATCATTAGCTTAAGATCCGAGTTTAAAAACGACTTGAAGAAAGAGTTGAAAAATGAGTTAGCTAATGAACTTAAAATCCACACCAACAAGATGGAAGGAAATGTCACTAGGTTGCAACAAAACCAACAAAAGATGGAACAAGGGCAACATGAGATTAAACAAGAGATGATTAAGGCCGAGAAAAGGCAAACCGAAGCCGTATTGAGGCAATCTAATTTTGAAGACAAAATCTCGTCTATGTTTGAGGCAATAATGTGTAAACCGTCATCAAGTGGTCTTCCTAGCAACACCATATCCAACCCTAAGGGTGAGATGAAAGTAATTACCACACGTAGTGGTAAGACACTTAAGGAGCCGACTCCTCAACCAATTGCTCCTACGGAGGAAGCAATTGAGGAAGAACCCGAGGTGGTTGTCCAAAAGGAGCATGTCCCAATCCCACGAAGTACCGCTCATGCCACACCTACGGTCGACCCATTACCATCATTGGAACCCGAGATTCCAAAGTCTATGCCTACTATGCCTCAACCCACACCACCTTTGCCCTATCCATCGAGACTTAGGAAGGAGAAACGTCAAGAGCGCGACAATTATCAACTTGAGCTTTTTATGAAAATGTTTCGTGATTTGCACCTTAATGTGAGTTTCGCCGATGCTTTGGTCATGATGCCTCGATTTGCCGCTAACTTTAAGAGTATGTTGAACAACAAGGAGAAATTGCACCAATTGTCTAGTTGTTCGTCGGTTTATCTTAATCGCATACCTCAAAAAGTCGGTGATCCCGGTAAATTTTTGATCCCTTGTGCAATCCAAGATATGGAAGAATGCTTCGCCTTGGCCGATCTTGGTGCTAGCATTAACTTGATGCCACTTGCAATCTTTAAGTCGCTCAATCTTCCTAATCTTACTCCTTCACTAATGTCTATCGAGTTGGCCGACCATTCCATGATTCCCGCATGTGGTTTGGTGGAAGACGTTTTTGTGAAAGTGGGGAAGTTCTACTATCCCGTAGACTTCATTGTTGTTGATATCCCCACGGATCCTCAAGTTCCTCTCATTTTAGGTCGTTCGTTTTTAGATACGTCTATGGCTTTGATCGATGTGCATGCTAGAAAGATCACCTTACGTTTCAACGACGAGGAACTTGTTATAAACGCAACTCAAAACTCTCAAATTTCTCATGTTTATTTCGTTGCAACCATAAACCTCGTTGATATGATTGACGTGGTTTGCGAGGAATTCTCACAAGAAGTTCTAGGTTTTGGTGATGAAGAAACTAGTGGCAATCCCACTATGTTGGATCCAATTCTTGATAATTCGACACCAACCTTCACTCCTTTTGAAGGTGGTGGTTTTACGTTGGAAGAATGCAATGTTCCACGTACTTGTGACGAAGACCTCGACAACGATGAGGACTTCTCGATTA
The DNA here is from genome assembly GCA_025667525.1 of Glebionis coronaria. Lineage (NCBI taxonomy): Eukaryota > Viridiplantae > Streptophyta > Magnoliopsida > Asterales > Asteraceae > Glebionis > Glebionis coronaria. The sequence continues at coordinate 302,091,943 of CM046874.1, forward strand.
TCAAGGATTTTCTTAACGATTTCCCATTTCCTCCACCCGAGGAGGTTATGAGTATCGAGCCCAAATCTTCACTTGAGGAGCCACCTATCCTTGAGTTGAAAGATTTACCTCCTCACCTCGAATATGTCTATTTGGAGGAGGACGACAAGTTGCCGGTTATTATTGCGAAGGATCTTTCGAATGATGAAAAAACCGCACTTGTCGATGTTCTAAAGGACCACAAAAGGGCGATTGCGTGGAAGTTATCCGACATTAAGGGGATCGATCCCAAGTTTTGTACCCACAAAATCTTAATGGAGGAGGATTTCAAGCCCACAATCCAAAGTCAAAGGAGGGTGAACCCCAAAATTCACGACGTCATCAAAAAGGAGGTCCTTAAACTCCTTGACGCGGGAATGATTTACCCTATTTCCGATAGCCCTTGGGTGAGTCCTATTCATTGTGTCCCTAAAAAGGGAGGGATGACCGTTGTGCCAAACGATGCCAACGAGTTGATTCCCACTAGACTCGTGACCGGATGGAGAGTGTGCATTGACTATCGTAAGTTGAATGAAGCCACTCGAAAAGACCATTTTCCCTTTCCCTTCATGGACCAAATGTTGGAGCGTCTTGCGGGAAACGATTTCTATTGCTTTTAAGATGGTTTTTCCGGTTACTTCCAAATCCCCATCGATCCTCGTGATCAAGAAAAAACTACGTTTACGTGTCCATATGGAACGTTTGCCTATCGTAGAATGCCATTCGGACTTTGTAATGCACCGGGAACCTTTCAAAGGTGCATGATGGCTATTTTTCATGATATGATCGAGAAGACGATGGAAGTCTTCATGGATGAATTTTCCGTGTTTGGTGATTCTTTCACTTCGTGTTTGTCGAACCTTGAGAGAATGTTGAAACGTTGTGAGGAAACCAACCTTGTGCTCAATTGGGAAAAGTGTCATTTTATGGTTAAGAGTGTAATCGTCTTAGGGCACAAGGTCTCGAAAGCGGGGATTGAGGTAGATCAAGCTAAGGTAGACGTCATCGCCAAATTACCTCATCCCAAAACCGTTAAGGGAGTTAGGAGTTTCCTAGGCCACGCGGGCTTTTATCGTCGATTCATCAAGGATTTTTCAAAGATTTCTCAACCTATTACACATCTTCTTGAAAAAGAGGCACGTTTTGTCTTTGACGAAGATTGTGTACGAGCCTTTGATATCCTTAAGAGGAAACTTACCGAAGCTCCCATTCTTGTTGCTCCCAATTAGAACCTCCCCTTTGAGCTTATGTGTGATGCTAGTGATTACGCTATTGGGGCCGTTTTGGGGCAACGTCATGATAAGCACTTCTTGCCTATTCACTATGCTAGCAAGACGATGACCGAGGCTCAACTAAAATACACTACAATGGAAAAGGAGTTCCTTGCCGTGGTGTATGCATTTGAAAATTTCCGACCTTACCTCATCTTGACGAAATGCATAGTGTATACGGACCATTCGGCTATTAAGTATCTCATGGCAAAGCAAGATGCTAAGCCTAGATTACTTCGTTGGATTCTCCTCCTTCAAGAATTTGATCACAAAATCGTTGACAAAAAAGGAGCCGAGAATCTAGCGGCCGATCATCTCTCTCGTTTGGAAGATCCTCACCAAAGTGTTTACGAGCCCAAGGAAATCACCGAAACATTTCCGCTCGAGACACTTGGTGTAGTGAATTCTAAGCTTGATTCTTCCGCCCCATGGTTTGCGGATTTTGCAAATTACCATGCGGGTAACTTCATCGTTAAGGGTATGACGACTCAAGAAAAACGAAAATTCTTTCGTGACGTCAAGTTCTACTTTTAGAACGACCCTTACTTGTTTCGAACTTGTGCGGATCAAATCATCCGCCGTTGTGTATTTGGCACCGAAGCTTCTAACATCCTTAGAGCTTGTCATGAGGGACCCACGGGTGGTCACCACGGTGCTAATCTCACGGCTAAAAAGGTATTTGATGCCGGCTTCTTTTGGCCTACTATTTACCGAGATGCACAAGATCTTGTGAAGTCGTGTGATGCATGCCAACGACAAGGAAAAGCCTCACAAAAAAATGAAATGCCACAAAATATCATTCAAGTATGTGAGATCTTTGACGTTTGGGGTATAGACTTTATGGGGCCGTTCCCATCATCTCGTGGTAATAAGTACATTCTCGTTGCGGTTGACTACCTTTCTAAGTGGGTGGAGGCCAAGGCCTTGCCCACCAATGATGCTCGTGTGGTAGTCAAGTTTTTGAAGCAATTGTTTTCTCGGTTTGGAACCCCTCGTGCTATCATAAGCGATCGTGGAACCCATTTTTGTAACGACCAATTTGAAAGGGTTCTAAGGAAATATGGGGTTACACATCGGCTTTCTACGGCTTACCACCCACAAACGAGTGGGAAAGTCGAGGTTTCAAACCGAGCTTTAAAGAGGATCTTGGAGAGATCCGTTGGAGAAAACCGACAAACATGGTCGGATAAGTTGGACGATGCTTTATGGGCCTTTAGGACTGCTCATAAGACGCCCATTGGGTGCACTCCCTATAAGCTTGTGTATGGAAAGAATTGTCATTTGCCTATCGAGTTAGAACACAAGGCTTATTGGGCCCTAAAGCATTGTAATGATGATATGGAGACCGCGGGAAAACACCAGAAAATGCAATTGAATGAATTAGATGAATTGAGAGACATTGCTTATGAAAATTCATTGATTTACAAAGAAAAGACTAAAAAGTTGCATGATTCAAAAATTAAAAACCGGGTTTTTAACATTGGGGATCAAGTTTTGCTTTTTAATTCAAGATTGAAAATCTTTTCCGGTAAGTTGAAATCCTGTTGGTCCGGTCCATTCACCGTGACTCAAGTGTTTCCGTATGGGACCATCGAGCTAGCTTAAGATGATGGTCCTAACTTCAAGGTGAATGGACATAGGTTGAAGCACTACTTTGGCGGGGAAGTTCCATCCTTGAACTACCTCGACCAAGTCACCTTCCCTAATGATAATTAGTATTGAGGGGATCGAGTCGAGCTCATGACTCGGTAATCAAAAACGAGGAGCCTCGTGGGGGAGTCCCATGCTTATCCTATGTACATATTATCGCTTTCTAAAGTAGTTAACGTGTGGGGATTTGTGCCCTTCCAACCTTTGTTCCGTGGTTGTTTGTGAATTGTGAACTTTAGATGATTATGATCTTCACGATTGGAGCCTCTCGTGTTCGTATTATGGGAGCACTCGATCGATTGCTTTGAAGACTTTCTCAATATCCATGATATATCCTTTTGATGTTCTAACCTTAGGTTTTTAGCACACTTCATAAACGGCTATTAATTTATTGGTTACACCCTTTCCATGCTAGATTAGGCATTCGACTACGTCTCTAGTATGGAGGTATTTGCACCCCTAGACTCGAAACATTGAGGACAATGTTTAACTTTAGTATGGGGGGTGAATAGATACTTGCCTTGCCAAACCTTCACGCTTTCCAAAGTTTATCTTTTTGTTATCATTTTTGTTGCAAAATAAGGCTAAAAATGGCCAAATTTTAAAAAATTTCTCATGTTTTATAAGTGTTTGAAGACACGAATGTAGGTTTTCCGATGGCGAGAATAAGAGTTGTTTTTTACTCGACCGTGCGTGTTGAGCACTTAGCTTTGGTTCCTTAACTACACATTAGGCTAAGTCTCTTAAATGAGGACGAGAAATGATAGAGTTAATTATAAGTTACTATGCTAAACGTAGAGTACTCGTATTCTTTCAAAAACTCATGTGTTCTCGTTGTTTGCTTATTCTCCCTTCGCTTGTAAATATTTCTTGCTTAATAAATATTGACTTAGCGGTTTAGTTAGGATTATTGGGTTTCTATCTTTTCTAGTAGCTTCCGTGTAATTAAATTGGGAAGACATTAAGGTATCGCCAGCGTCACAGTTTTGAAGTATTGGCACCCCAATAATCGAAAGCTTCACCTAATAATAAGATTTCAAGTGCTCACCTAAATCTAGCAAACAGTTTGAAGCCCCACAAGGCCGAAAAATCTATGCAAAATTGAAAGTGAATCAAGCCTTAATCTTCGAAGCTTTAAAGATCCAAAATTCGCCTTAGCGTGAGGATATACGTCTTTGGCTAATAAAACCACCGATGAGGCGGATAATAAAAGGCAAGGCAAGACCGAAGTCATAATAAAAGCTTCATGGCGAATTTGAATAAAAGATGGAGGTAAACCAAAGATAATAAGGCCCTTCCGTTAGGGGGCGTATAAAAGACTTGGTAATAAGTCTCATGTTCAAAACCGTTATAAAACCGTGTTTATCGATCCTTCTTGTTGACTTAATTTTTTGACATCGTTGTCTATTAGGAAGGGTTATTGATTTGATGGTCTTAGTTACACCGTTAGGACTCTATTTTTAGACCTAAATCTCTATTATCGCATAAGTCAAACAATGTATCCTCGTGAAACATTCAAGACAAAATAAAATATAAGAGATACAACTTAGGAATAATGGGAGGATAAGTACGTGATTAGGGCATATGAGTAGTGTTAGCATTACTAACTTATAATGACAATGATCTCGTTGCACGCTTAGCATGGAATTAGGGTGAAAATCGAGGACGATGAAATTATTTCTAACGAAGCATTCACGTGTTCTTATTCTATGAACCTAAACGTCCCATTTTGCGATGAAAATCATACATTATGTCTAAAACGCAAGTAGTAGTAGCAATAGTAGTAGTATAGCTAGTTTATCGTTCAATAAAGTGAATAAAGTGAATTTTGGAGATGCTTTGATACTTTATTTTAGCATTGCGTGAGGGCACGACAATGGTTTAGTATGGGGGAGTGATGAGACTGCTTTTATACATAGTCTCATCTTCCAAATAGGGCTTAAAATGCATTAAATATCATCAAAATACCCAAATATATGCTTGTGTTTGTTGCTTGTGTATTTTAGGTACGGATATTGAGAAAATGACAAAAGATCACAAGAATCAGTCAAAAACGAACACGGGAAACAAAGCCGCACAATGAACCAAGCCCTAATGAAGACTTTCCCAAGATCAACCCTTGAAGATTTGAAGAATTATGAAGAAGGGTCCTCCAATTACGAAGAACTGACACTTTATACCCTTGTATCTTCATAATTACAAGTTTGGTCCCTAAAGTTTGTCAAAATTACAAAAAGGGCCAACATTTTGAAGATTTGGCAAGTTTAGCCCCTCAACAAAGCTAAATTGTCAACCAATATCATCCACAAAGTCAAATACATCATGAAGTCCTTCAAAGTACAAGAAATGACAAGTTTGGTCCTTTGAAAATTCCAAAATTACACAAAGGACCCGTAACTTTCAACATTTGGCAAAAATGGTCCCTCAATCATCAAGACTTGGCAATTTCAGTCCTCCAAAATATCAAGTATACAAGTCTAGACCATTATCATTGAAGAAAATACCAAACCAGCCCTTGAAGAATTAAAAATGGCAAGAATTACCCCTGATTTCACTTTGCAAAAGTTTTGGGCCAAAAATGCAAAGTGTGCAAAAGTTGTTAAGGCATAAATGGGCGTTGATAGAGTTTTCAACTGAAAAGACAAGAAGAAAGGAATCGAGGGGCTAAAAGGGGCAGACATCAAACTTACCTAGACCAGTGAGGGGGTGACACGTGCCCCACTCACTCCATCCAGCCAATCACAACTCACCCTTCCTCCACCTCATAATCCCACTCAGCTTATTTAAGATTAATTTAATCTTGGCGCCATTAACACATATTTAAACATAATCCAAACCAAAAATGGATTAAACCTGGCACTATTTACCTCAAGAACACAATTAGGGGTTTCTTAATTTCTTATAATTAAGCCCTAATAACTTCCAGAATATTGATTAATGGCCTTCTAATCATAACCCAGCCCCTAAACTCCCATCACTCTCATGCATGTGACAATGCCAACCCTCCCCTGCCCCACTTTTCATGTCCAAACAAAAACTAACCAGCAATCCAACGTGGGAGAATTGTGCTTGTAACTTAAGCTTGTTTTACACCCTTGGATCAACTTTGCACTTGCCAGCATCAACAAACAGCCAAAAACAAGTCACATGATTCAAGAAGATGCCAAAACCTCAAGGGCATTTTTGGGACTTCAGTAGCTAGGGTTTACACGTTTCTTAGCTTAGTAGAACTTGTAAGGCTCTATATAAAGCCACTTAGGCCTTCACATTTCAGTTTGCTTTTGATTTTTCCTTGTTTAAGTTTCTGTAAATCCCATTTTCAAGTTTAATGAAATTGAGTTTGAAATCTTGAAGAAAAGTCATTGGCCAATCTTATTTACTGCTTTCATTTTTTATATGCTTGTTAGTTCTTGAAGTTCAAAACCTGTTTTTCAAAGAGGAGTGTGCAAAAGTTTGCATATTTCCTCATTTCCTTGATATTTTGCTAAGTCTTGTTCCAATCTTGGAATTCTTGGGCTATAGGGCTGATCATAGCATCCTAACTGAGTTGGTTAAGGTGTGGTGAGGCTTATAACTTGGGGATAATCAAGTGTGGGGTAACAAGTTTGCATCAATCAAGTTTTTCAAAGTTTCTGATTTTTATGATATTGTGCTTAACCCTTGTTCAATCTTAGCAGGCTTATTGTGGAAGCTTGTGCTTGTTCTTGCTAGCACATAAGCTCAAAATTCGTGGGTGTGGATGTACATCCATGAGGTTTGCATACTTAATCTCAAAATCTGCTTAAATTGTGATTTTTGGTGATATTTGTATGAAACTTGAGTTCTTGTGAATTTTGTGGCTTGTTCTTGCTTGAATCTGTTTATCTTACTTGTTTGAGTGTTAATTGATGCTTGGTTGGCCTGAAATCTCACTTTGCTTTTGAAAATTTTGACTTGGAAAAGTTAAAGGGGTGTTTGGGTTTACTGTTTGTGCTTGCATCTTGTTATTGTGTTGTTAGTTTGTGTTGTTCATGCTTTGTATCTGCTATACCTTTGTTTGAGAGTGTTTTGCTGCAAGTTTTTGGGTTTGAACACTTGAATTAAACAATCTGCTATATAGACCTTGTTTCTGCTTGTTTTGACCTAGGATTTTGGGAACACTTAGTGTGTATGCATGCTTAGGGATAGAAGTGTTTTAAACAAAGTTAATATAACCTGTTTGAAAGATTTGAGGTGTTGAATCTGGCTTAAGTGTCAAATACATCAGCAAAAGTAAAAACTGCATGTGTTAGTGTTCATCAGTAACTTTCATTGCTTGAATCTTGCTTAATTCTTTGAACCAGTGCATGAAACCTGTTTAGACTTGCTTATTGGAGTTTATTATAGCTTGTGTGTGCATTTGGTTGAATTTGGCTGGCTGATTTGTGCTAAAACTGCTCATAAGTGCTTAACTGCTTATTGTTCATGTATGTGCAATGTCTGATGATTGATTGATTAAACTGTATCAATTGGGTGTTAGTGATTGTGTTATTTTGATTGCGATTGACTCCTTTTGATCCAAAGATCATTTGGGTGCCTTTGTGAAATCTGAATCCAAGAAAAAGTCACTAAAGACAAAAAGTCAAAATAGTCAAGCAGTGGAAAAAGTTTCCACTGCTCAACATCCAAAACTAGCCCCTGCTAGTGCAATTTTGTCATCAGCTTATCAATAAGCTATTTTAGCTTATTCTGACTTGCAACAACTTATTTTTTGTGATAGATCTTCATTATTTGACCCATTTAAGTAAACTGGAGCTTATGAGACTTTGACTTTGACTTTTTACTAGAAAACCAACTTATTTGACTTTTAACATAAGGGCTTAATTGACTTTCCAGCTTATTGAGTGTGCTTATTGAGTAGGTTTTTGATTATTAAGCTTAGTTTTGTCATAAGAAACATTTTGCAACTTGAATCAGCTTTTGAGGTGGTCTAGATCATAAAAACGACTATTTTGTCGTTTTGTGAATAAGTTTGTGAACTGTTTCTGGCTTATTAAGTGGGCTTATTTGAAATTCTTTTTGCAGAAGTCTTTGTTAGGTCAAAAGAAGCTTGTGTGTTAAATTTTAGCTTATGGCATCATCTTATGGCTTAATGGGCTCAAAAGCCCATTAAGAATAAGCTGCTTATTATAAGTTAGCTTATTTCACATTTTCAGCTTTTGGGCCTTAGGAAAAAGTTGTTTAAAATCAAATTTTGAGTCAACCTATGCTTTTTGGGCTTATTTTGAACACTTTTTCTTATTGGGCCTTAATTAAGCCCAATAAGGGACTGTTTTGGGTTTGGCCCATTTTCTAGGCCCAATAGGGGTATTTAAGTAATTTCACTTTCATTTCTGAGTTATTTAGGGTAAATTAAGCTAGTTTGCAAGTTTTTAGAATTTTTTATAATTTTTGGATTTTTAATATTATTTTAATATTATTTTATTATTAAAAATTAAAAGTCTGATTTTCTAGGTTTTTATATTTTTCCTAGGTTCTAAACACTTAATTAGGATTTTTGCAACTTTCCAAATATTTTTTAGGTCTTTTAATTATTTTCTAGAATTAATTTAAGATTTAACTGATTTTAGGAGTTTTTAATTGTTTAAAAATAGTTTTAATTGGTTTTAAAATTTTGAAAAATAGTTTTTAGCTTATTTAGAGTGTTTTTGAGGTTTATAAACTTTAAAATCTTGTTTAGGGCTTTTTAATAATTAATTTTGATTTTTAGGGCTTTAATTAGTATTAAAAAGTCATTATCTAATTAATTAAAAGGTTTTTTTTTGCAAGTTTTAATTTTTTTGTAAACTCTTAGAATATTATTAGGGATTTTTGGTAATTTTTAGAAATTTTTAGTTAAAATTTTAATTTTAGTGTTTTTTACGACTTTTCGTGTACGCCTTTTTAGAATTAGTTTAATCCGTCTTGATAACCGTCATTCTCTTCTAGTCCCTTTTCTATTTTTCTTTCTCAAATATAATCACAAATTAATCCATATCATTACACACATAACACACTAGCCTCCTTGAGAACGAACTTAATTGGTCATTAGTGCTTGGTTTTCCTAAACCGACACTTAATACTTGCCACTTTTGTCATCCTTTTCCTAAAGGGTAGCAAAAACACTACATCAAATATATGTACGTGTCAGTGCATTTATTTGTTAAAACAAGAGAAATCTTGTTTTTATGAATTTATCATCTCCACCAACCGTAGCAATTTACAACTGATATCTACATACTCGACGATGCGACTACTCAAACGGCGACTACAGCTCTTTCAATAGAACATGGGTCAACAATTGAGGGGGAGCAATTGTCCAGCATTCAAAATATTTGACGCTGAAAGTGCCAAGTTCACATATTGGTGTCAAGACAACGATATCAATCGTACACATGGAGTCAAGAGATAACTTGAGACGTGACGAGGCGACCAACATTCGTGAACAAGAATCATGTGATTCTATCATATGATGTTCTCCATCATTCAGGTCTAACCTCATACATTGCTAATCTTGTGAATACATTATCATATATGATCTTTGCACGTGATAAGTACCTTACACTTGTGTTTTAAAGGTATTTTATTTACGTTTCAAGTACACCCTCATTAATTTGAGGGGGAGCTTGTGAAAATCATGAAGATAATTGGATTTGCAATTTTCTTCCCAAATATTTCTTAAAATGATATTAAATCAATTGATATTAAAAACATCGATTGGGTTAATATTTTGAATATGGGGGAGAAAATGTGATTTAATATTGAAATCAATAATGGTTTGACTTAATGTGCTGGCTCATCCCGACATGTGCGAAATGTTTTCGAATATCGTGGCATATGTTAAGGGGGAGCAAAATGGATTTGCACTTCAAAATGGATTTCATGGTGATTTATACTTACCCAAAACATCTCTACTCACGACGATGAATATTGTGGTGACATAAGGATGGTAGGATAGGTTAAAGTCTAATGATTCTACCAAAACCAGAGGAATCTTCCCAAGGACATTCCATAGCTAGAAATAGTAGTCCTTAGGAAATATGGAGACAGTTTGTGAATGTAGCTGAATGCCGACCAAGTACTTAAGTTAGCACTGGAACAATCACAACAAGGTGCTAGTTATGACGTATTGGTAAGCATTGAAGGGTTTGAAGAATGAAAAGAATTGTAAAGATGAAAGGTCTAAAGAAAGAAGCCCTCCTTACAACTTAGACAGAAACCGGGTCAATTCATATGCTATTGAGATCATTTTTAATGATGCTCAATATTGAAGATAGACATCATGGACCCAGTGATGCTATGCACAACCCGTCCCAGCTAACTCAGATATCTCTCAAAAGATATTTGTTTTAATCACACGGAGACAACGCATTATCTATTGATTTACTCACTCCGAATAAATTGGTATTGAAATGGTGGCACTCCTCTCCAGCCTCCGATCACTAAAATCCAAAATGCATGATCGAGTCTAGAGCCATTTGAGATCATCAAATATCTCATTAGGACACACTTTCATAATTCCTTGCTTCTTCACACATTATGAAAAGTAAGAAAGATCTTAAGAGTCCTACGCAAAATCTTCATGATCTTGCCTGAACATCCGAGTAATACGAACATATTTACAATGAAGATGGAAATCCTTCTTGAGCGAATATCAAAAAGCTCATGGTAGGTGACTTGTGCGATTCTTTATGAATCAAGCTTGTGATAACTGGAAAGCAACAGTGGTTTAATTCTTAACTGAATTTAAACACGTTCCAGGCCTCTACGCAATATCTTAGTGATCTTGCCAGAACACTCAGAGTGATACCTTAGTGTTCAGAAATCCTTCTTGTGTTAACCTCAAATAGCACTTGGTAGGTAACTTGTAAGATTTTATATGAATCAAGCTCGTGACAACTGGAAAGCAACGATGGTGCGGTTCTTAATTGAATTTCACTTGTTCCAAGAACATGAATTGATGGCTTCAAATCATGCGGATAATATTATCCAAATGATTCACTCTTTACGTTCACAGTCAGCTTTGGACGGTCGAGTAAACAGAACGGGTTTACCCGCGAAATCTTGTCAAGGAGGTTCTTAATTGAAACTACATGCCACAAGTACGATATTTTATATTGTCCAACGGTCTTCACCGACCGGAGGTAAAATGCTACCGAATTAGAATGAAATGTTTAAGGCCATTTTATCCGTGTATATGTTTTGTTGCTAACTGTCTTATGCAGTGTAACAAGAAGGTGGCATTGCGGTGTATAATCCAGAAGAAGTCGTCAACACATGCTTATGCTTTCTGCACTTAATACTTCAACAAATTCAAGAAAGCCTAAAAGTCAAGTATTCCGCTGTATCAAACTCTGAAGCTTTCAAGAATTTATAAAAGTATAAGTATGTGGAACATGAAGTCACGAGGAGGCAAATTTCACAAGTGATGAATGCACAAGGTCAAGGCAAGGAAACATGCTCAAGACTAAAGTCAAAGATCTCATCAGCATATTCACAAGAACAAGATCGAAGACTCAAGCATAGTATGCTAGGTTTAAGATTTTGTAGTATGGTGTGACCTCCCTTAGGGGGAGATTGTTAGAAATACGCTTTTCTAAAGAAAGTCTCGGTCACATCATTGTTAGCATAGATCACGAGCTATAGACTATTTAGGACATTGTAACTTGGAGTGACCTCCCTTAGGGGGAGATTGTTGGAAATACGTTTTTTACGTATTTAGAAAGGATCGGTCACTCCAATGATATATTCAAGTAATGGGCTCGTGATCCAATATGTAAACATATAGCCCATATAGCCCACATGTAGGGTGGGCTATATATACCCCCTCCTATCATGTTAGGAGGGGTTGGTCATTAGTCATTTCACATTTTCATTAATCAAATAACACTTTCTCTCTCTACTTCTCTTCTCATCTCCTTTCTCTCTCTAGTTCATCTCAAGATCTTCATCTATCCCTCTCTCTATTTAGATCAATCCAACACTTGTAACAATCATTAGAAAACATGGACCTACAAAGTCTATGGTAAACACCATACTTCTTCATAACTCTTGTACATTGATCATTACAAAAATGAGTCCCACGATCACTTATGATAGCCCGAGGTACACCAAATCTAGCAAATAATTGCTTCAAAAAATTCACTACAACTCGAGCATCATTAGTAGGCAAGGCTTTGGCCTCAACCCACTTTGAAACATAGTCCACGGCTACGAGTATGTACTTATTTCCCTTAGATGATGGAAAAGGTCCCATGAAATCTATTCCCCATACATCAAAAATCTCACACTCTTGTATGAAGTTTTGTGGCATCTCATCTCGTTGATTAATTTTTCCTTGTCTATGACATACATCACAAAGTTTCACCATCTCTTGGGCATCTTTGTATATTGAAGGCCAATAGTAACCCGAATCAAAGACTTTCTTGGCGGTGTAGTTGGGCCCAAAATGACCACCCGTAGGTCCTTTATGACAAGCTTCTAAGATTTTTAATGCCTCGGGCCCATCTACACACCGTCTTATGATTTGGTCCGCACATTGCCTAAAGAGGTAAGGGTCATCCCAAAAGTAGTATTTGACTTCCTTAAGAAATTTCTTCTTTTATTGTGAAGTGAGACCCTCTATTAGCACATTCCCTACAAGATAGTTTGCAATGTCCGGCAAACCAAGGGGTGGCATCCTCTTGTGAAGAGATAGACATGAGCTCCTCTAATGGAAAGGATTCATTAATTTCCTTATGAGTAAATTCACCTTGAAAATGATGCTCAAGTCTACTCAAGTGATCCGCTGCTAAATTCTTGGCTCTTTTCTTATCACGAATCTCAATGGAAAACTCTTGTAGCAACAAAACCCATCTCAAAAGTCTAGGCTTAGCATCTTGCTTTGTCATGAGGTACTTGAGAGCGGAATGATTCGTATACACTATGGTCTTGGAGAGCACAAGATAGGGTCTAAATTTCTCAAAGGCATAGACTATAGCAAGCAACTCTTTTTCCGTGGTAGTATAATGAAGTTGAGCACCCGTGATTGTTTTACTAGCATAGTGTATAGGTTGAAAATTCTTATTCACTGTTTGTCCTAACACGACCCCCACGGCATAATCACTAGCGTCACACATGAGTTCAAAAGGCAAATCCCAATTTGGAGAAATCAAACGGGAGCCTTAGTCAACTTTTCCTTAAGTATCTCAAAAGAGTCTAAACACTCTTGGTTGAAAATGAAAGGAGCCTCTTTTTCCAAGAGGTGGGTCATCGGTCTTTCAATCTTAGAAAAATCTTGTATAAAACGTCTATAGAATCCCGCATGACCCAAAAAACTCCTAAATCCTTTCACCGTTGTAGGTGGGGGAAGTTTAGCAATAACATCAGTTTTAGCTCGATCCACTTCTAAACCCTTATTGGATATCTTATGTCCCAAAACTATCCCCTCTTTGACCATATAATGGCACTTTTCCAAATTAAGAACAAGACGTGTTTCTTCACACCTCTTAGGCATACTTTCCAAATGCGAGAGACAAGAAATGAATGAATCTCCAAAGACCGAGAAATCATCCATGAAAACTTCCATAGTGTGCTCAATCATGTCATGAAAGATTGCCATCATACACCTTTGGAATGTCCACGGTGCATTACACAAGCCAAAAGGCATTCTCTTGTAGGCAAATGTACCATAGGGACAAGTGAATGTGGTCTTTTCTTGATCCTTTGGGTCAATGGGTATTTGGAAATAACCCGATAATCCATTTAGAAAGCAATAGTACACATTTCCCGCTAAGCGTTCAAGCATTTGATCCATAAAAGGCGATGCAAAATGATCTTTCCTAGTAGCATCATTGAGCTTCCTATAATCAATACAAACTCTCCAACCCGTGACAAGTCTAGTAGGAATAAGCTCATTGTTCTCATTAGGTACTACGGTGATTCCACCCTTCTTAGGAACACAATGTACCGGGCTAACCCAAGAGAGTTGAAAATAGGGTAAATCATGCTCGCATCAAGGAGTTTGATAACTTCCTTTTTAATGACCTCATGGATTTTTGGGTTAACCCTTCTTTGGCTTTGAATAGCGGGTTTGTAATCATCCTCCATAAGGATTTTGTGTGTATAAAAATTTTGATCATTTCCCCTTATGTCAGATATTTTCCATGCTATGGCTTTCTTATGTTTCTTAAGCACCTCTATGAGTTTTTCCTTCTCATCATCTTTCAAGTCTTTTGATATGATCACGGGTAATTGGTCTTTGCCCTCTAAGAGAGCATATTCAAGGTGTGATGGAAGATCCTTAAGTTCAAGGGAAGGTGGACTCTCAATGGAAGGTTTCACTATGGATGGATCATCTATGGTAACTTCTTGTAGAGTAGGTGAAGGAATGGGATCCTCATTGAGCAACTTTTAGATAGTGAGAATGTCTTCTTCCCAATTAATGGGAGAATCATCATTACCAAGGAAGTTGGACTCAAATTCCTCCAAGAGGAAATAACTCTCTCCAAATGGTGTTAAGGAGGGAGAAATTGAGGCAACGGTCTCTACATGAGGCATGTTTTCACTATCATTCTTACAAGCTTCATGAAGATGCTCATCACACACCTCATCAAGAACATCCACTATGTTAATTGTTTTACAACCTTGAGACTTCTTAGTTAATTTTCCTAGCTTAAACACCACTTTCTCATCCTCAACTCTCATAATTAGTTCTCCCTCCGCCACATCTATAAGAGCACGACCCGTCCTCAAAAATGGTCTACCAACAATAAGAGGAACTCTCGGGTCCATATCATAATCAAACACTACGAAATCCGTGGGAAAGGTAAACTTATCAACCCCTACAAACACATCCTCCGCAATGCCTACCTGATAAGCTATGGTACGGTTGGCTAACTCAAGGGTTATCCTAGTAGGAGTGAGCTCGGGAAGAGAGAGTTTTTGCCAAACCGATAAAAGCATGAGATTAATGCTTTCCCCAAGATCCGCTAATGCCATGCAATTTTCCACCCCAGGAAAATTACAAGGGATCAAAAACCACCCTAGATCTCTAAGTTTTGTAGGTAAGGTTTTGAGCAACACGGCGGAACAATTCTCATTAAGTGATGTATTAGGCAAATCCACTAACTTTTCCTTATTCGAGAGGAGATCTTTGAACATTTTAGAAAACTTTGGCATATATGCAAGAGCTTCCGCAAAGGATATGTTTATGTTAAGTTGCTTGAACATCCTCAAAAAGTTTGAGACTTGAATATCATCCTTGTTTTTAAGTTTCTCCTTTCTCAATCTTGATGGGTAAGGAAGGCTTGGTTTTGGAGTAGGTTGAGTAGTTGTTGTTGTGAAAGGTTTCTCTTTGTTGGTTTCTTTATTGATAGGTGTGGAAGGTAAAGGAGAAGTGGGTGTAGGTTGAGAAGGTGTAGGTGTTGAAGTTGTAGAGCTTGAAGGTGGTGAATTTGATGTTGAAGGCTTATCACAAGATGGAACCATAGTAGGCTTAACCATAGGAGGTGTAGGAGGTGAAGGTTCATTAGTTGTCTTTCTACTTCTTGTTGTGATAGCATTGACATTAGCTCTTGGATTTTTTTGTGTGTTTGAAGGTAGAGCCCCTTGTGGTCTTTCATTAATCATCATCATAATCCTCTTGGTAGTCTCCTCAGTCATAGCTCTTATTTGATCTTGTGTTCTCTTCTCACTCTCACGGGTCCTTCTTTCATTTTCTTGATATATCCTTTCATTGTCTTGGTTCATCTTATAAAGAAGCTCAAGAGCATTAAACTCATTTGCCCCATTTCCTTAAAATCCTTGTTGTTGGAAAGGTGGTGGTTGGTTGTAAAACCCTTGGTTTGGAAAGTTGTTGCCATGAAAGTTATTTCCTTGATGTTGAAAAGTGTTGGGTGCTCTATAGTTGTTTCCTTGGTAATTTGGCCTAGGCCCTTGATTTCTTTGTAGCAATTGAGGAGGGTTGGTTTGATTTTGGGTGGGTGGATGGGGTAGAAAGCCGGGTAGAGCAAGGTAGTTATTTGACTTGTAAGAGAGATTGTTTGGGTTGATGTTAGGTTTGAAGTGCTCTCTATGTTCATCTTGATACGCATAACATTCAACTTGGTAATTTTGAACCTTGTCACATTGTAGGTAAGAATGAGGACCTCCATAAGTCTCACATGAGGTGGTAATAGCATTCACATCATTGGTGGAGTTGTTTCCTAAGGAAACTTTCATAAATTCTTGCATCATTGTTTGTTGCATCTTTTGGGTATCTTGCATTATTGCTTGTTGCATCTTTTGGTTTTGGGTCCATTCTTGCATTTGTGAAAGGAGTTGACTTTCAAATGATTTGGAAACACCCTCTTGAACAACATGGACTCTCTCATCAATTTGAGTGTTTGTTTGCACCATGGATTTAGTCTCAATAATTTCACATGCCTCTTTAATGGATTTGGAAAGAATGTTCCCACCCGCGGAGGAGTTGAGGGAATCTTGATGATGTGGTCTTAATCCATTGTAGAAAGTATTGATTTTGTGAACTTCATTGAATCCATGATTGGGGCATTTTCTCAATCACTCCTTGTACTCTTCTCAAGCATCACTAAAGGTTTGGCTAAGTTTTTGTTGAAATCCAATAATTAGGTTCCTCAAAGCCGTGGTCTTAGTTGGAGGAAGAACTTGTTCAAAAACTTCTTAGTAAAGTCATCCCACGTGAGAATGCTCTTAGGTGGTTGTTTATCTAACCAATACTTAGCATTGCCCTCTAAGGAGAACGAAACTACGAGACTACGAGCTCAAGCCGCCTTTCTATTTCTTTTTCCCTTAGGCTTGCATTTTATAGAATTGTTTTTGGTTGTTAAAGGGTTATTTGGATTCTAGGTCTAATTCAAACAAGGACGTAAAATGAGAAAATATTATTTAGCTATTTATCCGTAAAACAAAATGCAAGTACCAATTAATATTCACAAAGTACAAGTTTCTAATGCATGAAATGTAAAAATGCTTGAAATGTAAACAAAATGAAAGTATAGGGACTAAAAGTGCAAAATCAGAAACTATAGGGACCAAATATGTAAAATATAACAAACAAGTCAACAAACTTAACAAATTCCAAAACTGATTAACTAATTTTCTAACAAATGAAATTTCAGGGACTAATCTATGTAAACACTAAAAAGATTAAGTTCCAAAGCTGATTACAAACTTTAGTAAAAACCAAGGACTAAAATATAATTAAAATGGAAATTTTTAACAAAACGGGCACTAGCACTTTAATAAGCTTGAATTAGCTTATTACTCAACCAAAATTGATCTGGTTTTTCTAAACTGCTTAAAACTCAATATAAGCTAGCCTTGCAAAAGGAATTTGATTAAAAGCTGTTAAATCGCTACTTAGCTTATCTCAATAAGCCAACAATAAGCCATTTGAAATCCAGACATCCACTATTTGATTTTTTTGCAAAAACTGATTAATCAAGTCACACAAAGCTTGGAATGTCTTTTGGTTTTGAATATAAGCAACAGAATAAGCTGTAATCTTGAATAAGCCAAAAACAACTTATTTTGACCAAAGTTGACCATAAATCCAATTAGCTCAAATTATTAGAATTTACTCAGGACAAGTTTGCTAATGATTCTATGAAAGAAAATAAGGAGATTAATGAAATGGATTGAGAGATCTATGAAATCAGTAAGCAACTTATCACAGAAACTGAAGTTTGGTCTAGGGCTTATTAAAAAGCTAAAATCTTACTCAAAAGCTTAAACTGTATAATTTCCTATTAAGCAGTGAAAATATGTATGTTAAGCTACAAATGGAAGCAAGTTTCAGCTAATATCATCAAGTAACAAATAAATGCTAATAGATTAAAGATGACAAGTTTACTGATGAACTTTTTAAAGAAATCCGACCCAAAGTTTTACAAGGCCAATTGCCTGTTTGACTTATCTTTTGACTGCAAAACTGAACCAAATTGTTCACACTAACTGACTAAGTGTGAATGAACACTAAACAATAGGTTTTTCCAATTGAATCACCAAAAATGTCTTGATCCAAACACTACTTTTAAAAGCTAATCAAGAACTTTTTCAAAATCTTTTTGAGTACAAGGCTAAGACAGAATAAGACACCTATTCAAACTTGCTCAAATGAAGAAATGGAATGGTTTTGAGCCAAAAACAAGCTGGTTAACTGGTTAAAACTGAAAGTAAATACTAATGATCAATGACTGACGAAAATTCTAAATTTAACCAAGTAAAACTGATTGTAAAATTGTAAGACTACAATTACACTATCAAACCAGCACAATCAAGCTACAAGTAAGCTAATAACACAATCAGTTCAGCAGATAAGGATTATTCTAGGTATTTAGCATGCATTGACTGTTTAGGGGAATTTAAACAAGAAATTGAGAACTTTTTAGCTTGATGCCACCACTGAAGGAGTAGAGAGGTGCTGAGCCTTCTAAGTTCAACTAAACCACCAAGTAACAACCACCAATAACCATCATCATCATCATGATCAGCTACAGTCAACTACCCTGCTACAAATGGATGAAATGGATTGAAAATGATCTTCAAAGAGATTCTGAACCAGATACAAGTCTTCTAGTCACCAAACGTCTTCCATTGATCATGGATGATCAATAGAACAACACAGTATCAACAAGATTATAGTAATGCATGTAGGAGAATGAGAATGAGTGAAAATAAAGGTTCTGATTTCACTAATGGAAGGAAAATTTGTTACAATTCTGTTATTAACTAACTAACTGACTCTTAGGTGGTTGTCAAACACCTAAGAGTAGTTACTAACTACTTTGAATGACTGGAAATGAAAGAGAATTGAGAAGTGTGTGTTTTTACACCTACAAGCTACATGTTACAAATGAGTTATCTAGGTCCTATTTATAGAGTGAGAATGAGATTCTGTTGGGGATGATGACGTGTTGTAGCCAATCATTGAGCTCCACGTGTCTTCAATCTCTCAATTGCAATTTCCATCTTAAGAACACATTTGGGGATTTTTGATTGAAGTACTTTTAACCCAATTAAGTTGTTGGATTGAGTTCCTTGCTTGATTCCGAACACTTTTGATGTTTATAACTTCCTTTGATATGCATTGTAGCGAAATCCTCAACCTGGGCTCGTATACACTTGAAGATGACACGTGTTGTTGTTTTATTGGCTTTCATTGGGTCACGCGGATCATAATCCATATTGGATATATATATTATGTCATGGCAAGTTCCCATTGGTTGATATTAAACTGAGTGGAAGTTACTATTGAGATTCTGTAATTAATTGCTGGCGGTTGTTAGTGGCATAGGTGGCAATCCGTGTGCCCCTATTTCTTCTTTCTCATTGGTTGATGAAGCTATTACTCGGATCAAGCCCAAAACTTAGTGTAAAATGTCAAGTTTAGTCCTTGTAGTTAGCAGATTGTATAATTGAGCTCCAAACTTTATTTCTTTGGAAATTTTGATCCTTTGACTTTTTTTGAACATTTGAAGCCCTTTGACTTGTTTGACTTGAAGGTTGACCAGATTTGACTTTTATCTTTGATTTCTTCAAAACTTCACTTTAGTCCTTCATCTTTTAAATATTGTCAAGATAGGTCCTTATCTTTTCATGGCCTGTCACTTTTGATCCTTCTCTTGTCTTTTCATCGTCTTTTAAGCTTGATTTCACTTGTTTGCTCCAAATTTGTATCCTTATTACCTACACAAGCACAAACACAAAACATACCACATAATACTGCTTTTATGTATAAAAGTTAGGTATTTGCTATGTGTTTTAGGGTGATTTGTTGACTTATTGATATGAGATTTTGCTTATATCAGTGGGCTCAAGAGTGCCTGATTTGGTTTGTGATTATTTTATATATGGACATATTCCTTTGACGTGTGTTTCGTTGTTACGAATCGTTCATTATTGTCGTCATCATGGTTATTATTGATTATCGTATATTTATGAGTAACCCCTTAGATTTCTCTCGAGTTATGATTTGTTTCTATGGACCATTTCTAATATGTCCCGACTATTGCGAGCTTGATAAGGTAATCATTAGGAACCGTCACCCGGTCCAAGAATAGATGAATTTTTTAATCGACACTAGTATTTAATTGTGTACTTGGGGATTGACTGAGGATCAAGTTATAACCAACAAGTCATCGTGAATTAAATATTCTATAATTTTTATTGTTAACAGCACCGTGTAATATCTTTTGGGTATGGATCCGTTTGTGAGCACCCTGTGATATCATTTGGGTATGGATCCGTGTGTGAGCACCTTCCGATGACAAAAATATTTTTAGATACGCACCCATGGCTATCAGTCCCGTGAACATCCTTTATTTGCAAACTTTCCTTTGATTGGACTTATCTAAAAATCCTCTCAAATATTCTTATTGATTTGCAATAGCTTGGCAATTTTGCAAGCATGTCGATGTGATTATATGTGCTTAGTGATGGATTTCGTGTTTAATTTAGATCGTAGTGCTTCTGATAGAATAATGTATATTCCAGATGATTTCCGTATCAGTGAATTCGCTTTTGAAAAAATAGGTTTGCATGTTCGAGATCATGCAACTGGGTGACATCGTTTCAAATAATTTTGTAATATTTTCGATAGATTTATGTACAATCCATGCGAATTTCTTTTTATAACGTAATTTTATTTCAAAACCCGCGGACGATATGTATTTTGAATTGATCGATGTGATCATCGAATGTTTTGAATTGATTGTCACATTGAAAATATTCCAAATGCGTCCACTTCTTTCGACTCGTCACTTGTCATTGGACTTTTTCAAACTTATATCGACTGTCGCAAGTTTGATAAGCTAGTAGTAACGAACCTTGAAACATTTCGAAAATTTGACGACTTGTTAATTTTTCGCTTCCAATGGCTTCTCTTTCGAGTTATCTATTCATATTTCTTTAGAAGGATTGAAGCTACATTCAAGCCGATAACTTTTACCCGTTATGTATACTAGTTGCTTTGACTTTTAATCATCCAACCTTCGTTAGAAACCTCGCCGATGACTTGTCTATTCCGTACTTCTTCGCCATTAAACTAAAGACTATTCAGATGAATTAAGCGCCGGGATGTCGCTTCCTAAAGGGGTAGATACTGGAGTAACCCAAGTTTTAAATCAACATTTATACCGAGTTCTAATACTCTGCCTAATATTTGGACCAATATTTATTAATCGATTTTTACTTGTCATGTTCGTTCTATGAATAATATTGAGTTCTTGACTAGCCGGCATGGTTAGGGCTTTAACGTGTCGAATACTTGTCATTTATTATTTATCGGTAATTTCTACGTCGTTCATCGACAGTAAATATCATTGTCATGACATATAAATATTTTCTATTGTCGTCGTTTTAATTTCTCGTTTTACGAGTATTCTTCATAATTTATGTTTAAGCCTTAAGCGTCATTCGTTATATAACGCGTAAACGTTTATAAAATCATAAGCCCTTGTTTATTTATACAGTTTATGACATATATACGTGTCTGGTTGTATCTGCCTTAAGCATGAGGGGACAAAAAGAATCTTTTGTACATTTTTGGTACTTTTTAGTGGGATAGGGGGTATTAATAATAGAACCCAAAAAGATATTAATAATAAAAAATACGGAGTAGTAGTAAAGAGAGGGGGAAAGATTGCGATAATAGGAGGCGCGGGTATATTTAAAAATTAATTAGGCGTAAAAGATTGGGCTACTAATATGACTGTTGCGAACACCACCGCCTTTTTTTATTTCTATATAAACCAAACTATACCAATCAATAATCACATCCATCTAAATTAAAGAATCAAATCACCGTCTTTTATATATAACCAATCATCGCCTATATTAGATGCTACTTATCCTCTTCTTATTAGTTCGTAGCTAGTGTTTTATTATTCATCAAGAAGATGGTTGGTCCACGCAGGATGGAACTGATTGATTCCGATAAGAAGCGTGAGCTTACATTCCGGGGTAGGGTTAAGGGTATGAAAAAGAAGGCCTATGAACTGTCGACGCTTTGTGGTTTAGATATTGGAATGATAATCCAAACACCATCTGGTGAAATCGAGACCTTATCTTAGACAAACCAAGATAGTGATGATGGCTGATACTTGCGTTTTCATTGGGTTCAGATTTGTTCTCTCGGTATCTTCTCGAATTGATCACGGTTCAAAGTGGAATAGTTGTTCTTGGTTAATAAAAAGGTGTTGGTTTGTTTATCTATTTTAAACTAATAACAAATAAGTAAGTGTCGAAGAGTAAAATTAAAGCTTTAAAAGATTAAACTAAAATGACAAGTTAAAACAAAATGCTTGAAAACATAAAGAAAAGATTAGAAAAATACTTGAAAACTTAATTAAACTAACACTTAAAAACTTTGCAAAAACAAGAAATTAAACCATCGGAATGCACAATGTGAATCTGATCGGAATATATGGTCGGAATATGGCAAACCACTCGTCGGAATATTGCAATCGGAAAGTGCAATCGGAAAGCATGAAAAATGAGACAATCGGAATGTGTTATCATGAGTCAATTCGGAATGTAGTGTAAAACACCCAATCGGAATAACTAGTAAACAACGCTGATCAGAATGATTAACAATCGAGCCAATCGGAATATCTCTCAGAACCAACACAATCAGAATATGAAACCCTCCAATCGGAATACAATAAATGGAGCTAAATCGGAATGTTAACAAAGGGTGCAAATCGGAATGTCATAAAAGCCTACAATCGGAATAATCATAAACCCTTTTCCGATCAAACGATCGGAATAAAGGGGGTAGAGCTGGTCGGAATATACCAATCGGAAAAGGGTTTTACCCTTTCCGATACCTTTTTGATCCGAAAGTTAAGCAAGGGAATAAGCTATTTCAATAAGCTAATCACCAAAACTAGAACGAATTTAATATGAAACGGATTAAATAAACACAAATAACAACTTATCTAAACTTAATTTAAGCAAACTTTTAAATCAAACAATAAAAAGATGAACTTTTTAAGAAAACTTTTAAAAAGTAAATAAGCTAAACATATAAATAAGCCAATAAGCACAAAGATCTTAAAGCTTATTCGTATGAAAACTTAAATAAACATAAATAGATTAACTTTTCAAGCACGAAAACATTAATGAACAACACGGATCATAAGTAATTCGCACCAAAAGTGAATCAAAATCAAAGAAAGGTAGAAAGAGATGAAAGATTAAAAGCTTAAACTTAAACTTGATTAAAGAAATCAACAATACAAAGGTTTAATCTTGAAAGATTAAAAGAAAGAAAGATGAAAACTTAGTGAGAGAAAGTTGAGAACTTTCTCTCTCTAAGACTAGAAAAGAAAATGAAAGTGAAACTAAAACTAAAAACTAACTAGCCTCTAAAATTGTGAAGTGAAGTCCTATTTATAGGCGTTTGCTTGTGGGCTTGTGAATGGGCTTTGTTTTTGGGCTTCTTTTCTTCTTTCTTCTTTAGTCTTTACGTTTCTTTAAATAAACGTTTCCGACTTTGGATTTTGAGAAGTGTCGGTGAATAATTCCAACTCGTCTTATAATCTTTTGTTTAATAAACTCGAGTTCTTCGACATATATGAATCTTCCATCTTTGGCCCTTTTCTTCGATAAATCTTCATATAGGCACAATGACTTCAAATCTTTTGCATCTCTTGGACAATAGACTTCGTCTTGAGTCTTTTTCTTCGATAAAACCCGTGCAATCCCATGTTTTCTTCAATATTCACCCGGTTGACTCTGAAAACACAATAAACACAAAAACCACGCATAATTCTAAACGAATGATATTAAATACGTGTTTTGGTCTTGTTTTAGCCAGAAATAAGTGGTAAAAGGATGGGTGTTTTCACACCTATCAAATACCCTACACTTAACCATTGCCATGCCCTCATGCAATGCTTAGTGATAAAGCAATTTTACACTTTTCTCATAATCAATCAACCTTGGCCTTATTAACATTCTACTAAACAAAAATTAAAGTACTAAGAGAAATAAAAACTTTTAAAGTAATAAAATGGATAGAAAATAGCTACGTGGAAATAACTTGCAAAGAGATCTAAGACTTACATTAGGGCTTCGGTGCTGCGAAGATTTATCACCCTCAAGTTTTACGTTCCCAAACTAAGCTTAAAAACGAGATCATTGTTATTATAAGTTAGCAAATCAAACACTTACGCACATGGCTTAATTAAATGCTTAAACTCTCTTATTCCTAGTTGTATCTCTTATATTTTATTTTTGTCTTAGAATGATCATGAAGATGCATTTTTGGACTTATTGCGATAGTTTATTTAGGCTGAAAGCAAAGTGGGACGATTTGATCAATAGTTAGCCAAAGGACAAAATCTCTTAAAACTGCTTCTCGGGATATCAAAAAGTTCATATCTTGGCATAACTCGCTTCACGATTTGAGACCTTTCTCGGGCCGATATTTGGCATGTACTTCATACTTCATATCTTCGAGAGACGTTCTTGAGATAATGGTCTTCTCTTCATTATAGATTTTCTTCACTTGGAGACTTTTGAGGGGTACTCCAACTTTGTTGACCACGACTTCATGATTATTTCTTCAATCTCTAATTGGGATTTTGAGATACAACGATTCGCCTCCTTTTCAGACTTGGATCTATTTACCCTCATACCTTGTTAGGGTCTTTTCGGATAGACTTCTCCATGATCTTTATGGGAGTTGATTGCTTTTCGTCGTGAGTTTTGATCCTTCATATTGATTTTGGGAATAATGCTTTTCACATCACCTTGGATCTTTAGCAATAAGATTGAATCCCCATGCCTTGTTAGGGCCTTTTCGGACTCGCCAATCTTCGCGCCCCGCTTCATAAGTTATGCCCTGGCTATGAACTCTTATCATTACCGAGCAACTTTTAAACGATCTTGGTCTAGAAGCTAAGTAACTTTTCAAATCGTACGACCTTACTTATTGCAGATAAATTATTAGCAAGTGATGGGAGAATAGGCAAATAATTACACCAAGTGAGCTTGTGCAAGAATACCGACTTATAATTGACTCTATTAATATTTTTGACTTTATTGCGGGATATATACATATGAAAGCAACGATAAAAATTTAAAAATTATGACTATATGGCCAAAGTTAATAAAAAATTTGAAAAATGTTGAAAAAGATGATTTTCTGGTTAAATGAAGGCATTTTAATGGAAAAGTCCACTTAAAACTTCGATAGAAGTCCCCCCTACACTTAAGATAAACATTGTCCTCAATGTTTAAGCATGTGGGAAAAAGTCTCCCCTACACTTATGACATTGTGCACGTTGGTTAAATCAAGTTAAGGAAGAGACGACTAACGTGATCAATTTCAAATGTGAGTATGAAGACAATTGAATCGCGATAGCTGAGAGATAGAACCGGATTTCGGATAACACGGGAGCATGGTTCTTCAAAGGTTCCAAAAGTGCATTCATCCCTGTAATCACATCACCACACAAACACAAGCAACCTATAGAGGTCCCCCTACACTTAGGAGGTTAAAACGGAAAAGGATAGATACTCGGGTTGCCTCCCGAGGAGCGCTTGTTTTTGATAACCGAGTCACGAGCCTGACTCGACCCAAAATTAGTTCATGGGAAACGTGGTGAGGGATGGAATCATCTCATGAGAGATGTCCTCACCAAAGTACAATTTCACTCGTTGGCCATTCACCTTAAAATTAGGTCCATTAGGTTGAGCGAGCTCGAGAGTACCATATAGAAAATTTTGGGCAATGGTGAATGCGTCGGACCAACGAGATTTCAGCTTGCCCAAAAAGATTTTCAACCGAGAGTTAAAGAGTAAAACTTTGTCTCCTACTTGGAACTCTCGGTTTTTAATCTTAGAGTCGTGAATGAGCTTAGTCTTTTCCTTATAGATCAAAGAATTTTCATAAGCCTCATTACGGAGTTCATTCAGCTCATTGAGTTGGATCTTGCGTAGGTCACCGGCTTTGTTCATATCAAAATTAGCCCACTTCAAGGCCCAGTAAGCCTTGTGCTCCAACTCAATGGGGAGTTGGCACGCTCTCCCGTACACGAGACGATATGGTGTACAACCA
Source organism: Glebionis coronaria (assembly GCA_025667525.1). NCBI lineage: Eukaryota > Viridiplantae > Streptophyta > Magnoliopsida > Asterales > Asteraceae > Glebionis > Glebionis coronaria. Next base: position 302,117,944 of record CM046874.1, read on the forward strand.
ATCGGAGTCTTGTATGCGGTACGAAAAGCCCACAGAGCATCATCAAGTTTATCAGCCCATGAGGCACGATGCTCTCCCACGGTTCTTTCAAGAATTTGCTTTAATCCTCGGTTAGAGATTTCAGCTTGGCCATTAGTTTGTGGGTGGTAGGCGGTGGAAAGACGATGATTTACACCGTACTTAGCCATGACTCTAGCAAATTGATCATTGCAAAAATGAGTCCCGCGATCACTAATAATGGCGCGAGGCACACCGAATCTAGCGAATAGCGATTTCAAAAAGTTACAAACCACCCTTGCGTCATTAGTAGGTAAAGCTTTGGCTTCAACCCACTTTGAAACGTAGTCAACGGCTACAAGGATGTATTTGTTACCTTTAGAGGAAGGGAATGGCCCCATAAAGTCGATACCCCAAACATCAAAGATTTCACATTCTTGAATAAAATTCTGAGGCATCTCGTCTTTATGTGTGATCTTGCCTTGTTTTTGGCAAGCATTACAACGTTTAACCATCTCGTGAGCATCACGATAAATGGTGGGCCAATAAAATCCCGAGTCAAACACTTTTTTGGCGGTGTAGTTGGGACCAAAGTGTCCCCCGGTGGGTCCTTTGTGGCAAGCATCAAGGATTTCTAAAGCTGTCGGTCCATCAACACATCGGCGAATAATCAAATCAGCACATTGTTTGAATAGATACGGGTCATCCCAGAAGTAAGTCTTAATGTCTTTGAAGAACTTCTTCTTTTGTTAGGATGCTAACCCGTTAACGAGAATTCCACCCGCCAAGTAGTTTGCAATGTTCGCAAACCATGGGGTTTCATCAGAAGTCGAGTTGATAGACATTAAGGTCTCCAGGGGAAAAGAGTCATTGATCTCTTTGGTCGGATGTTCCCCTTGGTAAGGATCCTCAAGTCTACTGAGATGATCCGCGGCTAGGTTTTCAGCTCCTTTCTTATCGCGAATTTAGATTTTAAATTCTTGGAGTAGCAAAACCCAGCGAAGAAGTCTTGGTTTGGAATCTTGTTTAGTTAACAAGTACTTCAACGCGGAATGATCGGTGTAAACGATTGTGGTGGAAAGGACAAGATAGGGGCGGAACTTTTCAAAGGCATAGACAACAGCTAAAAGCTCTTTTTCGGTTGTCGTGTAATGCAATTGAGCCCCCGTCATTGTCTTGCTAGCGTAATGGATTGGTTGGAAGTGTTTGTTCACTCTTTGGCCCAAAACCGCTCCAATAGAAAAATCGCTAGCATCGCACATCAACTCAAAAGGAAGCTCCCAATTAGGGGTAACCAAGACGGGTGCCTTAGTTAGCTTATCCTTAAGCAAGTTGAAGGCTTCAATACACTCGTTGGAAAAGATAAAAGGAGTATCTTTTTCCAAGAGGTGGGTCACAGGGCGAGCGATTTTAGAAAAATCTTTGATGAAACGACGGTAGAAGCCTGCATGACCGAGGAAACTTCTCACACCCTTCACGGTTGAAGGTGGAGGCAACTTAGAAATAACATCGACTTTAGCACGGTCCACTTCAAGACCGGCTTTGGAGATCTTGTGTCCTAGCATGATGCCTTCTTTTACCATGAAATGGCATTTTTCCCAATTAAGAACAAGGCGAGTGTCTTCACACCGCTTAAGCATACGTTCTAAATTGGCAAGGCAAGCAGAGAAAGAATCGCCATAAACCGAGAAATCATCCATGAATACTTCCATAGTGTCTTCCACCATGTCATGGAAGATAGCCATCATACACCTTTGGAACGTCCCAGGAGCATTACATAAACCAAAAGGCATACGTTTGTAAGCAAATGTTCTGTAGGGACAAGTGAATGTAGTCTTTTCTTGGTCTTTGGGATCGATGGGAATTTGAAAATACCCGGAGAAACCGTCTAAAAAGCAGTAATAGTCATTACCAGCTAGACGCTCGAGCATTTGATCCATGAAAGGAAGAGGAAAATGATCTTTTCTCGTGGCATCATTGAGCTTGCGATAGTGAATAAAAACTCTCCACCCAGTAACGAGACGAGTGGGAATCAACTCGTTGTGTTCATTGGGAACAACGGTTATTCTGCCCTTCTTGGGCACACAATGGACGGGACATACCCAAGGCGAATCCGAGATAGGGTAAATCAAGCCGGCATCAAGAAGTTTGATAACCTCTTATTTGATGACGTCGTGAATGCGAGTATTAACCCTTCTTTGGCTCTGGATTGCGGGTTTAAAGTCATCTTCCATGAGAATCTTGTGAGTACAAAAGTTTGGATCAATTTCGCGGATATCAGAAATTTTCCAAGCAATTGCCTTCTTATGATCTTTAAGCACGGCGATGAGGCGAGATTTTTCTTCTTCTTTTAAGTCCTTCGTGATGATGACGGGCGACTTCTTCTTTTCTTCAAGGAACACGTACTCGAGATGGGGCGGCAACTCCTTAAGTTCTAAATCCGGAGGATTTTCGATGGTAGACGTATTCAAAGTCGGTTCATCGATAGCAAAATCCTTGGACGGTGGTGGAGAAATATTGTCTTCTTTAAGAAGGTTCTCAATGAGGCGAAGATCTTCATCCCAATCGGTGGGAGAATCGTCATGTTCTAAGTTCACATCTCCCATGGTGGCTTCCAAATCTTTCCAAAGGAAATCACTTTCTCCAAATAGAGATAGTGATGAATCTATAGAGGAAACGGTCTCAACATTGGGAAGAGAGGTAGGAATACTTTTACCAGCATCTTTGAAGTGTTCTTCACAAGCCTCATCAAGAACGTCAATACAATTAACACTCTCGTATGAATAAGGCTGTTTAGAAAGCTTTCCCATGTTGAAGACGATTTTGTCGTCACCCACTCTCATGATAAGCTCACCGACTTCAACATCGATGAGAGTGCAACCGGTCCTCAAGAATGGACGACCAACGATCAATGGCAGACGAGGGTCCATGTCGTAGTCAACGACAACGAAATCGGCAGGAAAAGTGAATTTGTCGACTCCTACAAAAACGTCTTCGGCTATCCCCACTGGATAAGCAACCGTACGGTTAGCTAATTCCAATGTCATTTTGGTGGGGACTAGCTCAGGGAGAGATAATTGCTTCCAAACGCTTAGAGGCATTAAATTAATACTGGCACCTAGATCGGCTAAGGCCATGCAATTCTCTACTCCCGGGAAGTTACAAGGGATTAAGAAACGATCCGGATCACCAAGCTTGGTTGGTAATTTCCTTAAGAGCACTGCAGAGCAATTCTCATTAAGTTGGGTGTTAGCAATATCAAGAAGCTTCTCCTTGTCACTAAGAAGATCTTTGAACATCTTCGCATACTTGGGCATATGAGCGAGAGCCTCAGCGAAGGAGATGTTAAAATTCAATTGTTTAAACATTTTGAGAAAGTTCGAAACCTGAATATCATCCTTGCTTTTGAGCTTCTCTTTCCTCAACCTTGAGGGATAAGGTATATCGGAAGAAGAGGAAGTCTTTGGGAGAATAGGATCACTCACATCCTTGGGTGGAGGAGGGGTAGAAGTAAGAGGTGGAGAAATTGGGGAAGTAGAAGGATGAGGAATAGGAGCAGGTGACTCGTTTTCCTTAGTCACAATCACCGGTGGAGGTATAGGAAGCTCGGGTTCCTTGGTACCTTTGCCACTGCGAGTGGTGATTGCTTACATCTCCCCTCTTGGATTCGCAACGGTGTTACTCGGAAGAGTACCCGAAGAAGAGGATTGATTACCTTGGGAGAAACCAGCCATCATGTTCCTTAAGTCATTCGTTTGACTTGCCAAAGTGTTTCTCATATCAGCTTTCAGATCGTTTCCTTGTTTCACCATGTCTGCTTTCAAGTTGAGAACTTCCCGTTAGAGATTGTCCACGATCACATCATTAGTCCTCATGTAGGTTCTAATATCTTGGTGTAATGCGGTGGGTTGATTGGGAAGAGCATTGTAGGCGGGTGGTTGATAAGCGGGTTGTTGGTAAACTTGGTTGTTTCTTTGAGGAGGATATGGTTGTTTGTGAGGTGGTTGGTATGGTGCACGAGGTTGTTGTTGTTGTTGAGGAGGGCGATTGAGGTTTTGTTGTTGGTTTGGGTTGTTAGGAGGAAAACCGGGCGGTGAGAGAAAGTTGTTCGAGCGGTAGCTAAGCAAGTTGCGGTCTCCTTGAGGACGAGCTTGATAAGCGGCCGGAGGATAGGTACCGTATGCTGCATTCACATTCTCAGAAGGATAGTCTTGGGTGGCGGTACAAGTGGTGTAAGAGTGAGGACCCCCGCATATCTCACATGGTTGGCTGACAGCATTGACTTGAGCGTTTTTAGCGTTGATGTTGTTGGTGTTGCTAGCGGTTTGGGTAGCAAGCGATTCAAGAAGCGCAGTGATTTTGTCAAGTCACTTGTCGTTGTCACTAGTACTAGCACTAGCGGCATTGGTCCGCACACTCTTGGTATGCACACGAGACTTATTTTCAATAATATCCCAAGCGGCATTGGAAGTCTTAACCAAAATATTACCCCCCGAGGCACTGTTTAGTGAATCTTGGCCATTTATGCTTAAACCACTATAAAAAGTATTAATTTGGTGCACTTTGGTAAAACCATGTTGTGGGCACTTTCTTAAAAGATCTTTAAAACGGTCCCAAGATTCACTAAAGATTCATCGTACTTTTGTTCAAAATTGATAATTTCATTCCGCAAAGCGGTAGTACGAGAGGGTGGGAAAAAGTAGTTTATAAACTTGGTCTCCAAATCCGTCCACGTAAGAATACTTTGTGGCGGTTCCTTTGCAAGCCAATGTCGGGCTTGTCCCTCTAAGGAGAAAGGAAAAAGTTGTAAACGGATTACCTCTTGTGGAACACCATTGAATTTGACCGTATTCGTGAGTTGCAAGAACCGTTTGATGTGGTCATGAGGATCATCAATGGTACGCCCCAAGAATGGTTGAGCAGAGACCATCTGAATAAAGCCGGATTTGAGCTCAAAGTTGTAGGCTGCAATCGCGCGTATGACAATTGGATCATTGTTGCCCTCCACATGTGCTTGCAACAATTCAATCATAGGGCGATTGTCCGGTAAAGGTTCATTGTTGTTGTTATTATTGTTGTTGAGGGGTGGATTATTGTTGTTTTGAGGTGGGTTATTGTTGTTGTTTTGTACACCGGCCATGTCTAAGTCTTCGAGAGGCTCGGGCTCTTGATAAGACGTTGATCGTGTACGCATGCACCTGCAAAAGAACTAACAAAGCAAGCAAGAAATATTTTTGGTTTTTTGGTTTTTTAATTATTTTTTTTTTTTTTTGTATTTTTGAAAATTTTATATTTTTTAGGATTTTTGAAATTTTTTATGAAAAAGTAACGTTCACGGTGAACGGATCCCAAAATCCAAGTTCTCACAAAAAACTGTTAATCTTAACGAGAAGAGCCGGCAGCGGCGCCATTTGATACTTGCGTTTTCATTGGGTTCAGATTTGTTCTCTCGGTATCTTCTCGAATTGATCACGGTTCAAAGTGGAATAGTTGTTCTTGGTTAATAAAAAGGTGTTGGTTTGTTTATCTATTTTAAACTAATAACAAATAAGTAAGTGTCGAAGAGTAAAATTAAAGCTTTAAAAGATTAAACTAAAATGACAAGTTAAAACTAAATGCTTGAAAACGTAAAGAAAAGATTAGAAAAATACTTGAAAACTTAATTAAACTAACACTTAAAAACTTTGCAAAAACAAGAAATTAAACCATCGGAATGCACAATGTGAATCTGATCGGAATATATGGTCGGAATATGGCAAACCACTCGTCGGAATATTGCAATCGGAAAGTGCAATCGGAAAGCATGAAAAATGAGGCAATCGGAATGTGTTATCATGAGTCAAATCGGAATGTAGTGTAAAACACCCAATCGGAATAACTAATAAACAACGCTGATCGGAATGATTAACAATCGAGCCAATCGGAATATCTCTCAGAACCAACACAATCAGAATATGAAACCCTCTAATCGGAATACAATAAATGGAGCTAAATCGGAATGTTAACAAAGGGTGCAAATCGGAATGTCATAAAAGCCTACAATCGGAATAATCATAAACCCTTTTCCGATCAAACGATCGGAATAAAGGGGGTAGAGCTGGTCGGAATATACCAATCGGAAAAGGGTTTTACCCTTTCCGATACCTTTTTGATCCGAAAGTTAAGCAAGGGAATAAGCTATTTCAATAAGCTAATCACAAAAACTAGAATGAATTTAATATGAAACGGATTAAATAAACACAAATAACAACTTATCTAAACTTAAAATAAGCAAACTTTTAAATCAAACAATAAAAAGATGAACTTTTTAAGAAAACTTTTAAAAAGTAAATAAGCTAAACATATAAATAAGCCAATAAGCACAAAGATCTTAAAGCTTATTCGTATGAAAACTTAAATAAACATAAAAAGATTAACTTTTCAAGCACGAAAACATTAATGAACAACACGGATCATAAGTAATTCGCACCAAAAGTGAATCAAAATCAAAGAAAGGTAGAAAGAGATGAAAGATTAAAAGCTTAAACTTAAACTTGATTAATGAAATCAACAATACAAAGGTTTAATCTTGAAAGATTAAAAGAAAGAAAGATGAAAACTTAGTGAGAGAAAGTTGAGAACTTTCTCTCTCTAAGACTAGAAAATAAAATGAAAGTGAAACTAAAACTAAAAACTAACTGGCCTCTAAAATTGTGAAGTGAAGTCCTATTTATAGGCGTTTGCTTGTGGGCTTGTGAATGGGCTTTGTTTTTTGGCTTCTTTTCTTCTTTCTTCTTTAGTCTTTACGTTTCTTTAAATAAACGTTTTCGACTTTGGATTTTGAGAAGTGTCGGTGAATAATTCCAACTCGTCTTATAATCTTTTGTTTAATAAACTCGAGTTCTTCGACATATATGAATCTTCCATCTTTGGCCCTTTTCTTCGATAAATCTTCAAATTGGCACAATGACTTCAAATCTTTTGCATCTCTTGGACAATAGAATTCGTCTTGAGTCATTTTCTTCGATAAAACCCGTGCAACCCCATGTTTTCTTCAATATTCACCCGGTTGACTCTGAAAACACAATAAACACAAAAACCACGCATAATACCAAACAAATGATATTAAATACGTGTTTTGGTCTTGTTTTAGCAAGAAATAAGTGGTAAAAGGATGGGTGTTTTCACACCTATCAATGGCAAAACGCTTCTTAATTTAATCGCAAGATAAAAGAATCAAGATACTAAGAAAAAGAAGACCAGAAAGATTTCAAAAGTAGCAGGTGAATCAGATCTGGGTGTCACATCTGGGATGTCTGTTTCATGCAGTTCACAACATAGTGAACCATCTGTGTTATTTCTTTCCCAGGCAAATAGCATAAAAAGGTACTCATCTTATGTCAAAATTCAATTAAAGGTACTCAACTTTTTTTTTCTCAATCTAAGGTACTGGTCTTTTTTCTTGTTGCAATGTTGGGACAATAACAAATTTAAAGGTTATATTAACGACCGTTTACTTTATTATTGCATCGTTAGTCCTTTATATTAACGATACTTTATAATAACCTCAAAATTTATTTTTTACAGTTTTATACCGTTTTCTATCTTTTTTTGTTTGATTTTTATCGTTTTCATTCGGTTTTTAGTCATTTTAGTCCGTTTTTTGTCGTTTGATCGGTTTTACCGTTTTTGACCTTCTTTAATGTGTTTGATATCGTTTTCGACCTTTTTTTACTATTTTTATCTGTTTCTTGTCGTTATCTCCTATTTATTTTATGGACAAAAAATAAATAAACCAAATAAAAACGTTCAATAATGGTAAAAAAGAATCAGAAAACAGAAAAACAGACGAAAACAGTTAAAAGCCTTAAAATGGACACAAATGGTCAAAAGGGCTCGAAAATGTATAAAAGCGGACGAAACGGTTGAATACGGTAAAAGAACGACAGATGATGTAAAAATGGACCAAAACGACTAAAAACAAACGAAAACGGTAAAAATCAGACGAAAAGGGTGAAAAACGGTCTAAAATTGTACAAAATTAATTTTGAGTTTATTATAAAGTGTCGTTAATGTAAAGGACTAACGATAAAATAATAAAGTAAACGATCGTTAATACATAACCTTTAAATTTGTTAATTGTCCAACATTGCAGCAAGAAAAAAGATCGATACCTTAAATTGAGAAAAAAAAGTTGGGTACTTTTAATTGAGTTTTGACTTAAGATGGGTACCTTTTTATGCTATTTACCATTCTTTCCCAGGATATGGAGTCTGAAAAAGAACTATGGGAATCTGCCATGTGCTTAGATAGAAAGATTGAAAAGTTTCAAGAGAGGATTGAGTCTCTTAAAAACGAAAAACAACCGTAACCAGCTGATGATGATGATACATCCTTTCTTGATGATTACCAGATTATCGATTTCAAAGACCTGCTCCTTTCGCTAAATAAACCAGTTGCCCCAAAACATCAAGATTCTGGTACCGTGTGGCCTCACGGTCTACCATTTATTGTAGTAAAATCGTACACGTTTTAGGAAAAACGCGTATGTGGCAAGTATTAAGCGTTACGATTTAATGAAAAACCACCAAACCGAATAAGTGCGAGTTCGTTCTCGGCGGAGGTGTATGATTTGTGTGCCAATTATATAAAATCAAAGTTTGGATTAGTGACGTTTTTAGGTGAGAAAGAGAAAAAATGAAGACGGATTACGCTAAAACTACACTACGACTTAAAACGAGCGAAATCGTAAAACTCGACAAAAAACTAAAATGCTCTAAATATTACCAAAAATTTAATTTAAGATAACAAAAATACGAAAAAATCAAAAATGAAAACCAAAATGCCCAAAAACTTTTTAAAATTTTTATATTAATTTTTAAAGTTTGATAAAAAAACCAAAATTAAATAAAATTAAAAATAAGTTAAAATGAAAACTTTTTCTAATGTAAACCTCAAAAATACTATTAAAAACTTTTTTAAAACACTTTTTTCTATTATTAAATCACTTTTCAAAAATTAAACTAAAAATATTCATAAAAAATTAATTAATGACGTTAAAAATAAACTTTAAATGTCAAAAAGTCCTAAACTACTAAAATAACATAAGAAAAATGGAAAAAGCCAAATTTGCTTAATAAATAAGCTGAAAACCAGCTTAACAGATTCGAACTTATTTAATAAGCTCAAAACAATAACCCCTTAAATACAAAGCCCTAGGGAGACTTGACAGTAAAGTCCCTAGGGCGCGTATGGTTGAGGTGTTGGTGTGTGGTATAAATGGCGCAGGTTCGAGTCCTGGCCAAGTATTTTTTTGTTAAATTTTTTTTTTCTTTTTATAAAAACTTGTTACTAAATACTTTAGCACTATAAAATCACAAACAAAATCAAAAACTAATACGAATTAAAGCTCAAAATTGAATAAAAAGAGCACAGGTATGAACTTTACAAAACTACCCAGGACACGTGTTGTCCTATATCTGACAAAACTAAGAAAAAACAAAGAAATGTGGTCGTTCTCGGACAATACTAAAAAGTAAGCTGAATGATTTTGAGCCTGCTTTGGTCGTTTGTGGGTTTTTGTTGGTACAATGGGCACCCCCACAACCAGTTGGGTTTTGGGGAGTCAGGTAAACAAAAAAAACACAAAACACCACACCAAATCACACAAAGGTTAGCAAAAAAGTTGTTGATGTGCTAGTAGGGGTCTAGGGCACTAGTTGCTGATACAATTGGCACTAGGACGAATTTAAGCAGGCCAAAACTCACACCAAGCAATACCAAACCACACTAAGTTACCTATAAACCCTATATTACCATAAGTCCTAACAGTGAACAAGATTTTATAACCTAAATTAGTCAAAACCCCCTAGATTATGCAATTGAAAGTTCTAAGCAGATGTATACCAACTTTTAAATAGGCAAAACTTTGTTCTAACTTACCAAACTGAAACCACTTACTGATTACAACTACAACAAACTTATGAAGTGTGCTTGGACTGATTACAGGCCAAAAATGTGTCAAAATCTTAGCTTATAACACAGACCCAAACACCCTTTTCTTAACATATATGAAAAATTAACAAAGGACTATCATGCAATAACACTTAAAACTGATTCCAGATTACTCTATCATTCATATAATCACTAAACAAACATGAATAAACAACCTATCTAGCATTCAAACACCTTCCACAAAAAATCCACAAAAATATGCAAAAATTCAACAAAAGCACATAAAGAGGGTTCGAAGTCAAACCTAGCTTATATCTTCTCCAAATGGGATTTTGTGAGTTTGTAATAGCTTATGATGGTGTGTAGAGTGTAGATAAGCCCTTGTTGAGGTATACAATAGACCAAGGGTAACAAATGTCTTCAAATCAACAATATGCAAAGAAAATGGGAATGGTCTTGTTTCTTCTTGACCTACACAAAACAAACAACCACAAGAAAGAGACTTCAAGTAGAAGAAGCTTATCACGAGCTTGTCAGGCTTGTGATAGCCTTTGCTACAGTAAGCAGTAAAAAAAATGAAAAAGATTTTGAGAAAATCTTTGAAAACAGGTTTGATACACCAAACTTTTGAAACCATACTTTTTTTAAACTAATAGAAATTATAACAAAAGATCATCACAAAACTTCAACCAATAGTCAAAAATCCACTTTCACATCAATTTGATCCTTGAATAAAGCTTATGAAAAACTTTGTCAAAACCTTTGAACACGAAATTTTTTAAAAGTCTTAAACTAAATTTTACATAAAAAGTAAATATTTAAACTAAAGAAAGCAATAAAATTTGGAACTCAGTATTTGCACAACAACTAAACTTTCATTTTCATTAATAATTTTAAAAAAATTACAAAACTGGAACAAAACTCATTCACATGTCGAATGAGTTTAAATACTAATGAGAGAAGATTCTAGATACTAAATAAAAAATATACAAGAGCTAAAACCCTAACGAATAAAAACCTTGATTTTCCCTTGGTCTTCAAGTTAAAAATTCAGTCAAATTGGCTTCTTGGGATTGATGTTGAAATGCTAGCTGGATTGATGCATCTTGAGCGTCCATTTGTGCTTTGGGAGCAAGCAATTGATCCAACTGTTGATTTTGTCCCCTTTTGGGGTCTTGAGGATAGTGACAGTTGCAGGGGACACATGGTGGGACCAATGGGTGATGTGGGATTCGTTTTTAGAGGTGGGTTTGGTTAATGAGGGGATTAATTAGTGATCTGGAGGGTTTGGGGTCAAACCCCTTTGGTTTGACCGAATTAGGATTCTAGGGTTCATGGGATGGGGGTGTTTAGTAGGGAAGGTTTAATGGGTTTTAGGGGTTAATTAAATTTAAACTTTGTGTTTCCCTCAAAAATGATTAACACAAACAGATTTTTAAAATCTGTTATAAAAAAGTTTAAGTGGAAAAGTGATGTGGAAGGAGGGTGGCTGGTGATTGGTTGGTCAAATAGTCAATGTGACGTGGAGGGTGATGAGTGGTGGGTTGATGTCATGTTGTCTGGTCAAATATGACCCCCATGTTCCAAATTGTTGCTAAATCATGTTTCAAACAGCCAAGTATGCATTTCCTTAACAAATGAAGTTTGTGTTTTTATATATTGACCACAAAATCTTTTGAGAATGTATCACAAGGACTAAAGTGCAATAAATGCATACTTCAAGGGCCATATATGTATAATCTCATCATTTTAGGGACCCAAGTGTAATATTTGAGTTTTACAAGGGTTTAAAATGACAAGTCTTCCAAAGTTGAGGGACCAATCTTGCCAAATCTTCAAACTTCAAGGACTTCAATGGAAAATCATGATTCGGGTCCGGTTCTTTGTGCGGCTTCGTTTCCCGTTTTCGTTTTTGCTTGATTCTTGTGATCTTTTGTTGATTTCACGATATCCATACCTAAAATACACAATGAACATAAGCAAGCATATTTTTGGGTATTTTTATGATATTTTAAGCGTTTTAAGCCCGATTTGGACGATGAGACTATGTATATATGCAGTCTCATCGCTCCCCTATACTAAACCATTGCCGTGTCCTCACAGAATGCTAGAATTAAGTATCATAGCACTTCCAAAATTCATTTTTATGTCACATTTATTGAAAACGTAAACTTAAATAAACTACTACATGTGTTTTAAACATAATGTATTGTTTTCATCACGATTTAAGTGACTTTTAGGGTCAAAGAATAAGAACACGTGAATGCCTCATAGAGATAAGTTCGTGATCCTCGATTTTCACCCGATTCCATGCTAAGCGTGTAACGAGATCATTGTCATTATAAGTTAGCAACACAATCATATCTCATGAGTGTTAATTACGAACCTAGACTCCCTTATTCCTAATTGGTATCTCTTATATTTTATTTTTGTCTTAATGATCAAGAGGATACATCATTGACTTATTTCGATATTTTATTAAGGCCGAAAATAAAGTAGCACGATTTAATCGATAGTTAGCCGAAGGACACGATCTTTTAAAACGGCTTCTCGTAATCTCCTTAAGTTCATATCTTGGAATAACTCGTTTCACGATTTGAGACCTTTCTCAGACCGATATTTGGCATGTGTTTCGAACTTCAAATCTTGGAAGACGTTCTTGAAATAATGGTCTTCTCTTCATATATGGAATTTCTTCAAACTTGGACCACGACTTCATCATTTTTCTTCAATCTTTATTTGGGATTTTGATGTACAACGATCCGCCTCCTTTTAGGACTTGGATATATTTATCCTCATACCTTGTTAGGGTATTTTTGGATAGACTTTTCCATGATCTTTAGGGGAGTAAATTGCTTTTCGTCGTGTGTCTCGATCCTTCATATTGATTTTGTAATAATGATACTTCACATCATCTTGGATCTTTAGCAACAAAATGGATCTCCTCATGCCTTGGTAGGGCCTTTTTGGAACTTGCCAATCTTCGCATCCCGCTTCAATAAGTTATGCCTTGGCTATGAACTCTATTCCAACACGAGCAACTTTTAAATTATCTTGGGCTAGAAGCTAAGTAACCTTTTAAATCGTACGACCTTACTTATTGCATTTATTTAAACAAAAGCGTGGGAGAATAAGCTAATAATTACTACACATGAGATCATGAAATATTACGAGATTTATAAATAACTCTATCATTTCTCGTCCTCATTTAAGATACTTAGCCTAAAAAGTTAAGGAATCAAAGCTAAGTGCTCAACACGCACGATCGAGTCAAAAATTACTCTTATTCTCACCATCGAAAAACCTACATTCGTGTCTTAAACATTTATGAAAAACAAGAAAAAATTTAAAATTTGGCTATTTTTAGCCTTATTTTGCAACAAAACGATAACAAAAAGATGAATATTGTATTGCGTGGTGACGTGAGCAAGGTGAAGTATCTACTCACCCCCCCCCCCCCAATACTAAAATTAAATATTGTCCTCAATGTTTCGAGTCTAGGGGTGAAACACCCCCATACTAGAGACGAAGTCGAATGCTTAATCTCGAGCATGGAAAGGGTAAAACAAATAACCTATAAGCCGTTTATGAATTATGCTAATAAGATAAACGTTAGAACATAAAAGGATATCATCGGATATCGGAATCTCTAAAGGCAACGATCGAAGCTCGAGTGATCCATAAAACGACCACGAGAGGCTTCAATGATGATGATGAACCTAATGGATCACAATCACAAATAACCACGGAACAAAGGTCGGAAGAGCACAAGTCCCCTCGTTACACTATTAGAAAAACGATAATATATACATGGATAAGCATGAGAATCCCCCACGAGGCACCTTGTTTTTGATAACCGAGTCAAAAGCTCGACTCGAATCCCCATAAATGTGATCATTTAGGGATAATCATCGTTTGGTTATTTTTGGTGGGGCTTACATGATAAATAATGCCCAAAAGCAACCGGTACTAAGGACTAACTCCTTTGATGATGCAAAATACCGGGATCGAAGATGGCGTCCTCATTTTCATGAGATAAACGAACCAACGCCACTTTAACACGTGCTCGAACCTCAAAGAGGTAGAAGAAAAGAGATGAGAAGTAGAAGGGTGGGACAATGGGTAAGGCAAACTTATAAGCTACTCGAGGTAGACTCACACCAAGAAAATGAATATATTTTCCATTTATTGCATCGGTGGAAGACCGAGATTTTCCTTTACAAGCAATTCCAGGATCGAATATCTCATCCTCAGTGGAAAAGTGTGAGGAAACATAAGGGGCTTCCCCCATACTAAAACCACACCAACCGTTGTCAAAAGGAGTAGACGAGGTGGTAGCACTCAAACAACGATGTGATGACGGAGTTAGACATGTAGAAAAATCTTTTCAATAATTTTTAAAATCTTTTCCTTTTTCATCGTTCAAAAACTCTCTATGAAAGCCCGATTTGATTATGTCAAAAATATTTGGCGTTTCAAATTCAAGATTGGTAACGCTAAAAATCCTCACATTTAAGTCGCGGTTAGGGGGTGGTGGATTGTATAAATTCTCAAAACATCGATCAACAAAGAACACCGCCCCTCGGGGTCAACATATTCGTCATCCTCATGATTGTCGATCTCATCGATTTCTTCATCATAGACGGGTTTATCAAACCAAGGTTTTTCATTCCCTTCACGTAAGATTTTAGAAACTCTCTCGAAGAGATCACGATCAAGCACGAAACCATCATTCCTTTGTGGTGATCGTTGATAAGTTATATCCTCACGAATGTGGTAAATGTCATTCTCAAATGAGGAGTGTTGATTAGGTAACTCCTCGAGAATGGGATTTTTGGTTGTCACATGAGTTGGTTCGTTATCGGAAATAAGACGTTCAACTCATTAAGTTCATCGTCGATCTTGGAAAAATCAACCTCACTCGTAGGTGGGAGTGGAGGCAAAAGAGCTAGCTCTCGTTCGATAATTTCCTCAATATCGGGATCGAACTCGTAATCATCGTACTTACCACAATTCTTTTTAGGAGAATCAAAAATTGCATGTGGATATTTAGGCACGTGATCAATCTCGGCAAAATCGCCATCGTCATCATCAAAGAAAGAGTCGATGTGAGCACTCACAACCATGGTCTTACAAGTCGAATGACTATGCTTAGGTGACTTTTCTATGACGAGAGGATCAATGTCGATAAAACCTTTAGCCTCAGCGGGTGTTGGGCTAGGAAATGTGTTGGGTCAAAAAGTTGATGTGGCAGAAACTCAAAAATGAAGAAAATATGAAGGCATTTGTCTAAGCGTTGTCAAGAGCAAATCAGGCGTTGTCAAGAGCAAATCAGGTATTGATAGAAGTCAACAATGACAAGCATTGTCAAGTGCAATCCAAGCATTGTCACGTGCAATCCAAGCATTGATATAAACATTGACAAGTGTTGTTGGAAGCTTCTATTTAGATAAGTATGCAGAATATTATTTTGTATTAGTTATTTAATTAGAAGATTTACATGTTTATTCATCATTATCTCTTGTAAACCCTAATCCTTACACTATAAAAAGAACCAAGGGTATTAAGTTTATTCATATCATTCATTCACAATGTAAACCTAAAAGCGTGTGTTGCACTAGACGTGGGATTAATGTATACACGTCTAGTGGTTGTTTGTTATTAATATAATGAACAATCGTTGAGTAATTTATGTGTTTTGTGCCTAAACACCTTGTTAATGTGTCGTGTTCTAATTCCGCTTTGATTATCTAATCATGTGAACATGATGCATTCCTAGTAGCTAAAAGATCGAGGAAACCAAGGTTTCCACAGTTGGTATCAGAGCCTCGTGGCTCGTGATGCTAGGACCAACAAGGTGTTCGTGTTTCGAGAAGAAAAGAAAAATCCGTCTAGGGTTTTTCTGGACGTTTTTGTGTGCGCAGCAGTATTCAGAAGGTCATAACTTTTGATTGAACCGTTGGATCGTCGTGAAATTTCTTGTGTGCATTCTATACACATATATCTAAAGATCCACCGGGGGGATTGTCCAGATTAGCCCTCAATCAAAAGTTATCAGGCCTCAAAGTTAGCAGCAGTGGTGATTTTCAGATTTCCTGTTTTACATAAAATCGTGATTTAGGGTTTTTCTACAAACCCTAGATCGTGTCTATACAGGAAGGAAGGTGTGTTCTTGTTCATTATAATCGAGCATACTAGCTTTGGTGAGTGGTTTTCTAAAAATCATGATGAACCCTAGTATACTTCGTTCATGGTTGCTGTGATATGTGTCATTCTTAGGGTTTTCATAAACCCTAGTTCCGTAATACAAGATGTAGCAGCAGGTGGATGCATTTGACAAAACAAGAACACGAATTTCACTAAGCCCTAAATTGTTTTAATATTAAGCAACGAGAAGATGGATTATTTTTCTCACATGGGATCATGGCACGAATATTCTGTCATAAGCATTGATCTAAGATGTGACTTTTTCATCACGAAAAAAGGAGTTTGGAACAGCTTTTTCTTCATCTGGTATGATATTACAAACACAGGAAGTTTGATATGCTTTTGAAAAGGTCGAATATCATGCAAAATTTTAGGAATTATTTATCTCTCTTATTTTTAGATGTGATATGTTATGTTGACTATTTATTAGGATGGCAACAGTTATGACCCATGATGTATATTCCTGGACGAGATTTATGGGTTTTAAAATGGTCTGCTCATTACGTAGGTTGCTGATTTCTAGGAGATAGTATTTTATCTTCAACATTAAAACGGGAGTTATTTCAGCAAAAGCCACGAGAAGTTTTCTTTTGAGCAGATACATGATGTGAGGGAGTATATTGTTTCCTATTTTGTGGGAGGTGAAAGAACGTGGGATACAAACAGAATATGAGAGTTTAATTGTAGTGGTTCATGTGTACAAGTTAAAAGTGTAAAGGTAATCACGTGATTATTATATTTTGTACCAATGGAGAGTTGTTTGTAGTCATTATCTATAGTCATAGTGATGTCAGCGATTGAAGCCAAGTCACTGATAGAATTTGAAGTTGACGCTGACATTTGTTATCCTGACGCTGACAAGAAGAAGGTTAACGCTGACAGAGAGCGTTGACACGTGTTGTCCGAGAAAGCTATGTTCAAGCGTTGATACGCTTTGTCCGATATTGGACAATACATGAGATTAAGTTATTGGACAGTGCGAGTTCTCGGATAACAAAGGAATAGCTGCTGTTTGAGAAAATTGATACGATTTTAGCACACAAAAAGGAGGTATTTTACACGCAAAGGTACATGGAATCTCCATTTTTATTCAGAATATCAAAGTTGATATTAATGGCTCGGATATTTTTAAAGGGATTAATGACTTTAATGCGAGTTAGCAACAATTCATGAAGAATTTGATGGATATTAGATTATGTAATCGGGATAGCCTTGTGAAAGAGTTATCCGTCCAAACACTTTTACATATGGTATGAAGATGTTATTTCATTAAAATTCGTCATGAAGAGGTGTTGGCTTAAGGGGAAGAATTCTTATGGTAAGTTTGATGTTCGAAGAAGATTTTCGCGAGTTTGTATTTTATCATATCTTTAAATTGTGGATAGCATCCCATTGGTTTG
The DNA here is from genome assembly GCA_025667525.1 of Glebionis coronaria. Taxonomy (NCBI): domain Eukaryota; kingdom Viridiplantae; phylum Streptophyta; class Magnoliopsida; order Asterales; family Asteraceae; genus Glebionis; species Glebionis coronaria. The sequence continues at coordinate 302,135,481 of CM046874.1, forward strand.
AAGATAACTTGTTTGTGCTTTAAATGTTTGGTGACGAAGACTTGTCATAACACTTGAAGGAGTTACATTATCATGCTCAGTGTCTCACAAAGGATGAGAATATTGAAAACGGATCGAGGTCTACTTATATTTTTTCAGTTTGGTATAAGTTCTTTATCACATGGATAGTGCAAGACATGGAACACAAGGTTGGGTTATTCTACTTCTACATCAAAAATATTATAGTTATTTTTCTTCAAAATCATTACATAGAGCCTACGTTTGGAGAATCTTCAAGATTGCGTACATTGTTTACTTCCCTGTTGATGTGACAAAAAGGGGAAGACATACATGCTACAATTGAGGGGAAGCAATTTGAAGATGATGTACAACTTACAAGAGATACACAACGAGTTTTGCCGACATCAACTAGGGGAAGATTGTTGGGTCAAAAAGTTGATGTGGCAGAAACTCAAAAATGAAGAAAATATGAAGGCATTTGTCTAAGCGTTGTCAAGAGCAAATCAGGCGTTGTCAAGAGCAAATCAGGCGTTGACAGAAGTCAACATTGACAAGCATTGTCAAGTGCAATCCAAGCATTGTCACGTGCAATCCAAGCATTGACAGAAACATTGACAAGTGTTGTTGGAAGCTTCTATTTAGATAAGTATGCAGAATATTATTCTGTATTAGTTATTTAATTAGAAGATTTACATGTTTATTCATCATTATCTCTTGTAAACGATAATCCTTACACTATAAAAGGAACCAAGGGTATTAGGTTTATTCATATCATTCATTCACAATGTAAACCTAAAAGCGTGTGTTGCACTAGACGTGGGATTAATGTATACACGTCTAGTGGTTGTTTGTTATTAATATAATGAACAATCGTTGAGTAATTTATGTGTTTTGTGCCTAAACACCTTGTTAATGTGTCGTGTTCTAATTCCGCTTTGATTATCTAATCATGTGAACATGATGCATTCCTAGTAGCTAAAAGATCGAGGAAACCAAGGTTTCAACAAAATGGAGGCACTTTGATGGAGTTAGAAGTTGAAGCCTCAAAGACGTGGTCCTTCGAAGGTGGTGAAGACGAGTCCATATTGGTCATTGTCGTGATAGCACTAACGTCTCCCTTCGGAATTGGTGTTTCACTAGTTTCGCCAAATACATCTCAAAGTGATTTTTCTTCCATAAATCTACGAATACCCTTTTGAATTAAGTAAACGTATTCTTTACCATTAAAATCATCATCTTTAAAACCGTTCATTTTAATTCTTTCAAAACATGCGTCAAGCCTCATATTTTCCGCTAAAGTTAACATTTTGAAATCATTAGAGTTAGAGACATCGGGTTTTGCAACCTCGGTTTTATCATGATCATTAGAAACTTGGGATTTATTTGCAAAAAAGTCCATTTTTTCATCCCCTTATCTCATAGTAAGTCTCCCCTCTTGGACGTCGATTACGGTTCGAGCCGTCGATAAAAATAGTCGACCTAAAATAATGAGACATTTAGGGTCACACTCGTAATCGGATATGACGAAATCCGCGGGAAAAACAAACTTTCTAACTTTAACATAGACATCCTTGGCTATTCCAATTGGCTTAAGTGGTGTACAATTTGCAAGCTCGATAGTCATGTTCGTGGGGGTAAGTGAAGGCAATCTCATCAATTTCCAAAGAGAATGAGGCATGAGATTGATGCTAGCACCTAAATCGACAAGGGTTAAACATCCCATAATATCAGAAAAATCACAAGGTAGTAGAAATTGGCCCGGATCATCTTCCTTTCTCGGAATTTGCCTTTTGGGTTTTTTAAGAAGGATCGATGCACAAGTTTCTTCAAGGGTTACTTGGGTAAGGTCGATAAAGTCTCTTTTTTAACCATGGATGGAATTTGAGGTACACGAGGGTGTGCACTATTTTCCTTGGTCGCCACGTTCACCCAATCGACTTTAGAACAAGAAGGCGTCTAAGTCTAGGGTTGAGAGGAAGGAACAACTCGAAATCCATCAAGGTAAGGGGTAATCACACGACTTTTCTCACGAGACGAGGCGGCTTTACATTGTTCCTTTGGATTAGCAATGGTGTCACTAGGTAACGAACTCGATGAAGCACCCGAGGCTTTGTTCATAATAGCCGAAAACATCGTTTTAATATCAATTTTTCCTTGCTCAATCTTCGTGTTTTGAATTTTCAGAGTATTAGAAAAGTCGTTTTTCAAAGTACCAATTTCTCCCTCTAATCGTCTCATATTAGCCTCAATCGTTTTCATGTAATTTTGAAAATCGTTTGACGAACTATTTTGATTAGAATTAAAGTTCCCTTGGTTTTGATTACTTCTTTGAAAATTTCCTTGATTACCACTCGAAAAATTGTTACCTTGATTGTTGTTGTTTTGAAAACTCGAGTTTTGGTTGTTGTTGTTGTTGTTATCTCGGGTTTGCCAATTCAAATTACGACCTTGATTATAACCTCCTTGATTCGAAAAATTTCCTTGTTGATTATTGTCACAACCGAGAATTTTTCAGACTTTAAATGATAATATATTATATTATTTGTTAATCGAATTTCGTTTTAGAGAGATATCAAAGTTATTTGATTCAAAAACAGGAGTCTACTTTACATATTGTAAAAGACTGCGCGAAATCTGAGAACTAACGCGATACAAATTAAATTTATATTTAATTATTCTTAAACATTGATAAAAAGGTTTATTAAATTTTATGATACTTTTCTTTTAGCTTTAGTACCGTACGTTGAAGACTAGAGCATTCTAGTTGAATTTTATTTTGAACGCCACTATTTGAGTTAACCGATAAATAATAATTGTTTTTATATAAAATGTACCCGAATACGAAAATTGTTCGAGCAAATACTCTACTATATTGTAAAAATCATTTTCAGATCAACTACGCAAATTTCGTAAAACGAATCGAATTTCGTAAAACCCGAACGAACCCCGAACCATGCATTAACAAAAGTTATTATAAAAATTGCATTCTTAGTCCTTGCATTATCAGAAACCTTTCATTTGTCTTCTAAAAATTTAACTAGCACATATAAAGGGGAATTAGGGTATCATTATTACCCTATTACAAACCTTAACCAAAACCACACACACATACATCTTTGTATGCTCAGCCGTCACCCATATCTCCAGTCACCGAAAACATTTTCCGGCCACCACCTAAAAACAACCACACCTACGCGATCTATCATCAAAACCATCACCCGCCATCTTTACTAACTCCAGCCAGCCGCCGCTGTTAGTATGTCGGCTAGAATCACCACTGCCGCCGTCTTGATCAAGTCCTCCCGCAGCCACCAACCGCTACACATCAGTGGATTAATATCATCGAAACGCCACACAATCATATCCATCCATGAACCTCTACCCACGAATTGTTATTAACGAAACCATATAACCACCACCATAAATTGATATATCGGTTCGATCTTTGAGCCCAGGGCAGTTTGTTGCCATGGTTATATCACCGCAGCCACATGACCTTAATCCACGACATCACGACCATCATCACGTTTTACCTACAGCAGCTACCACCCGTGTAGGGTGTCATGTCTGTTTGTCAACAGTCCGAAGGGAGTGATTTATTAGATTTCATATTTATTCAGCCGATGTGGGCGTTGGTGTGCCGATCCGAGTTCCATCAGCCCCACGAGGCATCGTGCGTCCATTTTGACAGAAGATCAGCACGTGGAGTGTTTGGACTTGTAGTTAACAGCCCATAAAAGAGAGTGTTCGTCAGCTAGAATAAACGCAGCAGGGGTTCTTTCCTATTAGTACCATCCCGTGTAGGGTTCTGTTATTCGTCGGGTGACAACCCCCAGCAGAAGGATGTGTTTTCAGACCAGCAGAAGTAGCGTTCTGGACCAGCGAGGGTGCGTTGGTTTCGAGGTAAAAACAATACAGCAGGGTGAGTTGTTTACGACATCACCACAGCGGGAGCATTTGTTTCTGCTTAAAACCACTGGTCGGGAGTGTTTGGATCTGCTATAAAACCCACATAGGGGTGTTTAGGATTAACAGCAGAGTATGAGGGGCGTTTGGGTGTGCTGAAGTAGTATAAGGGTGCGTCTAGGTTACCAAAGCAGTAGTAAGGGGATGTTTGGGTTAAGCAGGCAGCGACAAGGGTGTGTTTGGGTTAAGCAGGCAGCGACAAGGGTGCGTTTGGGTTACCACAGCAGCACCAAAGGTGCGTTTTGGCGCGGGTAAAATATCAGCAGTACGGATGCGTTTGGGTCGCTGTTTAACAGTAGTATGGGGAGAGTTTGGTTCGTTGTTTATCAGCATTTCGGGTGCGTTTGGTTCGCTGATTAGTATAAAGGGTGCGTTTGGGATTGTTGATCATAGCCTTTGAGTGCGTTTGGACGCGAATGTCGAAGGTTTAAAGTGTCGGGCACAAATTGACCTCATGGTTTGTTGTGGTTTAATTCGGCTAACAAAACTATCTAACTTTATCAACTATAAAACGGACTAAATTGTGGTATGAAATGGCTAAATAAATATGTCGAACACGATCATTATATTATTGTGAGAACTATAAAAATAACTATATGTTTTATTACGTGGTTGAATAGCTCAAATCGGGTGTTTGGCTTTTAGTTTATAACACATTGGTTGTGTTTGTTTTTATTTAATTATGATGATTAAATAGTCTAGTGGATACATCTTAAAACGTGATTTGTGTAATGTAGATTGTTGGAAAAATAGAAAATATTGAGAATTTGTAAATATGGAAAAACGTGTATTAACGAATGGGTCATGTCGAAATTTTCTATAAAGCTTAATGCTTTACATTTTGTTCACAACAAACTACTATTCTATTTGTAAACCATAAATTTGTAAACCGATAAAATAAATAAATACTATTATAATTGTAAACCTATAAAATAAGTAAATAATATTATAATCGTAAACCGATAAAATAAATAAATACTATTATATTTGTAAACGATAAAATAAATGGAATTTATTGTATTTTTTAAACTAATGAGAGTTATACTTTTGACCTAAAAGTGACAATTATTAATTTAGTGATGATTTTCTTAAAATGTGTCGGACTATGTTGTCTAATTATTTTTGTCACGGTCTTTATACTGTATATACAAAATATTTTATATACTCGGGTTTATTTTGTAAAATTGTTATCACTATTATATAATTCAACATAAGAATTATATAATCGTCGGGTTATACGTAATGTGTACGGAATACATTACATACTTGGTGTGTGCCTAATATATTTATTTTATCTAACCAACCACCGAACTATTATAACTTGGAACTTAAATATTTTATTAACGGGTCACGTTGATGTACGTATCTATCGAGAACTCAAATACACATTTTTAAGTTATTGGGATTAGCCGATTAGTTAAACCACAACACCATGACCGAGCCGTATCAATTTCCGTTTGCACGGAGCATATTATTAGCATCACTATCTTTTGCGCTACTACGTCAAGGTGAGTTCATACCCCATCTTCTCAGTTTCAAATTGATTTATAAAGGTTTTATAATCATTTTGGGGGAAGTACATGCTTGGTCAGAAACTATTTATAATTTGCTTGATTGGTCATAAACTGCCTTAATTGTTACGTGCTGAGTGGTTAACTCCATTAATTGTTATACTCATTAATGATGATACTAAATTTCTATTGTGGGTTTCATAGCCCAAAACTTTAACTGCTTTTCACTGGTTCTCGGGTAGAGACAATGGTTGCAAGAATGAACACAAGTGCATATACTCGCTTATGTATTGGTCTAAGTCCCGCTTTAACCCAATTACTTGGCCCATTATCATGAACCGTTAATTTCAGACCGGATGACCGGTCGAAAGCGCGAATGTTATGGATAGATCTATCAGGGTTGACGCCCCTGTCCGGCTTGGTCCAACAGAGGATAAGCGAGCACAGTTTCATTTGAGTCTGAGGACGGATGTCGTGGGTTAGGCATCTGTAGGGGCTACATTATATGATTATACTACCGGTGTTGTTAACGTTTCGGTGTCATGAGCTTAGACAATAATAAACGCATTTTTGGTGGCTTTGTATTTGTTATAATGTCATCAATGGTTGGAAAATCTTGTGGTTCATTAAATATTTCTTTTATTATCAAGAATCTTATTGTTAACTGGAATATCTTTTATGATCAGGGAAATTCAATTATTAACGAGAACATCTATTATTATCAGTAAACTATGCTTATATAAATAAACTATGTTTTTTATCCGTAAACTTTGTCTTTATTATTTAACTCTTTTTTTATCATAAACTCTGTTATTATTAATGACTCTGTTTTTCATCAAGAAACACATTTTATTAAGAAACTATAATTTTTAAACTCTTATATTTTTACTGCGAGTGCAGTGGTCATATAAACTCTAATGTTTCATAAACACCTTAAAACAAAACTTATGAACTCACCAACTTTATGTTGACATTTTTAAGCATGTATTTCAGGTACTTGACAATGTGGATTATTAGAGCCTTCTTTGTGTTTCTTTGGCATGTAGAGTTCGTTCTCGGATCAAGCTCTCGAATACTCATGAAGTCACAAGTCCCCAAAGCAAGTCTTCCGCTGCAGTGAATTTGGGGGTGTGACAGATTGGTATCAGAGCCTTGGTTATAGAGAACTAGGTTGCATTAGTAACTCTAGATTATAACCGGCTCTCAGTTTTAATTAGTAGTAACACTCATCACATCATACTTATTCCGCTGTTATATGAATATTTACAATGCATGGTTGCTATTGCTTTGTTGCCTGCCATGTTATTACTTGTTTACATGAGTTCACTTGCTTGATTATTGCACTTAGACATATAATATATTTTTATATTTGAGCGGTAGAACATTTATTGGGGATTGTGAGTTATATAATGGTCCCACAATCTTTTTTTATAACAAACCCTAGAGACATTATGTGGATTTTGGTTGACAATTGGTCACGAGTAATCCCCAGGTTCGAGCTAATTCATTCAAAAAGGTTGAGAGGTGTAATAATACTTAACTATGCCTCAGTGGGCCTCATGTTTGATTGAGTGCGAGATGGAAATTAAGTATGGGACATTACACAACCTATGATTTTTGATGAATTACCTCGGGGGTAGATAAGACTGGTAGTCTTACGTGTTAATGTGGAATGTGTTGTATTTCAGAGTCGAGCTGAGTCATCGAAAGGTTGAGATGTGTAATAATTCATAACAAAACCCGAGGCCATTCTTTGTGAGTGCGTTTCGAGGTTGGGTTATGATAAGTTATTACTCAGCTTGATGTTTGATGAGTCTTCCTCGAGGATGGGAAGGTTTTGTGTGATTGGATAATTGCTTATTTAGAACCGAGTACTATATAATTATCCTACTTATAACCGTGAGTTTCTTTGCTTGATATACGTCTACAATCGCTTTATCGCCCATCGACACTTATGTTCTTTGATCTGGTACTCTCGAAACGTCTACTTATGAAAGACGACTTATTTGTAACTTATGTGCCTTGCTTTTGGTAATTTTGGATATTACCGTTTAGAGAATAAAACGATTATGAATTGGGGATTTTGCCGGTGACACTTGAGTAGGATGATTTACGAAGTCTTTATTTAAATGGATTAGGACGCTTTTGCATTTGAATAAAGAAATCATAAATCACCAAACCATAAATTTATAATGACATATTTGCATAGATTAGGACGCTTCTGTATGCAAATATGAGATTATAAATAAGTGGCTTAAGGATATCCGATGTGACCTTGTATATTTATGGTATTGATTTAGAACTCCAGTTTTGGGAGGGTATTTCTTTTGACTCATGATTCGTCCGGACAAATTAATTGTCCTTCTTCCTTGTTATCGTTATCATTACAATGTTTGGCGAACGCTTCTTTAAGCTTCATTTAATTCACGAATCATTGCGCGAATTTTTCTAAAAATACACTGATCGACGTGAACCTAACGGGCTGGTGGTGGTGAAACCTTATAGACTTGTAACAACTAACAATTTTTCTAAACTCTTCGCTTCGAATTTTATCGTTCTATGAACGACGACCGATTTGTCAGATTTACATGTAGAACCGGTTAGGTTTACTCCACTTCTACCTATTGCTTATCTTAGTAAATATTGGGGTAACACGATTTTAAAAGTTCGGACAGAACTATCTGTGAGTAGATCTAAGTATATTCGATATAACACCGGGGTAGAATTTCGAAAAATCCTTTTCTCTACACTTTTATTAGGGTAACAACGATTGAGTTCGAGGACGAACTCCAAATAACACGGATTATATGTCACAACCAAGAATTTTTCAGACTTTAAATGATAATATATTATATTATTTGTTAATCGAATTTCGTTTTAGAGAGATATCAAAGTTATTTGATTCAAAAACAGGAGTCTACTTTACATATTGTAAAAGACTGCGCGAAATCTGAGAACTAACGCGATACAAATTAAATTTATATTTAATTATTCTTAAACATTGATAAAAAGGTTTATTAAATTTTATGATACTTTTCTTTTAGTTTTAGTATCGTACGTTGAAGACTAGAGCATTCTAGTTGAATTTTATTTTGAACGCCACTATTCGAGTTAACCGATAAATAATAATTGTTTTTATATAAAATGTACCCGAATACGAAAATTGTTCGAGCAAATACTCTACTATATTGTAAAAATCATTTCAGATCAACTACGCAAATTTCGTAAAACGAATCGAATTTCATAAAACCCGAACGAACCCCGAACATGCATTAACAAAAGTTATTATAAAAATTGCATTCTTAGTCCTTGCATTATCAGAAACCTTTCATTTGTCTTCTAAAAATTTAACTAGCACATATAAAGGGGAATTAGGGTATCATTATTACCCTATTACAAACCTTAACCAAAACCACACACACATACATCTTTGTATGCTCAGCCGTCACCCATATCTCCAGTCACCGGAAACATTTTCCGGCCACCACCTAAAAACAACCACACCTACGCGATCTATCATCAAAACCATCACCCGCCATCTTTACTAACTCCAGCCAGCCGCCGCTGTTAGTATGTCGGCTAGAATCACCACTGCCGCCGTCTTGATCAAGTCCTCCCGCAGCCACCAACCGCTACACATCAGTGGATTAATATCATCGAAACGCCACACAATCATATCCATCCATGAACCTCTACCCACGAATTGTTATTAACGAAACCATATAACCACCACCATAAATTGATATATCGGTTCGATCTTTGAGCCCAGGGCAGTTTGTTGCCATGGTTATATCACCGCAGCCACATGACCTTAATCCACGACATCACGACCATCATCACGTTTTACCTACAGCAGCTACCACCCGTGTAGGGTGTCATGTCTGTTTGTCAACAGTCCGAAGGGAGTGATTTATTAGATTTCGTATTTATTCAGCCGATGTGGTCGTTGTTGTGACCGATCCGAGTTTCATCAGCCCCACGAGGCATCGTGCGTCCATTTTGTCAGAAGATCAGCACGTGGAGTGTTTGGATTTGTAGTTAACAGCCCATAAAAGAGAGTGTTCGTCAGCTAGAATAAACACAGCAGGGGTTCTTTCCTATTAGTACCATCCCGTGTAGGGTTCTGTTATTCATCGGGTGACAACCCCCAGCAGAAGGATGTGTTTTCAGACCAGCAGAAAGTAGCATTCTGGACCAGCGAGGGTGCGTTGGTTTTGAGGTAAAAACAATACAGCAGGGTGAGTTGTTTACGACATCACAACAGCGGGAGCGTTTGTTTCTGCTTAAAACCACTGGTCGGGAGTGTTTGGATCTGCTGTAAAACCCACATAGGGGTGTTTAGGATTAACAGCAGAGTATGAGGGGCGTTTGGGTGTGCTGAAGTAGTATAAGGGTGCGTCTGGGTTACCAGAGCAGTAGTAAGGGGTGTTTGGGTTAAGCAGGCAGCGACAAGGGTGTGTTTGGGTTAAGCAGGCAGCAACAATGGTGCGTTTGGGTTACCACAGCAGCACCAAAGGTGCGTTTTGGCGCGGGTAAAATATCAGCAGTACGGATGCGTTTGGGTCGCTGTTTAACAGTAGTAGGGGGAGAGTTTGGATCGTTGTTTATCAGCATTTCGGGTGCGTTTGGTTCGCTGATTAGTATAAAGGGTGCGTTTGGGATTGTTGATCATAGCCTTTGAGTGCGTTTGGACGCGAATGTCGACGGTTTAAAGTGTCGGGCACAAATTGACCTCAAGGTTTGTTGTGGTTTAATTCGGCTAACAAAACTTTCTAACTTTATCAACTATAAAACGGACTAAATTGTGGTATGAAATGGCTAATTAAATATGTCGAACACGATCATTATATTATTGTGAGAACTATAAAAATAACTATATGTTTTATTACGTGGTTGAATAGCTCAAATCGGGCGTTTGGCTTTTAGTTTATAACACATTGGTTGTGTTTGTTTTTATTTAATTATGATGATTAAATAGTCTAGTGGATACATCTTAAAACGTGATTTGTGTAATGTAGATTGTTGGAAAAATAGAAAATATTGAGAATTTGTAAATATGGAAAAACGTGTATTAACGAATGGGTCATGTCGAAATTTTCTATAAAGCTTAATGCTTTACATTTTGTTCACAACAAACTACTATTCTATTTGTAAACCATAAATTTGTAGACCGATAAAATAAATAAATACTATTATAATTGTAAACCTATAAAATAAATAAATACTATTATAATCGTAAACCGATAAAATAAATAAATACTATTATATTTGTAAACGATAAAATAAATGGAATTTATTGTATTGATAAACTAATGAGAGTTATACTTTTGACCTAAAAGTGACAATTATTAATTTAGTGATGATTTTCTTAAAATGTGTTGGACTATGTTGTCTAATTATTTTTGTCACGGTCTTTATACTGTATATACAAAATATTTTATATACTCGGGTTTATTTTGTAAAATTGTTATCACTATTATATAATTCAACATAAGAATTATATAATCGTCGGGTTATACGTAATGTGTACGGAATACATTACATACTTGGTGTGTGCCTAATATATTTATTTTATCTAACCAACCACCGAACTATTATAACTTGGAACTTAAATATTTTATTAACGCGTCACGTTGATGTACGTATCTATCGAGAACTCAAATACACATTTTTAAGTTATTGGGATTAGCCGATTAATTAAACCACAACACCATGACCGAGCCGTATCAATTTCCGTTTGCACGGAGCATATTATTAGCATCACTATCTTTTGCGCTACTACGTCAAGGTGAGTTCATACCCCATCTTCTTAGTTTCAAATTGATTTATAAAGGTTTTATAATCATTTTGGGGGAAGTACATGCTTGGTCAGAAACTATTTATAATTTGCTTGATTGGTCATAAACTGCCTTAATTGTTACGTGCTGAGTGGTTAACTCCATTAATTGTTATACTCATTAATGCTGATACTAAATTTCTATTGTGGGTTTCATAGCCCAAAACTTTAACTGCTTTTCACTGGTTCTTGGGTAGAGGCAATGGTTACAAGAATGAACACAAGTGCATATACTCGCTTATGTATTGGTCTAAGTCCCGCTTTAACCCAATTACTTGGCCCATTATCATGAACCGTTAATTTCAGACCGGATGACCGGTCGAAAGCGCGAATGTTATGGATAGATCTATTGGGGTTGACGCCCCTGTCCGGCTTGGTCCAACAGTGGATAAGCGGGCACAGTTTCATTTGAGTCTGAGGACGGATGTCGTGGGTTAGGCATCCGTAGGGGCTACATTATATGATTATACTACCGGTGTTGTTAACGTTTCGGTGTCATGAGCTTAGACAATAATAAACGCATTTTTGGTGGCTTTGTATTTGTTACAATGTCATCAATGGTTGGAAAATCTTGTGGTTCATTAAATATTTCTTTTATTATCAAGAATCTTATTGTTAACTGGAATATCTTTTATGATCAGAGAAATTCAATTATTAACGAGAACATCTATTATTATCAGTAAACTATGCTTATATAAATAAACTATGTTTTTTATCCGTAAACTTTGTCTTTATTATTTAACTCTTTTTTTATCATAAACTCTGTTATTATTAATGACTCTGTTTTTCATCAAGAAACACATTTTATTAAGAAACTATAATTTTTAAACTCTTATATTTTTACTGCGGGTGCAGTGGTCATATAAACTCTAATGTTTCATAAACACCTTAAAACAAAACTTATGAACTCACCAACTTTATGTTGACATTTTTAAGCATGTATTTCAGGTACTTGACAATGTGGATTATTAGAGCCTTCTTTGTTTTTCTTTGGCATGTAGAGGTCGTTCTCGGATCAAGCTCTCGAATACTCATGAAGTCACAAGTCCCCAAAGCAAGTCTTCCGCTGCAGTGAATTTGGGGGTGTGACAATTATTTCCTTGAAAATTGTTTCGGTTTTGATTAAAATGGATGCCTTGGTTATAATTTCCTTGTGATGAACCCGCGTTATTTTGATTTTGAAAATTGTTGTTTAACGCGTTAACACTCGACGTTTGGCCATCCGTATCCGCACACTCGTAATAATTATGAGGTCCACCACAAAACATACACGATGCCTCAACCGCTTTCACCGTAGCGGGAGCGTCTTTCTTTTGCATTTCGATGAGAAAAGACGTGAACACATTCGTCAACTTATCGACTTTCGCATCAACCCTCTCAATGTTGCGATTAGAATTACTAACATTGGCGACATTGGCAACACTCGGTGCGTTGTGGAGTTGGTAAACAATGGATCGATTCTCGATAATCATTAATGCATCTTTCGGAGTCTTACACAAAAAGTGCCACCGGCGGCGGAAATCAACGAATCTTGTTCTTGAAAACTAAGACCGTTGTAAAACGTATCGATTTGGTGCAACTCGGAAGATACATGGTGAGGACATTGCCTAAGCAATTCCTTAAAACGATCCCACGCGTCTCTAAAAGATTCATTCGGTTTTTGCTCAAATCTCGTAATCTCATTTTTGGAAAAACGTCGTCTTAGACGGTGGAAAAAATGATTAACGAATTTGAAAACGAGATCCTTCCACGTAATTATAGAATTAGGTGGCTCTTTCTCGTACCAATCCTTGGCGGCACCATCGAGCGAGTACGGAAAAAGCATAAGCTTGACGACATCGGTGTCGACGTTCTTAAACTTGCTCGTGGCGAAAAGACGATCAAAAATTCGAATGTGGTCGTGAGGATTATCGGCTTCACGGCCTCGAAACTTCGTAGCTTGAATCAACGAAAGCATTCCACTCTTAATCTCAAAATTCTCCGCTTCGATAGCGGGAATTACGATCGCGTCTCCATAACCCTCGTTGGGCGCTTGGAGCAATTCCATCATCGAACGATTGCCGGCCATCTCGTCTATGGTCTCTTCAACAACGATATTAGGAACGTCGGTTTCTAAATCTCGTCTACGTCGTCGATTCCTTCGATTACGATTGCGTCGATTCGAAGCGTCGCTAGAATTAGAATAATCCTTCGATCGAGTGCGCATGCACTAAGCGTAGAATGGGGGTAGCAAAGAAGATTCTTTTTGGGGTTTTTCGTTTTTTCTAAAAAAATTTTGTTTTTGATTGTTTTTTTATTTTTTGGATTTTTGGTGTATTACGTAGACTCAAATCTACAAATCTCTCCTTGAATCGATTTCTCGATTAAAGGAGCCTCAAATAATGAAAACAATCACGTGGAGTGAACGCCTTCGATGACTTTAGAACGTTGGTGGAACACTAAAACGTTCAAGAGGGATTAATCTTGAAAACACAAGCAAATATAATATACGTAGATAATACTTGGGCGGCAAACCCTCGATTGCCCTCTTTCTCAAAACACGCACAAGGAAGAGGGGGAAACGAGGCGGCGCTAAGTGATGTAGTAAAATCGTACACGTTTTAGGAAAAACGCGTATGAGCGGCAAGTATTAAACTCGACGATTTAAGAAAACCGACAAGTCGGATAAAGTCCAAGTTCGTTCTCGAAGGAGGTGTGTGAATTAAGTGTGCCAATTATGTAAAACCAAGAGTTTGGGTTAGTGACGTTTTTGAGAGAGAATGATTTAAAAATAAAGACGATTTACGCTAAAAATTACACTACGACGTACAAAACGTGAAATCGTAAAATTCGACGAAAATTAAACTCAACTAAAAATCACTAAATTTTAAATATAAGTTAAGAAAAGTCTAATTAAAACAAAAGTGAAAATCAAATTTTTCAAAACCTATTTAATTAATTTATATTATTTTTTAAAGATGATTAAAAACCCTAAAAATTAAATAACAAAGAAAGAGACAAAATACAAAAAAAATTCTATTGTATACCTAAACTATATTAAATAAGAGCTAAAAAATATTTTTTTGAAAATTTTTAACTATCAAATACTATTTTTAAAAGACTTTACTAAATTTAAAAAGAAAAATAATCATAAAAAAAATAAAGTAGAAAAGGAAAAAAAATACAAAAGTTATATAAAAAATTCCTAAATTATGACAAAAATGAAGGAAAAAGGAGAAATACAAAAATGATATGACACTTTTTTTTTGGTAAAACGTAAATACTCTATACTAGAAAAATAAAATGAAAGGTAAATGCCTATAAAAGAAAAACAAGAGGAAACAAAACTAAAAAAGCACAAAAGAGGAGATGGTAAAAGTGGGCTATGCTGTGTTTCTTATGCTGGTGAGGCCATGGGTTCGAAACCCACCAGCAACACTTTTGTTATTAAAGCACAGTATTAAAGAAGAATGAAAGAAGACATAAACAAACTGTGCCTACAAATCATATGGTTGTTTTGTATTATATTGTTCTGAGGTCAGGGGTTCGAGACCCTGCAGCCCTATTTTTGACAGATTACTTTTTAATCAGCAACAAACAAAAGAAATGTTAAAAGAAAAATAAAAGGGAAATACATCAACAGGGTACAATAGATCAGCTGGTGATTCAGGGAGTTGCTGCGTCTTGTTTGTGCAGGTGGTCAGGGGTTGGAGGTTGGCCAGGGGGTTATTGTTACCATTTTTTGCAATTCGTACCCTAAAGAAGGCATATCTAACTCCTTAATTCAAAATTTGTAAAGTGAAATTAATCAAACATTGATATAATTCAACAAAATCTTAAGCTATCTATTTTTTTTTTCTCTTTTATGTTTTGTGACCGATCAAAGGCTAAACTAGCTAATAATAATTCTACTAATAAACCTCAAAAAATCATAAGGGCCTAAGCTATTTTTGACAAAAAAATTCAGATCTAAACCTAACATTGAACAAGGTACACAGTTGGTGTACTACTACCTCAGAGAGTGAGCAAACACAAAAAGTGAACTGTTTTGGTGCTTGTGTATTCAGAACCTACAACAAAACTTCTATAACCTTAAACTAACTAGGACTAACCCAAACTCGCTCAATTAGAAAAAAAAACAAACACTCCTAAACACATAAGCATATTATGCATCGAATCCACCATAAGATAGCAGAAACTTAGATTCTAACTAATTTTTTTGGTATTTTAAGTTTTCTAGTGAGACAAAAGCAAATGCATACTAATCTAAAATCCCAATAAACTGAGGCAATACAGCCTAGACCATAAACGTAACTAGTGACCATGAACTCGCTAAATCCAAACACTAGCAACAAGCAAAAGTCAAACTCAGAATATGTATTTAAATGAACAAACAAGCATGAAAAGTAGTTGAACAATAATGAAGACATAAAAATAAACAAACAACTAGGCAAATAAGCAAACAACAAGACAATAAGCAAAAAGCTAAAATGAAAGAAAGATTAAGAAGAAAAGGTAAGCGTCACTTACAATGGGTCCAAATGTCTCCTTTCTAACCAAGCTTGTTATAAGTTCTCCTAACACCCTTTTTCACTTATACCAACCATCATCAGCTTATAATGAGATTATACTCCCTTGGCTTATCACCCACAGAATACATCTACCAAACTTGATGTCCCTTGAAAGAAACCAATCTTTAACCAAGTACCAACTAACACTATTCTTCCAAAAGCTTCAATCAAACACCACCAATAATATCTTCTTAATCAACTTGTTGTCAGCAAGCTTATTACAAGAGCTTAATGAATAGTGAAATTTTCGATTTTTGGAATTTTGGGTAAAAGATAAATAAAAGACAGGGCACGGTAATATAAATGGTGCAAGGTAATTAAATTTGACTGAAAGTAAAGTGCATGAAAGATAAATTGTGCCAGAAAATAAAGTTGGAACTCAATTAATTTCAAAATCGTCTATTACAATATTTGATAAAAATTAGAACAAAAACAAAATACTACTGCCTATCATATTTGTAGAGTACAAGTGAGGAAACCATAATGTCGACATATTCTTCTCTTCAATTTGATCAAAACCATTGGTTGAATTCTAGATGCTTCACAAGCTTGATCAACGGTTGTTGATGATCCTCACATGTTGTCATTGTTTTGAAGGTCGTCTAGAGCCCTTGGATATGTGTGGTGAGCAAGCAAGATCATCACAATCATTCATCCAGTCAAATATTTTAGAGTCTTGTTTCAATCCGTGACATATAGCTGTCATATCTTGGAGCTTAGTGTTGACGTGGCTTGATTCTTCACGTGGCTTGGTTCCTGTTGTGGTTATTGTTATTTTACCAAATGCAATTTGAGAAAACCCCTTACTCTGACCATGATTGATGTTGTGATATAGTTAGGGTTCATGGGATAAAAAGTGAGTTTAGGTGAGATTAATGTTAACAGTACCCACAATTTGACCAGTTTGACTTATTTGTATTAATAACAAACCGGGTCTTCATAATTGGACAGGTGGGTTGGGCTTGGTGGGTTGCTGGGTAATATTAATGGTGATATTGGGTATTTTGGTTAGTAAAATTTAGGACATTGGCAGATTAGGTCCCTCCACTAACAGTAATCCTTAACAGCCTTC
This sequence comes from Glebionis coronaria, assembly GCA_025667525.1. Classification (NCBI taxonomy): domain Eukaryota; kingdom Viridiplantae; phylum Streptophyta; class Magnoliopsida; order Asterales; family Asteraceae; genus Glebionis; species Glebionis coronaria. Next base: position 302,152,416 of record CM046874.1, read on the forward strand.
TCATCCTTATTCCTCACCCCTTGACATTGTTAGTCCTTTAGCAATTGCACCGTTAATCCTTTTGGTTAACTTTTGGATTTAAGGACTAATGTTGCATTCTCTTCAAACTTTAAGGGCTTCATTTTATATAGTCTTCAAATTTAGGGACCCCAAAGTAATTTTAATATTATTAGGGGTGCAAAGTGTCAATCTTCAAAACTTAAGGGACCAAACTTGACAAATCTTCAAACTTCAAGGACTTCATGGAAAATCATGATTCGGGTCCGGTTCTTTGTACGACTTCGTTTCCCGTGTTCGTTTTTGCTTGAATCTTGTGATCTTTTGTTAATTTCACGATATCCGTACCTAAAATACACAATGAACAAACACATGCATATTTTTGGGTATTTTTATGATATTTTAAGCATTTTAAGCCCGTTTTGGACGATGAGACTATGTATAATTGCAGTCTCATCACTCCCCCATACTAAACCATTGTCGTGTCCCCACGCAATGCTAGAATTAAGTATTGTAGCACTTCCAAAATTCATTTTTATGTGACATTTATTGAAGACATAAATTTAAATAAACTACTACACGTGTTTTAGACATAATGTATTGTTTTCATCACGACTAAGTGAATTTTAGGATCATAGAAAAAGAACACGTGAATGCTTCGTTAGAAATAATTTTTTCGTCCTCGATTTTCACCCAATTCCATACTAAGCGTGTAACGAGATCATTGTTATTATAAGTTAGCAACACAATCATGTCTCATGAATGTTAATTACACACCTAAACTCCCTTATTCCTACTTGGTATCTCTTATATTTTATTTTGTCTTAATGATCACGAAGATACATCATTGACTTATGCGTGAATAGAGATTAGGTCTAAAAATAGAGTCTTAACGGTGTAACCAAAACCATCGAATTAATAACTCACCCTAATAGACAACGATGTCAAAAAATTAAGTGAACAAGAAGAATCGATAAACACGATTTTATAAAGGTTTTGATCATGAGACTTATTACCAAGACTTTTATATGCCCCCTAACGGAAGGGCCTTATTATCATAGGTTTACCTCCATCTTTTATTCAACTCCGCCATGGAGCTTTTATTATGACTTCGGTCTTGCCTTGCCTTTTATTTAACCTCGCCATGAGGTGTTTATTATGGCCAAAGAAGTATATCCTCACGCTAAAGCGAATTTTGGATCTTTAAATATTCAAAGATTAAGGCTTGATTCACTTTCAATTTGGGCATAGATTTTTCGGCCTTGTGAGCTTCAAATTTTAGCTTAATTTAGGTGAGCACTTGAAATCTTATTATTGGGTGAAGCTTTTGATTATTCGGGTGCCAATACTTCAAAACCGTGACGCTGGCGATACCTTAATGTTTTCCCAATTTCATTACATGGAAGCTACTAAAACAAATTAGAAACCAACAATAGTGACTAAACCGCTAAATCAGTATTTATTAACAATTAATTATCAAAAGCGTGGGGAGAATAAGCTAATAATTACTACACATGAGATCGTGAAAGATTACGAGACTTATAAATAACTCTATCATTTCTCGTCCTCATTTAAGAGACTTAGCCTAAAAAGTTAAGGAATCAAAGCTAACTGCTCAACACGCACGGTCGAGTCAAAAATTACTCTTATTCTCACCATCGGAAAACCTACATTCGTGTCTTAAACACTTATGAAAAACAAGAAAAATTTTAAAATTTGGCCATTTTTAGCCTTATTTTGCAACAAAACGATAACAAAAAGATGAATATTAGATTGCGTGTTGACGTAAGCAAGGTGAAGTATCTACTCACCCCCCCCAATACTAAAACTAAACATTGTCCTCGATGTTTCGAGTCTAGGGGTGAAAGCACCCCATACTAGAGACGAAGTCGAATGCTTAATCTCAAGCATGGAAAGGGTAAAACGAATAACGTAAAAGTCGTTTATGAATTATGCTAATAAGATAAACGTTAGAACTTAAAAGGATATCATCGGATATCGGAATCTCCAAAGACAACGATCGAAGCACGAGTGATCCGTAAAACGAACACGAGAGGCTTCAATGATGACGATGAACCTAATGAATCACAATCACAAACAACCACTGAACAAAGGTTGGAAGAGCACAAGTACCCTCGTTACATTAACTAAGAAAGCGATAATATTTACAAGGATAAGCAAGATAATCCCCCACGAGGCACCTTGTTTTTGATAACCGAGTCAAAAGCTCGACTCGAATCCCCATAAATGTGATCATTTAGGGATAATCATGGTTTGGTCATTTTTGGTGGGGCTTACATGATGAACAAGGCCCAAAAAGCAACCGATAATAAAGGCAAAGCCTTTATACCGGGGTCAAAGATCGTATCCTCACTTTTGGTGAAAAATGATAAAGGCAAAGCTGGAGGATACGTTTGGTAAGGAAGAAAACTCCTTACAACGTACTCGAAGTACGTGTAGTCATGAGAACCGAGAGGGTGGGTAGGATTACTTTGAGATGAAGGCAAATTTGAAAGAGAATCAATAAAAATGGGGGTCTCAAAGTCTCCTCTCGGTTCAAAGGCAAAGGCCTCATTGAAATCCTCATTCTCATCGAGAGGCGGTCCATCGTGAACCCCTCGAGAATAGAGGCATCACAAGTCAAAAGAGAAGGCTCATCCAAATGAGACTTAGGGAGGGTGACTAGCAAATCCGGCTCATCGAGTTTAGGATCCTTAGAATCCTCACTCTCGATGTCCTCGAACGTCTCATCAAAGAGAGGATTTACGTCACCAAAAACGAACTCGCCATCAAATTCAAAAAGGGAATTCGAGTAGATTTTATATTCGTTGACACGAACTTCCTCATCGAGTAGTGACTCGTCATCACTAGTGGAAAAATCATCATTGAAAAGCGGGTTCGAAAAAGTCAATGATTCTCTACCTGAAGTGTCATTGGGAGAGACATCATCACATGAAGTCGTATCACACTCACTATCGTAATTTGCCTCGTTAGAATCTTCGTGGAAAAATTCATCGAGAGAAAAATCACTTAACTCCTCATCGAAGACAACTGTAGGCTCACTTTGGATTGGAATAGGGATCTCAACACTAGGATTAGTGCTAAGATTCTTCTCCCCCATACTTAGAGAGGCATCAGGTTTCGTAGGGAGCATGAGAGTAATGGTTTCACAAGACGAGTTGAGATTAAAAATGTCGCTATCGTCGTCGTCATCATAAATAGGAGGCGTGAGATCACATCTAGCTAGATGCTCCTCTCTTTCTAGTTCTCGTCTCTTATCATGAATATCGATGCTTAAGCCGTTGTAATCTTGTAAAAGTTGTTTAGTTCTAATCTCACACTCTCTTTTAAACTTGTCACTTATTTCTTCTTTACGATATCTCATAATGCCGAGTTCATTAGTTATATCGTTTATTTCTTGATTGATTCGTCGTTTCTCCTCTTCAATATCTTTGATGCTTTCTTCGATCACTTCGACGATGGAAAGTTCCTTTTTCTCCATAATTTTTTGAAAAAGCAATTTAATTTCTTCAAATCCCTTGTCGAAGCGACTTGCACCAAGATCATCATCCAAAATATTTTGTGGAGTTGATTGGTCAAAACCGGAGAATTGGTTGTCGAAAGACGTATCATGGTTCATCGGTTGACAATCATACCCATAATGAGGTGCGCTTCCACAGTTCTCACATGAATATGATGGTGGGTATTGCGAAGAATGGTCATAGAAATTAGGATTCGGTTTGGGGTCATTATAATTCGTACAACAAAATCCGAAATCGTGCTCCAAACCGCAAAAATCACACGAATAAGACGAAGGCGGTTGTGGAGTTTGGTCATAGGATTGAAATCCGTAACCATGGTCGTTTTGAGAAGAGTTGTAGATATACCCCTCCCTTCCTCCATAAATCTCGCAATTGAAGCAATTACCACCGCCGGGCGGACCTCCACAATATGGACAAGAGTAATATCCGTCGTTGGACATGACGAAACGCGAATGGTGTTACAAGAATTAAACACTAGAGGGTTAGAAAAAGAATTACTCCCTCCGTCCCATATTAACAGTCCACCTTACTATTTTTGGACGTCCCATATTAATAGTCCAGTCCAAAAATAGATAAGAAAAATAGATCAAGTTTACAATATTACCCTCACTTTAAGGTATTATTACAAACGAGGCGGCTCTAAGCACTTTAATCTTGAAAACAAGCAAATATATATGATACGTAGATAATACTTGGGCGGCAAACCCTCGATTAGCGTTCTTTCTCAAAACACACACAAGCAAGCGCGGGAAACGAGGCGGCGCTAAGCACTTAATAGCCTTTTTCCTATAGGTCGTGAAATACAACCGCCTTATACCCACCTTAAACTTTTGCTTTAGATTCAAATACAATGATCGAGTGATGAAATCCCGAATCAAGGTTGCGTTTTCACGATTTTGGAGTACTTGTATATTTATTGTTCTACGTAAGTACAATATAGTAATATATTCACAAAGAAAAACGAAAACGATAATGGGTTATCTACAATATAGTAAAATGATTGTTGTGTGTTTAGTTTAGGAAAATAAAACACGATTTATTTGGATACTATAATATATTAGAGAAAAATAACAAAAATGAGTATGTACGTTATATACGCTATCCAAAAATGAAAAGCAAAAACGCACTACTCACACAAACACGATAATAATAATGGCAACACTAAACACCTCCCCGGCAGCGGCGCCAAAAATTGATGTAGTAAAATCGTACACGTTTTAGGAAAAACGCGTATGAGCGGCAAGTATTAAACTCGACGATTTAAGAAAACCGACAAGTCGAATAAAGTCCAAGTTCGTTCTCGAAGGAGGTGTGTGAATTAAGTGTGCCAATTATGTAAAATCAAGAGTTTGGATTAGTGACGTTTTTGAGAGAGAAAGATTTAAAAATAAAGACGATTTACGCTAAAAAATACACTACGACGTAAAAAACGTGAAATCGTAAAATTCGACGAAAATTAAACTCAACTAAAAATCACTAAATTTTAAATATAAGTTAAGAAAAGTCTAATTAAACAAAAGTGAAAACCAAATTTTGCAAAACCTATTTAATTAATTTATATTAATTTTTAAAGATGATTAAAAACCCTAAAAATTAAATAACTAAGAAAGAGACAAAATACAAAATTTTTTCTATTGTATACCTAAACTATATTAAATAAGAGCTAAAAAATATTTTTTTGAAAATTTTTAACTATCGAATACTATTTTTAAAAGACTTTACTAAATTTAAAAAGAAAAATAATCAAAAAAAAATACAAAAGTTATATAAAAAATTCCTAAATTATGACACAATAAAGGAAAAGGAGAAATACAAAAATGATATGACACTTTTCTTTTGGTAAAACGTAAATACTCTATACTAGAAAAATAAAATGAAAGGTAAATGCCTATAAAGGAAAAACAAGAGGAAACAAAACTAAAAAAGCACAAAAGAGGAGATGGTAAAAGTGGGCTATGCTGCGTTTCTTATGCTGGTGAGGTCATGGTTCGAAACCCACCAGCAACACTTTTGTTATTCTCTTTTATTTTCAGCTTAATTCAAGAAATAAAGCACAGTATTAAAGAAGAATGAAAGAAGACATAAACAAACTGTGCCTACAGATCATATGGTTATTGTGTTGGCTGTTGTGTATTATATTGTTCAGAGGTCAGGGGTTCGAGACCCTACAGCCCTATTTTTGATAGATTACTTTTTAATCAGCAACAAACAAAAGAAATGTTAAAAGAAAAATAAAAGGGAAATACATCAACAGGGTATAATAGATCAGCTGGTGATTCAGGGTGTTGCTGCGTCTTGTTTGTGCAGGTGGTCAGGGGTTGGAGGTTGGCCAGGGGGTTATTGTTACCATTTTTGCAATTCGTTTTTACAACTGACAGCTTTGGATTCAATCCCAAACACCCCCTGCATCAGACTTACAGCAACAATAGGTAGCAGCAGGCCAGCAGATACAAAAGATCTATGAAACTATATGCAAACATAAAAGTGACTATAAACACTAACTACTACCCTAAAGAAGGCATATCTAACTCCTTAATTCAAAATTTGTAAAGTGAAATTAATCAGACATTGATATAATTCAACAAAATCTTAAGCTATCTATTTTTTTTTCTCTTTTATGTTTTGTGACCGATCAAAGGCTAAACTAGCTAATAATAATTCTACTAATACCTCAAAAAATCATAAGGGCCTAAGCTATTTTTGACAAAAATTTCAAATCTAAACCTAACATTAAACAAGGTACACAGTTGGTGTACTGCTACCTCAGAGAGTGAGCAAACACAAAAAGTGAACTGTTTTGGTGCTTGCGTATTCAGAACCTACGACAAAACTTCTATAACCTTAAACTAACTAGGACTAACCCAAACTCGCTCAATTAGAACAAAAAACAAACACTCTTAGACACATAAGCAGATTATGCATCGAATCCACCATAAGATAGCAGAAACTTAGATTCTAACTTTTTTTTTGGTATTTTAAGTTTTCTAGTGAGACAAAAGCAAATGCATACTAATCTAAAATCCCAATAAACTGAGGCAATACAGCCTAGACCATAAACGTAACTAGTGACCATGAACTCGCTAAATCTAAACACTAGCAAAAAGCAAAAGTCAAACTCAGAATATGTATTTAAATGAACAAACAAGCATGAAAAGTAATTGAACAATAATGAAGACATGAAAATAAACAAACAACTAGGCAAATAAGCAAACAACAAGGCAATAAGCAAAAAGCTAAAATGAAAGAAAGATTAAGAAGAAAAGGTAAGAGTCACTTACAATGGGTCCAAAATTCTCCTTTCTAACCAAGCTTGTTATAAGTTCTCCCAACACCCTTTTTCACTTATACCAGCCATCATCAGCTTATAATGAGATTATACTCCCTTGGATTATCACCCACAGAATACATCTACCAAACTTGAAGTCACTTGAAAGAAACCAATCTTTAACCAAGTACCAACTAACACTATTCTTCCAAAAGCTTCAATCAAACACCACCAATAATATCTTCTTAATCAGCTTGTTGTCAGCAAGCTTATTACAAGAGCTTAATGAATAGTGAAATTTTCGATTTTTGGAATTTTGGGTAAAAGATAAATAAAAGACAGGGCACGGTAATATAAATGGTTCAAGGTAATTAAATTTGACTGAAAGTAAAGTGCGTGAAAGATAAATTGTGCAAGAAAATAAAGTTGGAACTTAATTAATTTCAAAATCGTCTATTACAATATTTGATAAAAATTGGAACAATAATAAAATACTACTGCCTATCATATTTGTAGAGTACAAGTGAGGAAACCATAATGTCGACATATTCTTCTCTTCAATTTGATCAAAACCATTGGTTGAATTCTAGATGCTTCACAAGCTTGATCAAGGGTTGTTGATGATCCTCACATGTTGTCATTGTTTTGAAGGTCGTCTAGAGCCCTTGGATATGTGTGGTGAGCAAGCAAGATCATCACAATCATTCATCCAGTCAAATATTTTGGAGTCTTGTTTCAATCCGTGACATATAGCTGTCATATCTTGGAGCTTAGTGTTGACGTGGCTTGATTCTTCACGTGGCTTGGTTCCTGTTGTGGTTATTGTTATTTTACCAAATGCAATTTGAGAAAACCCCTTACTCTGACCATGATTGATGTTGTGATATAGTTAGGGTTCATGGGATAAAAAGTGAGTTTAGGTGAGATTAATGTTAACAGTGCCCACAATTTGACCAGTTTGACTTATTTGTATTAATAACAAACCGGGTCTTCATAATTTGACAGGTGGGTTGGGCTTGGTGGGTTGCTGGGTAATATTAATGGTGATATTGGGTATTTTGGTTAGTAAAATTTAGGACATTGGCAGATTAGGTCCCTCCACTAACAGTAATCCTTAACAGCCTTCTCATCCTTATTCCTCACCCCTTGACATTGTTAGTCCTTTAGCAATTGCACCGTTAATCCTTTTGGTTAACTTTTGGATTTAAGGACTAATGTTGCATTCTCTTCAAACTTTAAGGGCTTCATTTTGTATAGTCTTCAAATTTAGGGACCCCAAAGTAATTTTGATATTCTTAGGGGTGCAAAGTGTCAATCTTCAAAACTTAAGGGACCAAACTTGACAAATCTTCAAACTTCAAGGACTTCATGGAAAATCATGATTCGTGTCCGGTTCTTTGTACGACTTCGTTTCCCGTGTTCGTTTTTGCTTGAATCTTGTGATCTTTTGTTAATTTCACGATATCCGTGCCTAAAATACACAATGAATAAACACAAGCATATTTTGGGGTATTTTTATGATATTTTAAGCATTTTAAGCCCGTTTTGGATGATGAGACTATGTATAATTGCAGTCTCATCACTAAGCACTTAAGAGTCTTTTTCCCTTAGGTCGTGAAATACAACCGCCTTATACCCACCTTATAGTTTGTGTTAATCGAAATTAAGCCTCACGAAAGTATTTATCTATTTTGCCTTTAAACTTTTGCTTTGGATTTGAATACAATAATTGAGTGATGAAATCCCAATTAAGGTTGCGTTTTCACGCTTTTGGAGATATTGTAAATTTATTCTGATACGTATACAATATATTAATAATATTCACAAGAAAAACGAAAACCAATATATCTGCAATATATTAAAAGATTGTTGTGTGTTTAATTTAGGAAAATTAAACACCATTTATTTGGATAATATAATATATTAGAGAAAAATAACAAAAATGAGTATGTACGATATTTACGCTTTCCAAAAATTGAAAAGAAAAAATGCACTACTCACACAAACACGATAATAATAATGGCAACTCAAAAACACCTCCCTGTCAGCGGCGCCAAAATTGATTGTAGTAAAATCGTACACGTTTTAGGAAAAACGCGTATGTGGCAAGTATTAAGCGTTACGATTTAATGAAAAACCGTAAAACCGAATAAGTGAGAGTTCGTTCTCGGCGAAGGTGTATGATTTGTGTGCCAATTATATAAAATCAAAGTTCGGATTAGTGACGTTTTTAGGTGAGAAAGAGAGAAAAATTAAGACGGATTACGCTAAAAACTACACTACGACGTAAAACGAGCGAAATCGTAAAACTCGACAAAAAACTAAAATGCTCTAAAAATTACCAAAAATTTAATTTAAGCTAATAAAAATATGACAAAACCAAAAATGAAAACCAAAATGCCCAAAAACTTTTTAAAAATTTTATATTAATTTTTAAATTTTAATAAAAAAACCAAAAATTAAATAAAATTAAAAATAAGTTAAAATGAAAAAAATTTCTAATTAAACCTCAAAAATACTATTAAAAACTTAAAAACTATTTTTCAAAATTTTTAAAACACTTTTTTCTATTTTTAAATCACTTTTCAAAATTTAAACTAAAAATATTCATAAAAAGTTAATGACGTTAAAAATAAACTTTTAATGTCAAAAAGTCCTAAACTACTAAAATAACATAAGAAAAATGGCAAAAGCCAAATTTGCTTAATAAATAAGCTGAAAACCAGCTTAACAGATTCGGACTTATTTAATAAGCTCAAAACAATAACCCCTTAAATACAAAGCCCTAGGGAGACTTGACAGTAAAGTCCCTAGGGCGCGTATGGTTGAGGTGTTGGTGTGTGGTATAAATGGCGTAGGTTCGAGTCCTGGCCAAGTATTTTTTTGTTAAAACTTATTTTTTCTTTTTATAAAAACTTGTTACTAAATACTTTAGCACTACAAAATCACAAACAAAATCAAAAACTAATACAAATTAAAGCTCAAAATTGAATAAAAGAGCACAGGTATGAACTTTACAAAACTACCCAGGACACGTGTTGTCCTATATCTGACAAAACTAAGAAAAAACAAAGAAATGTGGTCGTTCTCGGACAATACTGAAAAGTAAGTTGAATGATTTTGAGCCTGCTTTGGTCATTTGTGGGTTTTTGTTGGTACAATGGGCACCCCCACAACCAGTTGGGTTGTGGGGAGTCAAGTAAACAAGAAAAAACACAAAACACCACACCAAATCACACAAAGGTTAGCAAACAAGTTGTTGATGTGCTAGTAGGGGTCTAGGGCACTAGTTGCTGATACAATTGGCACTAGGACGAATTTAAGCAGGCCAAAACTCACACCAAGCAATACCAAACCACACTAAATTACCTATAAACCCTAGATTACCATAAGTCCTAACAGTGAACAAGATTTTATAACCTAAATTAATCAAAACCCCCTAGATTATGCTACTGAAAGTTCTAAGCAGATGTATACCAACTTTTAAATAGGCAAAACTTTGTTCTAACTTACCTAACTGAAACCACATACTGATTACAACTACAAAAAACTTGTGAAGTGTGCTTGGACTGATTACAGGGCAAAAAATGTGTCAAAATCTTAGCTTATAACACATACCCAATCACCCCTTTCTTTACAGATATGAAAAATTAACAAAGGACTATCATGCAATAACACTAAAAACTGATTCCAAATTACTCTATCATTCATATAATCACTAAACAAACATGAATAAACAACCTATCTAGCATTCAAACACCTTCCATACAAAATCCACAAAAATCATGCAAAAATTTAACAAAAGCACATAAAGAGGGTTCTAAGCCAAACCTAGCTGATGCCTTCTCCAAATGGGATTTTGTAAGTTTGTACTAGCTTATGATGGTGTGTAGAGTGTAGAGAAGCCCTTGTTAAGGTCTACAACAGACCAAGGGTAACAAAAGTCTTCAAATCGGCAATATGCAAAGAAAATGGAAATGGTCTTGTTTCTTCTTGACCTGCACAAAACAAACAACCACAAGAAAGAGACTTCAAGTAGTAGAAGCCTATCACAAGTTTGTCAGGCTTGTGATAGCTTTTGCTATAGTAAGCAATAAAAAAATGAAAAAGATTTTGAGAAAATCTTTGAAAACAGGTTTGATACACCAAACTTTTGAAACCACGCTTTTTTTAACTAATAGAAATTATAACAAAAGATCATCACAAAACTTCAACCAATAGTCAAAAATCAACTTTCACTTCAATTTGATCCTTGATTAAAGCTTATAAAAAACTTTGTCAAAACCTTTGAACACGAAATTTTTTAAAAGTCTTAAACTAAATTTTGCATAAAAAGTAAATATTTAAACTAAAGAAAGCAATAAAATTTGGAACTCAGTGTTTGCACAACAACTAAACTTTCATTTTCATTAATATTTTTTAAAAAAAATTACAAAACTAGAACAAAACTCATTCACATGTCGAATGAGTTTAAATACTAATGAGAGAAGATTCTAGATGTTGAATAAAAAATATACAAGAGCTAATAAAAACCCTGATTTGCCCTTGGTCTTCAAGTTGAAAATTCAGTCAAATTGGCTTCAGATTGATGTTGAAATGCTAGCTGGATTGATGCATTTTGAGCGTCCATTTGTGCTTTAGGAGCAAGCAATTGATCCAACCGTCGATTTTGTCCCCTTTTGAGGTCTTGAGGATAGTGACGGGTTGTAGGAGACACATGGGGGGACCAATAGGTGATGTGGGATTCGTTTTTAGAGGTGAGTTTGGTTAATGAGGGAATTAATTAGTGATCTGGAGGGTTTGGGGTCAAACCCATTTGGTTTGACCGAATTAGGATTCTAGGGTTCATGGGATGGAGGTGTTTAGCAGGGAAGGTTTAATGGGTTCTAGGGGTTAATTAAATTTAAACTTTGTGTTTCCCTCAAAAATGATTAACACAAACAGATTTTTAAAATATGTTATATAAAAAGTTTAAGTGGAAAAGTGATGTGGAAGGAGGGTGGCTGGTGATTGGTTGGTCAAATAGTCAATGTGACGTGGAGGGTGATGAGTGGTGGGTTGATGTTATGTTGTCTGGTCAAATATGACCCCCATGTTCCAAATTGTAGCTAAATCAAGTTTCAAACAGCCAAGTATGCCTTTCCTTAACAAATGAAGTTTGTGTTTTTATATATTAGCCACAAAATCTTTTGAGAATGTATCACAAGGACTAAAAGTGCAATAAATGCATACTTCAAGGGCCATATATGTATAATCTCGTCATTTTAGGGACCTAAGTGTAATATCTGAGTTTTACAAGGGTTTAAAATGACAAGTCTTCCAAAGTTGGGGGACCAATCTTGCCAAATCTTCAAACTTCAAGGACTTCAATGGAAAATCATGATTCGGGTCCGGTTCTTTGTGCGGCTTCGTTTCCCGTGTTCGTTTTTGCTTTATTCTTGTGATCTTTTGTTGATTTCACGTATCCGTACCTAAAATCCACAATGAACAAACACAAGCATATTTTTGGGTATTTTGATGATATTTTAAGCGTTTTAAGCCCGATTTGGACGATGAGACTATGTATAAATGTAGTCTCATCTACCATCCCTCGTGCAACCAACACCACCTACTTTTGCATCAAAAAGTGATACAAACGTCCATCCAAACATACCGTCCGTGATGTCAACTGGTGGATATCCTACCAGTAGACAAGTGATGATGGGTAACCTACATGATGAACCTCACTACACCAATGATCCGTGGAGGACGGCGTACTGATCACAGTGGACAATTCGCTTACTAAATATATCAATCTTGAGCTTACGTTTGAAGGTTTATAAAGCTCATAACAATTATACAAAACCATAAATAAGATCAAAGCACACATAGCGGAAGCGATTTAACAAGATCATAATTAATAACACATTCATAATTAATCGAGTTATGGTTACATACCTTTTAGCTAGAGCAAATCCACAAGAACACCAACGAATCACCAATTAGGGTTTGGACGAATAATACCAAGATATAGTTTAAAGTAAAACTATATTACGCTCTTGTACACACGTAATGCAACGGGCTAATCATGAGTCTAGCACTAATAAACCGGAGCTTCAACACTTGTGGAATATCTACCCAACAACCCTAGAGATGGGCTAGGACTACATAATAGCTAAACCGAATACCTAAAGAAACCAAACGAAAACCCTTAGGGTTTTTGTCTCTTGCGATCGGCACAAAGAAAAGAAAGAGAAGGGATGAAAATTATGAGGTTAGGGGATGTGTTTATATAGGCTAGCAAATCTTGGAGCCCAAGTTATAAACAAAAAAGGAAACAAATCCTTTCCCCCTTGCTCTATAACCGACCGACGAAGACCCCCTTGGTAGGGTGTTCGGGATCCTTCTTTAGTCCTTCTATTTAATTCCACAACGATCGTTATACTTAACTCTTAATTATTTTAACGACCGTTAAGTTAAGCTCGGTTTAAATTTAATAAATATAATAAATACATTTATTAAATTAATTAACCCTTTACGTATTGTGTGCAATCCCGTAATCCCAAGTTCGATCCTAACACACGACTATTAATTTTATGTCCATAAACTTTTAGCTCCCACTTAGACGAAATTCGTGATTACATTGACTAGCGTCTAGTTACACTAGCAATGTCTCTAGTACAACTCGAGTAAGGTCTCCTGGACAAAAACCTTTTAATGATTCATCATTATTATTATCCTTTCATTTCAAATACAACGTTAATAGGATAAGGATCTCAGTCATTCCTTATATTAACGATTCTGTTTCTCATTTACAAATATAGCAAGATTACCAAAACTAATTTGGGTGCAGCCACACAAACATCTTACTACTCCCCCGAGGGGCCCAGCTGTATTATACTTCAATATAATGTGAAGGAAACAAATCCCATTTTGACAACAAGCGAAGCTTACGAACTTTGCAGCACTTCTGAAAATAACCCTTATAGCTACCAGTTACGTTTAGCATTACGTTATCTCACAGAAACGCACTACACTCGTGACAGTTTCCTGGTATCTCATGTCTAAGGATAACTATTTATGCTTTACTTATTGACAAAGATCCATAAAGTAAAATCATATAGTTGGAATAAGTCCAATATTTGATTCATCAAATATCATCCAAAATTGATCAATATACTTTCAAGTATAATCTATCACTATTTTGAATTGTGTTAGTTTAATAATATTCCCATGTTATTAATCGACAACGGACATTTAGAACATAACAATTTATTCATGGATTAAAACATGTAAAATAGGATACAAAATAAAATAACAGAAAAATAAATGAAACTCAATCTTTATTTCATCAATTCAATAATGTCTTAAACATCCTTTATCCAAATACTAATCACAGATTTATTGCATGAAATCGCTAGCTAGTTGCAGCCCAATAGCCTTGGCATGCTTAACTACCTTTGTCTAGGCAAAGCCTTAGTAAAAGGATCAGCTACGTTATCATCTGTGTGAACTTTTATTAATTTTATTTCACGAGCTTCAACTTGTTCTCGAACGTAGTGATATCTACGTTTAAAGTATCTGGCGCCTTTCATGATTCCAGAATCATTGGCGAATATGATTGCAGCAGACCACAGTTATATCAATAGGTTCTTTAATTGAAGGCATCACTCCAAGATCTCCAATAAACTTCCTAATCCAAACAGCTCCCATTGCAGCTTCTGAAGCAGCCATGTACTCAGATTGAGTAGCATGCATTGCAATCGTTGTCTACTTATTTCTCTTCCAATCAAGTGCTCCTCCATTGATAACAAACACGTAACCCGTCTGAGACTTTGTATCGTCTTTATCACATTGCCAGGATGCATCACAGAAACTTGTAACATTCATATCAGTGTATGGTTTACCCCCGAATACCAGAAACATATCTTTCGTACTCCTCAAATACTTTAGTATGTGTTTAAGAGCAGTCCAGTGGAGCTTCCCTGGATTCTGTTGGTAACGACTGACCAAGTTCTAAGCAAACGCCACATCAGGACTTGTGCATCTTACAGCATACATAATAGATCCTACACCCGAAGCATAAGGCACCTTCTGCATGTAAGCCATCTCTTCAGGTGTTGATACATCTAACTCATGACTTAATTCATGCTTAACCTCCATAGGTTGAAAACCTTTCTTAGAGTTATGCATGTTATACTTCTTCAATATCTTATCGATATAAGCATCTTGACTAAGACCAATTAACCGTCTTTTCCTATCTTGATAGATTTTAATTCCCATAATATATGAAGCATCTCCCAAATCCTTCATAGAAAAACATTTACCAAGATAATCCTTAACTTCCTTAAGTCTTGAAATGTTACTTCCCATGATTAATATGTCATCGACATATAAAATTAGGAACACTACATTACTCCCACTAGCTTTGCAATATACACATGGCTCATCGCGCTTTTAAATAAATCTGAACTTTTTGATTTCTTCATCAAATCGTTTATTCCATTGACGTGATGCTTGCTTCAAACCATAAATAGATCTTTGAAGTTTGCACACAGGTTTTGGATATTTAGGATCAACGTACCCTTCCGGTTGTTGCATATAGATTTCTTCATCTAAGAGACCGTTCAAGAAGGCAGTTTTAACATCCATTTGCCATATCTCATAGTCATTGTTGATACAAAAGTTGGATGATCCTTGCTAGACCCGAATTAGGCTTAATTCGGGTTGGCTGGGCCCCGGCTCTTGCACCAAGTGAATTGTCTTGTTGAGATCCTGCACACTAAAGCAACACGCGTTAGGCTTACCGTGGGAATGTCCCACGATTAGACTTCGGGGTGAGAGTAAGTAATCGGTTAGGGTTTAAGAATCGGATGTGAGTTTAGAGTATGTAGGATGTAATACCTTTGTGGAACCCTTGGGGGTATCTTATATAGGCAGTGAAACCCTAATGGGCTTACTGCTTACTTCGGCCCCAAGCATAAGATAATCACCATAATTAGCTTGATTGTTATCTTCTAATTATGGTGAGTGTATATCATATTATTCAAGGCAAATCCCAATCCTGATAGGATTGTGATTCTGTCTAACCCTGTTTCGGCCGTGCCAGGTCGTGGGTCACATACATCTTATGCGGCCACTATTCATTCAGGCCCATAAGTTGAGATAACATTAATCCAACCCATTCGTGATGGGCCGGACACGGGTAGTACCCGTGGGCCGGTTTCATGACCCGGCTGGGGACTATACGTCATCATGTCCCCCCAGTCTAGTTGTTACAGCCGTAGGCGTAACCTTTAGACAAATGAATGTCCCGTAAATATTGATGTCACAAACATACCCGTTCTAAAAAAGGCCGGTCGGGACAACATTAATGAATGCATTAATGGCAGTCATTAGTCGAACGCTTCGTCTGCAAAAGTGCACCAGTCAGGCCCACCCTTGAGCCACGTAAAACTAGGTAAGAGATGACCCGTGGGCCCCTTCTAACGTTTCAGAAGTGTCAGATATCCCCACCGTTAGATAGGCGTAGTGGATTACACGTGTCAAACATCCATGTTACCTCGTAACTCGAGGCAATCCTATAAAAGAGTTGGTGTGTGCTACCGTGTAACCACACAGTTTATATTCCCTTTTCCGCCATTGTTATACTTGTGCTTAATTCTTCATTCCTTCTCTTCTTTTCCCACGGATTTTCACCACCTCAGGTTAGATCATCGCGCCTTTCTAATCCTTTTTATAAATCATGGTGACAGATAACCATATCATCACGGACGTCCTTAATGTGATGCCTCCGGAAAAATATATAGACTTTTTGTCTAAGTATTATATTCCCGAAAGCGTACACCCTACCTATCCAGGTGACGGTGAAGCTATTACGGACGCTCCGAGAGGAAAGATAGGCGTGTGTATGCGCCTATTTGACTCGGCTAACTACCGCATCCCCCTGTCTAGGTTCCTGGTAGATGTTCTTTTGTACTAAGACTTCCACATAACCCAACTTCATTGCATAGGGGCATGTAAGATCAACCAATTTGAGATTACCTGCTACACATGTGAGGTAACCCCTACCGTGAATCTATTTAGGGTTCTTTACTCCCCCCAAATGGTGAATGGGTAGCTATCGTTTAAGAAACGATCCGCGACCGCACCCATGACTTATAGGAAACCCTTAGATTCCCTTAAGAGTTGGTACGACCACTACCTTTTCGTAGATGAAAAGGTATTCCCCACCCCTTTTGTTCGTAAAACCAAATTGCGCTTTGACTACCCTCCTTCATCCAAGGACTATAGCAGTAAGGATTTAAAAATTTTAGACACCCACCGCACTGAATTCCATAAGGGCCTGCCGGAGCACTTCCTCTGCTTAGTAGGGATCAGCCGCAACTATTATGGGAGGGAAGATAGATATCCGTGCTTTCTGACCGAGCGTAGACATGGTAGGCATTCCATATATTAGATGCAAACGTGTCTTATAGTACTTTGTGAATTTACTAACCCGTATGCATGCAAATGTCTGCAGAGATGAAGTTGTTCGGATTATTACGCCAAGGTGATCCAAGCGAAGTTCCACAAGGGTCTCGACCACTGAAAGAAGGCGAACCCCCCTTACTAGCTGTCACCGTTAACATGACCATCCCACTGGAAGAAACGACCGATCAGCGGTCGGATGAGGAGGAGCCCGTGATCCAAAAGTCCCCCCTAGATTTCCATAATGAAGACGGTGAAGAGTTGCTGCTGGAGAACGCCCCACCGCACCAAGATGAAGAAGAAAAACCCACAGATCCATCCATCCATCATGACGGTGGAGAAGACGAAATAACACAGGATTCCGGATCCCCCCAGCCATCAAAGCCCAAAACCAGAAAGCACAAGACCACCAGGAAGGTGGCGAAAAATGTGGAGGCTGAGGCGGGGGAACATAACGCTCCCCCAAAGAAACTAAGGCAGGACCACCCGCAGTTCTAAGAGGGGAGCAGTACTACGATGCCCCAAGGCAACCCCTCGCCGCATGTAGATGACCAAGTCTGGAAGGCAACTCTAGTGAATGTCGTGGCTCCTTCTATCTCTGAACCCTTGATTGACACAACGTAAGTGCCGATAATACTTCATAATACATAATCCACTAACAAAACTCATAAGTGTGTTTTAATAACAGGGCGGATCCGTCAACAGTAGCACAGGAGAAGGAGGCGGAAAGGAAACCCTCACCTGTGATATCAATGAAACCTCCACCCCCCCCCCCCCCCCCCCCGTTAACTCATGAAGAGGAGCCACGCTCTGAGGAACCTGACATCAACCTCCGTCCAGCCTGGAACTTGTCCAGCTTAACAAGACTAGAGGAGGAGTCTGAGTGCAAAGAATTCATGGACCACATAACCCCTCCAGCGCTGGCACAAGACTTGGATGAACTCGAGCACGAGACGCTGCTGGAGTAGTATGATGTGGCCACAGCGCACCAGGTAATAGTCGGCGCGGCCCTACGGCGCCGTCTGGAAGGAGCCTTGGCCAACGTGAGCCGTGCTGAGAGGAGGATTGCTCGTAGAGAAGAACTGGTGGAAAAACATGAGAAGACTATAACCTCCTTGCAGGCAGCCTTGGTTGTAGCGGAATCAACAGTCAAGGAACAAGACAACCACGCAAATGCCCGCGAGGGGCGCATTGCTGAGCTGGAAGCCCTCCTAGCTGCATCTAATGAGAAGGTACGCGCCTTTATTGATACTCATTGTTCACATAAGACCCATATTGTCTCGTAGTAATACCAAGTATTATTTACAGGTATCCGCAGCCAAAGCCGCCGCCAAAGCCGTAACAGAACAAGCCTTCATCATTGCTCAAGAACGCGATACGCTTAAGGAAGAACTCACCCAGGCACAGATTATCATGGAAGAGCGAGTCGCGGTAGCAGAGGGAGAACTGAACAGGATAGCAACGGACTGCGCCAAAGTGTTGTGCCCTCCTTTGCTCACGGCCATAGTCGGGCGTAGATGGATGGTGGGCCATGGGATGCGCCTTGCTGTGACCCAGGTAACGGAGGCTCCTTATTTTGTGCAGGCTTTTCTGGATGTTGTATCAGATGGTATTGACCGTGGTAGGCACGAGGGTTTGATCAAGGCTGTAGAGTTAATAAGCAAAAATGAAGACATCTCCCAACACGCCTACCATAATCCTGGAGCAGAAGATAAGATGACCGCCTCCATGGCCGCCCTTGGGGAAATCCAGCACCCCTTCCTAGATGATCTTGAGTCGCTAAAGGATGCTCCCAACGAGGCGGTCATGGCCAAGCTTACAACCAACCCCATCCAACTGACCTTACCAACATACGACTCTATTTCGAAGGTGATGAAAGGTGAAAAAATCTTAGCCGAGGCGTTGGATGCCAATATGACTAGGGCGCAGGGTGGCAACGATGCTCGCGGCGAGGTCCTCCGTGCCCTGATTGCCGAAGGAAAGAGGGAAATAGGAGAGTTCCTACCTCCTCTGTAATTTACATTGTAAACATTTGTACCTTTGTACCTTATTCGTCCGTGCATGTACACGGCTAGAATTCACAATATTGTTAGAACTTTTTATATATATAAGTCCGTGGTGACCATAGCCATTTTGTGTGTTGAATTTGAAACTTGTTTAATTTCTTTAGATATCATGTATCTATGTTGCATGACATGTCATGGCTTATCAAGAATAAAACCAAGTCTATATTTTACTAGACATGCAGCGCGTATCTTTAGCATGTCCGATACTATGTAAGTACGGTATGCGGAAACTTATTACAACGTCTTGTAAATAAGGTTTCTAGCAAGGATCCATGATCCGCGTCACTGGGGTTGCATCCCTCTTATGCGACAAGTTGAATTATTAGGTTCACTTAATCCTCTTACCCCGCCTGGGAGCGAATAGTACATGTACGTTTTGAATGAATGCATATGAATAAGAGATAGCACATGACAGAAATAATAACTAAATCTATAAGACAATAATTTGCACAAGAACGAGCCATGTAGCTATCTAGGCACCACGAAATTTTATTAGAACGTTTACGATTTATTCGAAAAGAATGAAAATCCTAAAAAACAAATATAACCTAGAAAGCATGAAAACAAAAAATACATGGATCTTCATTGAAGCCAACTATAGCGAAGTGTCCATGCGGAAGCCGTAGCCTTTCAAAGATAGCATTTTTTTAAGATTGCAGATATTCCATGTACGTTCCAGGTCACGACCATCCATGTCATGCAACTTGTACGCACCCAGTCCTAAGGCTTCCGTAACCTCATACGGCCCTTCCCACTTGGGGCCCAGCTTTCCTGTATTCTCCGCACGACTTGCCTCGTAAGCACGATAAACAAAACCCCCTGGTCGAAAGGAAACACCTTTAACCTTGGCATCGTAATAAGCCTTCATTCGTGCCTTAGATTTGGCCTCATTGATAGCCGCTATTTCTCTTTTTTCCTCCAACAAGTCCAGGTTAATCCGGAGTTGCTCATCGTTCGTGACGACATTAACCTCCGCCGTGCGGATGGTCGGCATTCCAATCTCTGCTGGTATAACAGCCTTGGTCCCGTAGGCCAGCGCGAATGAAGTGTCCCCATTGGCTGTTTTAATCATAGTCCTATGCGCCCATAGGACATGTGGCAACTCGTCTACCCACTTGGCACTTCGCTCGTCCAAGCGTGCCTTGATGCCTTCGCCTAAGCTTCTATTTGCCCGCTCCACAAGACCATTAGTCTGCGGGTGTTTAACAGATGTGAAGCGTCGCGTGATGTTCAATGCCTCGCACCAATCCTTGAATGGATTATCCACGAACTGATTCCCATTATCCGAGATGATTTCTCCTGGTAAGCCAAAGCGGCACACAATATTTTCAACAAACTTTTTAACTTGTTTGCCCGTAATGGATTTGACCGCCTTAGCTTCTATACATCGTGTAAAGTAGTCCATTGCGACAATTAAGAACTTAACTCCCCCTGCAGCCACTGGAAAAGGTCTTGCGATATCGATCCCCCGCTTATAGAATGGCCATGGAGATATGATGGGTGTTAGCTCTTGCTGCGGATGTCGCGGTACTGGTCTGTGCACTTGGCAATCACTGCATTTGCGAATCATGTCACGTGCATCCCTATGCATAGTAGGCCAATAATATCATGTACGTAAAGCTCGTGCTACTACGGATCGGGGACCTGCGTGCATACCGCATGACCCTTCATGTATCTCACTGATCACATAGGTAGCCTGGCGTGGTCCGACACACCACAACCACAGCTGTAAGAAGGAGCGCTTGTACAGAGTACCTTCTCGGATCTCAAAGTGCTGCGACTTTCTTCTGATACGCCGTGCCGCCTTTTCATCATCCGGGAGGGTTTCATCAGTTAAATAGCTGATGATCGGGGTCATCCATGTAGGTCCATCTTCCTCAATTAAAGCCGTGATTTCCCCCTCCGTTATAGATTTTTCCTTTAGTATTTCTACCAAGACTTGCTTGGATAAGTGGGCGAAAATTGTAGACGCGATCTTGCTGAGAGCGTCCGCCTTCTTGTTTTCACCTCTTGGTACCTACTTTATAGAAAACTTCCCGAAAGTAGCTATGAGTGACTTGACTTTTTCCAGGTATCGAACCATGTCATCCTCCTTGGCTATGTAACCTCCTAGAATGTGGTTCGCGACAAGCCGTGAGTCTACATAAGCCTCAAGGTTGCGGACTCCCATTCTAGCGGCGATTTTTAAACCCGCAATCAACGCTTCGTATTCTGCGTCATTATTAGTGGTTGTGAATTCAAAACGCAGGGCGTAGGTAAACTTCATCCCTTCCGGATTCGTGAGGATAAGGCCAGCACCTGGTCCGTCCGTGCACGAGGATCCGTCAGTGAACAAAACCTATGGTTTCGCTGGAACTTCCTCTCGTTGGATCACTGGTCCGTCCTCCTTTGGCTTCTCAATTAGGAAATCTGCCAAGATTTGGCCCTTGACCGTTGTCCTTGGTCTATAGGAGATGTTATGCTCTCCTAGTAGAATGCTCCACTTCTGTAGCCTACCGGCTACGTCTGGCTTGGAGATGATTTGTTTTATCGGTTGATCAGTGATAAACACAATTAGGTGCGCCTGAAAGTATCGGTGTAACCTTTTCGTGGCGTATACCAATGACAAAACCAACTTTTCCATGGAGGAATAGTTCAACTTCGGCCCTTGTAGTGTTCTACTTATGAAGTAGACCAGAGTCTAGACTGTATCCCTATCCGTCATGAGTACTGCACTTATTGCCCTGTGTGTAGCCGACAGATACATAATGAGCTCTTCCTTAGGTCGGGGAGCCACTAGCATAGGAAGGGCTGCGAGATGTTGTTTAAGCTGATCAAAAGCTTCATCTGCTTCCTTTGTCCAACGGAAATCTCCTTTCTTGATGCACTTCTTGAGTGTTTTGAATAGAGGTAGTGACTTCTTCGCGGACTTCGAAAAGAACCTATTTAGCCCGGCCAGTTTTCCATTTAGTGATTGTACCTCCTTTCGTGTCCGAGGGGATGGTAACTGTATCACCGCGTCCATCTTTTCCGGGTAAGGCTTGATGCCGTTTGGATCAATCATATATCCAAGGGACATCCCTTCCATGGCCCCAAACGTGCACTTTTTTTTATTCAGTTTCATGTTGATTATCCTCAATGTGTCAAACGTCTCCTGGATATCACGGAGAAGTGCTTCCTCCGTATGACTCTTGATGACCAGATCATCAACATAGACCTCAAGGTTGCGACCTATCTTGGAATCTAAGGCTTTATCAACAAGTCGCTGATATGTCGCTCCGGCGTTATTTAGTCCGAACGACATTTTTGTGTAACAATACACGCCCTGACTAGTATGAAACGTCGTTTTCTCCTCGTCTTCTTCCGCCATCTGGATCTGATGATATTCTTTGTATGCATCTAAGAAACACTTGAAAGTGTATCCACATAAGGATTCCACCTTCCAATCAATTTCTGGTAACGGATAGCAGTCTTGCGGACAAGCTTTGTTCAAGTCCGTGAAGTCCACACACATGCGCCAACTTCCGTCATGCTTCTTGACCATGACTGGGTTGGATAACCACTCATGGTAGTATACCTCGCGCATGATTTTTGCGTCTACTAATTTCTGTACCTCATCCAGTATTGCCTGATTGTGCTCTGTTGCTTGACCACGCTTCTTTTATTTAACAGGAGGATATCCCTGGCGGATTTGAAGTCTTTGTTCTGCTATCGAGCGCGGCACACCCGTCATGTGCTTAGGCTCCCATGCAAATACATCCAGGTTCGCTTTTAGGAGAGAGCATATGGCCCTCTTGTCGTTATCCTAGAGTGTTCCTCCTATGGACACCTCTTGTTTCGGGTAGTCGGGATGGATTGACACCTTCTAATTGGGGGGCGGTGATCCTTCCTTAATGGGAACAGGCTCGACTGGTGTCGTTACGGCGTGGCATTCGGATGCCGGCATGACTGAATTGTAAATAGTAACAATTCATCCTTCAACGGGGAACTTAATCATACCGTGAGCCGTGGATGGAACTGCCCGTATGGCCAGGATGCCTGGTCTTCCAATAATCCCATTGTATGGAGAGTGTGAGCGTATCACCATAAAGTTCATCCACGCCGTAGTGGAATGCTCTTCATTCCTAATGGTTACTAGTAGACGCAGTTGTCCTATTGGCCAGATAGTGTCTCCGCTAAAGCCAATGAGCGGCGACGTGGCCGGTACCAATTGGCTTCTTATTTCTGGTCGTAGTTGCACGAAACAGTGTTCGTAAAGTACTTCCGCTGATGACCCTCCATCCACATACATACGACAAACATTGTGTGTTCCAATGCTTACCTCAATCGTGAGGGGTGCATCAGCCACGTCACTCGCCGTAATGGGAGGGAATGAGATTTCTCTACCGCATGAAAACTTGACTAATTTTCTGCTTTGTGCGGCGCTGCCAAGATTGGATCATGTATATAGTCGAAGGCTTGTCCTTTTCGGGATCCTTCTTATCGTGCTTTTTGTTATCCTTTCCATCCTTCCAATCCTTGACCAAATGTTTGAGTTTGCCTGACTTGATCAGTGACTCAATATGCTTCTTGAGCTGGATGCATTCCTCCATGTCGTGGCCCTTGTCTTTGTGGAATTTGCAAAAGCGATTTCCTTGACGACGGTCCACCAGAGTTGTCATTGGGGGAGGCCTTGGGAAGTTCACCCCTTCTGTCAACAAGATGTCCCGGTAAGTCATCTTTAGGGGGTGAATTTGTCATCCGACCGCCCTCCTTTGCTTTGGCTCTTGTAGTCCGAGCCCCTTCCATTGCCTTGTTTGCTTTGACTACCCGACTGTCTCCTGGACTGGTCGTTTGATCAATAGTTGTGGTTTCCCTTTGTAGGATAGGCTGCGGCTACCGCGGTTTCCCCTTCTACAAAGTTCCTGACCCTTTCCATGAGGTCGTCATACTTCTCTGGTCGCTTGTCATTGAGGCGCCTAATTAATTCCTTGTCTGTTATGGCATGCATGTAATCGGAAATTTTTAGGAGCTCCGGCATCGTTTTTGTGCGCGTGCACTCGTCATTGAAACGCTCCGTTAAGTCCTCTGTAGATTCTCCAGGCCGTTGCTTGACGGTTGCTAATGAGACCGGGTCCCTATTATACTTCTTTCGCTGAGTATAATTGTTCTTGAACTTTGTGCGCAGCTCAGTGAAGCTATCGATGCTTCGGGGAGGAAGTCCCTCAAACCAATCACGGGCATTGCCAATCAAGGTTGAATTGAACATCTGGCACCATATAGGGATGGGTCGTCGTTCGATTTTCGCCTGCGTGTCAAATATATTTAGGTGATCATCCGGATCACCAGACCCATCATAGGTTTTGACGCATGCTGGCGCGCGACGCTTCTTATCCTCGGAGTAATTCCGTATGCGGAGGGTAAAAGGGTCTTCCCTAGGATCACACCATGGTCGGGAGAGATTGGGGTCACACCATGGGCGGGAGAGATCTTCCCCTTCCACCTCACGATAGTAAGGGCCACCGTAGTACCCCTCATCGTCCGATGGTAGTGGAGGAGTCCGCCTAGGTCGGCGATGCTTGGGTGGATGGTCATCTGAGTCTTCTCCTGAGGGACCGGGGGAAGGAGGCGGTGCCCCACTTCTCGGCTGAGGATCGCTTTTATGAGAAGAGCTATGAGCCTTCTTCCCGATATTCACCCTATCCCACACGCTTGTGCGGCGATTGTTTCTGGTTAATTCCAAGTCTGGCCATTCAATTGAATCGTCGGATCTATCTTCATCTTCACGAGATTGCAGTAGTTCCTGCATAACACGATCCCCTATGCGTTCGAACACATTCCGAGGTTGAGGATTCTCCTCAAATAGATTACGTTCCTGGGTTCGTGCCCTCTTCTTCTTTTGGTTCTGAAGAGAGGTGCAGGACACGGCCCTGTCAAAGTTAAGCCTAGATTGGAGGTTCCTACCTAGGTTTAGCCTTGACGCAATACCCGGGACGATCCTCTTAAAGTTCTGTGTGAGAACACGAGCGAGGTCTTCGTCACTAAGTGGTTCGACTTCCACTTCTTCTTCAGTTGATGGTCTACGTGACTCCTTGTTAGGAGCCTTAGGCGCACTCCCTGGGTCAGGGTTGTCCATGGTCATGGTTGGTGGTAGGGTATTAGCGGACGTGCCTGTCCCACCCATGGACTGAAAAACACTTCGGTTATTCGGTCCACCTGTTTGGTTGCTAGGGACTGAGTGGGCATGAGTATCCCGTCCCTTGTGGACTTCCGATTCGCAGGATTCGTGTTCTTGGGATTTCCTTGCGGATGTCCTTTCGTCATTGAAAGAGATCGAGATGAGATTTGCTCTAGCTTAGTGTATTGGTCCCACGGATGGCGCCAACTTGTTGATACAAAAGTTGGATGATCCTTGCTAGACCCGAATTAGGCTTAATTCGGGTTGGCTGGGCTCCAGCTCTTGCACCAAGTGAATTGTCTTGTTGAGATCCTGCACACTAAAGCAACACGCGTTAGGCTTACCGTGGGAATGTATCCCACGATTAGACTCCGGCGTGAGAGTAAGTAATCGGTTAGGGTTTAAGAATCGTATATGAGTTTAGAGTATGTAGGATGTAATACCTTTGTGGAACCCTTGGGGGTTCCTTATATAGGCAGTGAAACCCTAATGGGCTTACTGCTTACTTCGGCCCAAGCATAAGATAATCACCATAATTAGCTTGATTGTTATCTTCTAATTATGGTAAGTGTATATCCTATTCTTCAAGGCAAATCCCAATCCTCATAGGATTGTGATTCTGTCTAACCCTGTTCCGGTCGTGCCGGGTCGTGGGCCGTATACATCTTATGCGGCCACTATTCATTCAAGCCCATAAGCTAAGATAACATTAATCCAACCCATTCGTGATGGGCCGGACACGGGTAGTACCCGTGGGCCGGGTTCATGACCCGGCTGGGGACTATACGTCATCAGTCATAGTATGCTGCTATAGCTATGAGAATCCTAATAGCTCGTAAGTCTGCTACAGGAGAAAATGTCTCATCTTAGTCTACACCAAAAGTTTGAGTAAAACCTTTAGCTGCTAACCGTATTTATAGGATTGTACTTCACCATCCATGTTGGTTTTCTTCTTGAAAATCCACCTATTTTTCACTACTTTAGCATTTTTAGGCGCATCAACAAGAATCCAAACATCGTTGATTTCCATGGATTTCATTTCCTCATTCATCACAACTATCCATTTAGACTTTTCTGGATCAAGCATTGCGGATCGATAGTTAGCAGGTTCACTAAGATCCCCTACTTCCTCCTCATCATCCTCTATGTTAAGACATAGTTTTCTTGGCGCACGTATAGTTATTCCGGACCTGCGTGGAGGAATTAATTCCGGTAGAGCTCCCAGATTTCTGGCTCTATTGGAATTTATTCGCTATTATTTTCAGAATGCAATGTATCTTCTTGAATTTCTTCAAGATCATAATTTCTCCCACTGAATTCTTAATTTACAAGATTATTTTCAAGGAAGTCTCCATACCTAGCAACAATAACCTTGTTCTCAGGCGGATAATAGAAGTAGTAACCCATAGTTTCCTTAGGGTAACCTACAAAGATACATTTTAGTGAGCGTTGTTGGAGTTTATCTCCAGAGTCACGTTTCACATACGCCCCCACAACCCCAAATCTTTAAATAAGACAAATATGACTTTTTTCCATGCCATAATTCATATGGTGTCTTATCAACCTTCTTTTGGGAACCATATTCAGAATGCAAACAGCAGATTCTAGAGCATAGTCCCAAAAGGATAATGGTAAAGTTGTAAGATTAAACATAGATCGCACCATATCCAATAATGTACGATTTCTCCTTTCCGATACACCATTTTGTTGTGGAGTATATGGAGAATTAAGTTTCTGAACAATTTAGTTCTCACTTAAATAATCTTTAAACTCTTGACTTAAATATTCACCACCTCTATCAGAACGAAGAGCTTTAATCTTCTTTCCTAGTTGCAATTCTACTTCCGCTTTAAACACTTTGAATGTTTCAAATACCTCATGTTTATGCTTAAGTAAATAAACATAACCATAACGGCTATAATCATCTGTAAATGTTAAGAAGTAGCTAGCACCTTTCTTTGACACATGTCTAAGTGGTCCACACATATCCGTATGTATCAAACCAAGTAGTTCAGTAGCCCTTTCAATATTGCTATTAAAAGGTTTCTTGGTCATCTTTCCAGAGATACAAGACTCACATTTATCAAATGATTCATCATTTATATTTCCCAAAAGACCATCACGTTGAAGCCTTTGTATATGAGTCTTTCCAATATGGTCAAGTCTACAATGCCAAAGATAAGAAGAGTTCTTGTCTAACTTTATCTTCTTATTCATGCTAAAAACAGAATTATTATTTCTCTTAGAATTCTTATCATGCATGTTAATTTCAAAAACACCATCACAAATCTTGCATTAAAATAGAATAAACCATCTTTGAAAACAGAAATTCTATTATTATCAATAGTGTGAATAAATCCAAGATCCAGCATACAAGAAAAAAGAAATAACACCCCTAACAATTGTAGGTGCATAATGACAATCATTTAAAATTAGTACTAAACCCGAAGATAAAACTAAATTAGATGTTCCTATAACTTCAACCGCTGCTTGTGCGCCATTTCCCATTTGCAGATATTGTTCCCCATAGGATAGCTTCCTTTCCAACTCAAATCCCTGCAGCGCATTACAAATGTTAATACCGCATCCCGTATCATATACCCAGGAGTTTGATTTGTATGTAAGATTAAATAACTCTATCATAAATAAGTTACCTGAAGGTGCTGCAGCACTTAGCTTAGCCTTCTTCTTATTTTCTCGCAACTCATCGAGGTAAAGAGGGCAGTTCCTCTTCCAGTGACCACTTTCTTTGCAATGGTGACAAGTCTCATCCTTCTGAGATTGATTCTTCTTGACAAAGTTCTGCTTAGGTTTTGAATAAGTCGCAACTTGTTTGCCCTTATCACCCTTGCCTTTGCCTTTCTTCTTGTTCGCTTGCGGTTTTGGCTTACTCACTCTACCCTTTTGTACATAAAGCACAGGAGGAGTAGAAGTAGATGTACTTGCCTTGTCCTTTAGACCCTTTTCGTAGTCAATGAGCATTGCGTGCAAATCATTAACTGTCTTCCCCGCACAATGCATATTAAAGTTCCTAAAAAAATCATTGAAGTCCTTATTAAGGGGCCTACTGATTAGGTTAATTGCCATATCATTGTCGTAGAGTTTCCCAAGTGCGATGAGATGTTCCATGTAACCCTTCATCTCTTGATAGTTTGCATTTACGGGTTTCCCAGGGGCTTGCTTACAACTGTGCAAAGCATCTACCAAGTCGTAGATCTCCACAGCCTGAGGCTTCTCAAACATAGCCTTGAGCTCTTCAAGCATTTGGTTTGGAGCAAATAGTTCAAACTTTCTTTGTAAGAAAGGAGCCATTTTTCTGAGCATTAAACAAGCCACATCATTGTGCTTCTTAACTTCTGCCTCATAATTCAGTCTTTCAACTGGAGTAGCATTAGGGCCAAGGGGCGCAGGAAACGCCCTGGTCAAGTAATCAGAAGTACCCGCTACTCTCAAGATAATTCTTAGTGAGCGGTACCAATCGTTGAAGTTTGGACCAGTTAGTTCATGACGTTCAAGATAAGTCTTGAAAGCAGAACTCAACGTGTTGTTATTAGGTTGAGCCACCTCTACAGAAATAAGTTCAAAATATTAGTATTTTCGATAATACCATTCCAGAAAATAAAATTACCCCGGTAATAAAAAACCATAGTATTTTCCTTGAAACTAGAATCCACATTGACATAAGCTTATCACATCAGTTGATCTGTTAGTGATAAATGTATTCAACATGGTAACTTGTCGAACAATAATTGACAAACAAATACCTTAACGAGAATTTTGTTGTTCTTTATGAAAAAAATTGCAATTTCTAGATATTTTAGGGATTTACATTGCCAAAAGTCATTTTGCATTGTAAACATGTTCCATCCCTACTTTATGCCTTAAGTTTCAAGATCTCACTGAGTAACTCAATCAAGTCGAATAATCTAAAGAACGCAAAACATTCATGTGAATTCTCATTCTATGAACGTTTTCTTTCCATCACAACATCATCCAAAATCTCATATGACAACAATTGTAACTTCAAGTGTTCGTCAATTAGATGGCATATGACTTAAATTTAAGGGTATAGATTTTTAGTGTCAAAATCATGTATGGAGAAGCATACTTACATCTTCATAGCATTAGTTTAATAAAAACTTTTAGTAAACCATTTGGTGAGTCTTAAAATTTCGTCATATATTGCAAGTTGAGGTATTGGTTAAACCAATTAAAGGCTTTACCCACAACTATTCACAACGTACTTTTTCTAAAACTTAGCTAAAGCACAAAGCAATAACCTTATTCATTGTGTTTCGGATGTGAATTTGCGGCAAATCAACCTTAAGATATAATGCAAATGATAATCGTAGCTAATTTCAATTTGACGCACAGGCGAGCCGAAAATTCGGTCAGCGACTAATGGCATAGCACCTCCTTCCTTAGCCGGGTACAAGACCAGCGATGCGTTATACCCACTTTATAGTTTGTCAAAAGGAGTAGGCCGTTAAATTATCATTGCAAATTATCAATCAACGCAATTCTATGTAATTTAGATCTTAAAAAAAATCATAAATTTGATATGGTTTAGTCCATATTTATTTCTTTGGAAAAATTACCCTTGTTTACAACGTACAATTAAAATAAAACGTATGAAACAAGTAGGTACAAAAAAAACTAAATCAAATAGCCACATGCATAAAAATTTATTCAAAGAACATCAAAACTAGAATTTTATAAACATATGAAAGTCTTCCCTAATTTTAAAACTTTGAATCAAATAAAGCAAATAGTATATAAAATCATATGATCCGTGAAAACATGCATGTTCATCACGGATCTCCCACATAATCTTAACAATTAAATCACTTTACGGATCGTAACCATACATGACATATCAATTAATTCATGCAAACATCTAAAGATGATCAACATGCAATTTTTAGGGTTTAAAAAAAAATCGGCTAGGCCAATTTTTATAAAAACAAGAACCCTAAACCGAAAAAACAACATGTAATTTTAACTCAAATCATAATTAGTTAAAAAAAACTTTAGATCTCGATAATTATAACATGTTAAAACGGCTCTCGATGCCACTGAAGGTGTATAAAGCTCATAACAATTATACAAAACCCTAAATAAGATCAAAGCACACATAGCGGAAGCGATTTAACAAGATCATAATTAATAACACATTCATAATTAATCGAGTTAGGGTTACGTACCTTTTAGCTAGAGCAAATCCACAAGAACACCAACGGATCACCAATTAGGGTTTGGACGAATAATACCAAGATATAGTTTAAAGTAAAACTATATTACGCTCTTGTACACACGTAATGTAACAGGCTAATCGTGAGTCTAGCACTAATAAACCGGAGCTTCAACACTTAGTGGAATATCTACCCAACAACCATAAAGAAGGGCTAGGACTAGATAATAGCTAAACCAAATACCTAAAGAAACCAAACGAAAACCCTTAGGGTTTTTGTCTCTTGCGATCGGCACAAAGAAAAGAAAGAGAAGGGATGAAAATTATGAGGTTAGGGTATGTGTTTATATAGGCTAGCAAATCTTGGAGCCCAAGTTATAAACGAAAAAGGAAACAAATCCTTTCCACCTTGCTCTATAACCGACCGACGAACACCCCCTTGGTGGGGTGTTCCGGATCCTTCTTTTCTCCTTCTATTTAATTCCACAACGATCGTTATACTTAACTCTTAATTATTTTAACGACCGTTAAGTTAAGCTCGGTTTAAATTTAACAAATATAATAAATACATTTATTAAATTAATTAACCCTTTACGTATTGTGCGCAATCCCGTAATCCCGAGTTCGATCCTAACACACGACTATTAATTTTATGTCCATAAACTTTCAACGTTGTATAGCACTATAGCTAGTCACTTCTGTAGATTGTTCATATGCTAACGGTCAAGTTACCGTATAAATATCTTTAAGTTGTTTTGTTTATTTCTTCACTTCCATTCTGTATATTCCTTATATATCGCTCTAGGATGTATGCTACACAATTAAGAACCTTAATCCAAGAAAGACGTAATTATGTTCTGCTAATACGGAAGTAATGAAAGACATAGAAACATCTAATCAATAAAATTATGGCGTTAGAAACGCATATCATAATTCTGCATGGTAACTTTGCACTTGTAAAACATATCCAGGTATTGGAGATACAGAAAACACATCAAGTAAATAGTTCATACAAACATATGATGATTTATTTTTTATATTTCATCATTATCAAAGAAGAAAAAGTCAAGGACTTGGAAACAGGTAGCTAGATCTCCAATTTCACATGTGTTTTCAGTCACGGAGTTCGTCGGTTTTCTTATTCTTCGACTTAAGGTACCATCCAAGAGCCCCAAGACCAGTCACGACACCAGCTGCGACAGCATAGTTCCTGTTCTTGTCTGTTGATACGCCAGCTGTGGAAGAAGTCGAGGCAGTGGACTCACTGGCTTTTGCATCTGCTCCACCCGAGCTTGCTGACGTAGCTTCAGCTTTTTGGCCCTGCAGAGTCACCAACATCAGGCTTATAGCCGGTTTGGAACTTTAATCTGATATTAATTGAATACATAAAGATACCAGAATGAGTGGGTTGGGTAAACCGTAAACGGGTTAAAGCATGTAATTCTTCGTATATGTTGGTTCAGGTTGACCCAAAGCCCTTTTCGTCCATTTTAGTTTTAAAAACTACTAGTATATAATTACACGCCTAATATACCTTTTTGCAACAAAGAAAAAACAACTTAGATGGTTTTATCAATTTGGGCATTACAAACAAAATACATCAAAGCGACTTCCAACCCATTCCAGCCAGATTTACCTGACCCATTACAGATTATACATAACCCAGAATAACCCATTTTTAAGTAAAGGGGTTAAACTTGCCAAGCAAAGAGCTGCTCTAAACAGAAGTTACCTTGCGTGCTAGCTTTTCCAACCTCTCTTTCTCCATTTTCTACATTATCGGAAAGATGAAAGTTAAAAAGAAAGAGAAAAACGGATAATAATAGAAGCCCGAATGCAACAGACAAAAACAAAATAGCCACAATAATGTGGGCGTAAACATGGAAAAAGAGAAGAAAAATTATCCAAGATCTAACAAATTAATTTACTTTTCCCTTCAACTTTGTCCTTCGAACACTCCTAACTTCACTGATGTTCAGACGTTAATTGTATCAGGACTGGTTATTAGTGCATTTTCATAAAATGTCAAACATTGCATAGAAGTTAAAAAACAAATCCAATCGAGTTTCAATGTACAACATTTAAAAACGGTCATCAGATAGAAATTAAGATGTTGTAGCAGGTGTTCAAACAAAGGGATTGTAAAATGACAGGGGACAACCCTACAGTACGTACTGCAAAGACTCAACTGGTAACATCTTGTACATAAAGGAAAAGTACGTTATAAACACTACCAATTTATCATAAAGTAAAACGAATATAAGCTGCTCTTATTAACAAATAAGTTTCCTAATAACAAACAGAATAGTAATAAGCACCACATGTTTAACATAACAAAGCCACTAAAAAGCTGCTACTGATGACGCAACTAGCATGTGTAGACACAAGCAATCAGATCAAGTTTGTACATTATAAATTCATCATGAAAGACTTGCATCAGTTTCAACCAGCGCTTACTTTGATGTAAATATTCTCTGCAGCCTTCTCCTCCTCGCTAAGTATTTTACCACCGCTTGAAAACCTACGGGACACGTATCTGACTGCTACCTTTGTTGCCATCTTTTTCTTCAACTTCTTTCACCTTAAACATGAAATTTATCATCAATAACGTTCAATAAAGCTTTTACAGAGTCGAATAATACGATAATGCATGCTATAATCATGCCATTAACAATATGTCACAATCAATACTAGTAGAGTGTGTTCATTAACAATATAAAGTCACAATCAATACTAGTAAAGTCACAAACTTAGGTTGGAAATAGCACATTTTAGTACCTTTAAACTCATAATCAACACCCGTTAGCGGTCTGA
The DNA here is from genome assembly GCA_025667525.1 of Glebionis coronaria. Lineage (NCBI taxonomy): Eukaryota > Viridiplantae > Streptophyta > Magnoliopsida > Asterales > Asteraceae > Glebionis > Glebionis coronaria. Next base: position 302,185,876 of record CM046874.1, read on the forward strand.
GACCAAAATTAATGTGATAACATTGATTTAACACCTAACTCAATATCAAGACAAACGATTAACATCCTCAACATGCCTTACGCCAACTAAGCTACGATTATAACATCAAACATCAATACTGAATCTACATATCCTAACATAGAACCCTCGTGGGCTAGATTCAAGTAGTTAACCATTTTCAACATGTATCAAAGCCCCCAAATGGCTTAAAATTTCCTAATGTATTACTCCACCAAGACTGTAACAATTATCCATTTAAGATAATCAAAGCCAAAATCATCATTCTTACATATGATGAATCAATGATTGCGTACCAACTACCAAGTAATAACTATTAGCATATATATTATAGAGCAATCCAAAAACACTCAATAGCAATGTACATGCCATTCAAACATGTTGCCGTTAAAAAATGTCGTTTAAACAATATACATTTATTTATGAGTAAAATGCATAAATGGTACCTATGGTATTTTATTTTTGCAGATTTAGTAACCGGTGTTTCGAAAGTGCATGCGACATCACTGGTGTTCGTGTTTTGTATCATTTTGGTACTTTTAACTTAACAATCGTTAACAGTTGACCGTTACTTCAAGGACAATTTTGTCTTTTTCTTTGTTTTTTTCTCCAAAACACCACAAACACCACTTTATCACGACCATCACCACCGCTCCTCAACCTGAAGTTATGATTAATAATATCCCAGTTTGACTGTTTAGATAGCACAATTATTTTTATCGCGTAAAGTTTATAAAATCGTTGTATGTTGTTTGTTTGGTCGATATCATAAAACTTAGGCATACATGTCGTCCACTATCTTTATAAAAGAGACAAGAGTATTCCCATTATTATACTAGTGACATGTCATGTAGTTCACAATCTACGTTAAGAGTCCAGAGTTTAAATATTTCTCAAAAATCCTAGGTGCAATTCATTATAGACTTTTTACCTATATTCATAAATCATCATATAAGCAATATGACAATGAAAAACGTTCTTATTAGGATTTAAGAGTCACATGAGTGGTGGTGGACTGGTTGAGTAGTGGTGGTGGCGGTGATGAAAGAGTAGTATTTGTGATGGTTGGAGAAGAAAATAAAGTAAAGGACAAAATTGTTAACGGTCAACTTTTAACAATTGTTAAGTCAAAGTACTAAAACGATACAAAACACAAACACCGGTGATGCCGGCTGCACTTTTGAAACACAAGTTACTAAATCTGCAAAAATAGAATACCACAGGTACCATTTATGCATTTTACTCTTTATTTATAATGGAATACTTGTGGAGCGTGTTCATTGAAGCACCACATAGTACATCTGACCTACCAATTGAGGTTGGCACAGTTGGTCAAGGCACTGGGCTCCTTAACCAAAGGTCTTGAGTTCAAGCCTTGGGAATGGAAAAAATCTCATTTGGGAGGGATACTACCCATCGAGGTACCGAGCAAACTCCCGCGGGAGATTAGTCCACTCGTCCTAAGGGCGGTGGGAACTCCTCGTAGTAGACTAAAAAAAAAAAAACATAGTACATCTGACCAAAATTCACAAGCTTTAAAACAAATTATAACATGTTCCAAATTATCTCATATTCTCATAGTAGACATAAACTGCCCATAAACACATAAACTGCCCATAAGATGTCTTAACTAAAACCATTGTCCCATAAACTGCCCATAAGATGTCTTAACTAAAACCATTGTCCCATAATGAACAGCGAATTCAATACCAAAACACGCAATTAAAGTCCTCAATATATACATATATCAAATAAGCTCTAATTAACATCAAAACATCCATTCCAGGCGCAGCAGAACCTAACAATAAAGCTATATATCCTAACATAGCACCCTCAAAAGCACATGAATCACTTAACTTGATTTAAAATATTTTACCAATTTTAACATGTGTCAAAGCCCATACCAAAATCCTAGCATATATCGGCTAAAATTGAATTGGCGTATTATGCAGATAACAATATAAGTAACACACAAGAAAACAACCGATAGCACTCATTTGCTCACATCTGAACCAACTCTGCAAGTTTCAAAAACCACATCCAAACTGATTCAACTAATTGTAGGCTTTTTCAAATTAAATTAGCACATTTAGCACCTACAAACTCATAGGCATCACCTGTAAGTGGTCTAAGACCAAAATTAATGCGATAACATTGATTTAACACATAATTTAATATCAAAACACACGATTAACCTCCAATTAGACTTGTAATACTGAAGCTATATATCCCAACATAGCTCGACTCAAATATTCTACCATTTTCAGCATGTGTCAAAGCCCATATAATATTCTAATGTTTTTCAGCTAAAATTATAACACTTATCCATCTAGGATAACTGAAGCCAAAATCACCTCCTACATATTACTGATTCACTGATTGCATAACAAGTTAACAACTACCAAGAAATAATTATTAGCATATAAATAGAGCAATCCAAAAGCAACAATCATTTCATATTTCATTATAGCTCAATAGCTAAATGTACATGGCCATTTAAAGATGTTGGCGTTAAAAACAAAGTGCCATTTAAACAAAACGAAGTCATTTATAACGTAATACTTGCAGAGTCTGTTCATTGAAGCGCCACATATACAACAAACAACAATCATATTACACACAAGCACTCGAAATAAATTATGAACTGATTCAAATTATCTCATTGTAGAGTTTTGTAGGTTAAAACTAGCAAATTTAGTCTTTCAAAAACATAAACTGCTTGTAATTGGTTTAACACCAAAACCAATGCCATAAAATGTACACCCATGAAATATCAAAAAATTTGATTAACGTCCTCAACATCTTATGTCAAATAAGCTATGATTTTAATATCAAAATATCAGCCAAATGAGCAAGAGAACCTAACATCAAACATAAAACAGCTTATGCATTTTTAGAATATCATACCTAAAATCATGCAATTAACATCTAGAAAAACTCACAAGCTTTAAGAACCAAATCATCGACTCAGATAATCTCATAGTAGGATTTCATAAGTTGATATTAGGACATTTAGTACCTCAAAAACACATAAACTGCCCGTATGTGGTCTTTGACCAAAACTCACCATTCTTACAGATTACCGAACCAATAAATGTTTATAGCTATTCAGTAGCACGTATATAAAGCTTACTTTGTATGTCAAATACACTCTGATTAAAAAATCAAAGCATCCACTTCGAGCCCAACAGATCCTAACTCTCAGGTCGGCTTACGAGCTTATTATGTTCGGCTTATTTGAAAGTCCATTTTTTCCAACAACAAAAACAAAATTCCTAGTTAATGAGCTTATTATGACCTAAAAGGGTAAAAATAAAAAATCGTATGTGAGAATAAAGCCGAAAACAAGCTTAAAACAAACACCCTGTAACATTAGGTTCCATATGATAATTTTTGGTCATCTTAATGTTTTGGGATATCATACCACTTTCAACGTTTAGAAAAATCCTTGTATGTTTTCAACTAAAAGTGAAGATGTATAGAATAATCAAAGACAAAATGACCATGCTTAAAAAATAATAAATATTTATAAAAGTATAGCACATAAACAACAATCATTAAAACACGTCATGAGATATATGCATATCCTCCGCAAAGTAATAGTAATAAAACTGTTTAAAACAATCAATAAGATGTCTTAACTAAAACCATTGTCCCATAATGAACAGCGAATTCAATATCGAAACACGCAATTAAAGTCCTCAATATATACATATATCAAATAAGCTCTAACTTAACATCAAAACATCCATTCCAAGCGCAGCCGAACCTAACAATAAAGCTATATATCCTAACATAGCACCCTCAAAAGCACATGAATGATGAATCACTTAACTTGATTTAAAATATTTTACCAATTTTAATATGTGTCAAAGCCCATACCAAAATTCTAGCGTATATCAGCTAAATTGAATCGGCGTATATGCCAATAACAATATAAGTAACACAAAAGAAAACAATCGATAACACCCCTTTGATCAAATCTGACCCAACTCTGCAAGTTTCAAAAACCACATCCAAACTGATTCGGAATAACAAATTGTAGGCTTTTTCAAGTTGAAAGCACCTTCAAACTCATAGGCATCACTTTGTAAGTGGTCTAAGACCAAAATTAATGCGATAACATTGATTTAACACCTAATTCAATATCAGAACACACGATTAACATCCAATTAGTCTTGTAATACTGAAGCTATGTATCCTGACATAGCACCCTCTTTAGAAAATGTACGGACATAACTTGACTCAAATATTTTACCATTTTCGGCATGTGTCAAAACCCATATAATATTCTAATGTTTTTCAGCTAAAATTATAACACCTATCGATTTCAGGATAGCTGAAGCCAAAATCACCATTCTTACATATTACTGATTCACTGATTGCATACCAACTACCAAGTAATAATTATTAGCATATAAATAGAGCAATCCAAAAACAACAATTATTTCATATTTCGTTATAGTAAAAGGTAATAATTATTAGACATAAAACAGGTTATTCGTTTTTAGAATATCAAACCCAAAATCATGCAATAAACATCTAGAAATGAGTAAAAGGTAAACAGCTGATAACACTCGTTTCCTACATGTCTGAGCAAAACTCACAAGCTTCAAAACCCAAACCATCGATTCAGATAATCTTGTAGCAGGGTTTCATAAGTTGATATTAGAACATTTAGCACCTCAAAAACACATAAACAGCCCCTAAGTGGTCTTAAAAACAAAATGCACCAATTTTACAGATTACCGAACCAATAAATGTTTATAGCTATTCAGTAGCACGTATATAAAGCCTACTTTTTATGTCACATACAGTCTGATTAAAAAATCAAAGCATCTACTTCGAGCCCAATTGATCCTAACTCCTTATGAGCTTATTATCTTCAGCTTATTTAAAAGTCCATTTTTCCCAAAAACAACAAAAACAAAAATAAGCTCATATGTGAGCATAAACCCGAAAAGAAGCTTAAACTTTGAACGGTTAATTAATCAATGAATTTGAATTAACAATAAAAAAATACAATAGATTACATGAAGAAATGAATAATACTTACAAGTTACAAGTCACCTGAAATTGTTTGTTGCTGTTGAAATGAAATGAAATAAAAATGGGAATTTGTTGGGAATCTGGTAACACGTGGAATTGAAGAAATTAGAAGATACTCGTACTAGTCATGACTCATCATCGTCAGTCACTTTTTCTAATGGGCTTATTTTGGCCCATACCAGGCTAAACTTTTTCTAATGGACTTGAACAAATTACAAGATACTCCTACTAGTCATGACTCATCATCAGTCACCTTTTCTAATTGGCTTATTTTGGCCCATACCAGGCTAAACTTTTGTTTTTCAGCCAGGAGTTTAAATGGTTTAAATTTTATTTTTTAACAACAACAACAATGCTAACTTTACTAAGAGCCTGAGGAGGGGTAGCTGACCACATGATTAATAGTCTTTTGGCGCTAGTCTATCATTGCCACACCGTTCTTGTCTCGCGTCAAACTGGTTTGACCCGGCCGATCGAACCGGTTGAACCATGAACCGGCTCAGAGACCGGTACGGATGTGACCGGGTTTTTACTTGTTTGAGAACCGGATTGAACCACCGATTTTTCATTGACCCGGGTTGACCCGGTTTGCTAAATCCGGCGGATCACGAATTTTGTTAAAAAAAATATTTCAAATACTTTTTTTTCGTAAATTTTTTTAAATTTTAATGATAAATTAAAATGATAATAATTAATATTAGTTAAAATAAAGTCAAAGTTAACTTAAAACATCAACTAATATTGTTTTATTAAACTCTAACTATAAATTCTTTTTTTTTTTAATACTTGTATTATAATGTTATAAATATAAAACTAAAAATGATGAGTAAAAAATACATATTTTTCATCCGTTTTGTTGAACGAAAGATAAGTTATAAGATAATTCAATACTACATATTAAATATAAAAAATATATACATATATATAAAACCGGGTTGACCCGATGGTTCAACCGGTTGAACCGGTTGACCCGTAAACCAGTCACTAGACCGAGTCTATTAAAAAACCGGGTTTTAAAACATTGGGCTGATGTTTAAACAGTCAAACTGTTATAAATATATATATATATATATATATATTTAATAAAGTGAGTATATGTAAGCCCATTATATCTAACTAGCACGGTACTGCGCGATGCGGCGACGGGTACCCTGTGACTAAATTCTTCGGTGTTATATTGTATGCTATTTGCAGTACTTTAGTAGCTAACAATTGTATGTTAAAGGGTTCTGATTTGATCATTATGGCTCAACTGAGACCATATGATATTATGATTGTTTTACAATGAAGATATTGCACTTTATTATGATTATTTAGTAGGTTCTGTTTGTTTGATAGACCTGATAGACCTATTAGTAAAATCAATGCTTCAGAAAAGATTATGCAACTACATACGAGAGCAAAATATGTATACGTGTTTGTGTGTCTGGTTAGCGGCGGTATAATAAAAAATGAGTATAACAAGTTAAAAGCATATAAAAAAAGAGAAATAGACAAATTTGGTCATTGAGCATATTATATTGAATTTTTGGTTATGGCGCAAATTTTTTACGGATTTGGTAATTATCATTCAATAGTTGACGAATGTTCTTCAAAAAATGCTTTTAAATAATCAACTGTGCAATTGTTTATGATTAAATCTTTCTTTTTTATTTGGCGTCAGTTGATCATTTGGCAAGGTAATAAGACAAATATTATCCTTGTTAAGAGGGACATTTATGAGACCGAAAAAATTTAAAAAAAAAAGTGTACTTACAAATGAGTAGATGACACATGTCAAGTAGAGTTGATCAGTTATGCAATTGTATATGATTAAATCCGTCTTTTTCATTTGGTGTGACCAAAAAGTGAATTGAAACAGAGGATTTTGACCAAACCCTTCCTTTTCTCTATAAAAAAGAACATAAGTATATAAGAGCTTTCATTCATAAAATACTTGTATTAGAGCGTTTGAGAATTGAGATGCATGAGCGTTTGAGAATTGAGATGCATCCCCAGGTGAAACAGTCTTAAAAATTGACATGAATCCGAACTACTAAGTACTGCAAATAGCATCTCATTCCTCCATTTCCAGGTCTATCAAACAAACAGAACCTACTAAATAATCATAATAAAGTGCAATATCTTCATTGTAAAACAATCATAATATCATATGGTCTCAGTTGAGCCATAATGATCAAATCAGAACCCTTTAACATACAATTGTTAGCTACAAAAACTACAAGACCAAAGTTCCCCATGAACCTTCTTCATATACCAACAAACAAAAAGAAAGCATGGGTCAGGGTAGCATAAACATTCACTCGGTGTCAGCAACTCCGTTCTCTTCAGCTTCGTTCTCTTCTGCTTCGTTCTCTTCAGTTTCGTTCTCTTCAGCTTCGTTCTCTTCAACTTCGTTCTCTTCAACTTCGTTCGCATCTTCATTACCATTTACATTTGCTTCACCATTCTTGGTTGCAGGCTCGTCTGTTTTGCTCTTTTTAGCTCCCTTTGCTTTAGAAGAGTCAGACTTTCTTTTAGCGTTCTTTTGTTTAAATTCTGGAAGCATAAACAAAGGGTTGTTACCATATCAGTCGCTATCCTCTGGGATAAACGGCATTTGGTACTAGAGGTTATAGACAGCAATAAAGGTAGTCACAGTATATTAAACCAAGTAGATTATATCTTGTCATTGCTTTTGGTCGTCTACGATATAAAATACTGATAGCAAACCCCCAAAAATCTTTTTCCCCCTACACATCAGACCCAACCCCTCCATCATCTCGAGGCCATGAATCACCTTTACAAGTAAACATAGGGATGAGCATTTTGTCCGAAATTCCGATACCGAACCGGAACCGTACCGATTCTCGGTCCCCGAATCCTGTTCGGTACGGTACCGGTACTATGAAATAAGGTGGAAAAAAATTCGGTACCACTAATTCGGTACGGGACCGGTACCAAATCGGGAAATTCCCGATAAAAAAACGGGAAAATCCCGATTTCCCGGTACCGGTACCGATATCCGAATCCCGTTAGGTACAGTACCGGTACCATTAATTTATGCTCGGGAAAAAATCGGTACCACTAATTCGGTACGGGATCGGTACCGTGCTCATCCCTAAGTAAACACTATAGTGGGACTGCCAATTTCATCAACCCTAAATCTGATCACAAATAAGAATCTTATTTCTTATGGAAAAAAACAAGCCCCATGTATTGGTCGTTTATATGTGTAGACCCAATAATATCTAATATTCTTCTTACTACAATTGTCATCATTTTTTATTTTTTATTTTTTATTTTTTTTAGAACGGCAGTTTTACAACTCACACCAACTATCTCACAATTTCTATCTCACATGTCTCCACTGAGACTTGAACCCACAACCTTGAGGTTAGAGGGCCACTCACATACCGCTAGACCAAGAGGCCTTTGGTTACCATTGTCATCATTAATATTAACAGTTTGGTTACCATTGTCATCATTAATATTAACAGCTTGACGCAACTTAACTAACTTCATTTAGCTTGTAAAAAAATGCTGAGAAACCTAATAGTTTATAAAAATGTATAGTAACAAATATAAGCACATGTATACTCATTTGAAGAACTGGCCAACCTTCAAGAGAGGTCCTTAGAGATGCAATAAATTCTGGAAACTCGATCTCTTCAAGTGCCTTGAATACGTCTTCAGCATTGATGGTTTGCCTCTTAGATTCCTTGCATATATCATTTGCCCTGCAAAATTGCAGTAGAACTGAGTTATTGCAAGTTTAAAACACAAAGTTTTTATATTTCCAAAATTCATAATGCATGTAAATCAATAACATTAACATGAATCTCCAAAAAAAAGTTCCATCATATAATACTCCAATTAAGAATGTACTAATAGACACTCTATCTGAAAGGAAAAAAAAAGTTAAAAACAAACTCCAAGAAAAATCAATCAACATGAATCATTTCACCCTTAACGAATATTGCTAGCCACAGTACATTTAAAAGCTCTCTTACTTTAGAAATCAAACATGAGACATTTCGCAGTGGACAGATATGCATTCGTCTAAAAAATTCAAACCAACCTGAACCTACACACTATGACTAAGCAATTCGTTTAAAAAAGTGAAATCGATTGTAAGGTCAAAAATTAGACTATTTCAACTCAAGGTAACACCTGCAATTCTGCATCACTCTTTCCAATCCCATGGCAAGACTATCATGTCCCTAAGAAACTTTACAATGGAACTCTATTTGAAAAGTGTTCAGGAATGTATTGAAAGTAATTATCTGATTACAGCATTTCTAAGATACCTAAAATTATATATTTATATTTATCAATATACATATAGTGTCAATAATCATACATAGGTGTTTGTATAAGCTAATTTTCGGGCTTACGAGTTTATGTGTTTTTGGGTTATGTCTTATAAGCCTATTTTTCCAGCTTCCCTTTTTACTTATGAGCTTATATAAGGTTATTGTAACCTTATATAAGTTCATAATTCTCAAAAGAAGCCAGAATAATAAAAAAATAAATGAGCTTATGCAACAAAAGCCGAAACCACATAATCACATAAGCCCAAAAATAAGCAAAGCGGGTGTTTTTTTGGCTTATATGACTGGCTTCCCGCTTATTTGGTTTTATTATGTTCCATAAGCTCACTTTGTGTGGCTTATTTAGAAAGTTTTCGGCTTATATAAGTTCTCTATATCATAATGAACTTATATAAGCCGAAAAGATTCAAGATAAGCCACAAAAAGTGAGCTTATGAAACATAAGCCCAAAACCAAATAACTCATAAGTCGGCTAAATTAGCAAACAAACACCCCCGACTAGTCCCGCCTGTGCCGATTACTAGCTAGTGAATATGTTGTGATTATCCGATGCCTAAGGGTCAAATAAACACTTTGACAACTGAGCATTGTATTATCACAACTTTATCATAAAAGCAGGAGCAGACCCAAAGAGTACCCCCGTAACTAAGCTTTCCTAATCATTCCATACAACATAAATACTTTACAACAAGTATAACCAAAATAGAAAGAACAATAATCAATAAGATAGAAGTGATTTATTACTAGCTAAATTTTTTTTCAGCTTATGAGCTTATTTGAGTTTGTAAGAGCTAACAAGCCCCCATTATCAGCTTTTGACCTTATAAAACTGAACTTATAGGTTATATGAGCCCACAAGCTCAACTTGATAAGTTTGGAAGTGATTGTTTTAGCTTATTTGATGGGCTTTTTGCTTACTACAATTTTAATAAACTCGATATCAATAACTTATAAGCTCATGCACCAGAGCTTATAAACTATGACTTATAAGCTTATCAACTTGAGCTTATGAGCTATTAATAATGAGCTTATTAAAATCTTTATAATCTGAAATGGCCATCAAATAAGCTAAACCAAACACCCCTAAGTCCAATACACCTAAGCCCGACTAGTCCCTGCCTAAGCTTATTACTAGCTAGGCGGTGGTGAACCGCCCAACCAACTGAGTATCATAAAAGCAGATTGCAGAAGCAAACCCAAAGACTACCTCCTAACTAAACATTCGTAATCATTTCATACCACATAAATACTTTACAACAACATATTCAAGCAAAATTAAAAACTAAAAATTCATTATTAATAAAGATATGAAAGGTGTTTTTTAATTACTAACGTAGCAGAGAGGTAGTGAATGAAGATTCGAGAACTCTCAGAAAAAGCGGAAAGAGAATCCTTCATAATTTGAATATCAGAACCCTCTTGTGATAGTTGAGAAAGCTTTTCTTTGACTACTCTCCTCACTACCGCCTTTGGCAGCTCCTCTGTTTCTCCTATAACCTTCTCAGTCACCGGCACCGTCGCTGTCGCCTTTGGACTCGTCGCCATCGCTTGTCGATTGCAGTGGGTTTGTCAATTTAGGGTTTCTTCCCGCCAATTTGGGTATTTGGGTTTTAAGGAAATGGGAGGATCCGATTTATTCACCAAATTATAAGGCTGGAGTGACTATTGCGAAGTGGTAAAACAAAAATCGTTTTCATCTCAACATGAGTTTTATATAAAATATACTTCACTAAATATCATAAAACAATCATAACTTATTAAAAAAAATTTTAAAAAATAGACACGATTACCAAGTAATAAGAAATTCACCCTAATAAGTTTTTTAACCCAACCCACACACCGTGTTATAAGTGAAAATTATGAGGTGGTTTTGACACATCATCCCCACTTGTACGTTTTGTCCCATTCCCCTCAACCTTTGGGTGGATTCAAGCATAGTTGTTGTCGTTTACGCGTTTTAAATTACTCGTATTAAAAGTTATAGATAACGTCAATCAGGTTGAAAAAAATCGTGAATTGCTAGTCGGTCAATTGATTACTTTGTAAATTGTAATCGTTTTAAGAGAGTTTAATCGGTGATTAATTGAATCGGCATTTTTAGCAAATTTCGAGTACTTTCGGCAAGTTTTGCGTATTTCTAACGAGTTTTAGGTATTTTGGCAATAATATTCTTAAAATTCGACTTATCATACATATAAATTTATAAATAGTTACTATAAGTGATTCAAGTTTATAGTGAGTTTACAGTCTTTTCGGCAAAAATTGCAGGTTTTCGACAAGTTTGACCGTCGTTAACCGTCGATAATCGTTTTTTACATAAATCGGCAAGGTTGATGGCCTTGTAGCGATTAAGCGTCGATTAATCGGCCTTGTAGACTTTTTTTTGCAACACTGCCGTGAAGTATGGCGTGACGGTAAGTCTTAAACTTTTGTGTAAGACGTAGCAACACAACTTTTTTAAAGTGTGACTTAAGGTGTAGGTTCATAAGTATATATCATATTTATATGAGATAAAAATTAGTAAATTTAAGTATAAATGGAAAATATTAGTTAACGCAAGTCAAAATCTTAAATATTTGAAAATCTCTTAAGCCTTTCAAAAAAGCTTACGGCTTTTCACGTCTAATCCCACACCACGCCCAAGCCAACGCCTAGGTTTATTTCTTAATGTGGAGGCCACACCTCACGCCTTAACACCGTAAAAACGTACCTTTTGTCTTTTACGACGTAAACATAAATTCATTTATGGCGTATGATTTTCAATACTCAATTTTTCTTCAATAAATTCCTAATAGGGTAGACCATTCAGTCATCTACGCGGTAAGTCCTTCTTAATAATTGACGTTTCGTCATATATTTGTATCCTTGTCATTATATTCATCTTTTTTCTTCCAAGTTCAAAAGTACCTAAAATATGAAATATAAATAATTTGAGTGTAATAATCATATCTAGCATAACAATTAACGTAGAAATTTGATATTAAAAACATTCAAGTAATTTAATGTTATCAAATATGCTAGCTTATTATTAGTGCGCAATTCGAGTGGCGCTTCAAGGGTGAGACTTTTACTAGTGATGTGATGTTGTTACCATTAGGATGTTGTGAAATGGATTTAGACATACAATATAGGTAATATTTAGTGTAATTTTCAAGATATGACTATGAAGTTTATGTATAATAAAAGGAGAATTGTACTCAAAGGTTTAATAAAATACTCCTGTAATGTCAACAAAAAAGTAGAAATTGTGATAAGGGAGTTCGAAAGTGTATTTGAAGTATCAGCTTAATTACACCCTTTAAGAACTTATGATCATAAAATACTTTTTATGACAACCACTCATCCAATCAATGCAAGACCATACAGACCCACTTCAAACCATAAGAATTCAGTTGAGTTAATGATGAAAGAAATGTTTGATTCAGGGGTGACAAGGCTTAAAAATCCATTTCTTTTCTAGTTGTCATAGTCAAAAAGAAATATGGAACATGAAGGACGTGTGTTGATGACGTATAGTCTTTAGTCGGGCTTATAGCCTGACCCACGGGTACTACCCGTATCTAATCTGTTACAGGTAGGTTATAATAGACATCCTTGGAACCCATGAGGCCCAATAAGCCGTTGTCGCACGCGGTTTCACGAAAACTGCATTCTGGCCACACGCGGTAAAATCAAACAAAATCATAGTTCGATTAGAGCTATGATTCTCCTAAGACAAAAGGATATACATTATCCTTATTTAAGTGATAAGGATCTCGGTGTATATGGTGATTATCCTTTACTTAGGTCGCAAGATTAGGGAAGCCCAATTAGGGTTTCACCGGGTATATAAAGAACCCTCGAGGTTCCACAAAGGTACAATTTACTCAATACTCATAACCCTCACCGATTATCTCAATCAAACCGATTACCTACTCTCACGCTGGAGTTTAATTGTAGGATGCATTCCCACGGTAAGCCTAACGGTGCTTGTTCTTTAGTGTGCAGGGTCTTCATACAAGTTTACTTGGTGCAAGAGCTGGAGTCCTCAACACCCGAATTAAGCCTAATTCGGGTTAACCGCGGTCCATCCAACTTTTGTATCAACAAGTTGGTGCCATCCATGGACCCTACACTAAACTCTCAAACATGACTAAGGGTGGTATGAATCACGCCAACCAGAAGGCCGGGAGAATGAAAGCGCAGTCCAGTGAAGCGCTCGTAATTACCAACAACAACCTCAACATAGGTTCCGGAGGAAAGTTACCACAAGTACAAGCCCCTCTGTTTACAACCCCTACACCCGCTACGGTCGTGGGAACCTCAACTTCGGTGGAAGCTCCGAATGCGCCCTAGAAGGAAGCACTGTGACAACTCGAGTTTTTGTCGGGTCAGTTGTCACTCGTTAAGCTCTAATTATGTGTTAGGTTGTGTGCAAAATGTGTTTTATATATTTTTATGAGTGATTTTAGGAATAAGGAAGAATGAAACGAAATGAAATCAGAAATGAACTGCGTGAATGTCCATATATCGTTTTTATAAGGTTTCGTGTATGTAAAACCCGCATGCTTTTACCATGAACAGTACACTTAGTAAACGTATGTACACATTAAAACTTTCCTTTAAATAGCATAAACACGTGTCACGACTATTAATTACAGAAATTACGTATGTGTTATTACACGATAAGTATTAAGTACGTGATATTACACGATAATTATTAACAATAATAATTATAATCACGAATATGAAATCATGAACGTAAAAATCACGAACATTTAATTACGTACTTATTTAATATAAAACGATTAATATCGTTACGTACAAGTATTTAACTATAACACGAACATCTAATTATAATATAACACGGAAACACGAACGTATGTGCACGTAAAATATTAGACACGGGGAAAACTTCGGGTTTCCCCTTGTGGGCCCCACAAGCCGCGAACACAAAAGGTCAAGAGGGCCAAGCCCACTTTTGGTTTTATTAAAATAAACAAAAATAAGGAAAACACATTTTCATTTACAGAGTTTTCTAAAAATCACAAACCCTAGCCTCCTTTTTGCTCTCCTTTGGCCGCCAGATACACCACCACCACCAAGGGGTGTTTGTTGATTTTGGTTTATTAAATTCAAGTGATTGTGTTCGTGTTATTGTGTTCCATTCGCTTCACGCATTCGGTAATCCGTTATCCTTTTCTTTTGATTCTTTTATTTAACGAAGAACATTTGATCATTGGGTTTTATTAAAACAGGTAATTAATCATGTCATTTAATCATGGGGGGAAAATAAAAGATGGATTTGGGTTGGTTTGGTTCGGCCGACACACGCAAACCGAGAGCCGAAGCTCTCGGTGTCTCTCGTGTGACCACAACCGAGACCTTTGGGTCTCGGTGTAGTCCTTGTAGTTCGGCAGAAGGGTGAAATAAGGGACCCCGACGCGAGTCGGGGTGGCCTTGTGGTTTTTCTTGGTCTCGACAGCAACAAGAAACACCACCGGCTAACTGCCGCTGGCTGTTTTGGGTCAAGCATGGGGGACGCGAGGCTCGGCAGGGGAACCACCGGCTAACTGTCGGTGGGAACTTTGTATGGGCAGCGGCTAGCCGAGACAAACCAGGGGGAACCACCGGCTTAAGCCGGTGGCGTATTTTCAAGAACAGTGGCAACCGGCTGAGCCGGTTAGCCACTGTTAAGGGGGTGTTTGTTTGGTCCGGTTCTCGGTAGAATTCGGTCCGGTTCACAATATGTCTAAATTAAAATCACGGGTCCGGTTCATGACTAACTTTTACAAGTATTAATTTTTAAAAGTTATATTATTTTAACAAGGAATTAAATTAATTAATCATGACTAATAATTTATTTAATTAATCATGGACTTAGGTTAATATTATTTATGAAATAATACCTGTTTTAGCCTAAGTATTTTATTTATTTAATTTAGAATATAGTATTAATTAATTATTTAAAACATGGACTATAATTAACTAATAAACATGACTTAGGTTATAATAAATAAAATATTAATACATGCTTGACCTAAGTATTTTATACACCTTAATTTAATTAAAACATGCTTATATTTAATTAAATCGTATAACCTATAGTTTATTTAATTAACATGATATTATTAATAAACTATACCAATAATCACTTGACTTATGTTATTTAATCGGTAAACTTATGCTTATATTATTAGCTTATTAATTCAGCTTAATTCTAAATATGGAAACTTTTTTGATTTCAGGAAACTTACTATTTTTGAAAACTTTCTATTTTTAGAAACTATTTTATTTTTAGAAGTTAATCTATTTTTGAAAAATTTCTATTTTTGGAAAATTTCTATTTTTGGAGAATTTCTATTTCAGGAAACCTGATATTTTTAGAAAGTTACTTATTATTACACAACAAGTATAATAATACAAGAAATACAAGTAATACTTAATCAGAATACATGATAAACACAGCATAACCTTAAAATCAGTAAAACAAGACAAGAACATATAAAACAAGCTAAGATATGATATAATCAGTTATGCACTCAGTAACACATAATACTTATACATGTCCCCTATTTGTAGCATTAGTGAGATCTGAGTATGACTTTCATTCTTTCGTCTTCTTCGTTCGCTGTACATAAGGTACGGATTTCCCGTCCCTTCAGTATGGACATTCTTTCCTTATTAGGATTCCCCGTTTGCAGCCAACTGTTTTCCCAGTATTGTTTTATATGTTTTATTGCTTATGTTAGTTTAAGAGCTTAAGCCATATACATGCATGACCAGTGTCACCTAGTTATGGAGGTACCATAACCATAACACTGGAGGCACCAGTGTTATGACTTCCCCACGGCGGAGTGATTGCTCGTGGCGTCGCTTTGCAGTTTTGGCCATTATATTATATTATCACGTGGAGTGTATGGGTGCATCCTAGTTATATGTTTACCAGTAATATCAGAGTGAATGCGATGTGTGCCTTGCATCCTTCACTAGGAGTTGATCCATCCTATCCAGACTATTTAATTAGAGGAAACCCCTCTAATTGCATGACGAGGTCTCTCATCCAAGTATTCATGCACGGTGGAACCTCATGACCTATATGGGATATTGGCTAATTAATACAGATTTTACATAAAAACATAAGTCTTTTCAAACTATAAAACCAGTTTTATTAACATGTTCCAGGTTATTTAGGACTTATATATTTCCGCTGCTATTAGTCTTTTATGCTTATGTTATTTCATGCTATACTTGTATATCCGTGCACTGAGCGTTATGCTTAGTCGTTTTCCTTTCATGTTCCCAAACGGCAGGTACTCAAGGGCGCTCGTAGACTTTAAGCGTACGTGCATATGGATTGGAAGCTATCTAGCCTTCTCTACTTTATGCATTTTGATATTCGGTTTTTTCTATGGGTTCTAATTTTACTCTCGATATCCTCTCGAATTGATCTAGGTCTTAAGTGGAATGATTGTTCTTGGTTACTAAATAAAGGGGTTGGGTTTACTAGTCTAATAGAAAGTGGAAATGAAAGTTTAAACTTGGTTGAAAATTTAAAGTTCAAATTAAAATTAAAGTTAACATGTAAATTGTGAAATATGAGCGAAGAAACAGTAAATCAACAACAGTAAAACAGTAACTATACTCAAAAATAACTGATCCGGAACTTTAAACCTTGATTCGGAACTAACTGATTCGGAAGATACTATTCACTCATCCGGAACTTGCTCATTCGGAACATACTCATGCGGAACATACTCATCCGGAACTTGCTCATGCGGAACTTTCCGAATGAAGGGTGTTGATTCGGAAGTTTGGAAACTTCCGAATGAAGGATTGGTTCGGAACTTTATGACTGATCCGGAACTTTCCGGATGAAAGCTTGATTCGGAAGTTTTCTCTTGATTCGGAACTTTAATGCTTGGTTCGGAAGTTTCCGAATGAAGGACTCATTCGGAACTTTTTGGCTGATTCGGAAGATCTGGAAACCCAGTTACAGTAACAGTATACGAAGAACACGGGATACAAATTTTTATCAAAATCAAATCAAATACTTAAAAAGGATTTACCAAATTAAACACAAATTATTTAGACACCATAAGCAACAAATCCCATCAATAAAAACACAAATCCAAACAACTTTTGAAGATCAAATCAAGAAAATAAAAACTTAAGAACTTGAAGATAAAGATGATGATGAACAAGATGAAATGAAAGATTAAACAAGAACTTGGTATTGAATGATTGATGTTTTGATAAGATTAAACAAAAATTAAAATTACAAGATTAAAGAACTAAAGATAAAAATCACCAATCACCCTAGTGGTGATGGTGTTCTACGAACCAGGAGAAAGAAAAGGGAGGAAGAAAGAAAAACTAGCTAGCTCTAAAATGTGTGTGGGATGGCCTATTTATAGGTGTTTCCTTTGGTTGGTGAGTGGGCTTTCTCCCGTTCTTCGTGTCTTTTCGTCTTTTCAGAAAAGTTTCCGTTTTCGATTCTGATTCGGGATTTGTTGTCGATTAAATTCAACTCGTCTTTTAATTTCTTCGTTTAATAGACTTGAGTTTCTTCGACTTATATAAATCTTCCATCTTTGGTCCTTTTCTTCGATAAATCTTCGAATAGGCCCAGCGACTTCAAATCTTTTGCATCTCTTGGACAATAGACTTTATCTTGAGCCTTTTTCTTCAGTAAAACCCGTGCAATCCCATGTTTTCTTCAATATTTATCCGGTTGTCTCTGAAAACACAATAAACACAAAAACCACGCATAATTCCAAACAAATGATATTAAATACGTGTTTTGGTCTCGTTTTAGCCCGAATTAAGTGGTAAAAGGATGGGTGTTTACACACCTATCAAATCCCCTACACTTAACCATTGCCATGCCCTCATGCAATGCTTAGTGATAAAGCAAGTTTACACTTTTCTCATAATTAATCAACCTTGGCCTTATTTAAAATTCTACTACACAAAAATTAAAGAAATAAAACTTCAAAGATAACAAAGGGATCGAAACCCATTTTCACTTGAAAATAGCTACATGGAAATAACTTGTAGAGAAATCGATGACTTACATTAGGGCTTTGGTGCTGCGAAGATTTATCACCCTCAAGTTTCACGTTCCCCAAACTAAGCTTAAAAACGAGATCATTGTTATTATAAGTTAGCAATTCAAACACTTACACACATGGCTTAATTAAATGCTTAAACTCCCTTATTCCTAGGTGTATCTCTTATATTTTATTTTTGTCTTAGAATGATCATGAAGATGCATTTTTGGACTTATTTCGATAGTTTATTAGGGCTGAAAGCAAAGTAGGACGATTTGATCAATAGTTAGCTAAAGGACAAAATCTCTTAAAACTGCTTCTCGGGATATCAAAAAGTTCATATCTTGGCATAACTTGGTTCACGATTTGAGACCTTTCTCGGGCCGATATTTGGCATGTACTTCATACTTCATATCTTCGAGAGACGTTCTTGAGATAATGGTCTTCTCATCATAATAGAGTTTCTTCACTTGGAGACTTTTGAGGGGTTCTCCAACTTTGT
Source organism: Glebionis coronaria (assembly GCA_025667525.1). Taxonomy (NCBI): domain Eukaryota; kingdom Viridiplantae; phylum Streptophyta; class Magnoliopsida; order Asterales; family Asteraceae; genus Glebionis; species Glebionis coronaria. The sequence goes on from CM046874.1 coordinate 302,204,790, forward strand.
TGACCACGACTTCATGATTATTTCTTCAATCTCTAATTGGGATTTTGAGATACAACGATCCGCCTCCTTTTCGGACTTGGATCTATTTATCCTCATACCTTGTTAGGGTCTTTTCGGATAGACTTCTCCATGATCTTTATGGGAGTTGATTGCTTTTCGTCGTGAGTCTTGATCCTTCATATTGACTTTAGGTATAATGCTTTTCACATCACTTTGGATCTTCAGCAATAAAATTGAATCCTCATGCCTTGTTAGGGCCTTTTCGGACTCGCCAATCTTCGCGCCCCGCTTCATAAGTTATGCCTTGGCTATGAACTCTTATCATTACCGAGCAACTTTTAAACGATCTTGGGCTAGAAGCTAAGTAACTTTTCAAATCGTAAGACCTTACTTATTGCAGATAAATTATTAGCAAGTGATGGGAGAATAGGCAAATAATTACACCAAGTGAGCTTGCGCAAGAATACCGACTTATAATTGACTCTATCATTTCTCGTCCTCCACAATTTAAAATCTCAAGTAATGAGACTCGTGGACACTTAGCCTAATAAACCAATTAAGGTCTACATGGTTAAGGATACTAGCTAGAATAAACTTGGATAAGTCTATTCGGGTTGAGTCAAAATAAACGCAACGGGCCTAATATGTCAAAGATTCCTAAACTAGCTACACCACTTTATTAATATTTTTGACTTTATTGCGGGATATATACATATGAAAGCAACGATAAAAATTAAAAATTACGACTAAATGGCCAAGGTTAATAAAAAATTTGAAAAATGCTGAAAAATAGGATTTTCCGGTTAATTGAAGGCATTTTCATGGAAAAGTCCACTTAAAACTTCGATAGAAGTCCCCCCTACACTTAAGATAAACATTGTCCTCAATGTTTAAGCATGTGGGAGAAGTCTCCCCTACACTTATGACATTGTGCACGTTGGTTAACTCAAGTTAAGGAAGAGACGACTAACGTGATCAATTTCAAATGTGAGTATGAAGAAAATTGAATCACGATAGTTGAGAGATAGAACCGGATTTCGGATAAACACGGGAGCACGGTTCTTCAAAGATTCCAAGAGTGCACTTATCCCTGTAATCACATCACCACACAAAGGCAAACACATATAGAAGTCCCCCCCTACACGTAGGGGATTAAAACATACAAGGATAGATACTCGGGCTGCCTCCCGAGGAGCGCTTGTTTTTGATAACCGAGTCACGAGCCTGACTCGACCCAAAATTAGTTCATGGGGAACGTGGTGAGGGATGGAATCACCTCCTTAGAGGTGTCCTCACCAAAGTATAACTTCACTCGTTGGCCATTCACCTTAAAATTTGGTCCATTAGGTTGAGCGAGCTCGAGAGTACCATATGGAAAAATTTGGGCAATGGTGAATGGGCCGGACCAACGAGATTTGAGCTTTCCCGAGAAGATTTTCAACCGAGAGTTAAAAAGTAAGACTTTGTCTCCAACATTGAACTCTCGGTTTTTGATCTTAGAGTCGTGAATGAGCTTAGTTCTTTCCTTATAGATCAAAGAATTTTCATAAGCCTCATTCCGAAGTTCATTCAGCTCATTGAGTTGGATCTTGCGTAGGTTACCGGCTTTGTTAATATCAAAATTAGCCCACTTCAAGGCCCAATAAGCCTTGTGCTCCAACTCAATGGGGAGGTGGCACGCTTTCCCGTACACAAGACGATAAGGCGTACAGCCGATCGGGGTCTTGTAAGCAGTACGGAAAGCCCACAAAGCATCATCCAATTTATCAGCCCATGAGGCACGATGCTCTCCCACGGTCCTTTCAAGAATTCGCTTCAGCCCTCGGTTGGATATTTTAGCCTGGCCATTAGTTTGTGGGTGGCAGGCTGTGGAAAGACGATGATTTACACCGTACTTAGCCATGACTCTAGCAAATTGGTCATTGCAGAAATGAGTCCCACGATCACTAATAATGGCGCGAGGCACACCGAATCTAGCGAATAGAGCTTTCAAAAAGTTACAAACCACCCTTGCGTCATTAGTAGGCAAAGCTTTGGCTTCAACCCACTTCGAAACGTAGTCAACGGCTACAAGGATGTATTTGTTTCCTTTAGATGAAGGGAATGGCCCCATAAAGTCGATACCCCAAACATCAAAAATTTCACACTCTTGAATGAAATTCTGAGGCATCTCGTCTTTATGTGTGATTTTGCCTTGCTTTTGGCAAACATCACATCGTTTGACCATATCGTGAGCATCACGGTATATGGAGGGCCAATAAAATCCCGAATCAAACACTTTCTTTGCGGTGTAGTTGGGACCAAAGTGACCACCGGTGGGTCCTTTGTGGCAAGCATCAAGGATGTCCGACGCTGCCGGTCCATCAACACATCGGCGAATTATCAAATCAGCACATTGTTTGAATAGGTAAGGGTCTTCCCAAAAGTAAGTCTTGATGTCGGTAAAGAACTTCTTCTTTTGCTGGGACGTCAACCCTTCCTTGAGAATTCCACCCGCCAAGTAGTTTGCAAAGTCCGCAAACCACGGGGTTTCGTTCGGCTTCGAGTTTATAGACATTAAGGTCTCCAAGGGAAAAGAATCATTGATTTCTTTGGTCGGATGATCCCCTTGGTATGGATCCTCAAGTCTACTAAGATGGTCCGCGGCTAGGTTTTCTGCTCCTTTTTTATCGCGGATGTCGATTTTAAATTCCTGGAGCAGCAAAACCCAGCGAAGAAGTCTTGGTTTGGAATCTTGCTTTGTCAACAAGTACTTCAACGCGGAATGATCTGTGTACACAATGGTGGTGGAAAGGACAAGATAGGGGCGGAATTTTTCAAAAGCATAAACAACGGCTAAAAGCTCTTTTTCGGTTGTCGTATAATGCAATTGTGCCCCAGTCATTGTCTTGCTAGCGTAATGGATCGGTTGGAAGTGTTTGTTCACTCTTTGTCCAAGAACCGCTCCAATAGCAAAATCACTAGCATCGCACATCAACTCAAAAGGAAGCTCCCAATTAGGGGTAACCAAGACGGGTGCCTTAGTGAGCTTATCCTTAAGCGAGTTGAAGGCATCAAGGCACTCTTTGGAAAAGATAAAAGGAGTATCTTTTTCCAAGAGGTGGGTCATCGGGCGAGCGATTTGAGAAAAGTCTTTGATAAATCGACGGTAGAAGCCCGCATGACCCAAGAAACTTCTCACACCCTTCACAGTTGAAGGTGGAGGCAACTTTGCTATAACATCAACTTTAGCACGGTCTACTTCAAGACCGGCTTTCGAAATTTTATGTCCAAGCACGACGCCTTCTTTTACCATGAAATGGCATTTTTCCCAATTTAGAACAAGGCGAGTGTCTTCGCACCGCTTTAGCATACGTTCTAAATTGGCAAGGCAAGCAGAGAAGGAATCCCCGAAGACCGAGAAATCATCCATGAAGACTTCCATGGTTTGTTCAACCATGTCATGGAAGATAGCTAACATGCACCTTTGGAAAGTCCCGGGCGCATTACATAAGCCAAAAGGCATTCTTTTGTAAGCGAAAGTGCCGTAGGGACAAGTGAATGTAGTCTTCTCTTGGTCTTGGGGATCGATGGGTATTTGAAAATAACCCGAGAAACCATCGAGAAAGCAGTAATATTCATTACCGGCTAATCGCTCAAGCATTTGGTCCATGAAAGGTAGAGGGAAATGATCCTTTCTCGTGGCATCATTGAGTTTGCGGTAGTCTATACAAACTCTCCACCCAGTAACGAGACGAGTGGGAATCAACTCGTTGTGTTCATTGGGAACAACGGTTATTCCGCCCTTCTTGGGCACACAATGGATTGGACTAACCCACGGTGAATCCGAAATAGGGTAAATCATACCCGCATCAAGAAGTTTGATAACCTCTGTTTTGATGACTTCATGTATTTTTGGATTCACCCTTCGTTGGCTTTGAATAGTGGGCTTATAGTCGTCCTCCATGAGAATTTTGTGCGTGCAGAAGTGAGGATCAATTCCACGAATATCCGAGATTTTCCACGCAATAGCCTTCTTGTGAGCTTTCAACACAGCAACGAGGCGAGTCTTCTCTTCATCTTTCAGATCCTTTGCAATAATGACGGGCGACTTTTTGTTGTCGTCAAGGAACACATACTCGAGATGAGGCGGCAACTCCTTAAGTTCCAAATCCGGAGGATTTTCGACGGGAGGCGTTTTCAAAGTTGTGGCATCGATAGCAATAACCGTGGGAGATGGAGGCGAAGGATTGTCTTCGGTGAGAAGATTGTCAAAGAAACTCATATCTTCATCCCCCTCGGTGGGAGAATCATTAGTAGCTAAATTCGCATCTCCCATGGCATCTGCAAGATTGTTCCAGAATAAATCACTATCTCCAAATAGAGACAACGATGAATCAATGGAGGACACGGTCTCAACAGTGGGAAGAGATGTAGGAATACTTTTGCAAGCATCATTAAAGTGTTCTTCACAAGCCTCATCAAGAACGTCAATACAATTAACGCTCTCATATGAATAAGGCTGTTTAGACAACTTTCCCATGTTGAAGACTACTTTGTCGTCACCCACTCTCATGATAAGCTCTCCGGCTTCAACATCAATAAGAGTGCGACCGGTCCTCAAGAATGGACGACCAACAATAAGTGGCACACGGGGGTCCATTTCGTAGTCGACGACAACAAAATCAGCAGGGAAGGTGAATTTGTCGACTCCTACGATGACATCTTCGGCTATCCCCACTGGATAAGCAACCGTACGGTTGGCCAATTCCAAAGTCATTTTAGTGGGGACTAGCTCTGGGAGAGATAATTGCTTCCAAACACTTAGAGGCATGAGATTTATACTGGCACCTAAATCGGCTAGGGCCATGCAATTCTCTACTCCCGGGAAATTGCAAGGGATAAGAAAACGACCCGGATCACCAAACTTGGTTGGTAATTTCCTTAAGAGCACTGCAGAGCAGTTCTCATTAAGTTGGGTGTTGGCAATGTCGAGGAGCTTTTCCTTGTCGCTCAAAAGGTCTTTAAACATTTTGGCGTATTTGGGCATGTGAGCGAGAGCCTCAGCGAAGGAGATATTGAAATTCAGTTGTTTAAACATTTTAAGAAAGTTAGAAACCTGAATATCATCCTTGCTCTTTTGCTTCTCTTTCTTCAACCTAGAAGGATAAGGTATATTGGAAGAAGAGGAAGGCTTTGGGATTATAGGATCACTCACAACCACGGGTGGAGGAGGGGTAGAAAGAAGAGGTGGAGAAATTGGGGAAGGAGAAAGATGAGGAATGGGAGCAGGCGACTCGTTCTCCTTGGTCACAACCACCGGTGGGGGTATAGGAAGCTCGGGTTCCTTGGTACCTTTACCACTTCGAGTAGTGATTGCTTTCATCTCCCCTCTTGGGTTCGCAACGGTGTTACTCGGAAGAGTACCCGAAGAAGAGGGTTGACTACTTTGGAAGAAACTAGCCATCATGTTCCTCAGATCATTAGTCTGGCTATCCAACGTGTTTCTCATATCAGCTCGCAAATCATTTCCTTGCTTGACCAGATCTGCCTTCAAGTTGCGCACTTCTTCTTGGAGATTTCCCACTATCACATCATTGGTCCTCATATAGGTTGCGACCTCTTGGTGTAAAGCAGTGTTGGTTTGGTTTGAAGGAGCATTGTATGCAGGTGGTTGGTAAGCAGGTTGTTGGTATACTTGATTGTTACGTTGAGGTGGTTGTTGCTGCTTGTGAGGTGGGATATATGGTTGTCGAGGTTGTTGTTGTTGTTGAGTAGGGCGGTTAAGGTTTTGTTGTTGGTTTGGGTTGGTTGGAGGAAAGCCAGGTGGGGAAAGATAGTTGTTGCTGCGGTAGCTAAGCAGGTTACGGTCACCTTGAGGTCTAGCTTGATAAGCAGGTTGTTGGTAGGTGCCATATGCCGCATTCACATTCTCAGCAGGGTAATCTTGGGTGGCGGTACAAGTTGTGTAAGAGTGGGGACCACCGCATATCTCACAAGGTTGGCTGACAACGTTCACTTGTGCATTTTTGGCGTTGTTGCTGTTGTTGTTGCTGACGGTGTGGGTGACAAGCGATTCAAGAAGCGTGGTGATTTTGTCAAGTCGCTTGTCGCTGTCATTAGTGCTAGCACTAGCAACATTGGTCCTAACGCTCTTGGTTTGCACACGAGACTTGTTCTCAATGATATCCCAAGCAGCATTGGAAGTCTTAGCCAATAAATTACCCCCCGAGGCACTATTCAGTGAATCTTGGTCACTCATGCTTAAACCATTGTAAAAAGTATTGATTTGATGTACTTTGGTAAAACCATGTTGTGGGCATTTTCTTAAAAGATCCTTAAAACGATCCCAAGATTCACTGAATGACTCATCGTACTTTTGTTCAAAGTTTATAATCTCATTCCGCAAAGCGGTAGTACGAGAGGGTGGAAAAAAGTAGTTGATAAACTTTGTTTCCAAATCCGTCCACGAGAGAATACTCTGTGGCGGTTCCTTAGCAAGCCAATGCCGGGCTTGTCCCTCTAAAGAAAAGGGAAAAAGTTGTAACCTTATCACTTCTTGTGAAACTCCATTGAACTTGACCGTGTTAGTGAGTTGTAGAAATCTCTTGATGTGGTCGTGTGGATCATCAATGGTGCGTCCCAAGAACGGTTGAGCTGAGACCATCTGGATAAAGCCTGACTTGAGCTCGAAATTGTTGGCGGCAATTGGAGGGATGACAATTGGATCCGTATTGCCATCGACATGAGCTTGCAGCAATTCAATCATTGGCCGATTATCCGGAAGGTGCTCATTGTTGTTGTTATTCATGTTGTTGAAAGGCGGGTTGTTGTTGTTATTATTGTTGTTCGGAGGTGGTATGTTATTATTGTTTTGTACACCAGCCATGTCTAAGTTATCGAGAGGCTCGGGCTCTTGATAAGACGTGGATCGAGTGCGCATACACCTGCAAAAGAACGAACAAAGAAAAACAAAGCAAAAATATTTTTGGTTTTTATTGTTTTTTACTTTTTAGGATTTTTGAAAATTTTATATTTTTTAGTTGTTTTTGAAGATTTTCTTGAAAAAGTAACGTTCACGGGGAACGGATCCCAAAATCCAAATTTTCACAAAAAACTTTTGATCTTAACGAGAGGAGCCGGCAGCGGCGCCATTTGATATTCGGTTTTTTCTATGGGTTCTAATTTTACTCTCGATATCCTCTCGAATTGATCTAGGTCTTAAGTGAAATGATTGTTCTTGGTTACTAAATAAAGGGGTTGGGTTTACTAGTCTAATAGAAAGTGGAAATGAAAGTTTAAACTTGGTTGAAAATTTAAAGTTCAAATTAAAATTAAAGTTAACATGTAAATTGTGAAATATGAGCGAAGAAACAGTAAATCAACAACAGTAAAACAGTAACTATACTAAAAAATAACTGATCCGGAACTTTAAACCTTGATTCGGAACTAACTGATTCGGAAGATACTATTCACTCATCCGGAACTTGCTCATTCGGAACATACTCATGCGGAACATACTCATCCGGAACTTGCTCATGCGGAACTTTCCGAATGAAGGGTGTTGATTCGGAAGTTTGGAAACTTCCGAATGAAGGATTGGTTCGGAACTTTATGACTGATCCGGAACTTTCCGGATGAAAGCTTGATTCAGAAGTTTTCTCTTGATTCGGAACTTTAATGCTTGGTTCGGAAGTTTCCGAATGAAGGACTCATTCGGAACTTTTTGGCTGATTCGGAAGATCTGGAAACCCAGTTACAGTAACAGTATACGAAGAACACGGGATACAAATTTTTATCAAAATCAAATCAAATACTTAAAAAGGATTTACCAAATTAAACACAAATTATTTAGACACCATAAGCAACCAATCCCATCAATAAAAACACAAATCCAAACAACTTTTGAAGATCAAATCAAGAAAATAAAAACTTAAGAACTTGAAGATAAAGATGATGATGAACAAGATGAAATGAAAGATTAAACAAGAACTTGGTATTGAATGATTGATGTTTTGACAAGATTAAACAAAAATTAAAATTACAAGATTAAAGAACTAAAGATAAAAATCACCAATCACCCTAGTGGTGATGGTGTTCTACGAACCAGGAGAAAGAAAAGGGAGGAAGAAAGAAAAACTAGCTAGCTCTAAAATGTGTGTGGGATGGCCTATTTATAGGTGTTTCCTTTGGTTGGTGAGTGGGCTTTCTCCCGTTCTTCGTGTCTTTTCGTCTTTTCAGAAAAGTTTCCGTTTTCGATTCTGATTCGGGATTTGTTGTCGATTAAATTCAACTCGTCTTTTAATTTCTTCGTTTAATAGACTTGAGTTTCTTCGACTTATATAAATCTTCCATCTTTGGTCCTTTTCTTCGATAAATCTTCGAATAGGCCCAGCGACTTCAAATCTTTTGCATCTCTTGGACAATAGACTTTATCTTGAGCCTTTTTCTTCAGTAAAACCCGTGCAATCCCATGTTTTCTTCAATATTTATCCGGTTGTCTCTGAAAACACAATAAACACAAAAACCACGCATAATTCCAAACAAATGATATTAAATACGTGTTTTGGTCTCGTTTTAGCCCGAATTAAGTGGTAAAAGGATGGGTGTTTACACACCTATCACATTTCATCATACATTTGCTACTTATTCCTTTATACATTGTTTAGTCCTTTTCCTATACAGTACGTATGTTTGTGTGTGATGAGCTTATACTTGGACTACCGATGTTTGTTTCCGGTATTTCCATTCATGATCATTTAATGTTTTAAGACATTTACCTTGTATGCTTTGATGACACGCCATAATCACGCATGAAATTCCATTTACCAAAATGGGGTGTTACAATTATGGTATCAGAGCCAAGGCTTCGACATGTAGGCTTTCAAAACATGACCTGACCCATCGGCGTTCATCTTCGTAGAACTGACAGTTTGTTTTCATGCATTTATATCATATGTCATTGTCGTAGGAATTTTGACTAAGTAATGGTTGGTACAGGACTGGCCGTATTTAGTCGCATGTGCTTTTTATCTATCTTGTTGTTTTGATGAACCGACCCATCAGCGTTCATCTTCGTCATGTCATTTTGTTTAGGTGAACCGACCCAAAGGCGTTCACCTAAACCCATGCGATTTCATCATTATGCATACATACACTGTTTTCATGCATAAATTTTTTCTCATGATTTATTGGCATAATTTTTTTTTTCATGTATATATATATATATATATATAGAGAGAGAGAGAGAGAGAGAGTTAGGATCAAATGAGAAGAAACCTTAAAATAAGAAGGATAAGAAGAAACTATAACCGCATATTCGAGATGCATGCACTTAAATTAGATGCATCTTTATAATCTTAGATGCATTATAATGTATCATAACATGTTTTATAGCTTTTAATTAGATGCATATACGTATATTAGATGCATTTCATGATTTATCTTTATTTTTGTTCCTCTACACGTGCCCAAATCATGAAAATCAATTTGTATCATCTACACATCAAATCAACTTTCAAAACTCAATATCGTGCATCTACATGAATAGAAATGCATCTAATTCAAGTCGTTGCATCTCAAATGTGTGATTTTAGTCTCTTCTCACCACTTCTTATTTTAAGTTTCTTCTCATTGGATCCTTACTCTCTCTCTCTCTCTCTCTCTCTCTCTCTCTCTATATATATATATATATATATATATATATATATATATATATATATATATATATATTATTTTTTAATCATTTTAATCATGCATGTTGTTTTATATCGTCATATGGTTCTCACACGCGAGCAGAAACAACTCAAAGCAGTAGTTCAAGCTGCGATGCAGGCCATGCTTCCTCAGCTAAGGAATGAAATCAGGGCCGAGGTACAAGCTGCCAACAATCAGCACCAGCACCAGCATCCTAATCCTCATCCTCCTCCTCCAGTAACACTAATCATATGGATGGAGTGATTCAACAAGCAACGTCCTCGATCCTTCGAGAAGACTGACAGCCCCAATGAGTCTGAGAGTTGGCTAGCTCATATCGAGAAGATATTTGATGCAATGGGCTGCGACCATGTCTTCAAGGCAAGGTTGGCCTGTTACAAGTTTGAAGGCGATGTGCTTGGATGGTGGAAGTCAGTGAAGTAGTCTGAGGGAGGTGACAATTGGGTGGTTGGTTTGACTTGGGCTAAGTTTAGGGAGTTGGTGATGGGATAGTTCTTCCCCAAGGCTGAGCAAGACAAGCTGAAGAGGGAGTACCACGGGATCAGGCAGAGAGCTGGGGAGAACCACAACAAGTTCATTCAGCGCTTTCTTCGTCTGGCTGGTTTTCTTGGCGCAGTAGCAGGTACTGCCGAAGAGCAAGCATACCACTTTCGTTGGGCTCTTCGTACATCAGTCGCTAATAACTTGGTGTGTGCTACCTTCAACACGGTGGCATAAGTAGCCGATGCAGCACGTAAGCTGGATATGCTGCAGGAGAGAGATGAATTCGGTGAGGCAGAGAGACCCGAGAAGAGGTATTTGTTTGTCACTCAGCGGTGATCATTTAAATTCATTCAGTACTATCCAAATATTTATCTTTCTTTATAAACGGCATCTTTCAGGCAGAAGACTAAGGATCGGTCTCAACCGGCTACTCAGCAGCAGCCTACTCAACACAAGGGTAACGGTCAAACCCAAGACCGTTCTGCTACGAATAGGCATGGTGGTAATGATAATTACCGTAACAACGCTGGCAACTCCAACAGCAGCAGGTCCTTAAAATTACTCATTTTCCTTATGTTACATGTTTATAATTCATAATTCTGACACTTCAGCATCTTCTACCAGGAATCATGGTAACGGCAGGGAGCAGGACCGTAGAGGTTCGTAACCCAACCGTACAGCTATCACTGGTATTATGTCTTACGATTTTCTGCATTGTCCTATTTGTACCCATAAACCATGTCTCATGTGTACTTTCTGAACAGGCTCCCAGCCAGCAAGGGCACCTGTTGGAGGGTATACTCACCCTCTCTGCACTACCTGCAACCATAGGCACCCAGGGCCATGTCGCCGCGACAGCGATGCTTGCTTCAAGTGTGGCCTGACTGGTCATCGCATGAAGGACTGTCGCAAGGGTGAGATAGAGGGCACATCTAGACATGCCGACTCCAAGCCACCTCCTACTACTGGGCGGGTGTACACGACTTCGCGTGATCAGGCCAACAAGTTTACAGATACCATCACTGGAGTCTTGTATATGTATGGTCAAGCTGCATGTGTTTTATTTGACACGGGTGCTACTCATTCGGTCATTTCTACTGCTTATGCCAAGAATGATAGGATATCCCCTATTCCATTAGAGAATGTATTAACCATTTCCATGCCCTTAAGAGGCTCTGTACGCATAACCCATGGGTATAAGAGTCTTCCCCTAGAGTTTGACGACAAGATCCGTCCAGTTGACGCACTTCTATTAGATATGTGCAATTTTGACATGATATTGGGCATGGACTGGCTATCCAAACATCACGCCACCATTGACTGCCATTCATATCGGGCCATCTTCGGTGATGTAAATGCACCAGAGTACATTCACAACGGTTTCGTACCCGGAAGGTCTGTACAAATAATTTCAACCTTACAAGCACGTGCACTACTGTCACATGGTTGCGAGGGCTATCTTGCTACTGTTCATGATCTGGAGGCTGAGTTTCCATCTATTCAGAATCAGCCAATCGTGTCAGAATTTCCAGACGTGTTTCCAAAATAACTTTCGGGCATATCACCTGCTCGTGAAGTGGAGTTTAATATTGATCTCGTCCCAGGAGTTGAGCCAATTTCTAAGGCTCCTTATCGCATGGCTCCTATAGATCTGAAGGAGTTAAAGGAACAACTGTAGGAACTGTTGGAACGCGGTTTCATCCGGTCGAGTGCTTCTCCATGCGGCGCACCGGTTCTTTTCGTAAAGAAGAAGGACGACAGTATGCGTCTGTGCATAGATTATCGTGAGCTTAACAAGATCACCATCAGGAATAGATATTTGTTGCAACGCATTGACGACTTGTTTGACCAACTCCAAGGGGCCAAACATTTCTCCAAGATTGATCTAAGGTCGGGTTATCGTCAGTTATGGGTTAAAGAGCAGGACATCGCCAAGACTGCTTTCCGTACACGTTATGGGCACTACGAATTCGTAGTCATGCCATTTGGCCTTACCAATGCTCCAGCTGTTTTCATCGACTTGATGAACCGTATCTTCCATGAGTTCCTGGACAAGTTCGTCATTGTCTTCATTGACGACATTATGATTTTCTCAAATTCAAAGGAGGAACACGAAGACCATCTTCGTACTGTAATATAGATACTTTGCCAGAAGCAGTTGTATGCTAAATTCCAAGTGTGAGTTCTGGTTAGACAAGGTGGCGTTCCTAGGCCACATTGTATCAGCAGAAGGAATAACCATGGAACCAGCAAAGGTTGAGGCTATTACCAAGTGGCCACGATCAACATCAGCGACTGAAGTTTGCAGTTTCCTAGGCTTAACTGGTTACTACCGTAGGTTCGTAGAGAACTTTTCCTGTTTAGCACTGCCATTGACCAAACTGATGCAGAAAGGGGAGAAATTCGTCAGGACTGAAGAAAGAGAGAAGAACTTTGAAGACCTAAAGCAGAGGCTGGTATCTGCACCGATTCTTAGTCTCCGATCTGGTACAGGTGGATTTCAAATCTACAGTGATGCAAGGGACTTGGCTGTGTTCTCATGCAACATGGGAAGGTGATCGCTTACGCATCACGACAACTTAAGCCTTATGAGGAGAACTACCCTACGCATGACTTGGAACTTGCAGCAGTCGTGTATGATTTAAAGATATGGAGGCACTACTTGTATGGTGAATCATGTGATATCTTCACAGATCACAAGAGCCTGAAATACATCTTCACTCAACGTGAACTGAACATGAGGCAGAGAAGATGGTTAGAGCTATTGAAGGATTATGACATTAATCTACAGTATCATCCCGGCAAGGCGAATATAGTGGCAGATGCTCTGAGTAGAAAGTCGGGTATGATCAACGGCATCAAGATAGAGGAAGAGATTATAAGAGACTTGGAGCGACTAGACATTGAGATCATGATACGTGGGCAACACGTTTACTGGGCTAATCTTAGAGTGAAACCTGAATTACTCTCTAGTATCAAAGAAGCTCAGAAGGATAATGGTGAAATTTGGGCGATCATTTAGAATTTGGATCAGCAGACGGAGTTTCGGTTGGATGACGACGGTATCTTATGGCAGGGCACCAGACTTTGTATCCCTGATGATCTTACACTTAGGGAAGCGTTATTGGCTGAAGCTCATAGCTCCCCATTCTCCATTCATCCTGGTTCGACCAAGATGTACCACGACATCAAGCAGTGCTTTTGGTGGAGTGGTATGAAACATGATGTTGCTACTTATGTCTCCAAATGTCTTACCTGCCAGCAGGTTAAGATCGAGCATCAGCGGTCTATTGGTCTACTACAACCGTTAGACATTCCATAGTAGAAGTGAGACAAAATTACCATGGATTTTGTTACCGGTCTTCCGCAGACAAAGAGGAGGCATGATGCGATTTGGGTTATCGTTGATCGACTTACTAAGTCAGTTCATTTCTTACCGATTCGCAAGGAAGATTGATGAGACTGTATTTATACATAGTCTCATCGTCCAAATCGGGCTTAAAACGCTTAAAATATCGTCAAAATACCCAAATATATGCCTGTGTTTGTTCATTGTGTATTTTAGGTATGGATATCGTGAATTCACCAAAAGATCAAAGGAATCAAGCAAAAACGAACACGGGAAACGAAGCCGCACAAAGAACCGGGCCCAAGTTTTGAATTTCCAAAAATAGTCCTTGAAGAATTGAAGATTGGCAAGTTTGGTCCCTCAACTATTGAAGACTTGTCACAAATGACCCTCCACTATTCATTTGTGCAAGATACATCCTTGAAATTTGAAGACCTGTGCAAAAATGATCCTTGAAAAATGCAATCTATGCAAATTTAGCCCTTGTTATAAACTTGGAAATGAGTGTGCCATAAATGACAAGTGTATGAAAGTTGATTTAAAGGGAGTGTTTAGTTTAGCTGCTTAAAACTTCACATGAAGTTTATCTGAAAATCCAGGGACCAGTTTTGCCCCTAACCAGACTTCACCCACCCAATCCGTGTTTGCCACCTCACCATAACCAACACCCCACGTTTATTAAAACGAAATTTTGAAAAAACCTTTTTAATTAATCCTAAACCGGGAAACAATCACTATTTAATCTCCACCCCTAAAATTCCCAAACCCAGGTTCCAAGAACCCTAATTCCCCTACCCTTAATTACCCAATAATTAACCCCCAAACTTTCCAGAACGGTGATTAACAACCACCTCACTTAAACCCACATCCCAAAACGTGTTCACATATACCCCTGGTCCCCTCCCCAAGGTACCCTGACCCACATCTTTGCAAGAAAACAAAGTGGTACAGAAGAATCAACGAACCACGTTGAAAACTTGTTCTCCAATGGTCCTCCAACGGTCTAGATCACTTGACAGCTGTGGTATCACATGTTTTGACAGAATGCACATGAAACAAGGAAGACCAAGTTCAAATTTCTCAAGATTCGGATATTCCTCCAAAGGCTTTTCTGGAAACTCATAGATTAGGGCTAGTTTTTTCTTTTGCTTCTAGTATCTTCTTGTAAGCCTTATAAAAGGCCTTGTAGTATTTACATTTAAGTTCTTGTTCCAGTTTTATCAGTGTAAACTTTTCAAGATTGAATATTTAAAGTAATTTTTTAAACCTTGCATTGATATTCTGTGTTCCATTGTTTTTTTATCTAGTCCTTTAAAATTTTTGCAAGATAGTCTGAGTTTTATCTACCAAGTTATTCTTCCAAAAGTAAGTTGTGTTGAATAACTTGGGATCCAAGGAGGTGTACTTGGTTGTATGCACACGATTTGACAGATCATGTGTACACAATAAGTATACATCCTTGTTAACTTTCAGTATTGGATATTAAAGTTTTCAAAATATTGGTTTAAATTGGGGTTTCAAAACAAAAAGATATTTTTGTTATTGCAAGTACTGTTTCTTAAGCTCACCATAAGCTGCTGACAACAGCTTATGGTTAGCTCTTGAAGCTTTTACCCTTTTCTTGTGTTTTGTTAAGCAGGTTTCTCAAGTTGGGGTTTTTCAAGATAAATACCCCCATTTTGACTGTTGTAGCCTATGGGGGTAGGACTGTTGTAGTCCTTCTCTACAAGCAAGCATCATTAGCTCATCTTCCAAGCCCAAAAAGTGTAAGCAAGATTGAACAAGCTGGTGGCATCAGGTCGAACCTTGAACCCCCTTTTCATATCTGTTTTATTATTTTTTATGCTTGTTATGACTATGTGAATTATGTGTGTTGAATGCCATGTTTTTATCTGATTTAGGTTTATTTAAGACAGTTTACTTAGTCTGATATCTTAGGGTTGGTTTTGAAGTAAGTTGGTCATAAACTCTTTTATAAAGTTCTGTTAACTGATATAAAGGGGTGTTTGGTTCAGTGGATTAAAGTTTTGCTGGGTAACTAAATGAGTTGTTATTTGCTAAACCTTGCCCTTTTGTTGGTAGTTGAGTGGTTGTTTGATCAGTTAGTTGGTAAAATACACTTGGTATGTTCTCATGTTAGCACAAAATCAGTAAAATTCAGTCAGTAGCATCATTTAGCTTGTTTTAGTCATTTTTGATTTATAAAATCTTGGTAATCTGTTAGAATATAGGATAGACTAGGGTTGGTTTTCAGTTTCATGTGTATTGATAGGCTTGTATGCAAGTTTAGAGCAGTTTAAATCCGTTTTTGTGCATCTAGAAATCTGTCACTGTTCACCAGCAACATACAAGTCATAACAGCAACTTAATTTGATCCTTTGTGTGTGATTTTTGTACTGTGCCTGTGTGTTTTTGTGTTTTAACTGACTCCCCACACTTCCATGAGTGTGGGGGTGCCTTTGTTTCCCATCAAAAGCCAAAAACAAGTAAGCTACAACCACAAAGGTCCACAGACCTGTTTTTTTTTCACTGTCAGTGGGAACTCCTTTCCCACTGATAGCTTTGCTGTAGCCACTGCTACACTAAAAGACAGAAACAAAGAAAAGTGTCACTTTCAGTTTTATTTATTTTTGTCTTTAGTGGCCTTTTTTAGGACTTAGGGGGTCATTCTTTTTCCATTATTTTTCTTTTTTAATTTCTGATTTTTTAGTATAATTAATTTTTATTTTACTGTTCATTTACTATTTTTTACAATATTTAGCTATTTTTAATTAACTTTTAATTTTCTGTTTTTGGCATTTAGTGCCAAAAATACTTCTTTTTCATTTTAAACATTTTTCCTAGGTTTAGAATATTAATTTAAGATTTTTGGTTTTAAAATTAGTCACTGTTCACTTTTTAATTATTTTTTATAATTAAATTAGGGTAATTAGGGTTTATTTAATAAACTGTTTTGCCTTTTAGTGAAAAATTTTACATTTTTCAAACTTTTTCAATTTTCTACTGTTCATTAGGGTAATTTAGGATTTTTAAAATTGTTAAATTAATTTTGACATTATTTTTATTATTTTTTAGGATTATTTTAATTAAAAAATAGTTTTTAGTGATTAAAAAAATAGTAAATTAGTTTTTAAAATTTAAGAAAAATAGTTTTTAGTCTTTAAATAATATAAGTAACTTATTAGTTCAATAAAATAATATTTTGGGCATTTTGTTAATTATATTTAATTTTTGGGCTTTAATTAGCATTAAAAATTGAATATTTAATTAATAAAAGGTTTTAAAATATATTTGTTGGATTTTTATTCTTATTTATATTATTTAAGACTTAGTTTAATATTTTAATTAATTTTTAGGTTTAATTTTTAATTTTGTCGCATTTTACGTATTTACGTTCGCGTTTTACGTCAACGTCGTAGTTTAATCGTAGTCGTAGCTCGTCTTTAATTTTTCTCTTCTAAACCAAAAACGTCACTAATCCAAACTTGATTTTATATATATTGGCACATTAATACACACACCTCCTTCGATAACGAACTCGCATTTATTCGATTCTTCGGTTTTCCTAAATCGTCGAGTTTAATACTTGCCGCTCTTATACGCCCTTTTTCCTAAAAGACGTGTTTTTACTACAATCATTTTGGCGCCGCTGCCGGGGAGGTGTTTGTGTGCCATTATTATTAGTATCGTGTTTGTGTGAGTAGTGCGTTTTTGCTTTTCATTTTTTGGAAAGCGTGAATATCGTACATACTCATTTTTGTTATTTTTCTCTATTATATTATAGTATCCAAATAAATCGTGTTTAATTTTCCTAAATTAAACACACAACAATCATTTACTATATTGTAGATATATTGGTTTTCGTTTTTCTTGTGAATATATTATTACTATATTGTATTTACGTAAGAACAAATAAATATACAAGTACTCCAAATACGTGAGAAATCACAACCTTGATTCGGGATTTCATCACTCGATCATTGTATTCGAATCCAAAGCAAAAGTTTAAAGGCAAAATAGATAATACTTTCGTGAGGCTTGATTTCAATTAACACAAACTATAAGGTGGGTATAAGGCGGTTGTATTTCACGACCTAAAGGAAAAAGGCTCTTAAGTGCTTAGCGCCGCCTCGTTTCCTCCGCTTGCTTGTGCGTGTTTTGAGAAAGAGGGCTAATCGAGGGTTTTCCGCCCAAGTATTATCTACGTATACTATATTTGCTTGTGTTTTCAAGATTAAACCCCCTTGAACGTTTTGGTGTTCCACCAACGTTCTAAAGTCATCGAGAACGTTCACTCCACGTGATCGTTTTCATTCTTTGAGGCTCCTTTAATCGAGAAAGTCGATTCGAGGAGAGATTTGTAGATTTGTGTCTACGTAATACAACAAAAAAATCCAAAAAAATTAAAAAACCAATCAAAAGCCAAAAAAATTGAAAAAATCAAAAAACCGCAAAAAGAATCTTCTTTGCTACCACCCATTCTACGCTTAGTGCATGCGCACTCGATCGAAGGACTATTCCAATTCTAGCGAAGCTTCGAATCGACGCAATCGTAATCGAAGGAATCGACGATGTAGACGAGAATTAGAAACCGACGTTCCTAATATCGTTGTTGAAGAGACCTTAGACGAGATGGCCGACAATCGTTCTATGATGGAATTGCTCCAAGCGCCCACCGAGGGTTATGGAGACGCGATCGTAATTCCCGCAATCGAAGCGGAGAATTTTGAGATCAAGAGCGGAATGCTTTCGTTGATCCAAGATACGAAGTTTCGAGGTCGTGAAGCCGATAATCCTCACGACCATATTCGGAATTTTGATCGTCTTTTAGCCACGAGCAAGTTTAAGAACGTCGACACCGATGTCGTCAAGCTTATGCTTTTTCCGTACTCGCTCGATGGTGCCGCCAAGGATTGGTACGAGAAAGAGCCACCTAATTCCATAACTACGTGGAAGGATCTCGTTTCCAAGTTCGTTAATTATTTTTTCCCACCGTCTAAGACAACGTTTTTCAAAAACGAGATTACAAAATTTGAGCAAAAATCGAATGAATCTTTTAGAGACGCGTGGGATCGTTTTAAGGAATTGCTTAGGCAATGTCCTCACCATGGTTTTTCCGAGTTGCACCAAATCGATACGTTTTACAACGGTCTTAATTTTCACGAACAAGACTCGTTGAATTCCGCCGCCGGTGGCAACTTTTTGTGTAAGACTTCGAGAGAAGCTTTGATAATTATCGAGAACCGATCCAAGGTTTACCTCCGCAACGCACCGAGTGTTGCCAATGTCGCCAATGTTAGTAGTTCTAATCGCGACATTGAGAGAGTTGATGCAAAAGTCGACAAGCTTACGAATGTGTTCACGTCTTATCTCATTAAGATGCAAAAGAAAGACGCTCCCGCTACGGTGAAAGCGGTTGAGGTTTCGTGTACGTTTTGTGGTGGACCTCATAATTATTACGAGTGTGCGGCTACGGATGGCCAAACGTCGAATGTGAGTGCGTTAAATGGAAACAACAATTTTCAAAATCAAAATAACACGGGTCCATCACAAAAAGGCAATTATAACCAAGGCAACAATTTTCAAAATCGAAACAATTTTCAAGGAAATAATCAACAAGGAAATTTTTCGAATCAAAATCAAGGAGGTTATAATCAAGGTCGTAATATAACTTGGCAAAATCGAGACAATAACCAAAACTCGAATTTTTCAAACAACAACAATCAAGGCAACAATTTTTCAAGTGGTAATCAAGGAAATTTTCAAAGAAACAATCAAAACCAAGGGAACTTTAATTCAAATCAAAATAGTTCGTCAAACGATTTTCAAAATTACATGAAAACGAATGAGGCTAATATGAGACGATTAGAGGGAGAAATTGGTACTTTGAAAAACGACTTTTCTAATACATTGAAATTGCAAAACACGAAGATTGAGCAAGGGCAAATTGATATTAAAAAGATGTTTTCGGCCATAATGAACAAAGCCTCGGGTTCGTCATCAAGTTCGTTACCTAGTGACACCGTTGCTAATCCGAAAGAACAATGTAAAGCCGCCTCGTCTCGTGAGAAAGGTCGTGTGATTACCCCTAAACTTGAAGGATTCCGTGTTGTTTATCCCTCTCAACCCTCGACTTCTAAGACGTCTTCTTGTTCTAAAGTCGATGGGGTGAACGTGGCGACCAAGGAAAAGAGTGCACACCCTCGTGTACCTCAAATTCCATCCACGGTTCGAAAAGAGAGCTTTGTCGACCTTACCAAAGTAACCCTTGAAGAAACTTGTGCTTCGATCCTTCTTAAAAAACCCAAAAGGCGTATGCCGAGAAAGGAAAAGGATCCGGGCCAATTTCTACTACCTTGTGATTTTTCCGAGATTGAGGGATGTTTAGCCCTTGCCGATTTAGGTGCTAGCATCAATCTCATGCCTCATTCTCTTTGGAAATTGATGAGATTGCCTTCGCTTACCCCCACAAACATGACTATCGAGCTTGCAAATTGTACACCACTTATACCAATTGGAATAGCCGAGGATGTCTATGTTAGGATTGGAAAGTTTGTTTTTCCCGCGGATTTCGTTATATCCGATTACGAGTGTGACCCTAAATGTCCCATTATTTTAGGCCGACCATTCTTATCGACGGCTCGAACCGTAATCGATGTTCACGAGGGGAGACTTACTATGAGATATGGGGATGAGAAAATAGACTTTTTCGCTAGAAAATCCCAAGGATTTTATGAGAATGAAAAAACCGAGGTTTCAAAACCTAATGATTCAAATTCTAATGATTTCAAAATGTTTACTTTAGCGGAAAGAATGAAGCTTGATGCATGTTTTGAAAGAATTAAGAAAAACGGTTTTAAGGATGATGATTTTAATGATAAAGAATACGTGTACCTAATTCAAAAGGGTATGTGTAAATACATGGATGAAAACTCACTTTGGGATGTTTTTAGCGAAACAAGTGAACCACCAATTCCGAAGGGTGACGTTAGTGCCATCACGACAATGACCAAAATGGATTCGTCTTCACCACCTTCGAAGGACCACGTCTTTGAGGCTTCAACTTCTAACTCCATCGAAGTGCCTCCTTTGCCTAGCCCAACACCCGTTGAGGCTAAAGGGTTTATCGACATCGATCCTCTCGTCTTAGAAAAATCACCTAAGCGTAGCCCTAGTGCTTGTAAGTCCATGGTTGTGAGTGCTCACATCGACTCTTTCTTTGACGATGACGATGGCGATTTTGCCGAGATTGATCACGTACTTCGACATCCACATGCAATTTTTGATTCTCCTAAGAAGAAACATGTGAAGTACGATGATTACGAGTTTGATCCCGAGATGGAGGAAATCATTGAACGAGAGCTAGCTCTTATGCCTTCACTTCCACCTACGAGTGAGGTCGATCTTTCCAAAATCGAGGATGAACTTAATGAGTTGGAACGTCTTATTTTCGATGACGAACCAACTCATGTGACCACCAAAAATCCCATTCTCGAGGAGTTACCTTATCAACACTCCTCATTTGAGAATGACGTTTACCACATTCGTGAGGATCTAACTTATCAACGATCCCCACAAAAGAATGATGGTTTCGTGCTTGATCGTGATCTTTTCGAGAGAGTTTCTAAGATACTCAAGGAGGGGAATGACAAACCTTGGTTTGACAAGCCTATCTTTGATGAGGAAATCGATGAGATCGACGTTCATGAGGATGACGAGTATGTAGACCCCGAGGGGGCGGTGTTCTTTATTGACAAACGTTTTGAGAACTTATATAATCCGCCACCCCCTCCCGCCAAAGACTTAAATGTGAGGATTTTTAGCGCGACTAATTTTTAATTTGACACGCCAAATATTTTCGACATTATCAAATCGGGTTTTCATAAAGAGTTTTTGAACAATGAAAAAGGAAAAGATTTTAAAAATGTTTTAAAAGATTTTTCTACATGTTTAACTCCGTCATCACATCGTGTTATGAGTACTACCACCTCGTCTACTCCTTTTGACGATGGTTGGTGTGGTCTTAGTGTGGGGGAAGCCCCAAATGTTCCCTCGCATTTCTCCACCGAGGACGAGATTTACGATCCCGGAATTTCTTGTAAAGGGAAATCTCGGTCTTCCACCGATGCAATAAATGGAAATCATATCTATTTGCTTGGTGTGAGTCTACCTCGAGTAGCTCATGATTTTGACTGACCCATTGCCCCACCTTTCTACTTCTTATCTATTTTCTTCTACCCCATTGGGGTTTGTGTTGGAGTAGCGTTGTTTCGTCTTTCATCCGAAAACGAGGACGCTATCTTTGACCCCGGTATACGTTTATCGGGTTTTTAAAGTACTCCACGTACTTTTGGGCCTTTTTCATCATGTAAGCCCCACCAAAAATGACCAAACCAAGATTATCCCTAAATGATCACATTTATGGGGATTCGAGTCGAGCTTTTGACTCGGTTAACAAAAACAAGGTGCCTCGTGGGGGATTCTCATGCTTATCCTTGTAAATATTATCGCTTTCTTAGTTTAATGTAACGAGGGGACTTGTGCTCTTCCTACCTTTGTTTCGTGGTTGTTTGTGATTGTGATTCATTAGGTTCATCGTCACCATTGAAGCCTCTCGTGCTCGTTTTATGGATCACTCGAGCTTCGATCGTTGGCTTTGGAGATTCCGATATCCGATGATATCCTTTTATGTTCTAACGTTTATCTTATTAGCATAATTCATAAATGGCTTTTAGGTTATTCGTTTTACCCTTTCCATGCTCGAGATTAAGCATTCGACTTCGTCTCTAGTATGGGGGTGTTTACACCCCTAGACTCGAAACATTGAGGACAATGTTTAGCTTTAGTATGGGGGGGTGAGTAGATACTTCACCTTGCTTACGTCACCACGCAATCCAATATTCATCATTTTGTTATCGTTTTGTTGCAAAATAAGGCTAAAAATGGCCAAATTTTAAAATTTTTCGTATTTTTCATAAGTGTTTAAGACACGAATGTAGGTTTTCCGATGGTGAGAATGAGAGTAATTTTTGACTCGACCGTGCGTGTTGAGCACTTAGCTCGATTCCTTAACTTTTTAGGCTAAGTCTCTTAAATGAGGGCGAGAAATGATAGGGTTATTTATAAGTCTCGTAATCGTCACGATCTTATGTGTAGTAATTATTAGCTTATTCTCCCAACGCTTTTGCATAATAAATTGTTAATAAATATTGATTTGGCGGTTTAGTCACTATTGTTGGGTTTCTAATTTGTTTTGGTAGCTTCCATGTAATTAAATTGGGAAAACATTAAGGTATCGCCAGCGTCACGGTTTTGAAGTATTGGCACCCGAATAATCGAAAGCTTCACCTAATAATAAGATTTCAAGTGCTCACCTAAATTAAGCAAAAATTTGAAGCTCACAAGGCCGAAAAATCTATGCCCAAATTGAAAGTGAATCAAGCCTTAATCTTCGAAGCTTTAAAGATCCAAAATTCGCTTTAGCGTGAGGATATACGTCTTTGGCTAATAAAACCACCGATGAGGCGGATAATAAAAGGCAAGGCAAGACCGAAGTCATAATAAAAGCTTCATGGCGAAGTTGAATAAAAGATGGAGGTAAACCAAAGATAATAAGGCCCTTCCGTTAGGGGGCGTATAAAAGTCTTGGTAATAAGTCTCATGTTCAAAACCGTTATAAAACCGTGTTTATCGATCCTTCTTGTTGACTTAATTTTTTGACATCGTTGTCTATTGGGATGAATTATTCATTTAATGATTTTGGTTACACCGTTAAGTTTCTATTTTTAGACTTAATCTCTATTCACGCATAAGTCGATGATGTATCCTCGTGATCATTAAGACAAAATAAAATATAAGAGATACCAATTAGGAATAAGGGAGTTTAGGTTCATAATTAACACTCATGAGATGTGATCGTGTTGCTAACTTATAATAACAATGATCTCGTTACACGCTTAGCATGGAATTGGGTGAAAATCGAGGACGACGAAATTATTTCTAACGAAGCATTCACGTGTTCTTGTTCTATGATCCCAAAAGTCACGTTCTCGTGATGAAAACAATACATTATGTCTAAAACGCGTGTAGTAGTTTATTTAAATTTATGTCTTCAATAAATGTCATCATAAAATGAATTTTAGAAGTGCTATGATACTTAATTCTAGCATTGCGTGGGGACACGGCAATGGTTTAGTATGGGGGAGTGATGAGACTGTATTTATACATAGTCTCATCGTCCAAATCGGGCTTAAAACGCTTAAAATATCGTCAAAATACCCAAATATATGCCTGTGTTTGTTCATTGTGTATTTTAGGTATGGATATCGTGAATTCACCAAAAGATCAAAGGAATCAAGCAAAAACGAACACGGGAAACGAAGCCGCACAAAGAACCGGGCCCAAGTTTTGAATTTCCAAAAATAGTCCTTGAAGAATTGAAGATTGGCAAGTTTGGTCCCTCAACTATTGAAGACTTGTCACAAATGACCCTCCACTATTCATTTGTGCAAGATACATCCTTGAAATTTGAAGACCTGTGCAAAAATGATCCTTGAAAAATGCAATCTATGCAAATTTAGCCCTTGTTATAAACTTGGAAATGAGTGTGCCATAAATGACAAGTGTAAGTTGATTTAAAGGGAGTGTTTAGTTTAGCTGCTTAAAACTTCACATGAAGTTTATCTGAAAATCCAGGGACCAGTTTTGCCCCTAACCAAACTTCACCCACCCAATCCGTGTTTGCCACCTCACCATAACCAACACCCCACGTTTATTAAAACGAAATTTTGAAAAAACCTTTTTAATTAATCCTAAACCGGGAAACAATCACTATTTAATCTCCACCCTTAAAATTCCCAAACCCAGGTTCCAAGAACCCTAATTCCCCTACCCTTAATTACCCAATAATTAACCCCCAAACTTTCCAGAACGGTGATTAACAACCACCTCACTTAAACCCACATCCCAAAACGTGTTCACATATACCCCTGGTCCCCTCCCCAAGGTACCCTGACCCACATCTTTGCAAGAAAACAAAGTGGTACAGAAGAATCAACGAACCACGTTGAAAACTTGTTCTCCAATGGTCCTCCAACGGTCTAGATCACTTGACAGCTGTGGTATCACATGTTTTGACAGAATGCACATGAAACAAGGAAGACCAAGTTCAAATTTCTCAAGATTCGGATATTCCTCCAAGGGCTTTTCTGGAAACTCATAGATTAGGGCTAGTTTTTTCTTTTGCTTCTAGTATCTTCTTGTAAGCCTTATAAAAGGCCTTGTAGTATTTACATTTAAGTTCTTGTTCCAGTTTTATCAGTGTAAACTTTTCAAGATTGAATATTTAAAGTAATTTTTTAAACCTTGCATTGATATTCTGTGTTCCATTGTTTTTTTTATCTAGTCCTATAAAATTTTTGCAAGATAGTATGAGTTTTATCTACCAAGTTATTCTTCCCAAAGTAAGTTGTGTTGAATAACTTGGGATCCAAGGAGGTGTACTTGGTTATATGCACACGATTTGACAGATCATGTGTACACAATAAGTATACATCCTTGTTAACTTTCAGTATTGGATATTAGAGTTTTCAAAATATTGGTTTAAATTGGGGTTTCAAAACAAAAAGATATTTTTGTTATTGCAAGTACTGTTCCTTAAGCTCACCATAAGCTGCTGACAACAGCTTATGGTTAGCTCTTGAAGCTTTTACCCTTTTCTTGTGTTTTGTTAAGCAGGTTTCTCAAGTTGGGGTTTTTCAAGATAAATACCCCATTTTGACTGTTGTAGCCTATGGGGGTAGGACTGCTGTAGTCCTTCTCTACAAGCAAGCATCATTAGCTCATCTTCCAAGCCCAAAAATTGTAAGCAAGATTGAACAAGCTGGTGGCATCAGGTCGAACCTTGAACCCCCTTTTCATATCTGTTTTATTATTTTTTATGCTTGTTATGACTATGTGAATTATGTGTGTTGAATGCCATGTTATTATCTGATTTAGGTTTATTTAGGACAGTTTACTTAGTCTGATATCTTAGGGTTGGTTTTGAAGTAAGTTGGTCATAAACTCTTTTATAAAGTTCTGTTAACTGATATAAAGGGGTGTTTGGTTCAGTGGATTAAAGTTTTGCTGGGTAACTAAATGAGTTGATATTTGCTAAACCTTGCCCTTTTGTTGGTAGTTGAGTGGTTGTTTGATCAGTTAGTTGGTAAAATACACTTGGTATGTTCTCATGTTAGCACAAAATCAGTAAAATTCAGTCAGTAGCATCATTTAGCTTGTTTTAGTCATTTTTGATTTATAAAATCTTGGTAATCTGTTAGAATATAGGATAGACTAGGGTTGGTTTTCAGTTTCATGTGTATTGATAGGCTTGTATGCAAGTTTAGAGCAGTTTAAATCCGTTTTTGTGCATCTAGAAATCTGTCACTGTTCACCAGCAACATACAAGTCATAACAGCAACTTAATTTGATCCTTTGTGTGTGATTTTTGTACTGTGCCTGTGTGTTTTTGTGTTTTAACTGACTCCCCACACTTCCATGAGTGTGGGGGTGCCTTTGTTTCCCATCAAAAGCCAAAAACAAGTAAGCTACAACCACAAAGGTCCACAGACCTGTTTTTTTTCACTGTCAGTGGGAACTCCTTTCCCACTGATAGCTTTGCTGTAGCCACTGCTACACTAAAAGACAGAAACAAAGAAAAGTGTCACTTTCAGTTTTATTTATTTTTGTCTTTAGTGGCCTTTTTTAGGACTTAGGGGGTCATTCTTTTTCCATTATTTTTCTTTTTTAATTTCTGATTTTTTAGTATAATTAATTTTTATTTTACTGTTCATTTACTATTTTTTACAATATTTAGCTATTTTTAATTAACTTTTTATTTTCTGTTTTTGGCATTTAGTGCCAAAAATACTTCTTTTTCATTTTAAACATTTTTCCTAGGTTTAGAATATTAATTTAAGATTTTTGGTTTTAAAATTAGTCACTGTTCACTTTTTAATTATTTTTTATAATTAAATTAGGGTAATTAGGGTTTATTTAATAAACTGTTTTGTCTTTTAGTGAAAAATTTTACATTTTTCAAACTTTTTCAATTTTCTACTGTTCATTAGGGTAATTTAGGATTTTTAAAATTGTTAAATTAATTTTGACATTATTTTTATTATTTTTTAGGATTATTTTAATTAAAAAATAGTTTTTAGTGATTAAAAAAATAGTAAATTAGTTTTTAAAATTTAAGAAAAATAGTTTTTAGTCTTTAAATAATATAAGTGACTTATTAGTTCAATAAAATAATATTTTGGGCATTTTGTTAATTATATTTAATTTTTGGGCTTTAATTAGCATTAAAAATTGAATATTTAATTAATAAAAGGTTTTAAAATATATTTGTTGGATTTTTATTCTTATTTATATTATTTAAGACTTAGTTTAATATTTTAATTAATTTTTAGGTTTAATTTTTAATTTTGTCGCATTTTACGTATTTACGTTCGCGTTTTACGTCAACGTCGTAGTTTAATCGTAGTCGTAGCTCGTCTTTAATTTTTCTCTTCTAAACCAAAAACATAACTAATCCAAACTTGATTTTATATACATTGGCACATTAATACACACACCTCCTTCGAGAACGAACTCGCATTTATTAGATTCTTCGGTTTTCCTAAATCGTCGAGTTTAATACTTGCCGCTCTTATACGCCCTTTTTCCTAAAAGACGTGTTTTTACTACAATCAAAGATCCGGTTAGTAAACTCGTCGATACTTACAAGAAGGAGATCATGAGACTTCATGGTGCTCCATCCAGTATCGTCTCGGACAGAGATCCTCGGTTAAGCTTAGCACGACTTTTCATCCTCAAACAGACGGAGAATCAGAGCGAACTATTTAGACATTGGAAGACATGCTCCGAGCATGTGCATTGGAGTGGACAGGATATTGGGATGATTATATCTGTTTGGTCGAGTTTGCATACAACAGCAGTTGGCACACCAGCATTAAGTGTGTATCGTTCGAGATGTTGTATGGCAGAAAGTGTCGCGCCCTAATATGTTGGGATCAGGTTGGTGAGCGAACACTTGAAGGACCGCAGATGATAGAGTTGACCAACGAGAAGGTCGATGTAGCTAAGCAGAAAATACAAGAAGCTCGCGCATGTCAGAAGAGTTATGCCGACAAGCATCGTAGGGACTTACATTTCAACGTGGGAGATCATGTCTTTCTTAAGGTATCACCGACACGTGGTGTTAGACGTTTTGTAATCAAGGGGAAACTCAGTCCTCGTTTCATCGGACCGTTTGATATCATCGAGCGAGTCGGTGAAGTATCTTACCGTTTAACATTACCTCCGCAGCTTTCTCACGTTCATGACATTTTCCATGTGTCCTTACTTAGAGGGTACAATTATCATCCCATTCACACGGTTCAGTATCCACTAGAACAGATTCGTGAAGATCTTACCTTCATAGAGGAACCCGAGCGAGTTCTTGACAGACAAGAACGAGTCATGAGGAAGAAGACGATTCCTTTCGTCAAAATCCTTTGGAGGGATCATACCGAGCGGGAAGCCACTTGGGAAACAGAGGAGTCTATCCGGGCTTCTTACCCTCATTTCAAGTTTTGAATTCGTGTATGTTCCTCTTTCAGTTTATTTTTTATCTATAATTTGGGGACGAATTATTCTTTTTAGGGGGGAAGAGTTGTAAAACCTGCATGCTTTTACCATGAACAGTACACTTAGTAAACGTATGTATATATTAAAACTTTCCTTTTATAGCACGAACACGTGTCACGATTATTAATTACAGAAGTTACGTACGTGTTATTATACGATAAGTATTAACTACGTGATATTACACGATAATTATTAACAATAATAATTATAATCACGAACATGAAATCATGAACGTAAAAATCACGAACATGTAATTACGTACTTATTTAATATAATACGATTAATATCGTTAGTACAAGTATTTAACTATAACACGAACATTTAATTATAATATAACACGGAAACACGAACGTATGTGCACGTAAAATATTAGACACGGGAAAAACTTTGAGTTTCCCCTTGTGGGCCTCACAAGCCGCGGACACAAAAGGACAAGAGAGCCAAGCTTACTTTTGGTTTTATTAAAATAAACAAAAAAGGAAAACACATTTTTATTTACAGAGTATTCTAAAAATCACAAACTCTAGCCTCCCTTTTGCTCTCCTTTGGCTGCCGAATACAACGCCACCACCAAGGGGTGTTTGTTAATTTTGGTTGATTAAATTCAAGTGATTGTGCTCGTGTTATTGTGTTCCATTCGTTTCACGCATTCGATAATCCGTTATCCTTTTCTTTTGATTCTTTTATTTAACCAAAAACATTTGATCATGGGGTTTTACTAAAACAAGTAATTAATCATGTCATTTAATCATGGGGAAAAATAAAAGATGGATTTGGGTTAGTTTGGTTCGTCCGACACACGCAAACCGAGAGCCGAAGCTCTCGGTGTCTCTCGTGTGACCACAGCCGAGACCTTTGGCTCTCGGTGTAGTCCTTGTGGTTCGGCAGCAGGGTAAAACAAGGGACCCCAACGCGAGTCGGGGTGGCCTTGTGGTTTTTCTTGGTCTCGGCAGCAACAAGAAACACCACCGGCTAACTGCCGGTGGCTGTTTTGGGTCAAGCAGGGGGGACGCAAGGCTCGGCAGGGGGAACCACCGGCTAACTGCCAGTGGGAACTTTGTATGGGCAACGGCTAGCCGAGACAAACCAGAGGGAACCACCGGCTTAAGTCGGTGGCGTATTTACAAGAACAGTGTGTAGATTTGCTTTTAGCTAATCCGCTGGTCTAACATGGTGGTAGATGGTGGTGGTAGCCATGGATGAAGTAGAGAGGTTGTGTGTGTAAAAGAGAGAAAAGAGTTTAATTAAAAATGAAAAGATAACACAAGCAACACCCCTCCTTGGAAGCCTAGGAGGGGTATATATAGTCACACACGCTACTTAAACTATACAACGTTCCTAGTCTAGTCTAAGCGTGTGTGACTATGATAACTAATGGGAATTCTTAAATGTCGTCACATAAAGTGAATTTCCAACAATCTTCCCCCATGGGACGACGTGTAGAATTCCTTACAATATTCTTCCTAACAAGTACATAATGATTAAGAACAAGAGCTTTCATGAAGCGTCCAATGCTGATGAAGTCTTCTGAGGCCTTCGTCTTCAAAACGACTCGTCATTAAAGTAACTTGTAGAAGAAATACTGTAACGGCACGAGCTAAGTAACCCATACACTTCTGGTTAAGGAGAAGCTTCTGAATTAACTTCCCCCTAATTCATGCCACATAAACTTGATGTAGAAGCTTTTAAATAGCTTCCCCCTAATCCGACAATCCTCGTAAGCAACTTCAAAGCTTTCAATAAAGCTTAGAATGATTAAGCGCATAACGGAATCTAACAAGCAAATCCCATCATATAACATGATAACGTTGCTAAGAGGGATTGAAAGTTTGGGGCACACCAAGTAGATCAACAACGTCTCTTCTCACGCTTGAATAATTCTTCTGAATTTTTCTTCCCCCTGAGAGTTCAAGTTATGCATACACGAAAGAATCAAGACATTTCTTCCCCCACATAGTTGAAGAAAATAAATCAATCCCAAGAATGAAGCTCAGATACTGAAGTAGACACTTTATCCCATTCATGAAGTTGACATCGTAACACCAGAGTCAATTAAGTCCCGGAAATGCACATATCTTCTTCCGGAGATGCACTAGAGTCAATTAAGTCCCGGGAATGCATATAGGATAATGATGATGAATAATTGCAACAACCAAACAATTAAACATCGAATTAGTAGTGTACCGTTTAGAGATTGATAACGCCACGAGTTAAAACACTCATTTTCTCTACGGCTATGACAAATGTCATCCCGGAATGTCTTCAAATCAAAAGAAGGTATGAAGTTCATCACGTGTACTCGTTGTGCGTTCAATGTGTCTTCTTCTTCCCCCTTGATGGTTTCGAAACTCGGAACCATCAATAAATCGTACGCACATGTACCTGAAATCTCGTGAGAATAATAAATAAGCTGAATTATATATATTTTGTGAGAATCAGCTGTTGATCGAAAATCTCTACTCATAAACTCTCCACGGCTATCTTTACCAACCCACTTGAAAGCAATTTGAAGTGACCAGTGATAGAATGAACCAGATACATCAAACATGAAGCTGAATAAAAATCCTTTGATCTTGTGACTTAAGCTTGCACTATTGTTGAATGAAGAACGGTGGAGAAATCTCTAAGTACCCAATGCATCATTGAAGAAGTCTATAGGCACAACACCTCTTGAAATTATCCACGTCGACTAAGCGCGTGACACTGAGTACAACAATGTAACCCCTTTAAGTGATAGTTATCTGAGTCATCAACCAACCACCCCGAACCCGAAAACTAGATAACCAAGTCTTCATTCTAAGATTAAGCACGAGCAAGTTATCTGTTCAAGGATAAAATAAGTACACGCCTTCGAAGAAATTCGTCTCCAACTTCAAATAATAATAATACCCAGTCAAACAAATCCGTAGCTACTAAAAAATCGCCAAATTTTTCTTGGTCTCGTCAAAATAAATTTTGTCACATTATCTCGTCACTTTGTCACGATACTTGTCTAAAAATGTTGTCACTTTCGTCTCGTCTTTTTGTCACTTTAAAAATAGTTAATCAAAAAATTTAACATTTATCACATGAAATGATAAATAAAATTTTGAAATAACAATTTTTTCAACATTGACCAAATAAGACTTAGGCCCATGAAAACACATTCACACAACATTCGGCCCAATTCACACATCTGGCCCAAATCACAAACCAAAATTACCCGGTCCAACATTTGGTATATAACACTCCACCTAACCTAATTTCACTCACAGTTTATACCTAATCCTCACCACCTCGTTTAATCCGCCCCCACTCTCCTACCAAATTTCATCCCTTCTCAGTTAACCTAGAAACACCCGTCCTATCTCAAATGCTGCTCGTCAAACTTCTCACATCATGATCTCAATATGATCATCTCATTAATGATTCTTAACCCACTGAAACCATTTGTAGTTAAATCAAGCTGAATGACCATCACATATCACTCATCTCATCTCAATGAATCAAAATTCTTAACTGAGTTTGCTCAAATTCAACCTCAGTTTCTGCTCGCGTTTTTGTCTTCGAACCCAAGAGCGATGTGGCGTCAAGATCATTTATGGTCTCAGGTAGGGTTGTAAGCGATGATTTCATGTCGAGTTAGATTAATTAATTCATGTTTTCTTAAAACGAAATAAGGATTGGATTTAACAGACTTGTTACAATCTTTCCTTTTATTCGAATATTGAAAAAGCAAGCATAGCTTGTAACAGATCTATGATGACATGATTCGGTTTGTAAAGATCTTTAAAGATCTTGGTATATCTTTAACAGATATAACCAAAATTGATCAATCTGAGATCTTGTTAATGTTTTGTTTGAGTCTAGATTGGGATTTAGGTGTCGATGGGTTAGGGATTAGATATGGTGTTTGAGGAGTTAAAAGGTTGGATTGATTAATATGAGTATTGGTCAAAATGTTGGTTCAAGTCAAATCTTTGGTCCACTGGTTTTATAAACAGTCACAATGGATAGACTGTTTTTCCATCGCAATGAAAAAAAAGGTTAAAACCCATCGGAATGATATAGAACAGTCATCGCAAAGTCAAAGTCATGCATCGCAATGTTTTCTTAATTTTTGTCCATCGTAATGTCTTCTCTTCTACACCCCGTCGGAATGCGTTCCATTGGAATGCGTTCCATCGGAATGCGTTCCATCGGAATGCGTTCCATCGGAATGCATTCCATAGGAATATGTTCCATCGGAATATTCGATCGCAATGTAGAAACCGATGGTTTTTGCGATCGCAATATTCCGATCTGACTGTTACCATCTCAAAAATCTTATCCAAAGTACTGTCCTTTTTCCATATTTTCAGGAACTTGTTTCTGGGTCTAATTTTTCTGGCAAATTTGGGTTTTCACCTTCATCTTCAAAAAAAGAATACCATAACAAACCTAGAAATACTGTTAAAAAACAAATATGAATAATTTGACCACAAGAGATAAAAAATAACGGTTAAGATCCGAAAAAATTATGCTTGGGGACAGATTCGAGACCAGAGAAAAATGGATGTGATATGAGTTTTTGCGACCACTAGACAAAAATGCAATGTACCATATGACCATGATTTGTGACGTGAACCCAGATATGACTGTTATGGGTTTGTGAATATCAGATATCTGACAAAAATGATAACAAGACGTGACAATTTAGACAGATTTGGATCAAATAAGAACAAGACGTGACAAAAATGATAGATTCGGACCCAAAAATTTTTTTTAAGACCACCTAAATTGAAAACAAGAACGATCCAAGGATGGAACCGAGGCTCTGATGCCAATTGTAGATTTGCTTTTAGCTAATCCGGTGGTCTAACATGGTGGTAGATGGTGGTGGTAGCCATGGATGAAGTAGAGAGGTTGTGTGTGTAAAAGAGAGAAAAGAGTTTAATTAAAAATGAAAAGATAACACAAGCAACACCCCTCCTTGGAAGCCTAGGAGGGGTATATATAGTCACACACGCTACTTAAACTATACAACGTTCCTAGTCTAGTCTAAGCGTGTGTGACTATGATAACTAATGGGAATTCTTAAATGTCCTCACATAAAGTGAATTTCCAACACAGTGGCAACCGACTGAGCCGGTTAGCCACTGTTAAGGGGGTGTTTGTTTGGTCCGGTTCTCGGGAGAATTCGGTCCGGTTCACAATGTGTCTAAATTAAAATCACGGGTCCGGTTCATGACTAACTTTTACAAGTATTGATTTTTACAAGTTATATTATTTTAACAAGAAATTGAGTTAATTAATCATGACTAATAATTTATTTAATTAATCATGGACTTAGGTTAATATTATTTATGAAATAATACATGTTTTAGCCTAAGCATTTTATTTATTTAAATTATACTATAGTATTAATTAATTATTTAAAACATGGACTATAATTAATTAATAAACATGACTTAGGTTATAATTAATAAAATATTAATACATGCTTGACCTAAATATTTTATACACCTTAATTTAATTAAAGCATGCTTATATTTAATTAAATCGTATAACCTATAGTTTATTTAATTAACATGATATTATTAATAAACTATACCAATAATCACATGACTTATGTTATTTAATCAGTAAACTTATGCTTATATTATTAGCTTATTAATTCAGCTTAATTCTAAATATGAAAACTTTGTATTTCAGGAAACTTACTATTTTTAGAAACTGATTTATTTTTAGAAGTTAATCTATTTTTGGAAACTTTCTATTTTTGGATACTTTCTATTTTAGGAAACCTGCTGTTTTTAGAAAGTTACTTATTATTACACAACAAGTATAATAATATAAGAAATACAAGTAATACTTAATCAGAATACATGATAAACACATCATAACCTTAAAATCAGTAAAACAAGACAAGAACATATAAAACAAGCTAAGATATGATATAATCAGTTACATACTCAGTAACACATAATACTTATACATGTCCCCTATTTATGTAGCATTAGTGAGATCGGGGTAGGACTTTCATTCTTTCGTCTTCTTCGTTCACTGGACATAAGGTACGGATTTCCCGTCCCTTCAGTATGGACATTCTTTCCTTATTAGGATTCCCCGTTTGCAGCCAACTATTTTCCCAATATTGTTTTATATGTTTGATTGCTTATGTTAGTTTAAGAGCCTAAGCCATATACATGCATGACCAGTGTCACCTAGTTATGGAGGTACCATAACCATAACACTGGAGGCACCAATGTTATGACTTCCCCACGACGGAGTGATTGCTCGTGGTGTCCCTTTACAGTTTTGGCCATTATATTATATTATCATGTGGGGTGTATGGGTGCATGTTTACCAGTAATATCAGAGTGAATGCGATGTGTGCCTTGCATCCTTCATTAGGAGTTGATCCTTCCTACCCAGACCATTTAATTAGAGGCAACCCCTCTAATTGCATGACGAGGTATCCCCTACAAGTATTCATGCACGGTGGAACCTCATGACATATATGGGCTATTGGCTAATTAATACAGATTTTACATAAAAACATAAGTCTTTTCAAACTATAAAACCAGTTTTATGAACATGTTCCAGGTTATTTAGGACTTATACATTTCCGCTGCTATTAGTCTTTTATGCTTATGTTATTCCATGCTATACTTGTATATCCGTGCACTGAGCGTTATGCTCAACCGTTTTCCTTTCATGTTCCCAAACGGCAGGTACTCAAGGGCGCTCGTAGACTTTAAGTGTACGTGCATATGGATTGGAAGCTATCTAGCCTTCTCTACTTTATGCATTTCATCACACATTTTGCTACTTATTCCTTTGGACATTGTTTAGTCCTTTTCCTTTACAGTACTTATGTTTGTGTGTGATGAGCTTATACTTGGACTACCTATGTTTGTTTCTGGTATTTCCATTCATGGTCATTTAATGTTTTTAAGACATTTACCTTGTATGCTTTGATGACACGCAATAATCACGCGTGGCATTCCATTTACCAAAATGGGGTGTTACAGTGTATGTATCGTATGTTGTATGTATGTATTATGTATATATTATAAGGTTAGGATAAGTTTTAGAGTTACTTTCCATATTTAGAAACTTTTAGAAATAAAGGTTTGTTCGGAAATCGCGTAAAAAGTCAGAGATTTCACGTAAGGCTTTTGGGTTTTGTCCCGGAAGTAATATTTAGTCTTAATAATGATTTTAGAAAAAAATATATAATTAGGTATATCATTCGGTTAGAAACCGACTAGAGAAGAAAAGGAAAAAAAAGTGGGGGCCAAAAGGCCCAATCTGAACCCAACTAGGAGAGCTTTTTAATTATAACGCATCAAACAAGCCCATGTACTCTAAAAATCATATCTTTACTCCTCATTACTTATTCCAGTCGAATTTCATACATGGTGGATTTAGGGTTCCCTAAAAAATATTGCCTCCATTGTTTTCTAAGGTAAAACTTTCAAACCTTTGTGTTATTAGTTATTTTAATTAATCTAATCATGTCATTGATTATATGATTGATTAGGGTTTGTTAATCTTCTTTAATTAATAAAGTTAGGATTTGATTTGGACAATTAATGGAGTTAAAATAATGATTTATGGCGAATTATGGCTTTAAATTGTCGAACTGTCACTGAGTGGTCGCTTAACTGTCGCTAAATCGTTGCAGAATCGTTACTAAGTCTGGGCAAAAGTAGAGTCAAATCGTTTTGGTCATAACTTGGTCGTTTTAAAAGCTTTTTGGGTGATTCAAAAGTCTAAATTTATGTACTCGGAGTCTACTTTTAAAATATGTAAAGTTGGTGGTCGTTTGCGGTCAGTAGGTCGGTCTAAACTTTTGTACAAGTGTCGGGGTCAAGGCTGATTTTCGGACAGCAGGGTTTAAACTTATGTTTTTTGATGTTTGGGGTACTTAGTATTTGATATGAGATTAGGGATCATTGCGAGGGTTTATTTACATGTTGTATAAGTCAAGTTTAAAAGGGAAAGTCGTTTGGGTTTGGCTAAAGTCATTTTCTAGGGTGAAACTTTTGGGTATAGTTTTTAACATAATCTGATAGACAAAAGTATATATATATATATATATATATATATATATATATATATATATATATATATATATATATATATATATATATATATATATATATATATATATATATATATATATATATATATATATATATATATATATACTATCTATAAAGGGTGCATATACACATCCTAACTCCAAACCTAACTCCAAACCAAAAATTAAGATAAACATATTAACAACTTAACCATTAGATCATTTTTAATCCAAATCTAACTTCAAATCTTGACCATCCATTTCTTTTGTAACAAACTTTTGTAACAACTTATTAAAAAACCATTTTTATTTTTAAATTAAAATTTCTTTTAACTCATTTTTTTTTTTATAATCTAATTTCACCACATTTTTTAAAATTTTATTCTCTTTAATTCAACATCCATTTTGATATATTTACAATTTTTTTATTTTTATTTATTTTTAGTAATTTTATTTATTTTAATTCAACTTCTGTACATTTTAACGTTAAATCGATTGCTAAAAAATGTCACTTATTACCCCCGTCGTTGCACTGCGCGGGCTAGTATATATATATATATATATATATATATATATATATATATATATATATATATATATATATATATATATATATATATATATATATATATATATATATATATATATATCTTTATATTTATATTATATATAGGTATATACTATGACTTGATACAACAACCCTAATATCCAGTCATATGTGACATGGCACCTCTAAACCAATAAAATTTGATTTTGGCCTAAAAAATCTCTAAAATTTCCGAAATCCGGATTTTACAAACGTAATTTTAAAAAATACGGCGTTTTGAAATCGCACCTATATAAAATACATCTTAACGTAGAGACAGCCTAAAAAACACACACAGAAAAACCCTACACCAGCTGTCACAGCAAAAAAACACACACACACACAAAAAAAAAACCTACACCAGCCGTCACCATCTCCACAAATTTGGATCTAACAAATGATAACACCATCATGTGACGATTGATTTCTTCTCCACCTATAAATCACGCACAACTTGTCTCACTAAAATGAAGATTCATTATTGTCTTATTCATGATTTGTATATTCCACAAAACCCAATCACACTCTCTTAGATATATTCAATTCAAGTTTCTGATTTTCATAGTTAAGGCTTTTAGTCACTAAAAGGTACTTTTTTTATCTTCTCTTAATAATTAATTAAAATTAAAATATTACACTATGATGGGATGATCTTATTGACTGTGGAAAGCGTATGAATTATTGCTTAAAAAATACATTGGATGTTTATTATCACAAGTCAAAAAATTTATTAGCCAATGAAATTAATTTTTGTGTGTTTGTGCACTATTGATTCGGGTTGCCTTAATTTGATTCGGACACATCTAGGGCTGCTTAGATTTTGCATTCAATTGTTAGAAGGCAGCATTAATATGACTCGACCCGATTTGATTCATGTTATTTGTGTATCCTTATCATTCTTCTTCATCATGCAATCTTTATTTACTCCAATGAATCGGTTAAACCCTAATATCCTTATTTGTTATAATCATTATCATTCACTGTTATAGTTATCATTCATTGTTGTCACAGAATTTCCTAGAGACATAGAAAGTGCACGAGCAAGTTCGTCATCTTCTGAAACTTCCTCCGAATGTGAAAACAACCACTCCATCGCCAGCTCAATACTGTTTGACCCCACCTGACTCAACGCCTCTTCTACTCGAGATCTCGAAAACCCCATTTCTTTCAATTGTGGATATTGTTGTTTTATCTGGGGGAGGGCCACGCATACCAAAAGTACTCGCTTTGACCCATTACCCATACCACCCACCCCGCTCAGGTTGTTACCTTTATATAAAAACTACAAAAGGAAAGATCTATATTCACCTTGAAATGTTTGGTAGCAATTGTAGCAAAGATGAATGAGAACTTGCCGTGTTACGGATGCCATCACGATAATTATAACAATTTGTTATCCGAATTTCAGTCAAATATAAAGTTAATTGCTTAATTTGGGTGTCACAGGGTTGCCAAGATGCAAGAGTACGTACAAGCAGCAGACTTAGGAACCATGGCTGAAGTGAGTGATGTATCATTTCGATATACTGTTTATCAGTATACCATTATTGCTGATTGTAAGTGCACAAAATAAAAACAATAAGATGACTTCTTTTGCATCGCATTTGCATTTTATTGGCATTTATTACTACCATGGACGTCCCTGCAAATGTTTCGTGAGACCAGGTAGTACCTACTATCAACAAATAGCAAACTTACTTTTATTGATTGATCTTATTTTCATTCTTATCATCTTCATTTTCATTTTCACCATCTTCTAAACAGCTCTGTTATGTATACTCTGCAGGCCAGTAATGACAAAGTCGGCCCCACCAAAGCCATCTTACCATGAGGCGTAGAGTCCCCTTTTCAGATCTAAATGAGGAACTGCTGTGAGTTTTACTTTAAAATCCTAATTCCATCTGGTCAAAAAACACTACTTCATGTCCTAGCGTAAGTAGTGAATTTATTATTGGAAATCATGTAATTATATACTACATGATCATTTGACTATACTATTGTTATATACATTTATTTGTAAGTTTAAGATCAGCCGATCCCTATCAATTTTGTTTCTTCTTTTGTCAGATTAAAGGAACCAAAACCTTGAAACTTCACAAATGAAAAAAATTGCAACTTTAAGACTAACAGGCATGATGATTAGCACCGAGAGTTACCTTAAATAAGAAACCATGTGAATCGCGACCTGAAATTTCCGTCGTTAGCTTTGACAAGCTGGTTACAAAAGGGATAACATCTCTTCAACACATTTACCATCGTTTTTAAGGTTCCATATGAACCACCGTATACACTTTCCTCTGATTCCCACCTGAACTTGATCGTTCATAGTTGTTTGAACATGTTTTATGCCACAATACCAAAGTCCGATCTGTTCACAGCTGTTTAGCTTCCTTCTTAAGTATTGCTCTTGTGGAAATGAGAAATTTACCCTTACAAAAAGACTAAACAGAAGCTATATCATTTAAATGCCACACAATTGCACATGCTTCAGTGTGTCGATACAAGAAGTTTAGCGGTGAAAATCTCTTCATTTGATTTTGTAAAAAAAATCTGATTGCAACTCCTTTTTTTTAATCTTTCTGCACCCTCCCTGTTCTCCAAGAAAAAAAGCTGGTGACTCGTGTTATAGGGTCTATAAACAGGATGTCTTGCAGGGTACTCAACTTCTAGCCATAGATCTGGATGCAGCTACATAACTGCTTGAAGGGCCGTTATAGGGGATGAGTTGACTCATAAAGAAAAGCAAGCTCTTCCAAGAACTTTTACCGACATGGCATCAATAATTCCCATTGGTATTCTCATGCTACTACTTGTGAGTTCCACCATCTTTAGTAACCTATTTGATTACCATTATCAGTTATGTATAGTACACCAGTCATTCCAGCTATAATCACAGAGACAACCAAACCGTTGGATCAATCGACCCCGCTGGTGATTGCATAACCAGAGACAACTGAAACATCAGAGCCATCACCTGTTCTAGAATCTAATATGCAGACAGTTAAGACGTCACCACCTCAGGTTACAGACCCACCACAGAAAAATGAAAATGTGGAGCATGCACCATTACCCGAGGCTACAAACACACTCGAAACTAAACCCTCAGATGAGTCCATATCACCACCTGGTACACACACAGAAAACAACCTCTGAGCATACAATCGTTCCGCATTAGAAAGCTCAAAGACAACTGAGACTTTGGAACACTCGGTCGCGATTTCTGCGGTGACTGATAATAGTCATGATAATTTGATTTCGTCTCCTGAACATCATTAGTGAATTTTTTGTGCTGGTTAATGTATTTTTATAGTAGATTGGAGCTAAGCAGGGTATGCAGACTAGAGTATCTTAACTCATTTCATTGGTTTAAGGTAAAGTCTTGATTAATCATTCATCTTTGTTTGATGATTCAAATTCGAAAGTGAGCCATTTGCGTAGGAATAGAGTTTCAGGCTAAGGACTACTTCAGGCCTTGAGATATAAAGTCTGTTTCTGTAAGTGTGTGAAGTAATTGTAAATATCAGTTAGAATTTGGATGTGTTTATTTGCGTTGGCGAACGCAAATGGAAGTTTCAGGCATATTCATTAACACTGTAACAAATTACATTTATCTAGTGCCAGTTTTTGCAAATAATGAGTTGTTTCACATAATAATAGCTAACGGCTCAAGATGTGTTGACAATGCTACTATGTGGTCCTAGAAGGGGACACACTCGGAGTGTAGCTCCTCCTCGAGCTTCTCGGTGGGGCTGAGACACTCCTCAAGTAGCTTCTCGATCTAACTGGCGAGAGACTATAGAAGAGGCGCTCCTGTAATGCCTCTTTGGAGAAGATGACACACTTCTAGAAACAAAACGGTAATGCCTGCTCCAGCTTCTGCTGCGCCTGTTCTCGGGCGAATAATCCCTGTAGTTCTATAAGACGATCTATAGTAGTTTGGTGAATAGTCCCCTGAGTAGTAAAATTACCCACCACTAAAATTACCCATATGTTGTTGTTGTTGAAACTATGGTCTAAACCCCATCCCCATTCCCATTCCCATTCCCATTCCCATACTCCCAATTCAGGAGCTTTAACAATCTGCAAGCACAACCTAAGCTGCTAAAATGGGTATTAAAAGTGTTGGTGTTTGGATTTCCTAATTTTGTAGCGAAACATGATAAATAGATACGCAACTATTTGAGTGTTTGCCAACTCTACTCCAAGGATGTGAGCGATAATGTTATACGACCCTCCTAAGGTGCTTATCTGAAAAAAGGCTTGCGAAACTAACAAACATTTACATACTGGTGGTTCGTTCACTCCCAATTAAAGATATTATCATGTTGATGTAAGTGTCTTCCTGTTTCTTACCTTTTGGAGGTACGCAAGTAATTTCTTTTTGTACCTAAACTGATACATCCTAATAGCAGTAACCTTCATCTATGAACCCTTCATTGAATTGTAAGATCGTTTATATCGTGAACTGTATATACCTTTGAAGCTTATAAACGTTATTGTTAGTAGAGCTTTCGCAAATCCCCGTCATTTTCTAACCTTGATTTTGTGCACAAAGTGGATACGAAGTACCCAACTTTGGTTTTAAGCAACCCTGATTGTGTTTGTGTAACCTACTGATTTTGGTGTTGCGAGAGTGAAGTCTAATAGTCAAAATTGTGATTCAAGGTTATCAGACTTTTGGCTGAAAGATTTGGTCAGCATATACTTCAATTAAATATAGGTATACTATTTTATATTATGTAGAAGTAACAAAAAGAATTGGTATTCCAGGTAGTAAACAGGTCAAAGGATATATACCCAATGAATTTGAGCTGACAGATAAATATCCCACAATATAGATGCTAACAAAAATCAATCGATACAAGATGGAGTACCCGAATTTGCATTTATTTGTGAAATCTTTTTGTTGATTTTCATGTGAGTTTTGCCTTTTGTTCACTCGGAAACTTATTTTGATGCAATTTAAATCTACAGGTACCAGGATGGTTATCGCTACAAGGGTTATCGTAGCAGGAGCAGGGATAGGTATGATATGTACCATGGCAGGGACTGAAGTCAT
Organism: Glebionis coronaria; assembly: GCA_025667525.1. NCBI lineage: Eukaryota > Viridiplantae > Streptophyta > Magnoliopsida > Asterales > Asteraceae > Glebionis > Glebionis coronaria. The sequence continues at coordinate 302,246,683 of CM046874.1, forward strand.
CGTTATCGAAGTAAGAGCCAGGAGTCATTTGAGAATAAAGTCAATCAGGTACCTCAATATACACTTTGGTGACTGAAGTAACCTGTATTTACTGTATGAATTGGTATCTTAAATGGGGCAAATTTAAAATGTTTAGCTAATAGAGGAAGATTTTTGACATGTAGTTCATACAACCTCCTAGATGGTTATTTCATGACACTGTGATCAGCAAAATTTGTTTCAACCTGTAATAAAAAAGTGGTAAGGCGATTAACATGCTCTTCTATGTTTCAGGTTCTGAACAAGGCTCGTGATGATGCAGGAAGTAGCACCTAAAAAACCTTATTAGAAACCAACAATCTTTTAAGGAGATGGTCACATCCGGTTCAAAAGGAAGTTTCATCAATATATCACACATGACTGCTTGTGTGGGACAGCAGAATGTTGAGGGTAAACGAATTCTGTTTGGTTTTATGGATCAAACTCTTCCTCATTTCACAAAAGATGATTATGGACCCGAAAGCCGTGGGTTTGTGGAAAACTCTTATCTTCGAGGGTTAACACCATACAATCGCTTTTTTCATGGAATGGGTGGTAGAGAAGGTTTGATTGACACAGCTGTGAAAACATCTGAAACTGGTTACATTCAAAGGCGCTTGGTGAAAGCTATGGAAGATATTAGGGTGAAGTGTAATGCTAAACAAAATAGTACATGATAATTTTGTGTAGGGGACTTGGGCCATTTCCTTGAATATATCATAGTTCTCTTCGTTATATCAAACCATTTTAGTCTCATGGTATTTTTGTTATAGCTCTTCAGCTGGTTGAAGCATGTTTTATGGATGTTTGCGATTAGTCATAACTCATAAGAACTATTCGGACTAACCTGTATTTTATTAAATTTCAAGGGAAAAGATGAGAGATTAATAGATGTTTTTATGTGTTTGCTGGTATGTTGTAGCCAGGAGTTGCTATGGATACGATTACTTTTAATACAATGATCTTTACGTGTAGGAGTCATGAGAATTTGACTAAAGTAGAGACGTTATTGATTGAGCTGAGTATCTTCCCTAAAACATTCAATGTTTTAACCCCGTGTCTCCATATTCTTCCATAGGAAAAAGTGCAGTGGTGGCGGCGGATAATGCTTGGACTCCGATACATAGTATAAATTTTGATGTGTGTACGTTGAAAGATTGGGTATTCCATCTTAGCTTCTGCTTATTTATTTTCTTTCTCTCGTCTACAAGCTCTATTATTTCGGTTTCAACTGGTTTGGGTAACTACGAATGGATAAAATGGATATGCTTCTATTCAAGTATGTTGCTTAGAGATATTTTGAATACATATGTCAAAACCCCTGGCTATAAAATGACGATATGTTGTTATAATTCATTACTTCACATGTTTTTTGTAGATAATCCAGCTTCGTGAATTTATTTAACAACGAACAAAAAGTTTTTGTTTATTTTAAAACTTGGTTCATATGTTGCGAGTATCGTTACAATAAATCACAATATGATTTATTCATGCTTCATGCATTTTAGCTTGCTACAACAATGACAAGTATTTGGATAATTTGTGCTTAGATTTGTTCATATTATAGCAAAACTTATTCGCTTTGTTCGAACATGTTACCATTAGGTTTCTATCTACATTAATGGCCATTATAAAAGGGTAGTTCATGTGATGTTGGTTGAAAATAGTGTGGGTCAGGAACGGTTGCACTGAGTGAAAGGAACAAGTGATTGATACAAAATCTTGTATGTTAATTGGATGCTGCAATTTGGCTTTGAAAAATGGGTCGATTTGGGTTGAGGTATTGCCTCTCTATTTGGTCGAATGTGAAAATTTCAAATTTTAGTCAAGAATGAATCGAGTCGAATGCAAGGTGTATTCAAGTACATACATAAAATAAATGCCAGTGGCTATAGCTATAGTCCAGACTATGATAGAGGTCGGAGGAGCCGTTGACCAGCCAGTTGTTGGTGATTTTAGTGTCATCAACTATTTTAGTTAATCGAGATTTACTAGAGATGAATGAGATTTCGTATTCGGCTCTGACGCGAGTTAGGAGAAGTGTGGAGTGCACACTCGTTGAGCTAATATGTTATCGCCCACGAATAATCGGTATTAAGCGCTTGCCTTAATTTTTCTGTAAAACCCGAACCAACAGGTCTGTTGGTGAACAGTTGTAACTGTTCAAATACAACTGCCTGCAACCGTCTTTTCCATCTGTTCCTTAATAGATATTGCATCTCACAGAACATAACAAAAAATTCATACAATTCCTCTCTGTTCCTGCTTTGATCTCTTGTGCCTAGAATCAAAGTGTTTCTACTTGAATTATCCCGATAAGGATTTCGTGTAACCCAGGCACCATAGGGTCGAAATACTTTATATGGAAAGTGAACTTAACACCATTCAAGTTAGATATCCAGGATTATCACATTGTCGTACAGACACCGTATTTACCTACACCAGTGGGGGCTGAAGGGTCCTCAATCCCCCAACACTAGCGAAACCACCTTAAATATAAGTGACCAGATGTTAGAAAAGGATTAAATTGATATTCAATCTATTTTTTTTCATTAAAGGTTTGGATTTCCAGATTTCTGTGAGGAAGATGACTTAAACAAATAATTACTGTACTTAGTTTCTTTTTTGTTTTTAGTGAGTTAGTGGACATTGTGTACTTTTATCAGAGTGTTTAATGTTAGCCCCTATAGATTATAGAATTTGGCTACAATATTATCTATATGATTCGATCACTTTTGCTAAAATATTATGTTTGATTTGGTCATTTAATGCAAAATTCTAGCTCTGTCCCTGGTTATGGTGATGAGCGAAGGAGTAGGAGTCGTTCTATTGAAAGGTTAGATTCATGTGTAAAACACATTTTGATGTAGGTGATTTGTAGAACACACGTGTTGATGCACATATCACCTAAGTACACCACCGACACTTATGGTGTACAACATCGTTAAACATGTGTGGTTGTGTAATTATCGAGTGAGGTGTTGTGCAAGTCATCTCCTATTTGATTTATCCTGCTTCCTTAGGGATACTTCTTTTTATTTGCCTTTCTTGGTGCAGTCTCGGTCCTCTCAAGAGCGTATCTCTACACACGACCACTAAGGATAAAAGTCCAAAGGTTAGATGCATATAAAGGAGTCTCAAACTAAGATTCAATATATGTGACATATAAGCTTTATGGGTATTTCCCGTTATTTTCAGCTGGCTTAAGGATCATCAAAACCTTGTGTGGGAACAAATATTGTACACACAGGTTATGGTCTATTTTTTATTTTTTTAGTATTGTTACATGTAACATAAAAAGTGAAAAGAAAGAGATTAAACATCCTTGTATGATCATATATGTAACACATAATGATGTTGTACAAAGGTTGTAATCTATGTTTATGTTTCTTTGTTTTAAGGTCACGACTTAGTAGCACAATACATAATAGTAGTCCATCAAGCTATACCCATGTGAACAGCATAAACATGCCTTTTGAGAATATATAAACTAAAGCGTACTTTTAAAAAGAATATATAAACGTACTTTTAAACGTACTTTTAAAAAGAATATATAAACATGCCTTTTGAGAATTATAAACTAAAGCATACTTTTGAAAATATATAAACGTACTTTTAAAAAGATATACGAACCGACCCATCCTTTGACCACAAACAAATGTTACTTAATCGTCACAATATTTACTAATCATCCATATTAATCGGTTTGGTAAAAAAACTCAGATAAACCGGGGATAAATCGGCCAACTAGGTTTCGACTATAAATCGACCTAAATTGGCATATAGATATAAAAGTCAATATATAACTAATACAAAAAGTACTTTTGAAACGATTTATGAAACAACCCTGTCTGTTGGGCGGGTCACGACGCTAGTATATATATATATATATATATATATATATACATATATATATATATATATATATATATATATATATATATATATATATATATATATATATATATATATATATATATATATATATATATATATATATATATATATATATATATATATATATATATATATATATATATATATATATATATATATATATATATATATATATATATATATATATATATATATATATATATATATATATATATATATATATATATAGGGATGGGATCATTAGAAAACATAATCTCAGTAGAAACATAAAAAACAAAACTGATGCCCTAAAAATATCAAACAGATGCCCTAATAATTTCGTTTAGGGCATCCGTTTAGTGCATTTCGTTTAGTCATCTGTTTGATATTTTAGGGCATCTATTTTTGTTTTCTATGTTTTCTACCGAGATGATATTTTCTCTAGATCCCATCCCTATATATATATATATCGGCCAACTAGGTTCGAATATAAATCGACCTAAATTGGCATATAGATATAAAAGTCAATATATAACTAATACAAAAAATACTTTTCGAAACGATTTATGAAACAACCCCGCCCGTTGGGCGGGTCACGACGCTAGTATATATATATATATATATATATATATATATATATATATATATATATATATATATATATATATATATATATATATATATATATATATATATATATATATATATATATATATATATATATATATATATATATATATACTAGAGTCGTAACCCGCCCAACGGGCGGGGTCGTTTTGCAATTTTTTAACGTATGTTTGTGTATTTTTTTTATTTTTTTTGCAGCTGGACTTATTTTTTTAAAATTAAACTTAAATGAATTAACTTTTTGATATTTTCATGTCAATCTTTTTTTAAGTACGTTTGTGTGTATTAGTTTTATTCGTTTGAAATGAGACTTGTTTTTGTTAAAAGAAAACAAAAAGGAAACTATTTTATGATATTTTTACGCCTTCGTCTACACACCAGACGTGTTTTGTCGCATGTGAATCTTTGGTTGTATAAATATCAGCTTGTGTTTTTTGTTTATGTTTTGTTGGATAAACGTAAACTAACCTTTGATAGTGTTAGGCTTTGGTACACCAAATGGGCGGGTATAAATTGTGATTAATTTATACATACTTCTTTTGAGTTGGCATATAACATGAGTGAGTTTTTAAAGTACGTTTGTGTATTTATCTAATTTTATTACAGTCGGTCTCGTTTTTGTTATATAAAAACTTAAACATATTTATTTTGTTTTTGTCTTCTTCTTATATTAGTAATGGTCTGACCTTAGTCATTAGATTCTTAACTAATTTCTCTTCTTTGTAAGTTTAGTTGGTGCTTTTTAAGTTGACCATTCTTAAATCACACATTACATATGACTAAGACAAAAATAAAATAAGGTAAATGTTGACTTGAATTATAAAACGATGCGAGAGTCTTTGTTAATTATAATTTATAATGACTAAACGTAAATCATATAAAATATTAGTAGGTTTTTTATGCTTTTTTAAAATTATCAGTTCCGATTGGGTAGAACCAAAATACCTATTCGAACCCGAAGTGGAATCGAAACATGCTCTTTGGTTCAGTTTTCTGTTCCAAATATATACTACGTATGTTTTTTGGTTCGGTTTTGGATTATTCGAGATTGTCTTAGGTATATTTAAGTTAATTGGGTCTCAATAAAGAAAATGGTCGGGCCAAAGCTAAGTATCAAAATATACAACACAACTGGGCCAATAAAAGACCTAAAAATTGACGCTTGACCTATCTCACGATTACAATATGTTGAGTGTATGAAAACAAGATAAGAGCTCTAACTAATTTGGCATGACACAACTAATTCCTAAAAATTGCAGCAGGTGCGTAGGCATTGCTTTCTAATAACTTGTCACAAAACCCTTGTGCACATTGTCCTCGATGATTTCAGCTAGCTCTCTATCTAACTTGAAGGTAATACCTTCTTCAATTAGGCTTTCAGGTATCATCGAGCAAGAAATTTTGTATGGTTGTATGCAATCCAAACATGGGCTTTCAGGCACAGTCGGCGCTGACCCGATTATCATGATGCCAACCTAAGAAGTAAAGCATGACATGGTTAGTGTCTAGACTTATCCCAAGCCCTTTGGTTAAGTAAAGGCCACCTACTGGAAGCCGGGCTTTAGTAGAGGAAACATAAACGACGAAGTGGGTGATATCAGATACGGGCTTCTATAGCCATTTGAGTCACAACCTTGTTGCATATGTCAAGTCTTTGGTTGACTGTTGGCAGGCCTTCAAGTGCTAACTCTAGGTATTGATGGAGTATCTCTTGTGACATAACAACATACAGTGGACACAATTAGATGATGATATGTATGGCAAGTGCAATTGTGAGCTTCTTAACCTTTTCCACAAGTTTCTCATCATCTTTCCTGGAATTATCAAAGCTAATTTACATGACAACAAAGCATGAACGGGCGGAGCTAATAACAGGTAACATAGTCAGAAAGTGACTCACTTTGACTTTGCAAAACGTGGAATACCAAGTGTCACGTTCATCTCACCACGTCCAGCAAGATGAAATGTGTTAAGCCTGGAAAGCGAAAGTATTGTTCAACCTCAAACTTTATTAACTAAAAAGACACAATCAAACGTAACCCTTTTTTCTTCCTTAAATATTTGGGTCATACCTACATCCAGTAACTTAATATACCAATGTTCAGTTTAAGATGACAATCGGTATTTATAACAGACTACAAAGAGGATCAAAATTCATATCTTAATTTATGAACATTGACTGGCCAGTTGAATAGAGAACTTTTCAGCCTAGAATGTTATAAACAGAACCACACTATCAGAATGTTATAAACATATCAGAACACACACCCAAAATCCTAAATAAAGAAGCACGTGATGATTGTAACTAAAAAGGTTACGCTGATCCTTCTTCTACTTAAAAAGGAATGGATTGCTGATGGTATAATTGCACATACAACTTCATACGCTGATTCCCATCTGTCTTTTTGCAACTTCAGAGGTGGTGTGAACTTTATCAAGATAAGGTGATATGAGGTTATTTAGTTACTTTTCATGGTATGATCCTTCGGTGGATTCAACAAAGTTGTTGAAGGCGGTTCACACACGTCTCAGAAAAACTTCATGCCCACTCGTTTCTGTTGCAAACGTTTAACAGGTAGAGAAATAAGGCATGGTGTGTGGTGGTGCCAAAATGAGTAGGCTGGGTAACAGGTCAACACAGTTTGAAGTTAGGTTGCCCAAAAGACTTTTGATTAGAAAAATTGAGTTGTTTTTTAAGCAATTCAAGTGTCAAATATGATTACAGCAACTACATTATCAATAATACTCTAATATATTTATTTAAATGATTGGAAGGTTTTATCACTTTATGTATTACATCATTTGAGATTTAGAGTACACCTTGGGTAACTTTCGACCCATTTCCTTATAGGAGAAATTCTTATGTAAAAGGGTCAAAGTGCCACCTCTAATGTCACGTATTGACATAATGACATCTGAAAGACCTTTAAGTGCATAAGACATACATGTACATATTATAATCAACAGACCCCTTACCTGGAAAAGATAAACAGAGATGGGAAGCAATCTCTTTAGAATGTGAAGAAACCGACTGCCCAACTGTAAAAAAACTGAGAAATTCAGTAAAAGCCAGAGATCTAATGAGAACAAAAAAAGATTCAGTACCTGGTGAAGAAAAGGATCAAAAGTATCACGAGCTTTAGCAACAGCAATGACACATGCAGTCCTAGAGTTTCAAGAGACAAAGTTACAAGAAGTTTTAAGCTTTAATAAAAAATGAATTGGTAACACAGGTAGAAAAATGAGTGGTAGGAACCTAGAGTAGTTTGTTCCATCATGAATATCTTCAACTCCACACGCATTTACAATTTCTTGACGTGTAATTGGAGGGCATTTGATCCCTCCGACAACAAACAGTAATTCTGCCAAAGCACGATGATACTGAGTACCTTTGTATAAACGCATACCTGCATTCTGGAGAAGAACAATGTCGCATGTGACAGAAGTCCAAACAAGAAGTATGGAAAGAACGACCACTCAATAAGGCAAAAAGTAAAATCATTGACCGCAATTATTTAGTTGCAACTTTGATAATATTTAGTCACACTTTATTTCCACATCAATCTGGCAGAACTTAAAAATAGGAAATGCCATTAAGAAATATTCAACGATCACCAACATTGATAAAGCATGCTTAAAAGATACGGAGATGAAGATTTTTATAGCTTACATGTATTAACTTGAGCGAAAACTGAGAGCCATCAATACCAATAGGTGCCTCACCATTAACCCTCTCATCTTGTAGTGTTTCCCCTACAATGATGACAAATCAAAGAATTTAGATGTTAACTGAATGTCAATAATTAGTAAGTTAGAATGTTCATTAAAAGTCTAGACACTATTTAATCACCAAATTTATCAGGAGGTGCAACAACTGTCCCTTTCAATAGCAGTGATAACAACGAAACAGAACAAAATAAAGATATCAACATGGGTCAAATCAAGTAACATTTAAGAAAGTTATGAAGGTTTTAGTAGATAAAACCTTGGTCAAGAAAAGATCATGAAAAGCTCTTCCTTTCACTTTTAATTTGACTTCATCTAACGTACTACGGAAGCACACCAAAAAAAAGTACATCAGTTATATTACGTAGATACGGATAATCATAAAGTACACTTTTTTATAGATGTAAACCTTTATTGAATTTTCATTATAAAGTTTCTTAGAGAAACATGAAGCTAAAAAGGTGATAACTTCAAACCTGAGTTCCTGATTTATGTCATTTAGCTTCCGTGTTGTACCACAATACTCGTTCTCAAGAAGTGGAATGATCCTGGGAACACTATCCATATACCTTATTACACCAAAAAAGTAAACAATCATGAATAAGTTGGTCAAACTGGTTATATGACTTATATCTGACAACTGAGAATGAAACTTGTACCTTTTCATCAGCAATTCTTCCAGGAATAACTTAAGGCTGGTCACTCCAATTCTGCTTGTTTCTTGCTTCGATAGTAACCGACCAAGCTTCTCCTCTGAAGATGCAACATCTTCCATTTTTCTTAGAGAAATTGCTTACAACAATGCAAAAATGGTTGCACATCTTTTTCTCATTTACAATTGGTCAACTGGGGCAGATATCCATGTTGTGCATTTTGTTGTTACTGAAGGGATTTTTTTATTTATGTTTGGACTTATGTTTTTCACTGGATGTAAGAAAATAAAAAACCAAAAGTGGGTTAAATCAGAATTTATTTCTTCGAAACTGAGACAAACTTAAAATTAATAAAAGCTTATGCATGGAAGAGCCTATCATTACCATCAGATGTGTGCTTATGAGGTTGACTAATCATATGTGTTAAAATAGGTGGTTTTAATTCAACATTTCTTATTTATTTATATCAGTTATACATATAATTCTTATATTGTGTTTTGATCGCAATTTATATTATGTTTTGTTAACACATGCAGCTATCTTAACCCAAGATAACTCAAAGATTGCATAAACTTTAAATGTGCAAAACAGTAAGGAACGATATTTAATAGCAGAAGTCAAAAGTTTGCCAATAAGTGGATCGCTTATAAGAGTTGTGTATGTCAGTCGAATCCTATGGGAAAGTGTGACATGACAAACTCGAGTTGTCTAAGGGACCTTGAAGCTTTTTGAAACATTATGCATGGGAAGAAGTTATACATATTGGCTATACAAGAGAGCTTCCAAAATGAACAACTTACATCTAAATACATCACAGATTACAATACATCTTATATATTCATCATCTAGTGACTATACAAAAGGATCTTTGTACATAAATTAGGCTAACCTGATGTCTTTATTGGACGCAGCGCGATTGATTCCAAAATAACCAAATGCTTCATACGTACAGTCAGTGGCGGACGCAGAAACTTGGATAGTGGGGGGCAAATTTTTTTTTTGACAATAGCAAGCTAAAAATATTTAAATCCAAATAAAAAACCGAATATTTTAACTTAAAATTAGAGGATTTTTAAGTTTTTTAGAGTGTCAAAAGTCGGACTTGAATATGTGAGTGGGTGGCAATTCGCGTTTCGAATGGGGGGCATTTTAAAAAAACTGTCAAAATCATAAAATAATTACACTGTAATCGCGTAGTTTTGTTCAAGCCATGGGGGGCGCCGCCATCCCGGACCTAACACATAGGTCCGCCCCTGCGTACATGATATGAGCTTAAACTCATATCCTTTTATCAACAAATAACCCTAAAACATGAAGCAAAATACCAATTTATCTTGCAAAAACAGTGTTATGTGGTATGTTTGTGTTTGTGTACACTTGTGTAGGTAAAAGGATACATTTTCAAGCAAACAAAGAAAAATCAAGCTCAAATGGATGAAAAAGACAAAGAAGGATCAAAAGTGACAAGACTTTGAAGTATAAGGACCTATCTTGACAAGTTGTCAAAGTTGAAGGACTAAAGTGCAAATATTGTGAAAGTCAAGATTCAAGTCAAACTTGGTCAACTCTCAAGTCATCTCAGTCAAAGGACCATTTTGTTCAAGAATGAAAGTTGAAGGACCAAATATGTCAAAAGAATGAAGATCCTAGCTCAAAACAACAATCTGCCAAGTTGAAGGACCAATTCTGCCAACATTTGAAAGTTATTCAAGATTAATCCATGTGTACAACATTTCAGCCAATGAGAAGAAAGGAAAGTGAGCACACGGATTGAATAATAAATATCCACTCAGCCGACATGCATTAAATACCCTATCACAACAGTTGAATCCGTGTGATCAACTTTTAACCAATCAAATGCTGACACGTGGCTTCTTCTTCATCAAATAATTTTGCCAGGATCGTATTTGAGCTACAAGCAATTTCATGGAAAGATTTCAACACCAATCTTGATCATTTTGAAGAGACGAACACAATGGTGCATATCAATTAACATATCATCCACTCATTCGAGAAACCCCAATTCCTTGTTCATACCTGCAAATGCAATTGTGCAGAATTGTACACGTGGCAAGCTGGGATTGGTTCTGACACGTCACCAACCCCAACTAACTCTTCCTTCATGCCTATAAATAGATGGATAGACTTCATTAGTAACGTGTAGCCTAGTTTTGTAAAAACACATAGTTCTAAATTTCCTTTCAACTTTCCTTCATTTTTACCCTAGCTACTCAAGAGTCTGACAAACTATTGAGTTAGTTAGTTAGTTACTACCCTTCCAACAATTTTGTAACCGTTTTTCATTGAATAAAATTCAAATCTTCATTTCCCGCCAAAACTGTTCTTCTTACTTCTGTTCATTCCTTGCTGCTATTGGATACTGTTGTTGCTGTTTTGTGTTTGTTATGATCATTGATTGATCATAACTGACATTGAAGGAGTTTGATAGCTGTTTGATCAGAATTCAGTTCATTCCTTGATTTTTGAAGATTTCAAGCATGATGATGATGATTGTTGATTTGTTAGCTGTTATTGTTGATTGATTGTGCCCTAGTGATAAGGTGGTGGTTATCACTAGGTTAAGAGAGCTCAGCGCTCCTCTTCTTCTCAGTGGTTAACTCCAATAGGTTTTAAAAGCTCTCATTTTTGTTCCTCTCAACAAGTCAAATGCATGATTTCTTTTCCTAGTGTAATTTTGATGGCTACATGATAAAAGTTGTTTAGATTTGCTCTTTGTTGGTACTTGATTACTTGTAGCTTAATCTGTTTACTTGCTATTAGTTTTGGATTAAGTCTAGTCTTAGCTTATTTTTTAGTAAATTTGGTTCTAGCATCTTATTTAGTTATAGTTGTTCTTAGTGCTCACTTGTACTCTTAAATCAGTTCATTTGGAGTATAAAACTTGGAGATCAATAGCATTTGATTCAGCTTAAATCAGTATTCAAAAAGCCTTTGTAAAAGTTTGAAATATCTGTTAAAGGAGTGTTTGGGACTAGCTTAACAAGAGTTTTCAAGTATTGAGTTTTGGTATTTTAGAGTTCATTTGTAGTCAATTGGTGATAATAAAGAGTTTTCAGTCATTTACAAGTCAAAAAGTTGGTCAAACAGGCAAATGGCACATAAAATATTTGGGTTAGTCTTATGCATTTTGGTCATTTAGAAACTTGTCAATTTGATTTGATCAGTACTCACTCAATACTGGATGATATTGTACCAAATTTGTTTCCATTTGTAGCTTATATCATATAGTTTCTGAATCTAAGAGGATTTTATACAGTTTACAATAAGCAGTCAGATATAAGCAAAAATCAGATAAGCAGACTTAAGTGAAGTTTCTGTAACTTGAAAAATGAAAATCTGTATCTCCTTTTCCTATTCATAAACATGTCCATTTTTCTTCACAAATCCTCTTAAGTCATTGAGTTACATGATTTTTGAGAAAATCAGCTTTTTGAAAAATAAGCTGGTCAACGCTTGGTCAACATAAGCCCATTTTTAGCTTAATTCAGATTCTGAGCTTATTTCTTGATGAAAAAGTTTCTAGTTTGATTTCCCGTTCATCAATTCAGTTGCTTAATCAGTTTCATTAAGAAAATCAAGTTGTGACTGATTAGATTTTGCTATAGCTTATTTTGTGCTTATTGATAAGCACTCATTTGCTTATTTAGAATCTTTAGCCAATTTCCTTTGACACACGTAGCTTATTGTGGATTTGAAACTTATTGCAACTTGTCTCATTGAATTTGGTTGAGAAATAAGCTTAAACGAGCTTATTTTCAAGTTTGTCCCGTTTTTGCTTAAAAAGTTTCCATAATTGCACTTTGGTCCCTTATGTTTTAATCAGTGCTTAAAATTGGCTAAACTTCCAAGTTTTTAGGGTTTGCACTTGTTAAGTCCTTGCAGTTTTAAAAGTTGTTAATTTCAGTTAGCAATTTGTTAGTTTGTTGCACTTTTAGTTAGTTTGTTATAAATTTTGCAAATTTGATCCTTGTAGTTAACTGTTTTACACTTTTAGTCCCTAGAATTGTTAGAATTTACATTTCAAGCACTTATCTTTCATAGCATTTACATTTTCAGTCCTTTAAGTTTCATATTTTGCATTTTGAATTTTTACTTGAATAAAAACGTGGTATTTGCAATATGTTTTACATATAAGTAGGTAATATTTTTCCGTTTTGCAAGGTTTTGATTGAATTAGCAAATAGAATATCCAAGCAAGCTTAACAACCAAGAACAATTAAAAACCCGATATTGGTTGGACTTTCCATTAGCAAGAACTGAGAAAAAACGAACTGCATTATACACAATTTCAAATGGCGCCACTGCCGGTTCTTTGACTACACGAGAGACTATCGATTGACGGTTTTCATTGGCTTTTGGGATCCGTTCATTTTGTGAACGTTATTTTTACGTATCATAAATCAAAAACAAATAAAAAATCAAAAATATAAAAATACATAAAAACTAAAAAGTTAACAAAACAATTCTTTTCCTAAAGAATTGACCAAAAAAATAAAAAATCCAAAAAGCAATCTTTTTCCTAAGAGATTGCACCCAAAAATATATATTATTGGATTCTCTCGGTTTTTATGTACATATAGTATTTTCTCTTAAAAAATTCATAAATACAAAAATATTTTCCATATATTATTATAAGTAAATACGTATACGTATAAGAACAACCAATCTACATATTCTCCATAAGTATTGCCGAGGCAATACACCGTGTTGAGGGGCGTTCCGGTCCTTGACACGTGTATCGATCAAACAAAATAAAGCAAGAATAGATAAATACTCTCAATAAGCAACAATTCGAAGAATGCGAACATTTAAGTGAATAGAAAGGCGATGTGCTATAAAATGCCATCTAAGGGTCAATAGGTACTTAAGTGCTTCGCGCCACCTAACCCCCCGTTCACTTGTAAGTATTCTAAGAAGGAAGGCTTCATTGGGGGTCTTGCACCCAAAGTAGTATATACGTATAGTGTTATTTTCTTGTGGATATTTAATATTGAAACTCGAAGAGGATAATCCATTTCTCTTCAAAGTCACACGAGAGCTTCTCTCTCATTCCTCGTATTGAGTTGCATGCTCACTCACGGGCGTGCACAAATACCGATTGGTGTACAACCTCTTCCTCCGAAAAGGAAGAAAAAGAGAAAGAGTAAGACCACCATCGTCCACCAAGCCGATCACGAGAATCGTGCTTTGACTCCACCACAAGAAGCCATGGCTATTGATAATCGCAATTTGTATGAACGTATGCAATCCAACATTCATGGATATTCTAGTGCCATTAAGATTCCCGACTTTCCCGCTAACACATTTGAGCTACATACATCTATGATCAATATGGTTGCACAATCACCTTTCTTTGGTAAATGATAGGTGTATAAACACCCATCCTTTTACCACTTAATTCTGGCTAAAACAAGACCAAAACACGTATTTAATATCATTTGTTTGGAATTATGCGTGGTTTTTGTGTTTATTGTGTTTTCAGAGCTAACCGGATAAATATTAAAGAAAACATGGGATTGCACGGGATTTATCAAGGAAAAAGACTCAAGATAAAGTCTATTGTCCAAGAGATGCAAAAGATTTGAAGTCACTGGGCCTATTCGAAGATTTATCAAAGAAAAGGACTAAAGACGGAAGATTTTCATAAGTCGAAGAAACTCGAGTCTATTTAACGAAGAAATTAAAAGACGAGTTGGATTTAATCGACGACAAATCCCGAATCAGAATCGAAAACGTCAACTTTTCTGAAAAGACGAGAAGACAAGAAGAAAGGGAGAAAGCCCACTCACCAACCAACCACTAGGAGTATAAATAGATACTCCCTTCACACAATTAGGGAGTTAGTTCATTTTTCTTTTTCCCAGTTTGTTAGCTTCGTCCCATCACCAACACCATTAGGGTGTTTGGTGATTTTCATCTTTTTCTTTCAATCTTGTAATCCTTAATCATTAACCTTGTTACTCTTCTTTTAATCAATCTATTCCATCTTTTCATTCATCTTGTTCATCTCCATTTTTATTGCAAGTTTCTAAGTTTCTTATTTGATTCAAGTTTGATTTCAAAAAGTTGTTGATTTAGTGTTTTTATTGGTGGGATTTGTTTCTTACAGTATCTAAATGATTTGTGTTTAATTTGGTAAAATCTTTTTAAGTATTTGATTTGATTTTGTGTTTAAATCGTTTTCCCTGTTTTGGTATCACTGTTACTGTTCTTCGTTACCAGATTTTTCCGAACAGACCTTTTATTCCGAATAGGCAAATTCACTTTTCCCTTGCTCGGAATATTTTGGATATTCCGAATAGAGGGTTTTACTTTTCTTTTACTCGGAATATTTGCAATATTCCGCATAGCCAGCTTCTTCGTTTCCTTATTCGGAACATTTTAAATATTCCGAATAGGAAGTATTTTCCGCATAGACTTTTTGTTCCGAATAGCCATGTTTTCCGAATAGGACCCTTTTTCCGCATAGAATAATTTTTCCGAATGGTGTTGTTTTTCCGCATAAGCATAATTTTCCGCACAGCTAATTTATTCCGCATAAGCCATCTTTCCGCATAGAGATTTATATTCCGCATAGGGCAACTTTTTCCGCATAAGGATTTATTCCGAGTAAGACATATTCCGCATAGGGTATTTTCCTGTTTTAATTCAAGTATAGCTTTTTATTTGTTGCTTGTTTTAAGTTTATTTCATCACTATTTTATTCATTTACCTGTTGAGTAGAATAGAAAACCAAATCCACTTTTTGTCACCAAGAACAAATCATTCCACTTTAAACTGAGATCAATTCGAGAGGATACCGAGAAATATTTTGAACCCGTTGCAAAAACCTTGTATCAAATGGCGCCGCTGCCGGCTCCTCTCGTTAAGATCAAAAGTTTTTTGTGAGAACTTGGATTTTGGGATCCGTTCCCCGTGAACGTTACTTTTTCATAAAAATTTTTCAAAAACACTAAAAAATACAAAATTTTCAAAAAAATCCTAAAAAGTAAAAAACATAAAAAACAAAAATATTTTTGCTTTGTTTTTCTTTGTTCGTTCTTTTGCAGGTGTATGCGCACTCGATCCACGTCTTACCAAGAGCCCGAGCCTCTCGATAACTTAGACATGGCGGGTGTACAAAACAACAATAACATACCACCTCCGAACAACAATAATAACAACAACAACCCGCCCTTCAACAACATGAATAACAACAACAATGAGCCCCTTCCGGATAATCGCCCAATGATTGAACTGCTGCAAGCTCATGTCGATGGCAACACGGATCCAATTGTTATACCACCAATTGCCGCCAACAATTTCGAGCTAAAGTCAGGCTTTATCCAGATGGTCTCAGCTCAACCGTTCTTGGGACGCACCATTGATGACCCACACGACCATATCAAGAGATTTCTACAACTCACCAACACGGTCAAGTTCAATGGAGTTCCACAAGAAGTGATAAGGTTACAACTTTTTCCCTTTTCTTTAGAGGGACAAGCCCGGCATTGGCTTGCTAAGGAACCGCCACAGAGTATTCTCTCGTGGACGGATTTGGAAACAAAGTTCATCAATTACTTTTTTCCACCCTCTCGTACTACCGCTTTGCGGAATGAGATTATAAACTTTGAACAAAAGTAAGATGAGTTATTCAGTGAATCTTGGGATCGCTTTAAAGATCTTTTAAGGAAATGCCCACAACATGGTTTTACCAAAGTACATCAAATAAATACTTTTTACAATGGTTTAAGCATGAGTGACCAAGATTCACTGAATAGTGCCTCGGGGGGTAATTTATTGGCTAAGACTTCCAATGCTGCTTGGGATATCATTGAGAACAAATCTCGTGTGCAAACCAAGAGTGTTAGGACCAATGTTGCTAGTGCTAGCACTAATGACAGCGACAAGCGACTTGACAAAATCACCACGCTTCTTGAATCGCTTGTCACACATACCGTCAGCAACAACAACAGCAACAACGCCAAAAACGCTCAAGTGAACGCTGTCAGCCAACCATGTGAGATATGCGGTGGTCCCCACTCTTACACAACTTGTACCGCCACCCAAGATTACCCTGCTGAGAATGTGAATGCGGCATATGGCACCTATCCTCAACCCGCTTATCAAGCAAAACCCCAAGGTGACCGTAACTTGCTTAGCTACCGCAGCAACAACTATCTTTCACCACCTGGTTTTCCTCCTACCAACCCAAACCAACAACAAAACCTTAATCGCCCTCCTCAACAACAACAACAACCTCGACAACCATACGTACCACCTCACAAGCAGCAACAACCACCTCAAAGAAACAACCAAGTCTACCAACAACCTGCTTACCAACCACCTGCATACAATGCTCCTTCCAACCAAACCACCACTGCTTTACACCAAGAGGTCACAACCTACATGAGAACCAATGATGTGATAGTGGGCAATCTCCAAGAGGAAGTGCGCAATTTGAAGGCAGACTTGGTCAAGCAAGGAAATGATTTGAGAGCTGACATGAGAAACACGTTGGATAGCCAGACTAATGATCTGAGGAACATGATGGCTAGTTTCTTCCAAAGTAGTCAACCCTCTTCTTCGGGTACTCTTCCGAGTAACACCGTTGCAAACCCAAGAGGGGAGATGAAAGCAATCACTACTCGAAGTGGTAAAGGTACCAAGGAACCCGAGCTTCCTATACCTCCACCTGTGGTTGTGACTAAGGAGACCGAGTCGCCTGCTCCTATTCCTCCTCCTTCTCCTTCCCCAATTTCTCCACCTCTTCCTTCTACCCCTCCTCCACCCGTGGTTGTGAGTGATCCTATTCTCCCAAAGCGTTCCTCTTCTTCCAATATACCTTATCCTTCAAGGTTGAGGAAAGAGAAGCAAAAGAGCAAGGATGATATTCAGGTTTCGAATTTCCTTAAAATGTTCAAACAACTAAATTTCAATATCTCCTTCGCTGAGGCTCTCGCTCACATGCCCAAATACGCCAAAATGTTTAAAGACCTTCTGAGCGACAAGGAAAAGCTCCTCGACATTGCCAACACCCAACTTAATGAGAACTGCTCTGCAGTGCTCTTAAGGAAATTGCCAACCAAGCTTGGTGATCCGGGTCGTTTTCTTATCCCTTGCAATTTCCCGGGAGTAGAGAATTGCATGGCCCTAGCCGATCTAGGTGCCAGTATTAATCTCATGCCTCTAAGTGTTTGGAAGCAATTATCTCTCCCAGAGCTAGTCTCCACTAAAATGACTTTGGAATTGGCCAACCGTACGGTTGCTTATCCAGTGGGGATAGCCGAAGATGTCATTGTAGGAGTCGACAAATTCACCTTCCCTGCTGATTTTGTTGTCGTCGACTACGAGATGGACCCTCGTGTACCACTGATTGTTGGTCGTCCATTCCTTAGGACCGGTCGCACTCTTATTGATGTTGAAGCCGGAGAGCTTATCATGAGAGTGGGTGACGACAAAGTAGTCTTCAACATGGGAAAGTTGTCTAAACAGCCTTATTCATATGAGAGAATTAATTGTATTGACGTTCTTGATGAGGCTTGTGAAGAACACTTTAATGATGCTTGCAAAAGTATTCCTACCTCTCTTCCCACTGTTGAAACCGTGTCCTCCATTGATTCATCGTTGTCTCTATTTGGAGATAGTGATTTATTCTGGAACAATCTTGAAGATACCATGGGAGATGTGAATTTAGCTACTAATGATTCTCCCACCGAGGGGGATGAAGACATGAGTTTCTTTGACAATCTACTCACCGACGACAATCCTTCGCCTCCATCTCCCACGGTTATTGCTATCGATGCCACGACTTTGAAAACGCCTCCCGTCGAAAATCCTCCGGATTTGGAACTTAAGGAGTTGCCGCCACATCTCGAGTACGTGTTCCTTGACGACAACAAGAAGTCGCCCGTCATTATTGCAAAGGATTTGAAAGATACTGAGAAGACTCGCCTCGTTGCCGTGCTGCAAGCTCACAAGAAGGATATTGCTTGGAAGATTTCCGATATTCGTGGAATTGATCCTCACTTCTGCACACACAAAATTCTCATGGAGGACGATTTCAAGCCCACTATTCAAAGCCAACGAAGGGTGAATCCAAAAATCCATGAAGTCATCAAAACAGAGGTTATCAAACTTCTTGATGCGGTAATGATATACCCTATTTCGGATTCACCGTGGGTTAGTCCAATCCATTGTGTGCCCAAGAAGGGCGGAATAACCGTTGTTCCCAATGAACACAACGAGTTGATTCCCACTCGTCTCGTTACTGGGTGGAGAGTTTGTATAGACTACCGCAAACTCAATGATGCCACGAGAAAGGATCATTTCCCTCTACCTTTTATGGACCAAATGCTTGAACGATTAGCCGGTAACGAATATTACTGCTTTCTTGATGGTTTCTCGGGTTATTTCCAAATACCCATCGATCCCCAAGATCAAGAGAAGACTACATTCACTTGTCCCTATGGCACTTTCGCTTACAAAAGAATGCCTTTTGGCTTATGTAATGCGCCAGGGACTTTCCAAAGGTGTATGTTAGCTATCTTCCATGACATGGTTGAACAAACCATGGAAGTCTTCATGGATGATTTCTCGGTCTTCGGGGATTCCTTCTCTGCTTGCCTTGCCAATTTAGAACGTATGCTAAATCGGTGCGAAGACACTCGCCTTGTTCTGAATTGGGAAAAATGCCATTTTATGGTAAAAGAAGGCGTCGTGCTTGGACATAAGATTTCGAAAGCCGGTCTTGAAGTAGACCGTGCTAAAGTCGATGTTATAGCAAAGTTGCCTCCACCTTCAACTGTGAAGGGTGTGAGAAGTTTCCTGGGTCATGCGGGCTTCTATCGTCGATTCATCAAAGATTTTTCTCAAATCGCTCGCCCGATGACCCACCTCTTGGAAAAAGATACTCCTTTTATCTTTTCCAAAGAGTGCCTTGAAGCCTTCAACTCGCTTAAGGATAAGCTAACTAAGGCACCCGTCTTGGTTACCCCTAATTGGGAGCTTCTCTTTGAGCTGATGTGCGATGCTAGTGATTTTGCTATTGGAGCGGTTCTTGGACAAAGAGTGAACAAACACTTCCAACCAATCCATTACGCTAGCAAGACAATGACGGGGGCACAATTGCATTATACGACAACTGAGAAAGAGCTTTTAGCTGTTGTCTATGCTTTTGAAAAATTCCGCCCCTATCTTGTCCTTTCTACCACCATTGTGTACACCGATCATTCCGCGCTGAAGTACTTGTTGACAAAGCAAGATTCCAAACCAAGACTTCTTCGCTGGGTTTTGCTGCTCCAGGAATTTAAAATCGAAATCTGCGATAAAAAAGGAGCAGAAAACTTAGCCGCGGACCATCTTAGTAGACTTGAGGATCCATACCAAGGGGATCATCCGACCAAAGAAATCAATGATTCTTTTCCCTTGGAGACCTTAATGTCTATTAACTCGAAGCCGAATGAAACCCCGTGGTTTGCGGACTTTGCAAATTACTTGGCGGGTGGAATTCTCAAGGAAGGGTTGACGTCCCAACAAAAGAAGAAGTTCTTTACCGACATCAAGACTTACTTTTGGGACGACCCTTACCTATTCAAACAATGTGCTGACCTGATTATTCGCCGATGTGTTGATGGACCGGCAGCGTCGGACATCCTTGATGCTTGCCACAAAGGACCCACCGGTGGTCACTTTGGTCCCAACTACACCGCTAAAAAAGTGTTTGATTCGGGATTTTATTGGCCCTCCATATACCGTGACGCTCACGATATGGTCAAACGATGTGATGTTTGCCAAAAGCAAGGCAAAATCACACATAAAGACGAGATGCCTCAGAATTTCATTCAAGAGTGTGAAATTTTTGATGTTTGGGGTATCGACTTTATGGGGCCATTCCCTTCTTCTAAAGGAAACAAATACATCCTTGTAGCCGTTGACTACGTTTCTAAGTGGGTTGAAGCCAAAGCTTTGCCTACTAATGACGCAAGGGTGGTTTGTAACTTTTTGAAAGCTCTTTTCGCTAGATTCGGTGTGCCTCGTGCCATTATTAGTGATCGTGGGACTCATTTCTGCAATGACCAATTTGCTCGAGTCATGGCTAAGTACGGTGTAAATCATCGTCTTTCCACAGCCTACCACCCACAAACTAATGGCCAGGCTGAAATATCCAACCGAGGACTGAAGCGAATTCTTGAAAGGACTGTGGGAGAGCATCGTGCCGCATGGGCTGATAAACTCGATGATGCTTTGTGGGCTTTTCGTACTGCTTACAAGACCCCGATCGGCTGTACGCCTTATCGTCTTGTGTACGGGAAAGCGTGCCACCTCCCCATTGAGTTGGAGCACAAGGCTTATTGGGCCTTGAAGTGGGCTAATTTTGATATCAACAAAGCCGGTGACCTACGCAAGATCCAACTCAATGAGCTGAATGAACTCCGTAATGAGGATTATGAAAATTCTTTGATCTATAAGGAACGAACTAAGCTCATTCACGACTCCAAGATCAAAAACCGAGAGTTCCATGTTGGAGACAAAGTCTTACTTTTTAACTCTCGGTTGAAAATCTTTTCGGGCAAGCTGAAATCTCGTTGGTCCGGCCCATTCACCATCGCCCAAATTTTTCCATATGGTACTCTCGAGCTCGCTCAACCTAATGGACCTAATTTTAAGGTGAATGGCCAACGAGTGAAGTTGTACTTTGGTGAGGACACCTCTCACGAGGTGATTCCATCCCTCACCACGTTTCCCATGAACTAATTTTGGGTCGAGTCAGGCTCGTGACTCGGTTATCAAAAACAAGCGCTCCTCGGGAGGCAGCCCGAGTATCTATCCCTTTAACCCCCTAAGTGTAGGGGAGGACCTATTTTGGTCGTTTGTGTTTGTGTGTGGTGATGTGACTACAGTGATAAATGCAATCTTGGACATCTTTGAAGAACCGTGCTCCCGTGTTATCCGAAATCCGGTTCTATCTCTCAACTATCGTGATTCAATTTTCTTCATACTCACATTTGAAATTGATCACTTTAGTCGTCTCTCCCTTAACTCGAGTTAACCAACGTGCACAATGTCATAAGTGTAAGGGAGACTTTTCCCACATGCTTAAACATTGAGGACAATGTTTATCTTAAGTGTAGGGGAGACTTCTATCGAAGTTTTAAGTGGACTTTTCCATGAAAATGCCTTCATTTAACCGGAAAATCCTATTTTTTAGCATTTTTCAAATTTTTTATTAACTTTGGCCATTTAGTCGAAATTTTTAAAATTTTTATCGTTGCTTTCATATGTATATATCCCGTAATAAAGTGGTGTAGCTAGTTTAGAAGTCTTTGATATATTAGGCCCGTTGCGTTTATTTTGACTCAACCCGAATAGACTTATCCAAGTTTATTCTAGCCAGTATCCTTAACCATATAGACCTTAATTGGTTTATTAGGCTAAGTGTCCACGAGTCTCATTACTTGAGATTTTAAATTGTGGAGGACGAGAGATGATAGAGTCAATTATAAGTCGGTATTCTTGCACAAGCTCACTTGGTGTAATTATTTGCCTATTCTCCCATCACTTGCTAATAATTTATCTGCAATAAGTAAGGTCTTACGATTTGAAAAGTTACTTAGCTTCTAGCCCAAGATCGTTTAAAAGTTGCTCGGTAATGATAAGAGTTCATAGCCAAGGCATAACTTATGAAGCGGGGCGCGAAGATTGGCGAGTCCGAAAAGGCCCTAACAAGGCATGAGGATTCAATTTTATTGCTGAAGATCCAAAGTGATGTGAAAAGCATTATTCCTAAAGTCTATATGAAGGATCAAGACTCACGACGAAAAGCAATCAACTCCCATAAAGATCATGGAGAAGTCTATCCGAAAAGACCCTAACAAGGTATGAGGATAAATAGATCCAAGTCCGAAAAGGAGACGGATCGTTGTATCTCAAAATCCCAATTAGAGATTGAAGAAATAATCATGAAGTCGTGGTCAACAAAGTTGGAGTACCCCTCAAAAGTCTCCAAAGTGAAGAAACTCTATTATGATGAGAAGACCATTATCTCAAGAACGTCTCTCGAAGATATGAAGTATGAAGTACATGCCAAATATCGGCCCGAGAAAGGTCTCAAATCGTGAACCAAGTTATGCCAAGATATGAACTTTTTGATATCCCGAGAAGCAGTTTTAAGAGATTTTGTCCTTTAGCTAACTATTGATCAAATCGTCCTACTTTGCTTTCAGCCTTAATAAACTATCGAAATAAGTCCAAAAATGCATCTTCATGATCATTCTAAGACAAAAATAAAATATAAGAGATACACCTAGGAATAAGGGAGTTTAAGCATTTAATTAAGCCATGTGTGTAAGTGTTTGATTTACTAACTTATAATAACAATGATCTCGTTTTTAAGCTTAGTTTGGGGAACGTGAAACTTGAGGGTGATAAATCTTCGCAACACCAAAGCCCTAATGTAAGTCCTTGATTTCTTTACAAGTTATTTCATTTCTTTTTGTTTATCTTAAAGTTTTTATTTCTCTTAGTAATTTGATTCTTAATTAGTAGTATTTGAATAAGGCCAAGGTTGATTAATTATGAGAAAAATGTAAAACTGCTTTATCACTAAGCATTGCATGAGGGCATGGCAATGGTTAAGTGTAGGGGATTTGATAGGTGTATAAACACCCATCCTTTTACCACTTAATTCTGGCTAAAACAAGACCAAAACACGTATTTAATATCATTTGTTTGGAATTATGCGTGGTTTTTGTGTTTATTATGTTTTCAGAGCTAACCGGATAAATATTAAAGAAAACATGGGATTGCACGGGATTTATCAAGGAAAAAGACTCAAGATAAAGTCTATTGTCCAAGAGATGCAAAAGATTTGAAGTCACTGGGCCTATTCGAAGATTTATCGAAGAAAAGGACTAAAGACGGAAGATTTTCATAAGTCGAAGAAACTCGAGTCTATTTAACGAAGAAATTAAAAGACAAGTTGGATTTAATCGACGACAAATCCCGAATCAGAATCGAAAATGTCAACTTTTCTGAAAAGACGAGAAGACAAGAAGAAAGGGAGAAAGCCCACTCACCAACCAACCACTAGGAGTATAAATAGATACTCCCTTCACACATTTAGGGAGTTAGTTCATTTTTCTTTTTCCCAGTTTGTTAGCTTCGTCCCATCACCAACACCATTAGGGTGTTTGGTGATTTTCATCTTTTTCTTTCAATCTTGTAATCCTTAATCATTAACCTTGTTACTCTTCTTTTAATCAATCTATTCCATCTTTTCATTCATCTTGTTCATCTCCATTTTTATTGCAAGTTTCTAAGTTTCTTATTTGATTCAAGTTTGATTTCAAAAAGTTGTTGATTTAGTGTTTTTATTGGTGGGATTTGTTTCTTACAGTATCTAAATGATTTGTGTTTAATTTGGTAAAATCTTTTTAAGTATTTGATTTGATTTTGTGTTTAAATCGTTTTCCCTGTTTTGGTATCACTGTTACTGTTCTTCGTTACCAGACTTTTCCGAACAGACCTTTTATTCCGAATAGGCAAATTCACTTTTCCCTTCCTCGGAATATTTTGGATATTCCGAATAGAGGGTTTTACTTTTCTTTTACTCGGAATATTTGCAATATTCCGCATAGCCAGCTTCTTCGTTTCCTTATTCGGAACATTTTAAATATTCCGAATAGGAAGTATTTTCCGCATAGACTTTTTGTTCCGAATAGCCATGTTTTCCGAATAGGACCCTTTTTCCGCATAGAATAATTTTTCCGAATGGTGTTGTTTTTCCGCATAAGCATAATTTTCCGCACAGCTAATTTATTCCGCATAAGCCATCTTTCCGCATAGAGATTTATATTCCGCATAGGGCAACTTTTTCCGCATAAGGATTTATTCCGAGTAAGACATATTCCGCATAGGGTATTTTCCTGTTTTAATTCAAGTATAGCTTTTTATTTGTTGCTTGTTTTAAGTTTATTTCATCACTATTTTATTCATTTACCTGTTGAGTAGAATAGAAAACCAAATCCACTTTTTGTCACCGAGAACAAATCATTCCACTTTAAACTGAGATCAATTCGAGAGGATACCGAGAAATATTTTGAACCCGTTGCAAAAACCTTGTATCAGTAAACAAAATGAGGATCCTCATGCTCACCTTAAGAGATTCCTTTCACTTTGCAATACCATTAAGCATAATGGGGTTCCACATGAGGTGATTAGGTTGATGTTTGTGTCATTTTCCTTAGAAGGAATTGCTAAGCATTGGTTAGACACCCAACCACCCGATAGTATCACCACATGGGATGGTTTCACCACTAAGTTTTTGAACAAGTTCTTTCCTCCACATAAGACTATGGATTTGAGGACTTTAATTATGGGCTTTCAACAAAAACCTAGTCAATCCTTTAGTGATGCTTGGGAAGAGTATAGTGAGTTGTTGAGGCGATGCCCTAATCATGGATTGGATCAAGTTCACCAAATCAACCTCTTTTATGATGGCCTTAAATCTCACCACCAAGATTCACTCAATGCTTCCGCGAGAGGGAATATTCTTCTTAAGACTTACCAAGAGGCTTTGGACATCATTGAGACTAAGGCAATGGTTCAAACAAATAATCCATTTGAAGAAAAGGTTCATGTTATCCAAAACAATTCCCACACTCCTTGTGATAACCAACTCCTCAAGTTTCAAGAAGAGATTTTTCAAAGGATGGATAGTCATAGTGAGAAGAATTTGCAAGTACAATTAGAAATGCTTCAAGCTTTTAAGAGCATGTCATTGAACAATTCCTCAAATAATGTGAATGCCATCACCATTTCTTGTGTTACTTGTGGAGGTCCCCATTCTTATGAACAATGTGATAAGGTGCAAGGGTATCAAGGGGAATGCTATGCTTACCAAGAGGAACATCGTGAACACTTCAAGCCTAATATCAATCCAAATAACCTTTATTACAAATCCCAAAATTACCTTACTCCACCCGGCTTCCCACCCCAACCACCCACCCAAATTCCACAAAATCCTCCTCAAATTTTAGCAAGGAATCAAGGGCAAAGACCACCATACCAAGGAAATAACTACAAGGCACCCAATCAATTTCAACCTCAAGCAAATACCTTTTATCCACCACAACAAGGATTTAATCAACCACTTCCATTTATTCCTAATCAAGCATATGCTCCAATACCAAATCAAGCTTACCCTCAAGTTGCAAATCAAGGATATGGGATGCAAGAGACTCAAGAGTATGTTGACAAGAAAATGCGTGAAATGGAGAAGAGAATGAGTGACCAAATCAATAGGGTTTTAGTGGCGGTAAATCAAAGACCACAAGGGGCTTTACCTTCTAACACACAAACAAACCCTAGGGCCAATGTCAATGCTATTACAACAAGGAGTGGAACAACAACAAAGGATCCTTCACCTTCTAAACCTACTATTGTTCAACCCACTTGTGCTCCTACTTGTGACAAGCCTTCTACTTCTACTTCACCTCCTCAAAATGCTCCTATTCACTCAAACACACCTTCTCAACCACCTCATACTTCGCCTTTACCTTCCATACTTCCCAATGAAGAAGCTAACAAAGACAAATCTTCCACTACTATACCTATTCCACCTACACCAAAACCTACTCTTCCATATCCTTCAAGATTGAAAAAGGACAAGTTAAAGAACAAGGATGACATCAAAGTCTCCAATTTCTTAAGGATGTTCAAGCAACTCAACATCAATATATCCTTTGCGGAAGCTCTTGCTTATATGCCAAAGTTTGCTAAGATGTTCAAGGATTTGCTCTCAAACAAAGAAAAATTGGTTGATTTGCCCAACACATCCCTTAATGAAAATTGTTCCGCGGTGTTACTTAAAACCTTACCAACAAAACTTGGAGATCCGGGGCGCTTCTTGATACCTTGTAATTTTCCCGGTGTTGAAAATTGCATGGCTTTGGCGGATCTAGGGGCGAGCATAAACCTCATGCCTTTATCGGTTTGGAAACAACTATCTCTTCCCGAGCTCACTCCCACTAGGATGACTCTTGAACTAGCCAACCGAACCATAGCTCACCCCGTAGGTATAGCGGAAGATGTGTTTGTAGGTGTGGATAAGTTTACCTTTCCGGCCGACTTTGTAGTGGTCGATTATGACATGGATCCTAGAGTGCCTTTGATTGTTGGTAGACCGTTTTTGAGAACGGGTCGTACCTTGATAGATGTGGCGGAAGGAGAATTAATTATGCGAGTAGAAGATGAGAGAGTGGTGTTTAAGTTAGGGAAGATTTGTGATAGAAAAGAGGTTAAGGAGTCTAGACCTTGTGAGACTATTAACATTGTGGATGTGCTAGATGAAGTGTGTAATGAACACTTTCATGATGCTTGTAAGGGTGCTAGTGATGAGATACCCCATGTTGAAACCGTGGCCTCAATTGCTCCCTCTTTAACACCTTTTGGAGAGAGTGATTTCCTCTTGGAGGAATTTGAGTCCAACTTTCTTGGTGATGATGATTCTCCCATTAATTGGGAAGAAGATATTCTTACGATCCAAAAGTTGCTCAATGAGGACCCTATTCCTTCTCCTATTCCACAAGAGATTACCATTGAGGAACCTTCCATAGTACAACCTTCCATAGAGAGTCCACCTCCCATTGAACTTAAGGACCTTCCATCCCACTTAGAATATGCTTTCTTAGAAGGAAAAGACCAATTACCGGTGATCATTGCTAAAGAGTTGAAAGCGGATGAGAAAGAGCAACTTATTGAAGTTCTTAAGAAACATAAGAAAGCTTTAGCATGGAAAATATCCGACATAAGGGGAATTGATCCACATTTTTGTACACACAAAATCCTTATGGAGGATGACTATAAACCCGCCATTCAAAACCAAAGGAGAGTTAACCCAAAAATCCATGAGGTTATTAAGAAGGAAGTGATTAAACTCTTAAATGCGGGTATGATTTACCCCATTTCCGACTCTCCATGGGTTAGCCCGGTTCATTGTGTTCCAAAGAAGGGTGGAATCACCGTGGTGCCTAATGAGAACAATGAGCTTATTCCCACGAGACTTGTGACCGGTTGGAGAGTTTGCATTGATTATAGAAAACTCAATGAGGCAACTAGGAAAGACCATTTCCCGCTTCCCTTTATGGATCAAATGCTTGAACGCTTAGCGGGAAATGAGTACTATTGTTTTCTTGATGGCTTTTCGGGTTATTTCCAAATACCAATTGACCCTAAGGATCAAGAAAAGACCACATTCACTTGTCCCTACGGTACATTTGCTTACAAGAGGATGCCTTTTGGCTTATGTAATGCACCGGGGACGTTTCAAAGGTGCATGATGGCGATTTTCCATGACATGATAGAGCAAACCATGGAGGTTTTTATGGATGACTTTTCCGTATTTGGAAACTCCTTTAGCTCATGTCTCACCAATCTTGAGAGAATGCTTAAGCGTTACGAGGAAACACGTTTGGTGCTTAATTGGGAGAAATGTCACTTTATGGTGAAAGAGGGGATTGTTTTAGGACACAAGATATCCAATAAGGGATTAGAAGTTGATAGAGCTAAAATTGATGTGATTGCTAAGCTTCCCCCACCCACCTCGGTTAAAGGTGTGAGGAGTTTCTTAGGTCATGCGGGATTTTATAGGCGCTTTATACAAGATTTTTCTAAGATAGCTAGACCGATGACTCACCTCTTGGAGAAAGAGGCTCCTTTCATTTTTGACCAAGCTTGTTTAGACTCTTTTGAGACTCTTAAGGAAAAATTGACTAAGGCTCCCGTTTTGGTTTCTCCAAATTGGGAATTACCTTTTGAGCTTATGTGTGACGCTAGTGATTATGCGGTGGGGGCCGTCTTAGGACAAAGAGTTAATAAGCATTTTCAACCTATACACTATGCGAGTAAAACCATGACCGGTGCACAACTTCATTACACTACCACGGAAAAAGAGTTGCTTGCTATAGTATATGCTTTTGAGAAGTTTAGACCATATCTTGTGCTCTCCAAAACCATAGTGTATACGGATCATTCCGCTCTCAAGTATCTTATGACAAAACAAGATGCTAAGCCTAGGCTTTTGAGATGGGTTTTGTTGCTTCAAGAGTTTAAGATAGAGATTCGTGATAAGAAAGGGGCCGAGATTTTAGCGGCGAATCATTTGAGTAGACTTGAGCATCCTTTTCAAGGAGATTTCCCACACCAAGAAATCAATGAATCCTTTCCATTAGAGGAGCTCATGTCTATCTCTTCCCAAGAGGATGCCACACCTTGGTTTGCGGATATAGCAAACTATCTTGTGGGCAATGTGCTTATTGAGGGTCTTACTTATCAACAAAAGAAAAAGTTTCTTAAGGAAGTTAAGTATTACTTTTGGGATGATCCATATCTCTTTAGGCAATGTGCGGACCAAATCATTAGACGGTGTGTAGATGGGCCCGAGGCATTTAAGATCTTAGAGGCGTGTCATAAAGGACCTACGGGTGGACATTTTGGGCCTAACTACACCGCCAAGAAAGTCTTTGATTCGGGTTACTATTGGCCTTCCATTTACAAAGATGCCCAAGAAATGGTGAAATTTTGTGATGTTTGTCAAAGACAAGGAAAAATTACACAACGTGATGAGATGCCACAAAATTTTATCCAAGAGTGTGAGATATTTGATGTATGGGGCATTGATTTCATGGGACCTTTTCCATCCTCTAAGGGAAACAAGTATATACTTGTGGCGGTGGATTATGTGTCCAAATGGGTGGAGGCTAAAGCCTTACCTACCAATTATGCTAGAGTGGTTGTAAAGTTTTTGAAACAATTGTTTGCTAGATTTGGTGTACCTCGGGCCATCATAAGTGATCGTGGTACGCACTTTTGTAATGATCAATTCACGAGAGTTATGAAGAAATATGGAGTGAACCATAGACTTTCTACCGCGTATCATCCTCAAACAAATGGTCAAACCGAGGTCACAAATCATGGTTTAAAGAGAATTTTAGAGAGAACGGTGGGAGAGCATCGAGCTTCTTGGTCGGATAAGCTTGATGATGCTTTGTGGGCGTTTAGGACGGCGTTTAAAACACCAATTGGTTGTACACCTTATAGGCTTGTCTATGGAAAAGCGTGCCACCTCCCATTTGAGTTAGAACATAAGGCATCTTGGGCTCTCAAGTGGGCTAACTTTGATTTAAACCAAGCCGATTCACATAGGAAAGATCAACTCAATGAGATGGATGAGTTGAGAGCCAATGCCTGTGAGAATTCTTTGATTTACAAGGAAAAGACTAAGAAATTGCATGATGCTAAGATCAAGAATCGTGAGTTCAAAGTTGGAGAGCCGGTTCTCCTCTTTAACTCAAGATTGAAGCTTTTTGCGGGCAAGCTTAAGTCGAGATGGTCCGGTCCATTCACTATTGCTCAAGTGTTTCCATATGGAACTCTTGAGTTGTCCCAACCCGATGGTCCAAATTTTAAAGTGAATGGTCACCGTGTTAAACATTACTTTGGGGAGGACATTTCCGTTGAAATGGTCCAAGAGGTCCCCATTTTCCCCATGAATTAATTCATTAAGGGACGAGTCGAGCTAGAGACTCATTAACTCAAGCATCGTATAACTAGGTTTAGAGTGTTGTAGGTTAGGAATAAAGGTATAGACTTGGAGATAAGTGTAGGGGAGACCTTCTTTTGTCTTCATGATTGTTTGTAGGGTTGCTCACTCATCTCATGCTTTGGAGCTTATGGAGGAGGCCCTTGTATCCGGTTCATTTCGTTACTTTAGTGATTTTTCATTGACACCTTGTGCTTAAACATGATTTCACTAATAGTTGTCCTTTCCTTAACTTGGGTTAAGCAAAGTCTATTCATTGTCATAAGTGTAGGGAAAGTTTTTATACTTCCATGCTCTTAAACATTGAGGACAATGTTTAGCTTAAGTGTAGGGGGGTCTTCTATCAAAGTGACCTTACCTAGAACTTGTCATTGTCTTGCATGATAACATGGAAAAATTGAGTTTTCAACATTTTTCAAATTTTTGATCTACTTTGGCCAACAAAAATATGCATTCATAATTTTTGCATCATTCATTTTTCATTTGCATATCACATTTGCATTGTATATATATTTCTTCTTTTGTTTTTCATCAAAAATATATAAAAAGAAAAAAATATAATAAAACATGGTTTTAACAAGTTTAGATTTCTTTGACATATTAGGCCCGCCATGGATATTTTGACTCAACCCGAGTTTGCTTATCTTAGCAATCTCTAGCTAGTATCCTTAACCATGTAGTCCTTCATTGGTCTATTAGGCTAAGCATCCACCAATTTCATTATTTGAAATTTTAAATTTGTGGAGAATGGGAAATGATAGAGTTGAAGCAAGTGTAAAAGGGCTAGATAGACTTCATGGCAATTACTTGTGGCTAAACCCTTCTCTTCTTTATTTCTATTTTCTTCGCATGTATATAATTGTTAATAAATAATCAAGTACGGTTTTAATTGGTTTGTAATCTCTTATGCATTTTTGGCTAATCATTTATGGTTGATATGAGTACGTCTTAAGATTCTAAGTTAGCACGTTTTATGTGTACTAGACTTATGTCATGCTCCATATTTAGCGGGTGTTTTTCCTTTTATTCTTATTCAAATTTCTTTGTGAGGAATAAAGAAAAATAAGAGCGGCTTATGAAAAAAAATGAGTGGCTAGAAAAAAAAGAAAAAAAAAAGAAAAAGAAAAAAAATAATAATACAAGACTCCCAAGAGGGGCAGTGTGGTGTTAATTATAGTGACTATTGAGTTCTAATATTACCTTGACGGGTTGCGGGGATTCAATAGATTGCTCCAATCCAATATTACCTTGACGGGTTGCGGGGTTGAAGATCCAAAGTCTCAAAAAGATGGCGGATGTAAATTATTGCGTGAGTTTTATTTTTCTTTCCTTAGCGAGTGTGTAGCTACTTATGAAAGCATGACATGAGGATTTTACACATAAGGCGAATGACTTATTACTCTTGAAACGGACTTGTATTAATTGTGAGCGGTTTTTCAAGTAATGGATGAGAGGATTACTTAGGATTAAAACCGTGCTTCCTTATTTTTGGATTTTACATTTCTTATATTTCACACTTGAATAATGACAAATTTGCTCACAAGCAATTTGCTCAATTAATAACCGGTTCCACATTTAATTTTCATGAATAAGTTGATGCACTTTTTACTTGTGAATGCAATGATCCCATTTTTAAGCTTGGTATGGGGAAAGTGAAACTTGAGGGTGATAAATGTCCATGGTACCCAAGCCCTAATCTAAGCCATTGAATTCTTCATGAGTTATCTCCATCAAAACCATTTTAAAAAAAATCAAAAAGATATAGATAGAATTGTATTTTGTTCATTGCATTATTAAAATTCAAAATCATGCATCATTTAGTTTAGAGTCTTGTAGATGCATCTCATATGGCCAAGGTGGATTAATTATGAGGGAAATGTAAATTTGAGCTTTAATATATGATATTGCATGAGGACATGACAATGTTCAAGTGTAGGGGAATTTGATATGAGCTTAAACTCATATCCTTTTATCAACAAATAACCCTAAAACATGAAGCAAAATACCAATTTATCTTGCAAAAACAGTGTTATGTGGTATGTTTGTGTTTGTGTACACTTGTGTAGGTAAAAGGATACATTTTCAAGCAAACAAAGAAAAATCAAGCTCAAATGGATGAAAAAGACAAAGAAGGATCAAAAGTGACAAGACTTTGAAGTATAAGGACCTATCTTGACAAGTTGTCAAAGTTGAAGGACTAAAGTGCAAATATTGTGAAAGTCAAGATTCAAGTCAAACTTGGTCAACTCTCAAGTCAACTCAGTCAAAGGACCATTTTGTTCAAGAATGAAAGTTGAAGGACCAAATATGTCAAAAGAATGAAGATCCTAGCTCAAAACAACAATCTGCCAAGTTGAAGGACCAATTCTGCCAACATTTGAAAGTTATTCAAGATTAATCCATGTGTACAACATTTCAGCCAATGAGAAGAAAGGAAAGTGAGCACACGGATTGAATAATAAATATCCACTCAGCCGACATGCATTAAATACCCAATCACAACAGTTGAATCCGTGTGATCAACTTTTAACCAATCAAATGCTGACACGTGGCTTCTTCTTCATCAAATATTTTTGTCAAGATCGTATTTGAGCTACAAGCAATTTCATGGAAAGATTTCAACACCAATCTTGATCATTTTGAAGAGACGAACACAATGGTGCATATCAATTAACATATCATCCACTCATTCGAGAAACCCCAATTCCTTGTTCATACCTACAAATGCAATTGTGCAGAATTGTACACGTGGCAAGCTGGGATTGGTTCTGACACGTCACCAACCCCAACTAACTCTTCCTTCATGCCTATAAATAGATGGATAGACTTCATTTGTAACGTGTAGCCTAGTTTTGTAAAAACACATAGTTCTAAATTTCCTTTCAACTTTCCTTCATTTTTACCCTAGCTACTCAAGAGTCTGACAAACTCTTGAGTTAGTTAGTTAGTTACTACCCTTCCAACAACTTTGTAACCGTTTTTCATTGAATAAAATTCAAATCTTCATTTCCCGCCAAAACTGTTCTTCTTACTTCTGTTCATTCCTTGCTGCTATTGGATACTGTTGTTGCTGTTTTGTGTTTGTTATGATCATTGATTGATCATAACTGACATTGAAGGAGTTTGATAGCTGTTTTATCAGAATTCAGTTCATTCCTTGATTTTTGAAGATTTCAAGCATGATGATGATGATTGTTGATTTGTTAGCTGTTATTGTTGATTGATTGTGCCCTAGTGATAAGGTGGTGGTTATCACTAGGTTAAGAGAGCTCAGCGCTCCTCTTCTTCTCAGTGGTTAACTCCAATAGGTTTTAAAAGCTCTCATTTTTGTTCCTCTCAACAAGTCAAATGCATGATTTCTTTTCCTAGTGTAATTTTGATGGCTACATGATAAAAGTTGTTTAGATTTGCTCTTTGTTGGTACTTGATTACTTGTAGCTTAATCTGTTTACTTGCTATTAGTTTTGGATTAAGTCTAGTCTTAGCTTATTTTTCAGTAAATTTGGTTCTAGCATCTTATTTGGTTATAGTTGTTCTTAGTGCTCACTTGTACTCTTAAATCAGTTCATTTGGAGTATAAAACTTGGAGATCAATAGCATTTGATTCAGCTTAAATCAGTATTCAAAAAGCCTTTGTAAAAGTTTGAAATATCTGTTAAAGGAGTGTTTGGGACTAGCTTAACAAGAGTTTTCAAGTATTGAGTTTTGGTATTTTAGAGTTCATTTGTAGTCAATTGGTGATAATAAAGAGTTTTCAGTCATTTACAAGTCAAAAAGTTGGTCAAACAAGCAAATGGCACATAAAATATTTGGGTTAGTCTTATGCATTTTGGTCATTTAGAAACTTGTCAATTTGATTTGATCAGTACTCACTCAATACTGGATGATATTGTACCAAATTTGTTTCCATTTGTAGCTTATATCATATAGTTTCTGAATCTAAGAGGATTTTATACAGTTTACAATAAGCAGTCAGATATAAGCAAAAATCAGATAAGCAGACTTAAGTGAAGTTTCTGTAACTTGAAAACTGAAAATCTGTATCTCCTTTTCCTATTCATAAACATGTCCATTTTTCTTCACAAATCCTCTTAAGTCATTGAGTTACATGATTTTTGAGAAAATCAGCTTTTTGAAAAATAAGCTGGTCAACGCTTGGTCAACATAAGCCCATTTTTAGCTTAATTCAGATTCTGAGCTTATTTCTTGATGAAAAAGTTTCTAGTTTGATTTCCCGTTCATCAATTCAGTTGCTTAATCAGTTTCATTAAGAAAATCAAGTTGTGACTGATTAGATTTTGCTATAGCTTATTTTGTGCTTATTGATAAGCACTCATTTGCTTATTTAGAATCTTTAGCCAATTTCCTTTGACACACGTAGCTTATTGTGGATTTGAAACTTATTGCAACTTGTCTCATTGAATTTGGTTGAGAAATAAGCTTAAACGAGCTTATTTTCAAGTTTGTCCCGTTTTTGCTTAAAAAGTTTCCATAATTGCACTTTGGTCCCTTATGTTTTAATCAGTGCTTAAAATTGGCTAAACTTCCAAGTTTTTAGGGTTTGCACTTGTTAAGTCCTTGCAGTTTTAAAAGTTGTTAATTTCAGTTAGCAATTTGTTAGTTTGTTGCACTTTTGGTTAGTTTGTTATAAATTTTGCAAATTTGATCCTTGTAGTTAACTGTTTTACACTTTTAGTCCCTAGAATTGTTAGAATTTACATTTCAAGCATTTATCTTTCATAGCATTTACATTTTCAGTCCTTTAAGTTTCATATTTTGCATTTTGAATTTTTACTTGAATAAAAACGTGGTATTTGCAATATGTTTTACATATAAGTAGGTAATATTTTTCTGTTTTGCAAGGTTTTGATTGAATTAGCAAATAGAATATCCAAGCAAGCTTAACAACCAAGAACAATTAAAAACCCGATATTGGTTGGACTTTCCATTAGCAAGAACTGAGAAAAAACGAACTGCATTATACACAATTTCAGTACAGTACTACTTAAAATGTTTTACTACTATGCAAGGGCTCTGAAATAATGGATTTGGTGTTTTTAGGCTCATCTGTTTGTGATTTATCTGAATGGCCTGTGGTATTGGTTTGATTTGAAGCCATTGACTTGATCTTGAAATATGCTCTTTCTGCTAATGCTATCCGTATTTGAAACATTATCCACTCTCTTTTACACCTTAACTTTACCTGATGTGAAAAAATCTTAAAACTTTAGCAAGACTACGATTGCTTTCTATCCTAAATTTCATGAGCTACTACAAATGCCAATGTGTGATAAGAGTGTTTGAAATGTACCGCTGCACGTGACGCCTTTCCTTTCTCTCTAATGCCCTGAAAAAAGGTAACAAAATTTAACTACATGTGTTCATGTAAAGCAGAGATGATAATTTTGACCTATTTTTCTTTGGAACAGGTCAAACAGGAACATTGAACTAACACAAGTTTGTAATTATATATGACAGAGTAATTTATAACCCGCCTATTTCATCAAACGCTGATATATTTGGTAGAGGAAATGACAGACCTGATCCCTAAGTGAAGGGAGTGTTTGATGAACTATCGGCTGAGCATCTACCACTCCTATCTTCTCATGAGCAGGCTGTATTAAGCAATGAAAAGGAGTGTCACATCAACCTGATTTAAAATCAGTAATCTAAGTGCAATCACATATTTCAAATAAATAATATAATGTGAACGCTCACCTCTACACATCTCCTGAGGGAAAAATCAAGACCCCATCCATGGACCAGGTCATTCTGTAAACGTAAACAAATTATGTCATACTTGATAGTAAGAAAAGAAAATACTATTCGTCGAATATAGATGTACGCTAAAGACAAGTCAAAACCTGGAGCATATGCCAAACGCAGCGCCATGCATTCCGTGAGAATACAGGTGCCATTATCTCAATAAATATGTGTTACTATAAATACTTTGTAAGGATTATTTAATTTAATAGCAGTTATAAAAGACCTGTGAAGCTTAAAGTCAGTACAACGGATGCCTTACTTGTGCACTTCGGTATCATTTCGTTTTTTAATCATTTGCCATGAAAATAGTCCACTGTTTTCTGATAAACCGGGCTGAGAAATTTCTAACCCGTGCTTCTTCATCAGTGCTATGTACCTACATACCATATTCTAAATGAGTTGAATGAAGACAAAATTATATATGAAGATGCTGATCGGTTTACACTTCACAAACATGAAAGGCAGAGGACAAGTAACTGACCTTCTTCATTGCTTTATCAATGTTTTCCTTCTGGTCATAACCCACAGTAAATGCTATAAGGTACTTTGGTTTGATACTCAAATCCTGCAAGTTTCCCCTACCAAATAAATACCTATTACAAATGGACTTAACATAATTGCGCCTTAAATCAGCATTTCCAAACACTCCATTAGTTATGGTAGAATAGAAATAGCCTCTAAAGTAGGTACATTATATAGATATGGCAGAAATACCTCACTCGGGGTACCCCACAATCTGCGAAGGTATAAATCAGACTCACGCTCAACTAAACCCGGGGGAAGCGTTTCAGCTCCTCGGGGATTATCCAGAGCCCATATCTGCATTTCAAGTATTAGTATGATGTTCGTTACATTTCCTCTTATTTGACTATTGTTTTACGTATTATACCAAGACTTGCCAACAAACAAATTATGACAACTTATGAAATTTCAACCAAGTTGGTCATATCCATTTGATCAAATAGATTTTCACCTTTGTACTCCTATAATTATCTGATTGTGCAAGTTTATTTTGCTGCATAGAAGACCAGACATTCAAGGCTGCTTGAGTTGAGATGCCCGAGTGCTTCTTCTGAATGTCACGAAGATCAATGGAGTAGGCATGGTAGAGTGCATGTTCGTCTTCTACATAGATGATAAACATAATGTCCTAATGTAATCAAAATATATCAAGATCAGCTTCATATTAAATCTGAGAGTAGATCAAAACAATAGAAGTGTGCCTTATCTATTAACACTATCAGGAATGACATTCCTAAAAAGAAACCAAGCATTACACCAGTGAAAGTCGTTATGACTATTCTCGATGTATTATTTGGCCTTCCCATCGCGGTAGGTCCATCCCTGAAAATCAGAAATTCAAAAATAACTTTAGTATGCTGAAATGAATTGTTTAGAATATTTGCCATTGTTGATCGACTTTAGTATAAACCACTGCTAATGGCAAAAGGGGTATTAATCTGGTCCAGTTCTAAAAGTACATGAAGATACTTATTACAGTCACGACTGATAAAATGAGTTTCAAATAGTGTATAAAATCTCAAAATGGTGATGATGACGTGGCAGTAGGTTCAGTCACATCTGATGAGAAAATCAAACTTTCAGTAGCAGCCTCTTTACGGGCAATGTTAGACTCCATCAAGTCTATGGCAGCTTCAACAGCTCCTATTCAAGCTACATCCAATAACTGATTTTAACAAAGTGTTTACAGCATTTGTATCACCATTGGTGATCTTTCCACCAAGATCCCCAAACGGTCGTGGTTACTGATGCATACATCCACTTCATACTTGCTCTTAGGAACAACCATTTCCTTTCCTCTAACGATCCTGCCTGCATGATCATACCCGACTTCCCTTTCACTTTTCCCTAATGATCATATGATTCGTGATACGAATCATATAATTATATATGATTCGTGATACAAATCATATATGATTTTGAAAATTATAATTGATTCGTGAGACGTGATTGAAAAAAATTAAAAAAAGGCTTAAAAATACTAACCAAGCAAAACTTTCTAACATCAATTATCCACAATTAAAAAATAATAATATTCAAAAATTAAAAGATAACAATAAAAACAAATTACCTTATGATGCTCATTCAGATCCACTTAATTGTTAAGTTACAGTTGAATCTGAATCAAAGAGATCAACTGATTTTTATGTCTTTTGGATTAGGATTTACGTTCAATTAATTAGGGAAATCGGATTAGGGTTTAAAAGCAATACAATTAAAAGTGGATCAAATCAAAAATCGAATAATTTTGTTGTTATTTGATTAAGATTTAAATCCCGTTTTTATTAGGGAAAACTGGATTAGGGTTTAAAAGTAATACAATGAAAGTGGATCAAACAACAAAGATCAAAGATCAAAGATCAAATGTTTTTATTAACTAAGATCAAAGATCGAATAATTTGGTTGTGTTTTTTGGATTAATATTAAATCCCATTGATAAGAGAATAACGGATGTTGTGTGTGTGTGTGTGTGTTTTTTACACAGTTTGTGTGTGAGAAAAATGAAAAAAAACAAAAAAAATACCATTATATATAGGCGCGGTATCAAAACGCGATTTGTTAAAAAAAACTGCGTTTAAAAATAGCGGTCCACCCAAAATCAAGAAAAATGAGTTAAAAAAGGAAAAAAGTGAGATTTTTAGCAAATACTCAATTCCTATTGGTTAAAAGATGTGACTGTGATATGACTGGGATTAAAACTGTGGTTTCAAGTCATAATTATACCTATATATAATATATATATATATATATATATATATATATATATATATATATATATATATATATATATATATATATATATATATATATATATCTATATTATATATAGGTATAATTATGATTTGAAACCACAGTTTTAATCCATGTCATATCGTAGTCACATCTTTTAGCCAATAGTATTTGAGTATTCCCTAGAAAATCTCCAAAATCCACGAATTTTCAGTTTGAAATCGCAGTTTTATGAAAATCGCGTTTTGGAAACGCAATTTTGAAAACTTTGTTTTGGAAATTGCGTTTTAAAGTTCTTGACGGTCCGGTTCAACTCTGGGCCAAGCTGGGTATAATCTGAGAAAATTCTTGAAATTTATTAAAAAATGCCAATGACAAGGATTGAACCCAGGTTTGGTTATTATAGTCCAAGCAACTTTACCAACTGTGCTAACCAATCGTTTGTGATTTCCTCTTAAAAACCCTAATAATAACTCCTTTAAAACATACACACAAAAGCAAATACATATCCATTCCTAAATTATAGTTTTAAAATTAATCCTAGATTTATACAAAAATATTATATATTATATTCATCCGTATTTTCTGAAAAACCATTTGCAAACCCTAAAACCTTAAAACACCATTCGACTGGATCTGGTTCCGGATTGAGAAGAAATATGAGCAACTCCAAATGTTTCGGATTTCAAATGGATATATCATCAATAAGCCTATAGTCAACATAGTGATCTATTAAACTTCTCCTGAAAAGGTAATACATTTTTTTAATTGGAATTATAAATAATCTGGTAGTTTGATCAAGAAATTAATTTGCTACTTCTTACAATGTAGATACAAGGTCATCATATCAGTTGGTTCATTATAACGAAAGAGAGGTGTTCTCTAACCAGTCAAAAAAATAATACGGAAGAACACGAGAAAGCAAGTAGAATGCCCGATTATAATAGTCATAATATCGATATTTAACAATTTCTCATGGCCAAATATAATTTGTAGCTTATAAAATTTCTTACTTTTTCTGTATGTATTTATTTTAAAGTGTGTGTTTGAATGAACATTATTATAACCTTTTTATTACCTACGAAAAAAGCCAGTCTGGTCCATGTGTATTAATAAAACTACAAAAGATTTGAACAAAATGTATTTGACCCAGTTGATATTAGAGCAACTCATCGACCCACTTATAGTAAATGAACAAAAATTGCCTCCTGCAACATGTTGTGTTGATAGTTTCATAAAGTTAAATCTCACAGTGAGTGATACTGTTGCATCAGGAGCTGGACCTGATCAAAGGTACTCTACGCTTTCATAAAGTTAAAACTTACAAAATTATCAGAACAATAAGAAATATGCATTTGAGCATTTATGTATTATCCATGATGGGAATATGAAACTGAAATCCCTAATTTAAAATTATAGTGGTCCAAAAGCGGTGTATGTTTTGACGGTGGCTGCAACAGTTGTGGCAACTGAAAGAGGAATCTGTTGAATCACCTACAATAGATGCATCGTCACTTTTATTCTCTTGGTTCTAGTGTAATCAAGGAGGTATGACTTCAGTGTGATAGAGCATTTGGTTTTATGATATACAATAATCATGTTGAGGCGGCTCTTGCCATTCAAATGAGTAATACGCAATCAGTTCTTAACGGTAAACAGATTAAGGAGCTGATAATTGGATACCTTTCATGAAAAAAAGAAAGGGTGCAAGAAAATTCTTTGACAAAGTAGAAAAAGGCGTACACGGTTAGATTCTGCCAGCCTAGGGCCAGTTAGCTACGATACCCTGTTGGATTTTAATTATTTAAGATAAAAAACACAAACCATACACTCGATTCTTGCTATCACCATTTTTAAAATTATTTGTAAAATACGAATTTTACAGATTACTTAAATAATTTTGGGATTTTTTTTATATCAGGTTCAGTATGTACTAAAATAGCAGTGATACTATAAGAGTCGTGTTATGTCAAGTTCTTGCACTTACGTGTATCTAATTTGGTTTTGGATCATTGGAATGTTTACCAGCTGGTGGCTGAACTCTTACGGATTTTATGTACATATGTGGTCTATACATGCGTTCTCGAGGACAAGTGGTTAGTGGCTCGCTACAACTTTTTGGGAAATCTATATGTGGGTCTATCTGAATTAAGCGTTATGTGATGTGAGCTGAACGGTTACCAGCCT